>OZ007521.1:6029149-6713022 GCA_963931895.1 Eupithecia pulchellata | reverse complement strand
TTATATGTTTATCTACATAAAACATTTTAGAGATGTCCAATCCAATCAAACTGTACCTCCTGAAAACTATTAGTTGATTTTAAATGGGGCTAGTTTTCATTCAAATCGAGCGCCACTCGATGTCATCACTGCGATTGCGCGACGAGGCGCAACAGATTGTTGTAGCTGGCGGGAATTTTAACGATGCCTGTCAAAATTGCCGGTCGCCGTAATTACTTGGGCCGAAATAGATGTACGTTTTTAGATCGCTTGCGTAAATCCGTGGATTATCGTTGAAGTTTCCTGCGACGTCAGAAGGCCGTCGACGCAAACATTAGCGCACTTTACACAGGCGACACGTCACGGCGCTTGGTGACGGCTGAGCTCGCGGCTGGCGCAGGCAGCGGCGAGGAGAGGCATGCACGACAGCGTACCTGCTTGATGAGGGGGAGCAGAGTCCTCTCGATGGAGCGCGTTTTTATTTGCGATAAGTCTATTAGATCAGGCAGGCCGGCGGCCGCCATGGCTGGCGCGGAGGCGACTGCGCGTGTGCGCGCGCACGCCGCCGACCTTACTGCTATTGGCTGAGGAGCTGTCACGTCACGAGTTCCCGCCCGCCCTGCGCAGCTCTAGCTTCCCGCTTTCCGCCCGCCATAAACACGACAATACGACATAACGTGATTAGATAGAACACGTTAAACTTGTGCTTTTTAAATTTGCCTTAGTTTACTTAGTTTCTTTTATTGTATGATAGTATCGTGCTTGTTTTCCTGGTTCACTTACGTTCGAAACACGTCATCGAAGTACTGCAATAGATTTCTTATCGGGGCAAAGAGGGTTCCTTGTAAACAAAAAATACTTGATCACTCCGCAATGTTTATTTTTTTATGATAACAAAACATTATTTCTATGATGACTTAATAATTATTAAAAAATCATTGGCACATAATCACAAACTTGTCAATGATTTTATGATTTCAAAAACATTAGTTTTAGATTTGAATATTTTTCATTTTTACATGAAGTAAATAACTTTTTAGAAAGGGCAAATGAAGCTCGAAAATTTTTACAACTGTGAATGTATAATAATAATAATGAATAACTTAGAAAATGTAACAATAAATTCTTATACTAATGATTTTAATCAAACTTTGGTAATTTTATAACTTAGGGAAACAATTGCTAATATGAGATAGAAGATAAAGATACAAATAAGTCGAAGTCATGGGTAATTTACCATAATTTGAGTTCTCCAATATTTCGGCACATCGTTTCATATGCCATGATTGATGATGCAGCACTGATGCAGTGTCAACGTTCGTTGCAAAAAACATGGATGATAGATTGGTACCTATGTCTACCAATAAAAATAAACTCGTAGTGAATTATCCCGTGATCATGACACATGAAACTTTGCCGAATTATAATAGGAATACTCAAAACTCTAATCATTGTAAATATCCCGGTATACTTTAGTGTTAATAACCATGATAGATTTAAATATAAGGTGACATATTCAATAAACGAATCAGCATGCATACGGCTTATGTAGTTCCGAGTAAACTTACTAAAGCCAGCAAACAAATATGATAAAGTAGAGTATCTATTACCTATGTATTACCTATTCCAATTTGCATTCTTCTTCTTTAAAAATAACACTATCAATCAATGTAATTTATCATCAGATCATATTCACTTGCCAATATTCACAATAATTCTTGGCAAAGCTTTATAAATCGAAAATGACCGTTTTAATTAACACTTTCATTGCTTACGACACTGCCAGAAAGGCAGTGAAAGAGATCTTACACGATTATAGACACTCTAAATCTCTAATTATAGAAAACTCCCATACTGATTTGCGGCCGTCGCTTTCCGAATGCTTGTTTCGAGCCACTGGTGCTGTCTTGTGAACTGTCAGACATCCACGGACTTTGCCCTGAGGAGTTCCTGACCTTTCTCTTTCTCAAGCTCTCAGTGGGCCCCATAGTAGGTCTTAGTAGCTGCTTGAATCTAAACGGGCCTTCGGTGTAATCGTCATCGGAGCTGAAGATGGGGGTTGCCAGTATTTCTGGGGAGTTCCGAAGTATTTTCCGTAGGTCGCTTTCAGGATCCGGAGCTGGGTTGTAGACAGGTCTCGGCGGGGTGTCCCGTTGGGAATTGCGGACTAGCTCGTTGATTTTATTACTGTGGACACAAAAATACATTTTACTTTTTCAACTTTAGTATAGAAGAAAATTTAGAAATGACATGTTGATTATTGTTTACTCATAGAGCAACGCGGTCCTCCGGCGGACCGGAGGGGAGTGGCCATAGCGTTATTTGTCGATTTAACATTGTCAGGCAATTTTGGCGGGGGGGAATCTGCGCTGCACACTCATTTTTTAATTCGCACACAAACATATTCATCTGTAATTATGAATCACACACATACGAAATTAAAAGTACTCTAACAAATTCACCCACACATTGATACATTCTGTCACAGAATGAACTAGTCTTATAGTACGTGTAGGTCCGCGTGGACTTGTACTTTGACAGAGGGGAAAGCTGCGTATGGCTACTCCCCTCCGGTCCGCCGGCCGGGGGCCCGCGTTGCTCTATGTTGTTTACTGAATGATACTTAAGTATGTATAATCTACATCTTATATTTTATTAATGTCTTTAGCAAAAGTAATTAAATGATAAGTAGAGACAGCCTAGCAGTCTTGATTTCTAAAATCATCGCAAATTTCACAACAATTAGCAATGCAAATTTAGATGTCTAGGTCATTAACTCTTGTGTCGTAAAAATATTTTATTACACGTAACGCAGCAAGGCCGACGTTTTACGTAAACTTTACGACTGAAAATACAATATACCTAATGAAAATTTTACATGAAGACTCTCTAATTTTGTACACTTTGCATCAGCTATGTTATGACGAGGATAAATAATCTGAACGATGACACGACACGAACATTGACATAAATCTGTTCATAGCAGGAGCGAAAACGTGAGAGCTAGTGTCTGTGCCAAGAAACCCATCGATTCTAAGCTCGTATATAATTAGGACTAGTATTATTTACGAGCATAGAATTACTAAATAGCAATTATTAACGAGTATGTTGGTAATATGCAAATACTCAAACAGGACCTATGTGAAGTTAGCTATAAACGTCATTCTCTATTCAGTTTTGCGAATGCCTGAAATTTTCAAAGTTGGTAATATAATATTTACAGCATTTTACTATCTATTTTTATACATAATATAGCTTTTTTCAAATTTTCTAAGTTAACACGAAGTTAGCTGGAAACATCATTCTCTATTCACTGGTTTATTCATACATGCAAGGAACGAAATTTTCTGCAGCTGACTTCACATCGACCGTTAATGCTAATCAAACTCTATCTAAGACAAAAGACAATACCCAAAATCCCTAAAGCCCGGAGGGTAAGCGTGAAAGTAGAGTTGTGTTAATTAAGGCCAGTGACTCCACACGTCGATGTGCTGACCGTACCTGATGATGCCACCACACTGCCGGTTGCAAGGAGTTTCCCAAGGCTGATCTGCTTCGTAATGCGGGAGTGGTGGCGGCCTGGGAATGTTACCACTAAGGTCCGTGAGGTATGCATGCAAAGCAAGTACGGCATTGGGTAAAGTTGCTTATAAATTGAAGTTTAATCTCATAAATTTGCTTTTATATCTATGGGTGGGGCCCCAGAAAGCATAGTAGAACAAGTCTAGATAGATCAAAACTACTTATACAACACAAAGAAAGAAAACATTGCAAACAGACACGCATATAGTAGTGCTTATCGCCATGAGCGATCTCTTCCAGATAACCTTCTCCAGGTAACCTTGGGATGGACTGGGCATGAAGGAACACTATAGACGGTGGCATTTAAATAAAAAGAATAAATCATTACTAGTAATAAATACTAGAAAAGCTAATTACCTGACAAGACCACCGCACTGTCGGCTGCAGGGGAGATTTTGCCAGTTCTGGTTGTTGACGAGGTGCCGATCTTCTTCGTAGTGCGGGCTCGGCACATATCTGAAAATTCGAAATGGTAATTATGAGTAATCATTGTGAAAATTTCCATCAATAACAGGTTCATTGATGGTTATGTTTGAAGATTATAATAATTAATAATCACATTCATTCTCAATACGTCTTGAGAGTCAAAATCGATACCTAATCTTACCTTAGTCTTACCGGTAATTTAAAGGTATTTTAAAAATAAATAATACAAGAAAAAAAATTTGCGTCCTACTTATTAGACTGTAAACTATATACCTACCTAACTAACCATCACTAGCAAACATCCCAGTATTTACAAATTGGAATAGAATAGGCCCAAAAACTTAATATGTCTAATATTGTGTCATAGCAACTACGACAACACAGCAGTTTATGAACATCAAACCCATAATTACAAATTGGCATAGAATGGGCCCGAAAAATCTCATTGTTTCATAGCAACTACAACAACACAGCAGTTTATGCACATCAAACCCACCTGGGAGGTTTCATTTCATACTCTTTCATATGTGTGAGCGGATCGTCCCAGGGCCGTGCTGGGTTCTCTAGGAACTCAGGTGACGGGCTGTGTCCGGTAAGCGTGTAAGGAACTTACTTTAAATTCATAAGACAAACATAACGCTAAAATGAGTTATTCACGCTTAAATTAATGCAAGTAACGCGGATAACGCACGTCACGTTACGGATTATTTTACCACGTTTGCTCGCAGTTAAGTTTCTGCAAACGACTATACTATAGCTTGTGTTATGAGTATTTACTTGTTCGGCATACATAAAACAATACTTACAAAGATACATAGGTATGTTCTATTAAATTTAGAAAATACATAGAATACCCTGAAATAGGCAAGTTTTAACTACCATATTTTATTGACTATTCTATATGTAGTGATGACCCCCGAAAGCTAACTTATAAAGGCGTCAGTGTGTGCTAGTTTAATGTATGTACTAAAAAACAAAGAAAGATTATTTTTTTTCGCAAGACGGGTAGGTACATATCTTATACAAAGGTTGGATACAACAAAAAAAATATAGTTACAAGATACAATTGGAGTCTCTACTGTCCCTGTCGGCCAAAAAGGCGAAGACAACGCTCAAACTAGTCAATAGATCGAGCTAATGTTTTGCACACATCAAGTTCTGGATTTGGAATATCATATAGGCTTACTTTATATTTCCAACAAACGCGCGCGAAGGCAGGCAGAAGCTGGTTCCCCAATCTATTTTTTTACTCTTGTGAATCGTAATCCCTCAATACCTACTGGATGATGGTTTCTTCCACTCTTTTATCTTTTATGCTTTAGTGCCCTTGTTATTTTCTTTAATGTTATATTAGATACCTATTAGATTAAAAGATTTATATTATATAATAATCACGTAGTACCAATAACAAAAGCTACTAAACTTGGGACTTGGTGATGCTGTGTTGATTTTCCAGCGTTATTTATAATTCCTCCACAGAACTAAGTTTTCTAGAAACGCAGCCGATGGACGTTCTGGGCCGGTAGAGCGCACAATCGTGACCGTTTACATTTTAATAGCACCATTACAATCCGCTTAGCTGATGACGATATGCCAAGTAGTTTACGCCTCGTATTGTAAACAAGTGAAATGTGTTTATGGTTCTGTTACTCCTTTTGAGGTGTGTTACTGTAACTTTGGTAACAAGTGTTATGCAGATAGGGCTGTCATACTATTTTCAACTCTTATTCCATAAGATTATCGAAATATTTTCGAAAGTTCTCGATTTAATGTATTTTAGGTAGCATATTACGTGCCTAATTTCATGACGTCCTGTGTCAGTATGAATACCAACAGCGTTTTCGGCACAGTTATAAGCTGCTAATCTTATAAGGCCATGGTCCTTTAAACGCTGCAGCGTTATATGAGTATAAGAGAGTTTAAGAATATCAGCTATAGAAAACTGTTTTTATTTGCAAGTATTTAGAAATTATTTACTCTGTGAAATGGCTTTGTAACGGAGCAAATAGCTATATCTGCCCCATAACTTGGGATTATTAGAAGTTAATTCCTTCAAAAATTTACGCGATGTAGGGCGATGCAATGTCTTTTTGTCGTCTACCGTAGAGAACTTGAACCGTGCTAGAGGGACGTGTCAGAGGCCAAGACCCACTTCGAGTCACTGCACCGCCAGTTTCATTTGAGGATTTGTAAGACTACACTCTTCAGCCAAGACTACAATCTGTCAGCTCGAAGTGAAACTAATTGGTATACCTCGATAGTCGACTAGCATCCCTCTCGAGCTGCGAAGGCTGTCCCCTCACGATGGCAGGCACGAGCGTGAAGCCAGGCGGCGGGCGGTATTCCGCGGGCGGTTGCATCACCTCCTTCAGTCTGATGCCGGGTTTGTTGCGACGGAGGTTCTTGTGGAGCTCTTGGTTTTTGTTGTGCACCTGGAATTCGTAAATTAAAACAGGTTAGATAAATAAGGGTACCTAATATACGAATAATTTAGGGCTTATAGTGATACAAAACTCGTCCGGGAACTTGAACTTGAGGATGTGGCCTAATATGGAGGACGCGTTACCATATAGATCTTATTCACTTTGGATTTAAAGACTTTGAGATTGTAAATGACATGTGGGAAAACCGGGAAAACAGACGCAATGAGATTGGTATGTAATTATAACGCAAGTCTATACATACACTAAGTAGGTAAGTAGCCCGAACTCTTAAACCGGTCTCGAAAACACTACGCAGTTCACATACCCACTACATACATATGTATTGATAAAATATATTTTATTTTTATTTATTATTCTCGTATTTGAATTTTACGAATTTGTACAAAAGTATACCTAATACGTAAAAAAAATATTATAAGGAAGAGCGTTGCCTTAAACACAGCTATTTAATACTTAAAAGAAGATTTCAAGAACGGAATAAAGTATTTTGCAACATTGTAAAATTAAACGAAGATTTTATAATTGATAAAAATCATAATTTTATATTTGATTTAAGCATCGCCTTCCAACGTGGCAATGCTGCCTGCATTCTTAGCACTCTGCCCTATGGTGATGGCTTGGATATTTAGGGAATAGATATATAAGTATATAGGTATAGATATATCACTGTAATTTTTATATTCTGTTCAGAACCCACCGTAATTTTCTTTGTTAATAAATGGCAATGAAGATTTTTGTATTCTATTTCTTGAAGTATTTGTTAAACTTAATCAACCACGCTCATGTTACAATAACGGAAATGCTATTATGCTAACCTGCTCAGAAAAGGTCTGGAGCTGAGCAGCTCGTTCTTGCACGGAGTAGTGCTGCATCAGCTGGGGGGTCGGAGCTTGGTGGTTGGGAGGTGGCGGCGCGCGACCCTTCGCCCACTTGCGGCGGGCTGTGTAGCCGCGGAAATCTGGAAACAAGAGTTGAGGGTTTTAGTCCGTGGTCTATCTGCAATGCACATGGGCGTACGGGTGACCAGAAAGTCCGTAAATGTTTAGGTCTTACGAAAAAACATTGAGAGGTATGTACATAAACATAAGACATTCTCAGGAAGCAAAAAACTACTCGACAATCTCTCTCTCAATACTCGAAAACTCGATTCAAAATTTTTCTTTTGGCGAGTTTTAAAATATGTTGTAAGCAGTGTGAAACCGAGGGTTTTTTATATGTATAAGAGGGCAAAGTTTACGAACTTTGTCTCTACAACTTTGATAGAGTATAATGTACAGTGCACGTCAGAATTAAGTACCCCCTTGTCTACATAATATTTACGACTACTTCGAATTCCCCTATCACAAATTTTCACATGCAAAAATTTATCACGCTGCCGCTCAGGATCGAACCACCCACCATGATACTCAAAGTCTGAAATTCCCAACAATAACAACTATTGTGTCCCACATACATTGAGATAGGGGGGTACTTATATGTGACGCGCACTGTACTTGTTTTTATCATGATAAGACTTTCGTTTAACTCCAACCTAATCTATATTTCTATACTAATATTATTACAAAAAGGTTTTCATTAGTTTGTTTGAATTGAATAGGCTCCAAAACTACTGGACCGATTTTAAAAATTATTTCATCATTAGAATCCTACATTATCCCTGATAAATATAAGCTATAGAATATTTTCAGTAAAGTTAGGAATCTGTTTGAAAACATCCGCAATAAAAAAAGTTGAATATGGTGTTTTATTATGATAAAAAAATAGGTAGGTATATCAATCCGACAATATAAACCATTTAGTTAAAAAATATTTTGTATTTGAGTGAGATTGTAAAGATACATACGGCTCTGTATAACAACGGCTGCTTTATTGGTGTCAATGTTCTCTTTGTTGCCGGAATGTGTTTCGTTGGAGTCACTTTCGTCTGACGTCATCCGTCTCAGCACCTTAGCCTTCATCATGGCTTTGTTCTTGTATGGAATACCTGTAATTTGCATAGAAAGCCATGAAGCTAGCGTGAATAAGGCAGTAAAATTTCGATGAATTTTCAAACTCTAGTTGAAACCGTTGACAAGATGACTTACATCTTCTTTCTGATTAATGGATGTTGATAAATAGTGTTAATGTTAATGTTGGTTATTAAATGTTGATGAATAGTGTGTAAAGTTTGGATGTATAAAAATTTGCTGGGTGACTGACAGAGATGTGATTTATTTGAAATACTTCTATTTTAAATGCAAATAGAAAATGCAAAATACCTATTTTGTATTTTGTATTTAAATACCTTTCAGTGAAAAGTATTTTGTATTTTATTTGAAATGCCTTTCGAGATGCATTTTGTATTTTAATATACATTTTAAAATACAAAATACTTTGTGATTAAGTTGAGCCAACATTACCAGTCAAACAAAACAAAACGCTTGTATTGCCGAATTCGACCTATAGAGGCGCCAACTAACCATGCACGACATCTTTTTCTTCATTGGTCAGAGTGCGCGTCTTATGTCAATGTCAAGTAATGTCTTCATCATCATCATCATCACCAGCCTATAATAGTCCACTGCTGGACATAGGCCTCCCCTAATGAGCGCCATAGATGGCATCATTATTTGGTAATTAATGTAATTTAATTTAAATAATGACTGACAATTGTCAATGTCTGACAAGTGTGAAAAAGATGTATTCGATGAACAACTGGCATTGTTAAAAAGTGTTATAAATAAAAAATGATATTTATTTTTATCACTTTTTAACCAGTCCAGTTGTTATTAATTTAAAAATAAAAGTGTAAGCATTGAGTGTATCTATTCTCCTGTGTAATAAATAAAAATATATCTGTGATTTGGTCAGAAGGTATTTTATTTTGAAAAAGTATTTTGAAAATACCTATTTTGCATTTAGCATTTGAAATACAAAAAGCAATACTATTTGGTATTTTGCATTTGAAATAGTAAATCTGAAAAGTATTTTGCATTTTGTATTTAAATGCTTTTTTAAAACCATTTTGTACATCTCTGGTGACTGAAGACTAATGTCGATATCCCTATAGAGTTACTCGTAGTGCAATCTACAAAACTACGGAAAACTGATGGAGATACAATCCACAGAGGAGTCTGATATAGTTGCTGTGAATGAAATGTACCGGATGAGGATTTCAGAAAGGCATTACCTTGTTTGTTTTGTTTCCTCTGACTGTCCTGTTTCCTCTGGAACTCCCTCGCTAGCTGCTTCTGTCGTTCTTGGAGACGTTTCCTGGTGAGCCAGCCTCGCACGTGCCTTTGCAGGGTGAGCACGGAGATCGCCATCTGAGCTCTAAGCCTGCGCACATAGAGGCGCGCCAGCCAGGCCCGGGCACACGCTTGCACTAATACTACTTTTCGCATCTGAAAATTGCATAAAATATTTTGGATGGTGTATAAAAGATTTGCTAAGTTTGGATTTTTTAGAGTTCCTTTCATAATCCTCTGAGTGCACATTATATGTTTCATTAATTAATAAAAAATTCATAAATTTTCCTCAAATAATAAAGTTTTATCAACATTAATTAAAAAAATTATTTGTGTGATTTTTGGTTGTAATAGAGGATCTTTACGTTTAATTTATCTTCCTACACTCTTGCTTAATGTATCACATACCTGTTCCTCATAGATTCTAGCCAGTAGCTCAACGTGATAATACTTCAGAAACACTTTTGACTTCCCGAGTGCCCATCCATCCATTTTCAGTCGCAACAATAGCATCCGGCAAGTATCTCGACTAGGTTTCACCTCTTCTTCGTAGCTGAACGCCAAGAACCCATACCTGGATTAGACATAAAGTAAGATTATGACGACCCCTGTGGCGCGGTGGGCAAAGGTCCGCCTGCGACACAGAAGGTTGCGGGTTCGATTCCCGCCTCGGAACAAATATCTGTACGATCTGCAATTATTTGTTCATGGTGTTCTGGTCGTTTCTATGTATAATAAAAATATCTATATATTTACTCGTATATTATTATGTATATCAGTTATCTAGTACCCATAACACAAGCTCTGATTAGCTTGAGGCTAGATAATACTGTGTGAATTATCACACAGTATTATCTAGCCTCAAGCTAATCAGAGCTTGTGTTATGGGTTAAAATATGGTTAAAATATATAATGCTGGATAATTCCAGCATTATTTATTTTTATCATTATGTAATGGTACTTTCGTTACCTCTTCAAAAATTCTTCGTAAGTAAGTCTATGAGAAAACCCGTTTTGTCGTATCCTGATAGTCTCCAAAACCCCAGTATACCGCAATTGCTTCAAAATCTTCGTAGAATCAAAATGCTTCGGGGACCGTGACTCGTTTGGTTTCAAGCATCTCACAAATTGAGGGGTCCCGCTGACCATTTTTTGTAACAATTCCATCAGTGAGTAGCGGAAGTACGTGGACACTGTTTGCTGAGCTCTTGACTGCGATGCGAGACCTCTGCTGTTATATCGATCCTGTAATACAACCCAAATCAGAATATTCGGAACAACCATGGTAACAAATTAAGACATTTAGCAAAGCAACTAAAAGCTTTAACAAAAGCGTATTTAATTGCGGCCATTACCCTAGAATCCCCTGCGGGCGGGCTCTCTAAGCTCCTCGAATCCACGTCGCCGTGCAGTGGTGAATACAAATTGCCGGTCTTAGTAATTGGGCATTGAAACAGAAACCTTATAATATCGTACTGGCTCTGTCTCATTAATTGGACCACTTCCGGTGGTAGGAAGTTCCTATTCTTCTCCAAGAAACCGTCGGCCTGGTAGACCACCCGCCCGGCGAAGTGATGTACAGCGAAGCATATTGCGTCAGATTTCGGCCGAACGTAATATTTGCTCTTTACGTTGTTATGAAATTTCTCTGCAAGGTAAATTGCCTGTTCGTATTCATTCTAATCGTAGAATTGCATATTTCGATGCAAATATCATTGTGTAAGTACAATGTAACTTACCAATTAGGCTTCGGTCCGTGGCTCGCGGGAACCGGCTTTCTTCGTCGAGCAGTGCTAACAATCCTATAGGCCTTGATAATAGCATGTCTAGAACAGGTCTATTGTCTGAGAATTCAACTAAATCCACGGGAACACCCTCTGCCATATATTCTTGCTGTTCCCAAGTGAAAATATGTTGGTTGAAGTAATACTGAATTTGCTCATTCGCAATGTTGATGCAGAGCTGTTCGAAGGAGTTTTTAGAAAAGTTCTCGAAACCAAAGATGTCCAGTATACCAATCGATTGTTGGTCATTACTAGAAAAAAAAATGTTTATGTTACTATGGATGTGTTTTGTTCCCTTTGATCAGAAATTATAGAGGCAGACGGAAAGTAATGCTTACTTGTGGGGTCTATTTTGGCAAAGCAAAGCATTGATCCTCTCGACGATTCTATCAAAGGCTCTTGCATAGAGGCCTCTCGCAGTGGCGTCTCTTGCCACGGCGGCTTCAGTCGGAGAACTATGGCGAGCTATCGTTTCTCCACGAGCAACCACGCTACTGCTGGTTAAGCATTCTCGAAGATCACTGGTTTCCACTCCTAAGAGGCAAGACGCTGGCGAAAAAAAAATGTAAAAACATTGCTAAATTTGATATTGTGAATCCATTGTCAAATCCATTGTCAATAATAAGTACCATTGAAATATTAATCCACAGTGTACTCGTAACCAGCTATAATATAAAACCTAAACACGCGAGGTCAGACTAAAATGATGACCAAAAAATTTAACAATAATGGTCGGAGTTTTTCAGATTCAGATGTTAAGATAGGGTATGATCATTATTTAATGACCGCCAAGGCTTACATCATTCATTATGCATTCATTGCACATTAGAAGCTAATTGCAAATAGCTTGCTTATTACCAAGCCTTAGCTCACCTCGATGTAACGGTGCTGTGTCGATAATTGTCGCTCGGTTGTCCGCATTGTGGTCGTCAGCTTCGCCAAACTCTATGTCACCTAGATGGAGTATGGCGGCTAGCATTTTATATATTATTTGAACCTCGTCGTCTTGGAAACCCACGACCTAAATAGAAAGTAAGTATTACTTTAAACAAATTGTTCTAGATACGCACACTTTCGTTTTTATTGTGTTAGGCCACTTGATTAAACAATTTATTTCTGAATTGAATATTCTGGTACAGTTACAGTTACGAACATTTTATGAAAAGAAAATATGCATACCACATATGCTAATAGTACCGATATCGCGAATTCAACATGTGGTTAAATCTAACCCTTCAAAAATATCAACAGTTGACCAGGCAAACAAATTTGTAAATGTAAATCACCACTCACTTTGAAAGCTTGATTCAGCTGTCGCCACCGATGGACATTATGTTCCCGATGTGCGATCGACAACGGCTGCAGATACCGATGTCTAGACTTCAGCTGTTCATCGAGATAGAACTTCCGCCAGCGGCCCTCACTTTCCAAACCATCGTACAAGTAGTAAAATACATGGAAATTGCTTTCACCTCTGAAACATCAAATTATCCAATCAATCTCAACATTAAGTCGAATATACACCTCATATAAATAATTGAACTGGCCCTTTGACACTTACAAAGCTTGATGAACGACTCTTGACTGCTCAAGAAGGTAAACGGATATGCGAGCCCCCGAGATCCGGCCCACTCTCATCAGAGATAGATCCAAATATTTACCGAAACGTGAACTGTTTGCGTTTATCCCCGTGCGGGCGTTGCCAAACGATTCCATAATTGGGTTCACTTGTAAGATTTTTTCTTCTAGGTTTCTGTTTTGGGTCTGTCGAGAAAACAAGTTATGTGGTTTTACCATATTAGATTATATTGATTGCGAATATTGATCAGTTGTTACAACAATTTAATGGAGTGTCCTAATTACGTACTTTGGATAAAAATACCAGCTGTTTAAGCAGAAGATTAGCAGACTCAGTTTTCCCTGCGCCACTCTCCCCAGAAATGACTATGGCTTGGTGAAGTTTCTGATGCATCAACGCCTGATGTGCTGCATCGGCAACGGCGAAGATGTGAGGCGGATTATCCGAGCGACACCGACCTTGGTAGATCTGTTGGCTCTGAAAACAAAGTAAGGTTTAATAACCTGCAATTAAAAGATGGGGAAAGAAAGCGCCGATCTTCTCACCTTTGTTGTGTAAATTCCCACATCAGTGAAGGGATTGACCGCGACTAAGATGTCTCCTATATACGTGTATATCTGATTCTGGGTGTATCTTTTCTGTAATTGATCGACAATGGCCTCTTCCGTGAGCACTTCTAAAGTGGCTAGGTCATCGGTGTACATTTTTTCAGGTCGTGCTTTTCGATGGGACTTCAATTTGCCTCGTTTCGTGGTCGCTTCAGCGGCTCGACAACTGCGACCTTCAGCTCGCTGTCGTTTTATCTCGGCTTGAAGCTCTTTACGGATCTGCCGACAAGGTTGAGTTGAGCCTTTATTCGAAGAATAATAAAGATAGCATTAATTTTAAATTACCTACTGACCTTATCCTCGAAGCTACTAACGGCGAGTAGCAGAGGATGCTCCAAAAGCTCTCTAGCGAATGGTCTTTGGTTCATATCCTTGATCAAACAATCGGCAATGAAGTCTGAGAGTTGGGGTGAGAATGATTCTGGATGTGCCAGCATTGGAGGTGGGTTCCGTGGGATTTGAAACAACGCTCTCATTGGATGCAGCCCAGACAGAGGCGGTTCACCTTCAGCCAACTCAATAGCGGTGATGCCCACTGACCAAACATCGCACCTACAGTCGTAAGACTCATCTAACTGTTGTTCACACGCTATTACCTAAAATTACAAGTGAATTAACTTTTAGACGTAGATCATGAGATAAAATCATGTAACAGATGCAGTTTAAGCAGACAACATAATTACTGTTATTATGTTTTACCTCCGGTGCCATCCAGTACGGCGTGCCAACAGATGTGTTCCTCCGAGCGGCTGTTGCTGCCAAATGTGAAGATACGCCAAAATCTACAAGTTTCACTTCTGCATCCTCAGTCAAAAGTATGTTGTGCCCCTTGACGTCACGGTGCATGCATCGATGGGCATGAAGATGTGTCAAGGCCCGCACTGTGCCTCGTAGCACGTAAGCCAGTTGCGGCTCGGTGAGACTGTTGCCTCGGGCCCGCATTCCCGCACATAAATCAGTCACCGAACCCCCGGTGCAAAGCTGTAAAACGAGGTCGTAAATACATTTTATAGATTGAATACACGAGTATAGGCACAATGTAGTCCTTACTAGTACATGCAGATTCAACATACCTCCATAACGAACCATATTTGGTCATCATCTGAACTTAAGCCGCGCTTCAGAAACAGACCAAAGAATTCAGGAATGTTAGGATGGCTTGAGAGATCACGGAACACGAGAAATTCCTCTTCGATTTCTTCTATATTCTCTGCTATGTTTTCTAATATCTGTGGGAGAAACGGGTGGATATAAAAAATGTGTTAAAATTGAAGGTTACATATCAAATTGTATGTTATGTAGATGCTAAATGGATATAACCATTGACGCCAATGTAAAATGAGAGGGAGCCTCTGTACCCACGATTGTTTCACGGCCTTGACATCAATGCCGAGAGATAACATCTAAGCAATCAATTAAACTCCGAGTGTACCTATACCAACAATAACGCCATAGAATGCACCTGACCATTCTTTTGCACTCATTAAATGTATCCGTATTGAAGACGAGAGATGGCAAAATATATCAAAGAACCAAATTGTTAACAAAAACAGATCTTCTACAAACCAGTCCCTATTTTGCATTTCACTAAGTTATATCTAGCTCTATCAAAATGATAAATCCACCAATTTTAAATTTATAAATTTATCGAACTTATCAGTTATCAGCGATATCTCTTTTTAAAAAGCAAGAAATTACCATGTATAATTAAATTATTTCCTACTCGATACACAAAATCTTTCCATGGAAATTTCATAATAATCAATAGCCAGTGGGGCCAAGACGATAATCTGGGCAGTTTCTCTCGCGTTTTCTCCGGCACTTTAAAATTCCACCGGCCCTAGTTACTGAACCTTGGCGAGAAACAACAGGTTTATTTACTATTTTATCGTTCAATTTCTATTCAGATGCAAATATTGTAGCGTCGCGCGGCTTGAATAACTAAAACATGGAAAGTTGCTGCTGTGCAGAGAAAAGATCTGTCTTATGCAGGTACCTGTATAATGTAGATGGGTACTCTAAACGCCACACCAGAAAATGGAAAATTATACCTACATAAAGTTCCGAAGTTGACCCGCTTACATCCATAATCAAAATATAGTAGACAAGAACCCATTCCGTGCGTGTTACTGCTCGATTCAATAGTTGGAGTAGCGTATAGTACCTTATTGAATATCCGGGCATTGGTTGACACATAAAGAGAAGATAGACGTTGGTCATACGTTAGCCGCCTTATGAAGACTGCTAAGGCCAACTTCATAATAAACACAAATAAGCTGTTTGTTATACGGATATGTACAAGAGTCATACTTGTAATTTATATACGTTAGACAGACTCCTATTGATAACACGCGACTATAAACTATAGACTCTATAAAGAATAAAAACTGTAATGCGTGTTGAATTTTTTTTTGTTCTATTTCCGCAAGCACGCAAAGCGGCATTGTTTTATTTTTCACAATCCCATCTACGCACGAAAATGAGGGTAATTGTTTTGAGCAGTTTAGTATTTTTAAAGAATTTATGTATGATTCTAGGCTTATAGCTACATCTATGCAAAATTTCAACACGACGATTAAGTTCTAATTATATGCAAAGCAGAAAATAGTAATACTTAGGGATTAGATACAGCACCAATCATCTGCCAAATGTCAGATTATTGTAACTTTCACAATCGCCATTTTACCCTAATCTTCCTCATTCAGTGCTGGGCTCTATTGGAGGGCTATAAAATTCGGACTTATCGGGATTGAGATACTTATCTCTTTTAACTTTTATATTATTGTGAGAAGATGCTATAGATAAAATAATTCAAATTTAATGCATGTATAATTTTTACAGCTAAGTAACGAAGAGGATAATGACAACTATTTATATTCTTTTGGCTATAAATGGCCATATTTAATAATGAATTGAAATACATTGACGCCGGAGAAAAGTTAAAGGACCTTTTATAGACTGTAGTACATTATTCAATCCCCATTAGTACATGGAGAATAACATAATTAATAAGATAACGATCATGCGCATCATTATCTGATTTTCCATGTACTCATTCTCAAGAAACTCTATCACTGTAACCTCAACCCGGATTTTGGTAGGTACTTATCTCCGAAGATTCTAATAAAAACCGTGGTACGCTATGTACCACGGTTTTTATTACCATAAGTAGATCAATAAAATATAAGTACTAACTTTAACAGCGACTCGTCTGCCCGTCTTCTTGTCCCGGGCGCAGTAGACCTCGCCATAGGTGCCTTCGCCGATGAGCTCTTGCAACGAGACGCGGTCCCGAGGGTCGGCTGCCCGGTCCAGTTCCACGTGCTGGGACAGACCGCGGTACGCCATGTCGCTACGCATGGCTCAGGTTGGAGGTGACTTCATCTGAAAAGATTTTAAAGCAGATAAGCTATAATGCTTGGCACTCATCATTTTGTTAATTTATTAAGTCTGTTATTTTTATCTCGACCTCTGTGGCGCGGTGGGCGAAGGTCCGCCTGCGACGCAGAAGTTTTCGGGTTCGATTTCCGCCTTGGGACAAATATTTGTACGATCTGCAAATATTTGTTCAGGGAGTTCTGGTCGTTTTCTATGTATAAAAAAAAAAATATTTGATTTCATAAGTGTATTTAAACGATGATATGATAACATCTTAGTTGTTAAATACCACTTTGCATCTCACCATCTTTGCATTATTTATCTCACAGATAATTTTATCCTCATTATCTACAAAATTATTGAATTAAACATTCGCGTTTTTAAATTATTTCCATTTAGATCCTCAAAATAACGATAAAATATTCAAATGAATAGAGTAGCCGGCCGAAAACTTAATAAAAATGAAAGTTGTCGAAAAGTAACTTTAAAAATAAACTGTATTGTGACTCTACCTAAGCGGTTCTATTGTTTTGGTGCGTTACTAAATATGTTGTTAGACATAAAAGGAGTCGTATGGAAACAATAAGTATGTATGCAAATTAACAGTTGCATTTAGTGCATGGCATGCAAGAACTTGGAGGATGTTTAGAAATTGTAAATTGTCTGACACACTGATCTAATGCAAAAATACGATATAACTGGATAAACATAAATCTTAACCGATATTTTTAGAGATTAGGTAGTTTTTTAACTTATAAATATCAAATACGGAATACTTTATAACAAATAATATATATGATACATTGCAGTGACTGATTTATGACGGGATGACTGTCATCTCGTGACCACGACAAAGTGCAAACCTTTTGAAACGTTGTGAAAATAGATACATCAACGCGATACATGCCTGTGAATATTTATAATGGCTCAATTTATATTTTACGCGTTTCATATTTTTTTATCTACCGGGATATGGTCCAAGACCCATAATTTAATTATATAGCTGTCCAAATCACACTCACATAATATAATGCACATTATAATATTTGTTTATTTTATTTTGTGATTATTTTATGTTTTGTGCATCGCAATAAACACAGTACAAACTACTCACAGTGTTCAGGTAATCAGAATGCTGGCTTTTATTTCGGTCAACGATTCAGAATCGCCATCCAACGTGCTGAACATGCTGCCAGCATTATGGGCAGTCTGCCTTCTGGTTACCGCTTAGGTTTTCAGGAAATAGATATAAGAGTACTTACTACAGTTGTAATTGTTTTATTCTGTTAAATACTCCTATATACTTTGTTCAGCAATGATTTTCATATACATATACTGTGGCTACAACATTCAGTGAAAATCGGAGCGGAGATATAATACTAATGACCGAGATTTAGATCTGATTTTGAAACGGCCTGCCATTAAGTCACATAATATGCACTAACGATACACACAGAGTGACTATGGACCGAAGTCATAACGTTAAGTAATCTATACTGAAGCTTCGGACCGACCTTTGCTTACGTGTGTGCTCATGACATAATTTCATGGTTTCTGAACGGTGTCAAATTGGTGTCAACCTTAAGTTTACTTGACTACTGTTTCGTAACATCATTGAGTTTAATATTTGATCAGCGATACCGTTTCCGAAGAATAATTGATTGTGTCAATTTAAAATCGAATGAGTAGTTAGATACTTTATGTTGTTTCGCAATTTTTTTGTTTATTGCGGTGTTTTTAATGGAACATAAAAAAAATGGTGCTTTCTAATTCATACTATTTTTAACACAACATCAACTACATGTTTTTGTATACTAGTTAACAGACAAAAAGGCCTTGGGTGTTTTGAGTGATAGATTAGACGTGACTAAAGTGACTTTCACTGTTACTCGGTTAAAAAGTGTCACGAATGCACCTACTGGCTTTGTTTACTTCAAACAATTCTGCGTGTGAATTGTTAGTTACTATCACTTATTAACATATACGTTGTAATATTTAAAACAAGGGGCCTTCGTCCAATATCATCTTTCCCATTCCTTGGTTTGGTGCAGTGAAAGAGCTGTATCAACATAATTTCAAGCAGTGTAGTCTTTGTAGTTGGGTAAGCAGTCAGTATCTTTATATTGTAGCTTTACCTATTTATTCTCTGTTCATGAACTATGACAGTCCATCATCATAATTCCTCCTCATCAGATCGAAGTAGCTAAATGTCCAATAGCACAAAATGTCAACAGCAGTAACTCTAATTATCAAAACGTCAAAGTAGCAAACCGCCGACTAGCACGGTGGCCTGTATAGATAGTAGAACATTCATTTCATCATATATCATCCAATAAACGTCCGCACGGCCTTCCCCATAAGACCCATAAAGAAATACATTTATGAGCGTCTGAGCCTTCCACTCTTAGAATCCCTGCAAACTCCCTGCCACCGCTACATTTCCCTCGGTTCATCAAGTGGTTGAGTGACGAGTGGATCCCGTATTACGTACTCTTTAGAATATTCTAAGAACTCCTCTTTTATAAAATCTGGATCATGTGATAAATACCATAATTGTTGGATATACTTAATTACAAGATTCTATGCCGTACGGTCTCAAATTATGAGAAAGCTGTTCTTTCTGACGAAGTATTTAATTACTCCCGCGCTATTGTTTAGGATAGCAGCAGGTATTTGTACTTCGTAGGGTTAATTATGAGACCTATGAATGAGACTAAGTAATTTTAAGTTCAATGGCTAGCGATGACACTAGGTACTGTTAGATAAATTGTAGGTTAAGTATTTCTGTTAAGTTGCACAAAGCATAATATAAGATTTTAACTGCCACTAGCGCACAGGTATGTAAGATAGCTTGACGTACAGCAATGCGCTCCTCCCGGTCGCATCGCCAAGCTTGGCACTTAATGCGTTAACGCACTGTAGGTACTTGATGAAATGTGAACAATCTAGGAATGCAATTTTTATCATGATATATGTGGTTATTATGAAGGCTATTACGTCTCAAAATAATGTGTGGTGGCACAATATATCGAGGAACAAATCATTACTTTTGTCCGGTCGCGACCATGTTAGCCACTAATAGGCAATTTGATATATTGCTATCAATAAACGAGACAGAGACCTCCATTTCTGTAGACAGACTCTCTTTATAGTGTTGGCAATCAATTTAACTGCCGTAATTGTGGCGAAAGCGTAAAGTTTTTACTTATGTTTTGTGAATGGCAGATTATTGTCACTGAAAGAATAGACATTTTGACAATGGATGAGTGGCTCTAACTTTCGCGCTATCTATCTTTACTGATTTTGCGACAAATTTACGAAAGCCAGAGGCTTCTGGTATTGAAAGGGTCATTCCACTCATAAATCAGACTTGCCTAAATACAATATTTCATTGCGTCCGTGAAGCCTTAATATTGAGAGTTAATAGGATTAAGTACAAAGATCTTGTTTGGAAATCATTGTATTACAGGCTTTGTTGATTCAATATTGTAAACGAAGCCCCATAAGGCAATCCTTTCACAGCGTTGTCGGTTGAACCGTAATGCATGATCACGGCCAGCTAACGTACACTCGTCCGACTCGAGTCTGCATATTAAAGGCACGTTTATTGCATATTTCTTATCACAATTGTCGCTCTTACTTCTTTCTCCGTATGTTTAGCAAATACTTGGCCTATAGCCTATAAAAATGCGAATTCACGGGTAGCTAATAGAAATAGTCTGCGACTACCAAGCCACCTGCCAAGCTTGGTGATTATGGTAGATCCCATCTTGTTTGGGGGAGGCACCTTCAGCAGTGGTAAATATATACTGTTCAAGAGGGTAAGTCATTAATGACACTGATTGTACCAACAGATTGTACTTACGCACCTAAGCATCAAGCCCGTAAAGTGCTGACTGTAAAAGTGCCGCATATGTCACATATTATGACAGTCAACATGACGGCGTACATATTTAGCAGTCTACTTATAAGATGACCTAAAGTTACCAATAGAGAATAAAATATATGAAAGTAAGTGAAAAAATAGGAAGTTTTTTTTCATCTAATGATCTCCGAACTGTCGGTTAACCAACAATCAGTTAGGGTCGTCGCACACGGGCCACATGCGAAAGCCACAAACACCGCCACGAGGCGTCAGCGAGGCGAGGCAAATGTCTGAAAATTACAAGAAATATGCCAGTAGCGGTCTTTTGCGGTTGTGGCCGCTGGCCCGTGTGCGGAGACCCTTAGAATACATCGAGACAATACTTCCTTCATTCAGACAGTTATTTGAAACGTACTTCAGGGTATCAAATAGCGGATACCGGTATACCTATAACTGACATTTGGATATGGATAAGGATAGTATAAAATGGATGCTAAATATGATCTTTTGCACCTTACCATCTAAAAAATCCGCCCACATAATCTAATCTATCATATCTAACTGCTGATTTTTGTACTCACATTATTTCCTAACGCATTCTCACCCCTGTGTTAAATTAATAAATAAATCAGGGTATTATTAAGATCAACATAATAATGATATATTGGTTAGCCGGAAAATTGCTTTTGCCAGAAGTAAATAAAAACTGAGCTACGTCTAGTGGTCGGCTAAAATGACTAAATTGGTTAGCGGGTAATGTGACATTGAGCTGCCTAATTAATGTCATAGTATATTATTATAATATTTGCGCTGCATATCGTGATGTGGATTTAATAATATTTTGGCATGCTGAACAATTCTCACAGCATCAGCTAGCCCCAAGGTAAACCGAGCTTGTGTTATGGTTACTAGATGACAGATATACTTTTTCAAATATTGTATTTATTACAACTGATATACTTAAATAATTTATTACATAGATATGTATTTTTATTGATATTTAGAAATGACCAGAATAAATATCTGCAGATTGCACTAACGTTTGTCCCGAGTGGGAAATCGAACTCACTACCTCCTGCGTCGCAAGCGGACCTTTGCCCACCGTACCAGAGAGTTCAGCAAAAGTGTACAAGCAACGCCTCTAATAATAAAGGCGTTGCTTGTACACTTTGAGAGATTGTAATACTATAGCACAATGTATAAGAATTGATCCAATCAACCCACCCCGTCCAAGACTACGATGCAGCGGTGTGGGATTACAAATACATAGATCTAAGGCGACAGTGGATCTTCAATTTATTGCGAAGCCGAAAGCCACTATTATTAAAACATAGTACTGTACCATCTTTACATGTATAAGAATTGATGCATTAATCCATCCCGTCCATATCCATCCGACTACGGTGTGGCAATACCAGTCCATAACCATAAGGCGACAGTAGATCTTCAAATTATCGCGAAGTCGAAATGATTACCGCCGGCCGCCATGGTGAGAAAGCTACTTTCTATTGTGATCGAGGGAATCCAATAGATGCTTTGACGCTGCGTCAATTTTATTGTTACAGTGAGTTTATTTATTCAATTACTAAATAAATGATGCTGGACAATCAACACATCATCATCTAGCCTCAAGCTAAGCAGAGCTTGTGTTATGGGTAGATGACTGATATTACAAAAAAATATTACATTATAATAAAATATTACATTTACAAAGATAGATTTTTAATAGAACCCAATTGCCTCGCAGACGTACCTTCCCCCGCGCCACAGAGGTCTCCAATGTTTCCCCTGTACCTAAGTGGAGCTAGCGGCGCTTTAGTCCGAAAATCTTTAGAATATTATTTAATTTCCTAGAGATTACCCCGAGTGCGAGGGCTTATAATAACAAAAACCTTAGATAAATACTATTCTACTACAAATCATAGCATATCATGGTGAAAATATGCTCAAATTACAAATGATTTTAGTAAGTACCTATTTATATTTTAATGGGAAATTCATCCGTCGACAGAGCCTGATATTCCATCAGAAAATCTCATAACAACTTGTAAGATGATTGATATAGTGTTAATGCTTGTCGTCCATTTAGATTAAATCTGATTTATGCATATTTATACTGAAACGGCTCGTTCAATCGATCTTTAGTAACGGTGTGGACTGCGCAGTGTCACGGTTCTAGACCACATTATATGTTATCGGTGCAAGCCATGCGGATCGCATTTTCATGATGCTTTATATTGTGTTATACTTGTACATAATAAGACGGTAAAGGCGTACATCACCACGTTAGCCGCATAGGTAATTTGTGGTAAAAGTTGGAGGATAGTTTCCGCAGAAAATATTGTTTAAAGCGAAACGGGCCCTATTCTGCTAAACTTATCGTTTCACTTTCACATTGGTATCGAATGATACGTTTTCGTATTCTAATCTAGATGAAAGAAACAGAAAAAGCAGGGGCGCACGTCAAGTGTCAAGTTCGACAACAAATACGTGTATATCAATCACCGTGCAAATAGCGAGCCTGCGCTATCGGAATATGCGCAATTGTTCAATCTAAGGATTCTGAAGATTTTGCGTCGATACTTTTAACATTGTGGAGCGAGTGAGTTAGCAGGACGGGCCTAGGCGAGAAGAACGTTTCGTAAATTAAAAATTAATTAACTTTTAGTTCTATTTCTAAACGTGACAGTTGCACGGTTCAGAACCCGGCCACGCCTTGTCAGTTATATTGCATGTAAACGACCGATCACCCATTCGATCCGGCATTTAGACGAGAATTCGTATAACAATAACGTGCCGTTGAGCGTACTTCCACGTATAATTGTATATCCAATGGAGCATGAGTGAGTCCAAATAACGGGAATGCAGAAAAAAGTTAGAATCTGTACTATACTGCGGCGTCTGCGAGGTCGAGGATTCTTGCAGCTAGTGGCATACGTTGTATTTCATCTGTTGTTATTATCCAGCATATATATGTTTCGATATATATAGAGAGATATACCTATATAGATACATATGTAGTTAGATAGAAGGATACTACTTTATACCGAAAAAGTTATGACTAAAACAAGAAACCATTAACTTAAAACTATTAATTAGAATTTATTGTGGCATACACATGTGTATGCCTCAAAAATAGTGTGTGTGTTTGAGTTTGAGGAGGTTTTTGAAGTATATAGAGTAGGTATTCAAACAATTCTTCTCAAACAAAACATCTTAATCCGCGACTATTCATTATCTTTTTAAACTTTCACGATTTGTTGACATATTTAAAGAATATACATATATCAGTCGCCCCGTGACCACGATCGCTGCAGCGCGATGGAAACGTAGGGGAAAATAAAAACAAAAGGTACGCGATAAATACCCGATATAATATATCGGGTATTTATCGCGAAGAATAAATTAAGAATATATTATATTCTTTAAATATTCATTATCTCCTGAGTAGACAAACTAATCATTTTAATTATACAATACAATACAATACAATACAATACAAAAATGCTTTATTGTACACCAGAAATAGAACATAACAAAAGACATTATATAAGACAAGTACAATGGGCGGCCTTATCGCTTAGAAGCGATCTCTTCCAGGCAACCTTTGGATGGAAAGAATTATTTGGATATAAAAAAGGCAGGGGGTGTACCAAATTAATACATGAAAAAAATGTATCTCACACTGCGGCTTAATTTAAATAACGTCACCATTATCATGATTTTAGCCGAAACTGGATATTGATTTGATTGATTTAATAACCAATCATTATGGTTGATTGTAGCGCTTGTGGAATCTCAGTTAAATTTAGCTGAGCGTCTACGAGGAACAATAGTTTAGATATCGGTCACCAG
The DNA here is from genome assembly GCA_963931895.1 of Eupithecia pulchellata. Classification (NCBI taxonomy): domain Eukaryota; kingdom Metazoa; phylum Arthropoda; class Insecta; order Lepidoptera; family Geometridae; genus Eupithecia; species Eupithecia pulchellata. The sequence goes on along the minus strand of OZ007521.1, from coordinate 6,688,295 downwards.
GTATTGTTGAAATCCATTGTTTGCTCATTTTAGTCTGCTTTGCATTTAGTTGCATCACGTGTTACGGTTCTAATCGATCAAGTAACAGAGGATCACCGATTGATTCTTGAGCAACTACCTTTATTCATAGTTCAGGATCAAATGTCAGTCTAAACTTTATAGAATAGAATAATAATGTACATAGCACACACAATAAGAACTGATAGAGAGTAAAGACAAAAATTTACACAAAAAATAATAATAATTACGAGTATGTGTAAATTAAGTATCATACATAACACAAGCTCAGATTGGCTTGGGGCTAGATGATGTTGTGTGGATTGTCCAGTATTATTTATTATTTAATAACTGTGTCTTTAAACCTAACTCTAAGAAAGGGCTGTTGGCTAACACCCCACGCATGCCTTCCAAAAGACCAGGTCGCTATATGGCTTATTTTCTAACTGAGTCTTTAAAACTAACTCTAATAAATGGCCTCGGTGCTGTTGGCTAAGACCCCATGCATGCCTCCCAAAATACCTGCGGCTCTATTATCTAATAATGTAATATTTTTTTCTTTATAAGTTTTATACATACTTACCTGGTAGTCAAATCAAACTTCTTTTTTTCTGGTAGTTTCTCGTAATATCAAACAAAGCTATAAACACAAGAGTTAACACGCGACTAAATATTTAATTATACATAAGAAATCGATAAGGAGAATCGTATTGAGTGGATGGAAACCGGTCAATGCATTTATTTTCTCGCTTTCCAAAGATATTTGAAGAGGACGTTGATACTCTCTCCGTATAAATCAAGAATAAATCTGATTAAAATTTGGATTAAAATTAAAACATGCCTACTTGCTAAATAGTGAAATTATGGGTTAGGGTACATCTCGTGATAGTGAGGTGATGAAGTATAAAATTTATTTATGTTATTCATTAGCTTTTACTTTGTTATCGTGATGATCAACATTTTTCGGTATGTTTGCTTTCAAAAACCGCACTTACCAAAGTAGTACGCACTACATTGATATTTTATAAGGATTCTTTTAAGGTTTTTAGAATCAGTTGATTCAAGTGGGTCATGAATTAAAAAAAAATATTTGAAATTTTACTGCAAAAATAACTTATAAAAAGTAGAAAGTTGCTCAGTAGCGGAGCTTACTTTACTGGTCGATAAAATGCCTAGCAAGAAGAGGAGCAAAAATTTCACAGTATCACACACTCGTTCGGTAGCTACTGCGTTATTCTGTGCTACTGCGATATCTACAAAATTACTCGACGAATTCAGAACAGGTTTACAGCAAAGCCGCTCATCCAAGTCAAACTCATTCGTCTAAATGCAATTAAAGTCAGCAAAGTTCTTCGAACTCGATCGCGTGTGCATTGTAGCGGCTTCCCTAATATCTACCGCCGCCCACCTTCACTTGATAGCCTCGCCGCTGTCAGGTCCAAGTACAAGGCTAATCTTGTGTCGCAGTTCACTTTTGAACTGAGGATTGAGCAAATTTGAGCTTCCCTTCCTTATGGAACAAAATAAGTTCGATGACAAACTAATGGAACAAAATAAGATAGATATAAAGCCTTGTCAAACGAAGCGGTTTAATCTACAGTCTTAAACCAACATGAATTCACTAAATCATAAGGTTGAGTTCAGTGATCAACCATGTAGAAGCAATGGAATGATTATTTGATATCACAATGTCGTTTAAAATTATATGTTCTACATCATACCGAAGCCAATGGGGTTTAAATTGGCTTTCACTAAAGGTCGCATCAGCAATGTCATGTACAAGGTTAATCTTTTAAGTAAAGGACCACGTTGTAGGTCACGTTTGCTCGTGTTTATTGTTGGAATTGTAAGATTAGTAAGAAAAGTAACTTTTGTTATCAACTTCGGTAGAGCGCATTAGAACAGTATTAAGGAGAGCGAGAAAATTTGCACCAAAGTTTAATTATGTGGATACAAGGAAATATACTGCTTTATGAACCATATCGATCTTTGACGATAATGTGCTTTAATAAGCTACTATACTTTAATAAGCTTTCTGTTAAGAGATACGAGTAATATGACTAGTTGATTTGGGGAGGCCTCTGTCCAGCAGTGGACTAAAATAATATGAGCTGATGATGATGATGACATGATTAAAGTCGTAAGAGTAGTGATAATACTCACCTAACAACTTAAACATCGATTTTCGATTTATAAGAAAATCGATGTTTAGGTAAGTTGTTTTCGAATAAGGCTAATCGGATGTTGAGTTTCATTTTTATACATTGGTAGAATTTCGTGTGAAAAAATTGCACAATCGACACAAACCATAAACCTAAATATTATAAAGAATTTATTCATTGAAACAGTTTAGCTGCATAATCATGTTAGATGCATTTATATTGTCAGAAACCAATTTCATAATAAGGAAACTAAAGCAATAACAAAATTGAATTTAAGCTGGTATAAGCGCTGATGTAATTAATGCCATTCAACACAATAATAGATTATAATGACCTGATAGAAACAAACCACTGAAACACTTTAGAAAGGAGCATCATCTAAATCCAAATCAGGCTGTTTCCTCATAATGCAACTCGATGATTACTAGCTATCTTAGTTCGCTATCTTAATCGAAAATTTAATCTAGGGAAGCTTGCCATTAAGAAACACTTTACATCGTTTGCCTAGAAACCACTTAATATACACACCTCATAATCATACAACGGGGTCTCAGAAACGATAGCAGGTTAATTTATCTACGAGTATATAATGTGAAACCATTCTCTGATATATAAATTACGAACAGGTAGTTTAGTTCCATCTACTCGATGTTTAGTTCTAACGACATCTAAGGTGTTATACAGGATGACTGATACGTTAGTACTAATAAATATCAATGTAATGAGGTGGTATGAAGCCAAAACAAACAATTAGGTGGGTATATTACAACAGCTATAAAAAAGTAAACAAGGCACGCAACATTTCATAACACCAGATAATCGCCCATGTTTTGTGAACAGCATCAATGTGTGAGTTACCTCGATCCATTTTATGACAAAGGCCTCTGGGTCATTTCCATGAATAGAAATTTCTCGTTTTACGCAGTTCATGAGCTATAACCGGTATAGCTCATGAAGGACAGTTAGTTTATTATAGGGAGTTCACCTGGGATTATTATTTCTATACTTTGCATAGCTTCATTCTTGTCATCCATTTTTGGTTGTTGCTATCATTGAAATTCTTCAGCATGTGTGTATCATTTTGTTAGGTACCTTATTTTGGTTCCTTATTTTTTACCCGGATACCAGCAAAGTATAACTATAATACATAACAAAGTATAAGACATAATACTATCTGTGCCCGGATTATCATTATCATTATATTTATATACCTTGCACAGCTTCATTCTTGTCACATTTTTGGTTGTTGCTTATCAAATTCTTCAGCATGTATTATCATTTTGTTAGTACCTTATTTAGGTTCCTTATTTGTTACCCGGAGACATAATACTATCTGTGCCCGGATTTTCATTATACCTACTCTTTTTGCATTTTTCCTGCCTGCACTAGCTCCATCATCACACAGCTGTTCCCTCGGGTCTATGATCGAACACAAATTGAGAATTGATTGCTTTCAATCGATGTACAACTAGGTGATTGGCAGCGCAGCTAAGTAATTTGCGCCATAATTGAGTGGCTTGTTTACTCGGAAAAAAGTGAAGCTGTAGCAATTTAAAATCTAGGCTAAACTGGCTCAACATAGTGAACCTAAGTAACTAACCAGGTAGTCCTAAAAAGATTTTACTTTCAAAATAATTGGAGATTCAACCGCATTGAGTCGCTCTAGCGCTATATTCAGTTACTACCTCATTTAGTCGCTCTAGCACTATAGTCAGATATACAGTAGGACATTTTGGCAGCCCACCTTAAGCCGTCTCAGTGAAATCTAATATCGAGGTCAATAATCGATATCTAGCAAGCGCGTGCGCATCCATCCGCTCCGATTGACAACCGGCGTGACGCTGACGTATTTCGTATCGGAATACTTTCTGACAGCGGCCAAACGAGTTACACGAACAATAGCACATTCAGACTGCCAGATAGTGTAATAGAAGGATAACGTTTTGTATAGGTCTTTGTGTAATATAGGCCGCGTGGTGGGTGCGCAATGTCGGGTAAAATTAGTCAGTGTGTTAGTGGTTTATCTCTCAAGGCTGTGGCTTATCCCCGTGACGTTATGTTCCGTTAAGTTCATTGTATATTATAAACAAATACTTAACAATCTGTAGTAGTCTTAATTGGATAAACTCTGTGGAATAGTGAACGAGACAGACAGTTTGTCTACACCTTCCCAGTGTGTGAAAAGTAAGAACAAAATAAAATAGTAATTGAAAAGTTTAACCTTTTATTTAACTAACAATACACAATCCACACAGCATCATCTAGCCCAAAGCTAAGTAGAGCGTGTTATAGGTGATATGATAAAAGACTAGTATACACAGAAAATGACCAGAACGTGATAAAAGACTAGTTTAAGTATACAGAAAATGACCAGAACACCTGGAAAATGTATCTGGAGATACAAAAATCTTTAACGAGGCGGGAATCGATCTTGCAACGTCCAGCGTCGCGGGCTGACCTCTACCTACCGCGCCACAGCGCCAACCGTCAGTATGATCACTCAGTAATCTTCTTTGTTTCGCGGCAAGAACTGTAGCCATTATAATATTTAATATTTATGCAAGATATAATATTTATAAAAATTACAACGCAAAATTCACAAATACTCTTTCGGCCTTGAGTTTGAAAAATGATTTCATAATTTTACATTGTATGCAATGCAATTATGCATTACAAAGAGCTTAAATCAACATCATAATTTATATAAATATTTACAAACAAAAAATCTATCTTCAGTTTTGCTGGAGTAGGAACAGTTATAGTATACATATAAGTAACTTAAAAGAAACAATTCGTTTATTTCCGGCAAAACAGTTACAGAAAAATGTTCACTTTGGTACAAAAATTATGCATAGCACCTTATAATGTTCAAAATCTCCTGTTATTTTTATATTTCTTGCGAACTTTCATTCAAAAGTTCATTGCCCCGAGCAAAAAAAAATGAAATCGAAGTTAATTTCCCATTGAACGCTTTAAACTCTCCAAACGATGTCGCCACTTCGCAATTAGATCCGGAAGAGATCCCGAAATCCGCGAACCATTTCTAAACGATTGTGCCGAGGAAATTGTCAAAAATTTTATGTAAATAAAAGCAGTAACGTAACAGATGCCTTTATTTTACCGGCACGGTAATGACGTGCCTCTTGCTTTATTTTGGAGAGAAATGGAAAGAAAGTTACCTAAATGCCGGATGTCACATGCTTTACCTTTGAAATGTCACTTGCTGAAGCTGTTTTAGGGCAAGATACACCCGAAAACGAAATAAAGCGGATAAAATCCTTACTAATATTATAAATACGAAAGTGACTGTTTCACGCATAAACTACAGAACCGATTTTCATGAAATTTGGCATAGACGTTGTGTAGATCAGGAGGAAGGACAAAGGATACCTACTGTTTATTCCGGAGTTATTTTCATGTAATCGAATCCTATTTTTATAAAATTAATAACTTTAAAAAAACAATAAAAAATACTATAGAAGCGCGAAGAACGCGTAGAAGTCTAAAATGATTCGACCATTATCGACTTTTCGAATTTAAAAAGCTAGTATGACATATAATACCTACAGTGGTAGGTTAGTTTTGTTTACAGTGCGAGAAATCTAAATATATGAAGAGATTTAAATAGGGTTTTAATATAAAATTCCTTTGGCTGGAAGCCAATTCCAGCCAAAGGAACCCGCATAATATTATTATATTACAAAAAATAACTATGTAAGTACAATAACCAATAAAATGAAACGTTCTCATTGCACTTTTCCGGTATAATTGCATCAGTCGGTCGAACAAAACCGTGTGTGTGGAAATCATGTGAAATTACAACAACAATACTTTCTGGGACACCCGTATAGCGTTCTGAATATGGCAACTTATAGACTATTATAAAAAAAAAATGCGCCGAGTAAAGAGGTTTTATGCGTGGCTGAGAGAACGAGAGTTCCCGGAGGCGTATTGCCATAATGTATACTAGCACAGACAGGGGTTGCTCTGTAATCGCACGCAATATGCTCTTGTAGCTAGAGAGCATACTGCATATCAGTACAGAGACAGACTGAAATAAAATACACTTTGCTCTAATCCGTGAGAGCAAAACACATACGAGTACAGACAATTCGGCTGCCGTGGTATGTACAGTGAACAAAGAAATAGATGTTATGAAATTACAATTCAACCGCTTGTCTGAAATATTACAAACCGACACATCAACTAATAATTTAATGATAATTAAAAAATTGAATAAAGTTTTATGTACCATAGAAACCGTAGACCAAGCCAAAAATTTTGCCATTCAGAGAATAAAGATGTGTAGATCTAGGAAAATAGGCGTTCAACCAACATCTGTTTCGAGGAGAAAGGACATAGGGATCTCTAAAGGAAAAGGGCGCATACAAAGTGGAAGAGATGTGAGAAAGAAAAAACAACATAATCTCTCTGAAAATATTAATAAAAATCAGCCAAATGCAAAAAAACATTGAATAAGGTTTCGTTTTAAATAGTTAATTATGTTGATTTATCCTTTCAAAAATAAGTACTTTAATGTTTTTTAATTATTTTTATTTACGTGGGAATTATTTTGCGGAGCCCTCGATACAAAAGAGGAAACGTTTTTCTACTTCTAAATATTTTCCCATTTCCATTATATTTAAGAATGTTATTTTTTTAATTATGTTGATAAACATACTTAAATAGCATAGAGATCGGAATATCTTTAGAAAAAGAAAAATGTTGTAGTATCCTTTTCTATGGAGGGGGTCGCACGAAGCTTCCCTCAGAGAATATAAACACGTACAACATAGTTATGTTCAATATTGTTACGTATTACACTGCAACATATAATTAAAGTCTTTTGACCCCACATACCCTACAATACAAACAATTAATACAGACTGGTCTGTAGTCATACGTAGTTTGCTTTAGAGTATTTGTTATTTTTAAGAGCACAAAGCGATCCGAGTACACACTATGGATGTCTACTGATATACACAATGGCAATACGCTTCCCGGAGTCATAGTGAAGTAGTTATTCAAATGTAGTTATTAAATCATTTTATCATTTATTGGTCGTTTTCTATATATAATAAAAAAATATCTATATGTGTATTAATATTGTATTATGTATATCAGTCATCTAGTACCCATAACACAAGCTCTGCTTAGCTTGGGGCTAGATGATGCTGTGTGGATTGTCCGGCATTATTAATTAAAAAAAAAAAATTCACGAGCGCAGCAAAAACAGTGCAAAATCAAACAAAAAATGAAATTCAAAAGGGACGAATACAATTGAAATGACGAATGATTCAGATGTCAAAAGCAAAAAATGTTTCGACCATCTTCGTGACCAGTGTCGGATTCATATATTTATTTAGTTTAATAACTTCTTTATTATAACAACTAGCGGTCCGCCCCGGCTTCGCACGCGTATTCAACAAAAAAAATCATGCAGAACCCTAATTTTTTTGAAAATATTCTATAGCCTATGTTCATCAGGGATAGGATTCTAATGGTGAAATAATTTTTCGAATCGGTCTAGTAGTTTCGGAGCCTATTCAATTCTAACAAACAAACATACAATCAAATCTTTCCTCTTTAATATTAGTATTGATATAGAAAAATACTCATGAACATGAAACATTCTAGAACATTTATGGTAGAATGAGTTTAATTTAGTTTAGGCACAGGTTCCAGCTATACACCAGCTAAACTTGAAGAACAATATTTGTAAACAAACCACTACGCAAATAAGTAAAATTCACAATTCCTTGCTTGGACGGGTATTTTACAAAAATTTCAATAATGTACATTTTTAGATCATATATTTCCTCTTTATAATACAATTAATAGGTATAGATAAGAAATGTTTACTGAAGTAAGGATCTTAAATGGACAAGTAATATAAAATCCGTACGTATGGAAGAACGCGGCAACAGTGATTTTTGGTAAAGTATGGATGGTTTGTTTACAAATATTGTACATTCAGTTTGGCTCGTCTATCATCACTCACAGTCTAATAAGTTTAACCGCAAAACATCTATGTTTCAACCACAAACACAATATCTAATGACTGCGTTTGCTTTGTCATTTTGTTACTAGATTCTTGATGTCTTGTTTCGGTAAACTATTATACTGTACTTATTGTTGACTAGCGGTCCGCCCCGGCTCCGCACGGGTATTAAACAAAACTTTCAGAAATTATACACAGTTTTTATACGGATCCCTAACGTTCATAGCAGCATTGGGGTTTTTGATATTGACTCGACCCTTCATAACTGACACTGGCCGTAGAGAAAAAGCATGCAGCGGAGCCATCATAGAAAAAGAGGTTGAATATACAGCGCACGGTTTAATCATTGAATTTTTCATGCGGATCCCTAACTTTTTTGAAAATATTATATAGCCTATGTTCATCACGGAAAATTTAGGATTCTAATGGTGAAAGAATTTCTCAAATCGGTCCAGTAGTTTCGGAGCCTATTCAATTCAAACAAACAAACAAACATACAAACAATCAAATCTTTCCTCTTTATAATATTAGTATAGAAGAAGTTAATTCAATTATAGAATGTTTTAGAATAGTTTAGAATTTTAGAGCAGTTGTGTTTTGAGATGTGCCAAATACTTTGGGTCTTTGAAAGTAGTTGGTGTTACTAAAAGGAATGGGTGAAAAGAGGTTGTTTCAAGGTATAAATATATCTATACAGGGGCAGTTGATCACCTACCTATAGCTTTTTATGTATTTACTGTATACCTATGTATAGTTTTGTATAATGTATTTACTGTATTATGTAATGTATAAGGTACCTACTCGTATAATATTCTTTGTCTAGACTCTAGAGCATATACAAAAAAAAATCGTTAATGTTGGACAATTCACACAGCATTATCTAGTCCCAAGCTTAGCAGAGCTTGAGTTATGGGAACTAAATACATAGATAGATATTTTTTGTTATACATAGAGAACGACCAGAAAACCCTGACAATTATTTGCAGATGATGATAGCGCGATAAGTTATGCTACAAATATTTGTCCCAACGCGAGAATCGAACCCGCATGCTCATCGAACCTGCGTCGCAGGAGGACCTGCGCCCACCGCACCACTGAGGTCCAGCATTAATTTATAAATAGGTACATAATATTTATAACATTGGAACTAAAAATATGTTATAGGGTGTAAAATCTCATTATAAACAATGAAAATTACAAATTACTTACAACTTATATTATTTAATTTTACTGGGGTACCTACTGGGTGAAACTGGCTGCAAGGGAACAAGGTCAACTGATAAGAAATATTATCTCTTCTGCATCCCTGCTAGATAAACTTGTAGGTGGTGATTTCGCTCATAGGTCGTGAAAACTCTGCACTAACCTTCTGGTACTGTTGTCGCTGACTGTACATTAGTTAAATCTCATGGACCTATTGGGAGCTCATATAATGAAAATTTAAAATTTTAGAAATATTTCTCGTGGACCTCTTGGGAAATACGAAACAATAGAATCATGGACCTTTGGGAATAAGCCATCGATTGATAGATAACTAAATACCTAGGTACCACTTTGAAAGAAACAGCAAACTAAAGTATCAATAGATTTCGCTGTATGATATTGCATCAGATGGCAATGAATCATGCACTGGCATTCGTCTCAAACATAAACATCGTTAGCTAAAAAAACATAGGTACCTACAGAAAAACAAATCATAGCACACGGTTGATAAGTACCGAGAAACTATACATAAAACTTTTGTTCGTTTTGTCATAAAAAATACCGTCATGCCTACACAAAAAAAATGTATATCATAGATAGGTAGGTATAGGTACACTCAATAACAAAATAATAGCTTACCAATACAGCCAAAAACAATATCGAACATCGGTCCGTAAATGCCTCCCAGTAAACCAGCGCACTCACAAATATGTTCACAAACGAAACTACCGTATTAAATCACAAACCGGCGTGCGGTAGCGGCATCTCGCGAGACGGCCGCGCGGCGGGCGATCCGGGCACATGTGAAACAGCTGTGGTATAGCGGTGCGAGCGAGCCTTCGATGGAAACATTCTGTTGGGTGTATCCGAACAGATCACGCGAACTTGGGCACAAAATCGCTACCCGCTACCAACAGAGAAATAAATTGAGTAGGTTGTAGGTACACATAGATTTTGAAGCACGACTCAAGGGCTGCTTATTTCCACATTTTCCTAGAAAATTTATGGTGGAAACTTTGCTGTTTTTGGTATTATTTATGTTGTTTTTGATTTAGTTTATAATAACTTTTTGTTTCCCAAATAAAATAAAATTAAATAGAAAAACGTCGGAAAATTGCTACTTAAGACGCGCTTAAATCGGAGTTTCGTTTGAGTATTCAAGGATTCTTTTTTTATGAGATCTTATTGAGATGACAGACTGATTGCATCCTGATCCCCTGTTGTGGGAAACACTACCTGACGACTTAACTCGATTATACAACTAAGTAAAAGATCTTAAAACGATGAAACATGTAGTAAAGTGGCCATATCTAAGCAAATATTAGCAAGTTGGCAACAATGACGTGCCCATTCCCCATAACTGGATACAGCTGATAAGCAGCCAGATAAGATTATCGTTCACTTTGTTTATAAACGAAGAATCGACTTAAACTATTTTGAAATATTATCAAAAACAATCCGGGCTAGTCTTTCCGATTTTACTAAGGTTTGAAAATAATAGATTAAAAATTTATTAAGAACACACTACACGCAATAAAAACTGATAGAAAGGAAAGATTTTTTGAACCAAAACTGAAAAATAGTTTGTATGAATCAAACTAACTTTTTTTTTCTCTATTTTGGAGTGACATTTCCTTAACTAGTTCACATGAGAAAACAAACAAACATATTATCTAATGAAGTAACTACCTACTTGTCAAGTTCGTGTGTTAGATCCCAATCTCTGTCTTGTGTTAGGTACTTAAATATATCTGAGAAATCAAAAAAACAGTAAATTATCCTAAATAAGCCGAGTTAGAAATCTTTAGGTCAACATTCAACCAGACGAAACCAACTTTCTGACCTACTCACCGAAATTTATTGAATTGCTTAGAATAACTAAGCTTACCAACTAAGTTGAATTGATCAAAACTCAAGATGACTCACTGGTTGGCTCGAGTTCAAAAGTCTCTTGATGTAGTTCAAGAGATTTACCTAAAGCTGATAAATGTGATAACTGTTCTGATGACTACAACTTACTCTACCTTATATCATTATCATTGATCAAATGTTTAGCAGCAGTACGCTAAAAATTGGCATAATTCGTAAAAAAATCTAACTCGTAACTTTGGTTGTTGGTTAGTTTACCAACAACCTGAACCTCATCAAATCAAGAGTGTCTTGAGGGAAACTTGACTTAACTTCTTTGTTATGGTGTCTTCGAGAGGTCTAATTTGTAAAAACAAATTAAATAGACGATCCTATGACGACAAACCTCACAAAACGAAGGACGACCGATAAGTTCTATAAATGAAACGTGAAAAAAAGGTGTATTGACGCACCCGAAGCAACTCGTGCGATCGACGTCATCCGTTAACAAAGGTAGATTTTCAAAGACATTCTTTAACTTCGTAATATATCGTATCGTTGGCCACATCGTCATTTTCCATCAGCAACATCATCATCACCAGCCTATAATAGTCCACTGCTGGACATAGGCCTCCCCTAATGAGCGCCATAGATGGCATCATTATTTGGGGGTTATTGCCCATAATCCCCACGCTGGGCATGCGGGTTAGGGATCGCAGTTCGGTGTAGTTGTTCTGCAGAAGGCGCTGCTGCCCGCCCCCCGGTGTGTTTCCCTTAGTCGCCTCTTACGACACCCACGGGAAGAGTTGGGGTGGTGAAATTCTATGCCGGCACCACACGGCTTCCATCAGCAAGTTTGTCATAAAATGTTTGATAATCGACAGACGATTATCAAAACAAATATTAAAAACAATGTCAATTTTATTTCGGTAATGATAAAAACGCACGGAATTAATACCGCTTATGGTTCATCTAATTAAGTTGAAACACGTTGAGCGATAGTTTATTTTTATCTAAATTACCAACCAAGGTTTTTAATGATGACAATAATCATAAAAAAAGCAAAACGCAACAAATTAATGTTATGTAATGGACTATTTGCCAGTAATTTGAATATTTCCCAATGTTTATTTGGTTCACTGCGGATGGTTGGATGAGATTGATGGCTAATGGAAATAAATTACATAATGATATTAAGAAATCATTGAACATTCGATGAAACAATTTAAATCGATTTTAACGCATTATCTAGATTGGTGATTCACTCACCTAAGGTGGAAACTAGTAACTAATAAATTTTATCGTTCATAATCAATTTCATAATTTTTATGTCAGTATCTGTTCATCAGAACTAGTAAAGTTTAAATACATAATGTTGCGCAATTAAAAAAGCATCACCTAGGCACAAAGGATGTAGAGCTTGTGTTATGGGCACTAAATAGATTTACTGCTTGCAGATATTTTTTTATCAAATATAGAAATTACCCAGAAAATTCCAAACAAATGTCTGCAGATGGAACAATCATCGAAACCTTACAACCTACCCAGGTAAAGTTTTCTTGTGTCCTGGAAGTGAACAAAAACTCAAAGTATTTATTTTATTTCCCAGTTTTACAAAAGTAATTTGCATTATTACAGGCGCCAATAGCGCTAGCGCAACGAGTTATCCATGCACAAAAAACGCAAATAACGCAGCTATAACGCACTTTAGTTTACGCGTTATTAAGCGTGTGGTTTGTCCGCTGAAGTGAAATCGAGGTTATACCGCGATTTTAAGGAGAATGACAGCCAAAACCATGGGACATGGCACGCTTCGCATGCTCTGATAATTACCTATTCGATCACTCTAGGCAAGCGGGTAGCTTGATGATGGTTTTACCAACTTTAGTTCGAATTACATTATAGTAACCAAAATACATCATAATCATCACAATACGAGTGGACTTAGGCTTCCCCTTATTACCGCATCCCGCATGCCGCATCCAGCATGCAGATGCTGGATGCGGCGGATTTTGCAGGTTGACATAGTCAAGATCCCATCTGGAAGAGATATCTCATTTAAGGCCGCCCTTTATAATTACTCTACTTTAAGCATGTCTGTTTGTAATGTTCTCTTTCTTTGTTTGGTACCTATAATAAAGTATTTTCTATTCTTTTCTAGTTAGGAGTTCTTTTTTAGGAGGGCATCCTACACTACGTTTGCCAATTACCCCAGTAGTGGTTGTAAGATCTTCGCGAGATACAGTCGTTTCTCTGCATCTTTAGCTTGCTAATTCTTTGAGCTATGTCGACCAATTCTTTGGATAACGTCACATAACCAAGGTTACTTGATTTTGATAGCATTCTATAGGCGACTGCGCCTGTGGAGTCCGTGCTCCGTCAACTGCTTGGCTAGTTTACCTACCATGTCTAATAAATACCTTTGATTTTGTGAAAAGGCAACAATTGATATTTACAGTGATAGGAATAGGTAGCGCTTATTACCCTAAACTTTGAGGAACAGAGATAATAATCGGTAACATACTTACGACAACATTTAGCTATTAAAAAAATATTGGTAGAACTACAGTGGTTATTCGTATAATTTTCATCTCTTTACCTACTTTTATTTTAGTTTTAAGCAAAATTAACTATAGATTACCGTAGGTATAAGTACCGACCATAGAAATCTGAGGCACTATTATACAAATTTCTGTGGTACCAACCTACATAATGAAATCTACAAACAAAATAAATGTTTGTTTATTAGTTCGATTTGGTTAATGAATCGACGAGATTAACATAAATTGCACACCAATAATCAATTTATCAATCACATACCAAATGTTATGAATTTTTTTATAAAAGCTAATATTAAAACAAATTACCTTCCAATCGGCACGTAATCACTGTTAGATCTTTGGTCTGTGTTTATTGGGATTACATAAATACGGGTCAGTGAACCGATACATTTATTGATGTTGTGAGGTTTTTTGAATAAACCCTCGTAATGACCAGAAATTATCGAGAACGACTATTGCAGCAGCGGGCAAATAGCAACCAGCTGTTTCATCATAAATGGCCTGGAATTTACATCCACGAAGGCTGGTTCGTGTGGGTTTTGTTCTTCGACAGTTACGCTGATGACAAAGGATGAATGTCGCAGCCCCATGGCCATCCACTGGGGCGCACTGGGATGACAATAATGCGGCCGCATCTGTCGTTCCCGTACCTATTAGGTCTTACAAGTCAATTAGCTATTTACATACAGGCTACGTAACCTACGGAGCTGAGACGTCGACACTCAAGATAGGGTTGGTCCACCACTTCTCTCAGCAAGCTATGGAAAGAGCTATGCTCGGAGTTTCTCTGAAGGATAGGATTCGCAACGAATACATCCGGCAGTGAACCAAAGCTCAAAGAATTAGCAAACTGAAGTGACAGACAGGGCAGGGAGGCCTATGTTCAGCAGTGGACTAACATGGGCTGATGATGAACCTACATAATAGGTTTAATTTCGGAGAGTTGGTCTCCACCAATGACTCATTGCCTACATTTCTCCGGTGGAATAATAATGTTGGAAGATTCGCGTTTGCTGAGATATGAGTCATTAAAGTTTTAAATTGTCATAATATGACAATTTAAAGCCGAGATTTTCAAGCACAAAAAAAGATATTATCTTTTTTTGTGCTTGAAATGCACAATCATAAAATAACCTGCACTGTATCAATGTATATTTCACAAGAAATATTACTACAATTCACTTGATAAAATAAGTTACGAGATCTGTAAGGTCATACATCGTGACAACTTCTTAAATTCATTAAAAAAAACTAAAATTCATTAATATTGAATTTAGTTGAGAGTTTTTCAGATTTGAAATAATTAGGTATTTTAATATTTTATTTTCTGACGATATGCTACACGCCAAGATATTATTTATTAGGTGGTCAACTGAGAGAAATATGTCGTTCTCTGAAGGGTTTTGATTAATCAGGCACTTTTGTAAGTTATACTAGTACTTAACGGATCTTGTTTTATATAATAAAGTAGATAGTAGTAGATAGATAATAAACAGGTTAGCCTATCAGTTAATTTGATTACTAAAACATAGTAGTTAGTTTAATTATCTATGCTAAAACTAAAGAGTATGCCAACTTTTGCATAATTCAAAATTATTCCCGTTTTAATAAATAAGATACTTTTAATTTTGGTAACTTATAATTTTGCTAAATATTTTTTGAATAGGTACTTTCCCACTGCTGTGCGTGGCCGAGGTCAAAATCTGACCGCTCGCCTTGATCTTTACTAGAGCTGAAAACCTTCAAACTTTCAATTACAATACAATACAAAAAAAAAAATAATACAATAGAGCTATTTGGCCGAATCCCACCAAATTAATAGCTTCACTACAACAATGGTATGTAACGTACATATCAGAATTACCTACACATTTTGACGTTTAACTTTGGAACACAATTAATATAAAAATGAATCCAATAATTCCGTTGGTTACGGCAGAACGCGGGAACGGCTGGACCAATTTTGCTGATATTTTTTATTTCTGGCCATGATTGTCGTTGTCTCATCGTAAAAATACCTATTTTTAATGCTCTTGCGAACTACAATGGGGTAGTCTTCCTTTTATGCGTAGGTACCCACTTTTATAACTTAATCGCTCTCTCCCAATAAGGTTTACTGGAAGATAACTCTTTTAGGAGTTAGGCTCGCCTTTGCCAGTGTTTTAATGTAGTTTAGAATTATCATTCTCGTAATAAACCCACTAAATAATTAACACCTATAAACAACCTGAGTTGCGTTACCACTTTTACTTTTCATACAAAGGCGTACAAAATGTAAATTAAAACCCCATAAGTGTCTAGGGGAGTATTCTGCCGTCCGATCACTAGAAGGTCGTTAAGTGATAAAACCAAATTTGCGGGTATGAGCCAAAACGTGGGAAATGTTGTCCCTGGAAATTGGGAAGACATACAGATTTCTTTGTTAGACCAAATTATTCATCAACCTTTATGCTGCTTTTTTATTCATTATTTTGTTTTAGAAGTTGAAAGTTTATTTTTTTATTTAAGTTTTTGTGTTTTTGTTGTGCTTACCTGCTTTCAAATGTGACCATCTAAAATGCAAAAAAACGGCTTGCTGAAATGCAACCGTCTATAAGAGTTGTAACAAACTGTAACTACGGGAGTATTTTATAACGAGTAACAGTTACATACATATTCGACGGTAATTAACGGCTAAGTTACTTAGCCGTGTTCTTGAGTAGTAAGTGAATTTAAATTTAACTAAACCCAACTCTGAAAATGGCGTTATCGAACTTTAGTTGTTTAAATTATTGTTCTGAAATGTTAAAATTAAAGTGTTTCCTAAACAAAAACATAGTAGTTGGATAAGCAATCCATGTTAACTGTTTTTTAGTGCTGGAAATACTGGTCTGAATTATATTAATATAAATACAAATAAACAGCCTAGTCTGAATTTTTCTAAAATGAATAAGCTTGTTAAAGAAGGAAATAAGGGTCAATTAAAATAAAAGAGTAAGTTTTAACACTTTAATTAAAATTGCCTTCTTACAGTTTACCTGTAATCAATTTAAAAAGAGAAAAGTACAACTATTCCAAAATAAATCTTTAAGATTACCTTATTAAGAAAAGATGAGACCGTAGGCGACCAAGCATCTCATGGAAATGCCTCTGGAAGAACCAAGATCCAACTACGCAGCAATATCAGAGTCGGTACGTGGAATGTGCGAGGTCTTCGGGACGAGGGTAAACTCCACATTCTTGACCATGAGCTTGAGCAATGCAACATAGACATCACGGGTCTGGGTGAGACGCATTGGAAGGAGAGCGGACACCGTAATACTGAGAAGCATACGATCTATTTCTCAGGAAACACCTCTAGTTTTGCGGGAGTGGCCATTGCCATATCAAAACGATGGAACAAAACGGTTATAGGATACAATCCAATCAGTGACAGATTGATATCGATAAAGCTAAACGCAGCACCCACCCCGCTTAACATCATCCAAGTTTACTCCCCCACAAGTGCTGCCAAAGATGAAGTAATAGAGGATTTCTACCATCAACTTGAAGCTTGCATAGCCACCATCCCTACTAGAGAGTTTCTTATTATTTTGGGCGCTTTTAATGCGAAACTGGGATCAACTGTTACGGATTCAGGTCTTAGAAATATTGTGGGGCTATAATGGTCTTGGCACTAGGAACGAACGTGGCGAACGACTCATCCAATTCGCAGCCGATAACAACTTAACCATCATGAACACCGTCTTTAAACAACACCCCAGAAGACTGTACACCTGGACATCCCCTAGTGGAGAACACCGTAATCAAATAGACTACATTATGATCAGAACTCTATGGAGAAGCTCAATTACCAACGCACACACATTGCCTGGCGCAGATTGTCATTCTGATCATCAACTTCTAGTTTGCAACCTCAGGATTAAACTCCGCTATTCTGTAAGTAAAACAACGAACAGGCGTTTAGAGATCACTAATAGCGCCAGTCTAGCAAAAAGCTTGCAGGATTTTACGGTGCGCAGTTGGTGCGGTGATGACGATGAACATCCGAATACGCTATGGTAGAATGCCAAACTCTACATCAAAGATTTGGTTAAAAAATCCCAGCCTAAATCACCTCTAATAAAACGACTACATTGGATGTCTACCGACAGCTGGCACATGGTTGAGCGCCGGAGAGGACTGAAGGCCGCTGGAACAGCTGTACAGGAACTAAATCATCTCAATGCTGAAATCCAAAAAGCTTGCAGAAGAGACCGGAATGCAGCACTCAATAAAATCTGCGAAGAACTAGAGCGACATTCAGAAAAGTTCGAAACTAAAGATCTTCACATGAAAATAAAAACTATCACTCGTCAATTCAAACCAAAGACTTGGGCAATTGAAAACAAAGACGGTACGACAGTAACAGAGATAAAAGAAATTGCCAATACGTGGAAAGAGTATTGTGGATCTCTGTTTACTGACCCAGACTCATTACCGTCACAAAGTTCCCAACCGACTCAATTGGAACCAGATTTATTGAAGGACGAAATAAGAGCAGCAATAAAACACCTTAAATCCAACAAAGCTGTAGGCGCAGATGAGATACCTATTGAGATCATTAAAGCAATGGGAGAACCTGGAGTGGATATAATGCACACTATATGTAATTAATAGAATTTGGACAACCGGCAGTTGGCCGAAGGATTGGTCTAGTTCCCTTTTCATACCTCTCCATAAAAAGGGCTCCACCAAGAAGTGCAGCAATTACCGGTTGATCTCTCTAATATGCCACGCAAGTAAAGTGCTATTGCATATAATCAACAAGCGGCTACAGTATTTATCTCCTGAAATAGCACCAGAACAGGCTGGCTTTGTTAGGGGCAGAGGAACGAGAGAGCAAATTCTTATATTACGCCAGGTTATAGAGAAATCACGAGAATTTAACAACCCCTCGTTTATAAGCTTTGTAGACTTTCGCAAAGCTTTTGATACAGTGCAATGGCAAAAACTCTGGGGAATTCTAGCAGTAATGGGCGTACCAGAACACCTAACGTACCTCATTAGAAGGCTCTATGAAGATGGCACAGCTACAGTGCGCGTGGACGGAGTAAACTCAAGCCCATTACCCAGACTTCTTCATTTGCCCCATTATCATTTTTTTAATAAAATGTACTTCTTGGCGCTCTTTTGGGTTCAGACGTTGTTTTACGTTTAGGTATTGCCACTGCGGTACTATTTTGCACAAACAATCTTCTTTCTTTCCAAGTTAAGGCCCCGTACAGATACAGTACAGATTGCTGTACGCCGATCTGATGGTAACTTAGTCCCTAGCGACACTGTGCAGGAGTACGGGGCGTGCGGTAAGCTTCGCAGTTAACCTTTTTCTAGCGTTGCATTGTCACTAAACTGTTTTCTAGTTTTGTTATTATTCACATGAATGTAATAGTTTCACAGCTAAAAAACGGTCGCCGTCTTTTAGTACTGTAAATGTTTCAATCTTACATTGGTTTTCCAATGATTACCCAGCTAAGTATATCTAGCGCTTTTATAGAGTAGGACTTGTTAAAAAACTGTGATTTAGACATCGTAAGTACAAGTTTGACATGCAGTACTAAAATGTACTAAAACACATGTAAAGTCAGCTAACGGTTTATTTTTATTGTCATTACAAGTAACCGTTGTATAAGCTTGCATAAAACGTAAAAATTTAGACTTAAATACTTTGTTAAGCTGGTTTAACCGTATTTTAGTGTTTTAAGGTGAAGTAACCGTATTCTAGTAATGGAAAACCCCAAAAATGATGTAGATAGTGGTGTAGGTGGTCTCTGTATCTCAGCACTGACAAAAGATAGAATTTTTTTAACCAGACTTGACGATAGAGCAAAAGCTGCGTTATTGTGTGGTACACAAAAGTAGAATTTGACGAAATGTCACTTAACGGCCTTTTAGTGATCGGACGGCAGTATTGTGGTGCCTTACACCAGTATCAAAGTCGGTGCAACCGGCCTTGGGCCCTGGGGACTGTTTAGAGAAGAATTATAGAGAAAAATTACGTCACTTTGTCATCTTTTGCGTAAATTAATTGAATCTCTTTCTTTCAACTTACATAATTATACTCAATGTATGGCGATGCGATGACCTTATTTTATTCTACCTTATAGAACAAACCCAGTTCTAAGGGCTGCCGGGATGTCTGGATGGTTCAATGCAGCGATGTAATTTTCATTATTAAAATGACCCTCGTGGTAAAAATGGACCCAATACTTTCAAATTATAAAAAAAAACGCACAATTAAGTGCATGAGGATAATTAGATTTTAACTATTGAAGTGTAACTTCTGATATAATGATGATATAGTCGAATCGTAAGTTACACTTTAATATTGCGTGATTTTTCCATACCCTATAACTAATGCAATATCATTGCCCTGTTATTGCCTTTCTACGATACATTCTATTTTATGTAAGTATACATAGGTATGCGTTGGTGTTTAACCGACTTTGAAAAAGGGATAAGGTTCTACGTTCGATTCTTTGGATATATCACGACCTCTATGGCGCGGTGGGCGAAGGTCCACCTGCGACACACGGGTTCGATTCCCGCCTCAGGACAAATGTTGAGGTTTTTCTGTACGTTTTCTATGTTAAATAAAAAATATCAATCTATTTAATAAATATTATAAAGTTTCGCAAGCACTTCAAAATAACATTTTTTTATTTTTTAAAATAGTTTTTTTTCATGTTTTTGTTGCTTCGACAATTTTATTACATTGTAATCAATCCTTTAAATGAAACGCAATAATTATTGTTATATTTTAACAATTAAAAAAGTTTTAATGGAATGTATTAATTATTTATCGTGCTGAGGCAGTTCTATGATAAATTACTAGAACGCACGTTTCAGATTAATACTCATGCTTATAGTAACTGCATAATATGCAGTTACTAATTGAATAGCAGCAAGAAATGACTATAAATATATGCATATTATGCATATATTTATAGTCATTTCTTGCTGCTATTCAATAAACTTTGTGATCTGAGACAATCGCATTTGTCTATGCCTACTTATTATCGAGATACGTGATATAAACACGAACCAAGGCCTAACAACTAAGACATACATCTGTACTCATACGAAATATGTTTAGGTAAAGTCGTGTATAATATTCTACGTAAAGACCAAAACACATTTGAAAAATATAAGCTAAACAGACAGACGTATGAACATAGCATAGTAATTTAAATTACTAAAGATTGCGCGCAAAATTACCTACCTAGAAATTAAATGGAGTTCTCAAAAAAAACATTGAAACATACTTGCAGTAAGATATTTTCAATTTCTATCTTAAATTAATTGTTTATGTATTTCAAATATCAAGTTTCGGCAGGACAAAAACCTAACAAGATTCAGGGAAGAAGTATCGACACAAATAAAAGGATCATATAAGTAAATAATCGATTAATCAAAACTAAACAACCATGAATCAAAAAGGAATGATTGAATTCCTTTACCAAGCACGCACCGTGACAAAAGATTTGCTTACGGGCTATATGTATGCAAATTTCTCTCTAATACAGACGTGGAAAGCAAACGCATACCAATCTACTTGTAAATAAACCAATAATCTATTTAATATAAGACGTAGCACAAGTAGACGTAGACAAAGTACCTACATTTGTTAGTTTGTGTGACGTGGCTTACGGGTTCATCATTCAATGCGGCCCTTCTAACCCGGTGGAGTTACGTTTAGGTGAAGGCCAAAAAGTTTGTGCAAAACAGCAAGAGACGTAAGCGAGCGACGAGCTGATGATAAGGTATCTTGGATTATTGTGTTTATAAACATGATTTGAACTGGACGATGCTTTCGGCGTATCAGACAATCCTTACGCACTAAGAAAAAACACTTCTTTTTTAAAAGCTTTATTATTATGTAGCATAGTGGAGGTGTCAAATAAAGAAATGTATATGAATCCGTTTTTGGTAATGTTAACAGTCAATTAATGCACAAAACGGAGGTTACCTGGAGAGTTTTCTGGGAGGTATTACCTAGTGATATTATGGATTTGTAAGTGATGTGTAAGTGCTTTTTCGAATTTTTATTTTGCCATCTCGTAACTTTGCCGCCAGCGGATCGGATAATAGTTAATACTGTAGGTATATTCCTCAGTAATTTGTTAAAGCACGATCATAGTAATACTATTTAAGAAACCGCTTGAAATAAACATGTTTTAGATATTTCGTTTCGTGTTGGCGCGAAATTAAAATTTCACGTGGTTATTAGTTTTTTCTGCTTTCTAAGAGCAAAAAATCTTACCAAAATCAAAATAAGTCTTTTTAAATGGTCCGCAAATACCTGCGAATCGATGTTTGTTTTTTGGTTTCTAAAATCACTTTCCCGCTTGATTCATTGTCTGTAGAAAGCAAATAAATATTAACCACAAAAAAATTGTCTTTCGCGCTATTGCGTAGAACAAAATACTTACCTCAAAATTACATGGCCATCGATTTATTTTTACACTAGATATGAATATGCTCAAACTCAGCAAGACCTAAATATAAAGAAGAACAGTTTTTAAGTTCATTTTATAGACTTGATCTCATACTCCGTCCGTAGTCACTATGAGACGAAACAGAAATATGTATAATCAAAAAAGCTGTTTTTGCTGCACAATTTGGCGACGAAGACAACGCTAGGCTATCTAAGATGGCAAAGTAAAAATTCTGAAGGAGCCCTTCGAAACCTATAATTCCGCCATGTTTCAAAACTCATATAAGAAATATTGGGTTATTCCCGCTCGTCCCCTCGCTTCGTCCCCTGAGGGGACCAACGGGAATATTCCAGGTAAAACTATCAAATAGCTGGACTGACTGACTGACTGCAATGAGCAATCCTTAGGTAATAAGAATAACTTACGAAATAAGGAAGGTGTATTCTTGTAATTGGAAAAAGCACTTGTATGGAAGGTCATTTAGGAAGGTTTTCTTTTACTGTCAGGGACAGGATTCCTTTGGCTACTCAAATGCAGATGGAAGTCGTAGAATGACATATGGTGATAGGAATAATATTCGGGGTCCTTATAGCAGGCACACTTTGCAGACCCGGGACCAAGGGTCTGAAACAAATTTCTAGATAGTATAAACAAAATCGCTCCCACTGTCTGTCCCTACACAAATAGATTTCGCAGCGCAGTGGTTAGCGCTTCCCCTGCAGAGGGAAGGTCGCGGGTTAAAGTCCCGCCGAAATCGAGTCATGATTTATTAATCTAACCAATAAAACCGTTGCGAACTAACATCGTTAGAGATATCATTGCCCTTGTTTCCACGGTACCTCTAACAACTGATCAGACAGGAGAGTCTAGGCGGCTGGCGCTGGCTGCGACGCGCCTCGACTGTTTATGGAGCGACGCGCCTAATAGAAAACTTAATTTCTGAGTAGCTTATGCTATAATATTTTATCCAGGCACTGCATGAGCAAAAGTGTGTAAAGCTTCAAAGTATTTAATAAATATATATTATTTAATAAAATAATGATTACCTCTCCGGCAGTAAATCTGAAAACACCACTAGGCAATATTTTTGGAACCTCAAAACTCACCCGACATGGGTCAGAGTCAGGTAAAAAGAAACTGAACTTTCGAGCCTGAAACAAAAATCGTTGTAGGTGAGTGAGTGAATCAAATTTAATTACCTACATAGCGGCTCAGGGCGTAAAGCCTGCCTAGTTTTGTCTTGGTCTGATACCAAGACAAAATTAGGCTTGGTACTCAAGAACCAGTAGCTATACTTACATCATACATGGTAGGGCAAGCACCGTAGCCACCACTGCCTGGGAGCGCGGCGTATGCCGTCAAGAGGTTGAGAGGATCATCAAAGCCTTCCTTATTCCTGTCATGTGGTCTTTCATGATTTGAAGATGCAGAAACTCTGAAGGTACGGCGGAAAAGGGCCTGTTGCAAATGAGAGAGGCTGGCCACGGCGCGGGTGAGTGTGGAAATAGAATTCATTGCAAGGTATAACGGTAATTCGGGTAATTTGTTAGTTGGTTTGATTTACATTACACACATATTGTATAAGTTTTTTGCTGAGAATTTAAAATATTGTTGCAGGGATGAGATAAAATTATTGTTGCATGTCTTTTTGATTTTTTTACACAGATCAATTATGGATCCTATGCATATTTATTAATCATCAATCAAAATTGTGTTTGGATTCATGATGCGTCGCGATGCGAACCTAAGGCTACCACACTCTGGCGCGAATCACGCGCTTTCTTAGGAATCCTCTATTAAACCAAGAAGGTCGTCGCCAGACAAAAAACCGACAAACAACAAGCCTCTCCACATTCGCGCGCGGATGACGGGCTTTGCCGCCACCAACGCAACGGATGGACGATGAACGGACGGACTCTAATTTGGTTACCGCCATTCATGACTGTGGATACCATTCTCATATTCATCGTGGCAATCGCGTTCGCGCTCTGATCCCATAGCTTATTTGAGTGTGAGTGTGAAGTTCTGCTGCTTTCTGCCAAAGAGAAAAGATTCGGGCTTACACTCTCGTCGAGATGCCTTGTCGAACCGTATCATCCAAAGACAATAAAACCATTCCGTTAGTCTCGTCGACGCACAATCGCATGGGCCATGTGGGCCATGAATCAAATTGCTGAGCTGCGGCGCAAGCCACCTCAAGAGGCCACCTCTCGGACCCTCCTCTGAAGTTAGTATATAAAACGGATGAGTTGGTTGGTAAAAGTACATTAGTGCTATACTATGATATTGGTACTTTACTCATTGACATGAATTCATTATAATCTTAAAAGAACGAAAACTCGACACAGCTAGCCATCTTCGAAAACGGGCAGAATACAAAACTTTAAACTCACTGCTAATTCAGCTTAGTGAGGTTCGAAATGAGTTTACAGAATGTGCCTGCAGTTCTGGAAATATTACCTACACCTACATACATGCTACATACTGGTCGAATTGATAAGCTCCATTTTTTGGAGTCCTTTCAAAAGTAGTCAACAAAAGTATGTACTCAAAGCTCGCTAAACAGAGTCTTTCGAAAATAAGAGGCGTTTGTGCCAACGTTACGATCTAAGACAAGCCAGTAGGTCCGCAGGTCATTAGCCATATCCCTAGCGGTAGGATGGTTTCGTTCCTAGCTTTTGCATAGGTATCATCTATGAGCTCTGTTCAAATTACCTAATCATCTTCGCTGATTTATTTATGGATAAATAAGACTTGCATACTTAAAAGACAAGTTAGGTAGTAAGCGTGGGCTTTTATTATGATCTATTTATGTGATTTAACACTTTTTCTTAGATTCTGAAGAAGTTTTCGAGTATGTAAGTCAGCAATACTTCATGATCAGCATCGGCATCCCCGCTGGCAGGCCACCGCTATCCTCCGCACAGCCAGAGCAACATTCTGCTGTCAACACTTTTATCAAATCTGGAGGCTTTTTCGAACCATGTGATTTTCCCGCTGCTGGCTTTGACAAACCTAAGTGCACTTGCACTACCCCGCTAGTCTGACCGAGCGGGTTGCGACCGGGCTGGATCCCGGGGTGAGCTTCAAAGCAATCTGCTTTGCAGGGAAGATCCCAGACGCAGGGCGGGGCCGGTCGCCAATGTACACAGCCAGGTCTTGTACAAATATCTTCTTTGGTTGTGCTTTTTACAACTTTTCGCTTTCGACCGCCAGGTCCTACCACATATTCGTCTTGTGTCGTCTGTGCGTGCGCCGCCGCACGCTGTAGCTCCTTAGTATCGAAACTAGAGAAGATCTTTTTGAGGCTTTCCGGGTCGAATACAAACATGCCGTTCTGAGTGGAATGGGATGGCGCGGTACATTTGCAGGCGGGGCATCCTGGTTTCCATTTTTGATTGGGGTCAACCATGTTGCTGTTGTTAGCAGCACCTGTTGTTGAAACTCAAGAACACAATGTTTTTATGATTTGTTATGTTACGGTGAGGAAAAGGTTGTATTTTTTGGAGGCTTTCATGTTTTGTTACTGAAATTTTTAACAAGTTTTAACATTTTTATTTTAGTTGTAAATAAAGTGACATGTTTTTTCTTCTTGGTTTTATTCTCTTTGAATCATAGATGCAACATAGATGTTCCAAGACTTCCATTCCAAGATGTTTAACGCTGTTTAACGCAAGTATATTATGGCGGGATTACACACTCGCCCATGTCTCGTCAAGTCGTCTCGTCCAAAGAGAATAAAATCACTCCGATAGTCTCGTCGAGTGAACGAGAGCCTACACGCGCACAATGGCTTATTTAAAAACTCTAGGACTACTGCCATTGCTTAGTTTCGATTTTGAACACAAACCCCTGTCCCAGAAAACTAGTTTTGTACATATGCAGGTACACATAGAACACCCAGCTCATCCGGAACAAATGTCTGCAGCAATCAAAATCATGCAAAATCTTTGATCCGTACCTACTCGGGGTTTGACGATCTAGGACAAGTTCTTTTTAAGTCATTTTCTTTATCTGTCCATCTCTTACTATACCCACTTCTGGTTATAACTATATCTGTTTCTGACCAATTCTGTATTCGTCGATTTCTGGATCGGTCGACCCTCGGTACAGCCAGCATGTGCATGAGAGTTGGAAAGTGTTATGGAGCCCATACCATTAATTAAAAACATTGATAAAAAAATTTACGAGGAAACAAGAGCCCAAAGGGAATTTATGTATGTAAGTAGGCTAGTATTATCGCACTTGTAAAGCAATTCATTGTACATAATCTAAGCAATCGTAGGTACCTAAAGAGGATTTTATGAATATTATTATTAACCTTATTAATTATATATTATTATTAACCTTATTAATTCTTTTGAAGTGTTCCTGGCCACTTTAAACATAATAATAATTGATATGTCATGCAGACAGTAAGTTTAAAAATATTAAATTTCATATTTTTACATCTATAAAGGTTCTGTCTGGCCAACTGTCCGTCCAGGGTTAAGGGGTGGGTTAAACGGCCAAGGGTACAGTGGTTAACTTAAAGCCTTGAACACCTTTCGACATAGGAAATTTTATGTATGTAAGCTTACATACATAAATACCCCTTGGGCTCTTGTTTCCTCGTAAGTTTTTTAATCAATGTTTTTAATGAATGGTATGGGCTCCATAACATCTTCCAACTACAACTACATGTGCATGAGCATGCTGGCTGTACCGAGGGTCGACCGATCCAGAAATCGACGAATACAGAATTGGTCAGAAACAGATATAGTTATAACCAGAAGTGGGTATAGTAAGAGATGGTCAGATAAAGAAAATGACTTAAAAAGAACTTGTCCTAGATCGTCAAACCCCCTACTCGAAATAAGTACCTAACCATGCCACGATCAGTGGAAATTACAAAATTAATCATAATGTCGCAATACAAAAAGGTACCATTTTATTTTTCATGGCGGCTCCACATTAGTGCCGTGAATTCACGCGCGAATTCTCGCTGTGAATTCACGGCACAAGTCGTGCCCTCCACATTCACGGGATGCTCTCAATCGTTCCTGAAACCTGCCGCGAAATGGACGTAGAAGCTGCAGCTGCTGCAATAACTTTTTTTGCTGTGGCAAAATATAACTAATTAATTATTAATTCTTTGATATCAATATTATCCACTTGACTACTAATCCGCTTCCAATTCCGAATGGTAATGCTCTAAAAAGAGCATTTCCGTATCATTGTTCCAAAAGTTTGCGCGCCACTCCATTTTGCGCAGCAACTGCATACGTCCGTTCGCCTTTGTAGTCCGGAGTAAACTGGCACCGGGCCGTGAATGTAATAATGGATTGTGGATGTGTACGCGTAGGGGTTGCATTATCCGTTAAATTTTCGTATCCGAATAATTCGGATAGTACAGTGTAGTGAGCCTTACTATTCGGATATCCGGATATTTCGGATAATTCGGATAATTGAAAAATATACATAAAAATTAAATTACAACAAGGAAAATGGGTTTTTAAAGTATAAGTATTTATTAATTTATACCTAAAAAACGTTAGGCATGATGACAGTAACTAAAAATCACTAAAATTATTTATTTCTTTAATAAAACTTGGGTCATGGAATACAAAACACGCATTTATTTTTTTATTAATAGTGAGATTGATATTTAATTTAATAAAATAAAACTACGAAATACGGCAATCCGCCATGATAGGCTGAACACCAATCAGAGCAAATGACGTCATCTCTGAGTTGACTATACAAGGATCTTGTTTCGTTAGCAGCACTGGTTATCTGTATTATTTACGATTCAACTTTGTTTTCACCGGTTTTATTAAATCGAAAGTGAAATAACCATGTCACGATGGAACAAGGATTTACTAAGGTTTCATGCGGACTTGTGACACCGATCCCATCAAATGATATTCCATAAATTCTCCATATCATTTGGCAACTGAAATTCGAATAAAATACATAATAAGATCACAGTGATGCGAGACGAAACCTAACCTCAAAAAAGTTTATTTATTATTATTAAATTTAGACCTCAAACAAGATCATTATACCACATACTATTTTAAAATTCCTGCAAAACAAAATAAAAACTTATGTCAAAGTGATCTTCACAAAAATAAAGGTGAGTACTAGGCAATATCGCTGTTGAATTGAATCCCACCTTGCAAGTTTAAGCCACTTCTCCCGTATGGTTTTCTTATGCGGAACGAACACAAATAACTTATTAGGAGTTTTTATTGATGTATTCTTACACTGAGGGACCGCACACCACTTGTACACTTTCTAATTCATATTTATATAATAACACAAAATAACAAAATTATTCAATGAACGCCTAGTGTTTACGTTTAGTTTACTCAGACGTGACGTCACAAGCGACGCCATGACATGACACGGACAAGCGTTTTGGTGCGAATTATAAATTATAAGACTAAATTGTTAGTGTTTTCCTACTAAACCTTTAACTTCTGCAGAAAAATGTTATTCATTGTAAATAATATGTATTTTCGAATATACCTAATAGAAAATTTTTCAAAATCTGTCATCTTGCCTATTCGCATAGAAACTGAACAACATAGAGATTAAAAATAAGGGTATCGATCAAATGGGTTGAAAAACTAAAATATCTATGAAATAAAAACGGTTTACTTCTTTCCATCGAACTTAACATAAATACGAATCCTTCCTCCGTAACGTAACGTAAATCAACTTCCTGTTTTATTAGATAGGTAGGTACTCTAAAATGATTTAAACAAAGAAACAACACGGTCATGAGATCAAACTTACAAGTGTACACACACACGTTTATGTTATAGATCAATCAAATTAAATAAACATCTCTTTCCATCGAACCTCGGTCTGTGCCGGTGTCGTCGAATCACTGACCAACCAGTGTCAACGATAGTGTTGCGATTGCGCGCTACCGCTAGTGTAGGTCTTGCTTGTTTATAGCTTCAGATTCAGAAACACGCACGAATTAATAATGTTTATTTTAACAACACAAAGTATTGTATGCATTAGTAAATATTTCTAAAATGCTGGATGCGTTGTAGTGTGTCGTGAATTAGAAAAATCAACTATAGGTAACTATCCGTATTATTCGTATTATCCGGATAAAGGAGCTCCCATTATCCGGATAATAAAATTAGCGGATATCCGGATAATACGGATATCCGGATATCCGGATTGCAATCCCTATGTACGCGTGAACGCCGCGCGAAGGGGGCGCGAACCCTTTGTCGCGGGACAAAATACCGACACTGATCGGGGAACAGGCGTGAATGCGCGTGAACCCCGCGAAAACCGTCCACATTCACGTTCACGCCTGTTCACGGGGCTTCACGGCACTAATGTGGAGCCGCCATCAAGAAAACGATAGCATAAAAAAATAGGGTATTTATTTTAGGTGGTTTAACACTTTGGTCACTGTGGAGTTTACGGGACGCAAAAAATTTATGTTTTTTTTTTCAAGGTCAAGGTCATTGACCTTTGACCTAAGGTTCAATGCACCTTAGATAAGTGACCTTGAGTCATTAACCTCAAGGTCACTGAACTTTTTTTGTAAAAACGATGGTTTTCGCTGGAGTCGATACCGGAAAGTTAAATTAATCATTTTCGAGCACATGTGAGTGACCTTTGAGGTCAAGGTCGCTGACCTTTTTTGTAAAATCGTTGGTTTTTGCTGGAGTCGATGCCGGAAAGTTAAATTAATAATTTTCGAACACAAAGTCAGTGACCTTTGAGGTCAAGGTCACTGACCTTTTTTGTAAAAACGTTGGTTTTTGCTGGAGTCGATGCCGGAAAGTTTCAGGATCGCGATAGCTCCGGCGCTGCGGGAAGTGCAGCCTCTCCGCCATTGCGTAACAAGGGACAGGCACCACTGCTCACCTCCGCAGCTTCGGCTTTTTGGTCGCCTTCGGCGACCAGCCTCAGCCGCTGTGGCTCGCGCGGTGCCTGTCTCTTGTTACGGCTGGCGGAGGCTGCACTCCCTTCGCGCCTCCGGCTTATTATATACACTCTAGGGGCGCCACGCACAAGACCACGTGGAGTCGGGGTACTCTGTATCGGATCCGCCACTCAAATTGAACCTAATCAACTCTTATCGGAATGCTCTGTATCGGTATCTGTATCGGACACAGTTTGACCTCTAGCGCCGAGGTCATTGAATTTTGGGGTAGATCACCTGAACTAAAGTTGCACCCCTAGTGACCCTCTTTACGATGCCATAAGAAAAAACATGTGTTATATATACGTCAAAAAAAATATCTTTCGAAATTTTTCTAAGTCTTTTTCGCCTTTAAACTGAACGACATACTTTGACCTCTAGCGCCGAGGTCATTGAACTTTGGGGTAGATCACCTGAACTAAAGTTGCACCCCTAGTGACCCTCTTTACGATGCCATAAGAAAAAACATGTGTTATATATACGTCAAAAAAAATATCTTTCGAAATTTTTCTAAGTCTTTTTCGCCTTTAAACTGAACGACATACTTTGACCTCTAGCGCCGAGGTCATTGAACTTTGGGGTAGATCACCTGAACTAAAGTTGCACCCCTAGTGACCCTCTTTACGTAGCCATAAAAAAAAATACATGTTATATATACATAAAAAAATTCGTCGAAAATTTTCTAAGTCCTGCGTCCCGTAAACTCCACTCCAACCAACACTTTTTCTTAGAATCAGAAGAGACGTCGAGTATGTCAGCAAAGCTTCATGACCATCACCGGTAAGCCCGCCACCGGGCCGCCGCCGCCGCCGCCCGGAGCACCGCTGCGTCCACCCGCAGAGCAACCTGTCAATATTTTGCAGTTAGACATTTAACCAATTTAAGGATTCTTTCGAACTAAGCAACTTCCCAGCTCGTGTGCCTTGCGAATGACTCTTCACTGGGTGGGACATTTACTGAGGTGGGCATTGTGAATCACTAAAGAGTTTCCACTACCGGTTTCGTTCTACTGAGGCGAATAGGTGTCTTCTAGACCTTTGTGATACGCCATCGGCCATATCTTCACTTTCCATCAAACGAGAACGTGACCCAAACGGAAGTCAGTTTATAAAAAACTTAGTGATGTAGGAACAGGCCACGCAATAGACGGCGAATTGCACTTACTACAACATTTTCCTCCTTTGTCAGCGGATGACGCCGGCATTATTCCTTTCAGTTCACAGACAATGAACTTCTTGCCTCCGCCGGAACCAGTCGCTGATCCACCTGCGCCGCGGGAGCCCCCGCCGCCGCCGTGAGCCTCTGCCAAGTGAGCAATGAAGGGTGCGGAGTCCGCGAGTCCGCGAGCCCGCGCCAACTGGCTCGGCGCGCACACCGGGTCCGGTAGCACGAGGCAGCCCGGCTCACCGCCGCAGCCCGTGCGGCGGCAGTCATGCTGGAGTCCGTTGCGTTTGATGCAGTGGCAGCTGTAATACATGATCCCTCCGCGGAGCTCGCGACTCTTCGTCCGCTTCAGTTGGTGTTCCTCATGATTCTTTTTTTCTCCACCGCTCTCCTCTGCTCTGGAGGAGTCCGAATGATTTTTTCCTTTCTGAAACGAGAACAAAAATTATTTTGTGTAAAAGTGTGCCCGTCCGCCGTGGTAAGGTATGAACATAAATTTACCCGGAGCTCAGGAGAACGACGTCAAGCGCACTACCACTGCGATATAAGGTCGAAGTCACTGAAGCGTGTGACGTAAGTCTTGCCGGGAGGAGGGCGGCGACAGCACGGCGGACATGGGGCGGGACACGGCTTGCGACAGGGCCCGGACCGGCATAGATACCGAATCGAGCCCTGCTGGAAAAACTGGCAATCTTGAAGTCCGTTTCGTTTAAACGCTGACCGCGGAAGGCACTGAAGCTGCAACATGAGGTTGCAAACAAATTTACGTTAAAGCATTTTCTAAGGATGGTCCCCTACTATGAAAATGAACTTCTCCCTTCGATGACGAATGGAATGGTTTTGGCGTATGGTATGGTCGTAAATAGACAGTCAACTAGGTATTTTTAGTTCTAGCTCTGAGAGAAGTGATCTTACCGCTGGACCACAATCTTCGTATTTATAGCAAACCATGGGGCCACACGGACTACACCTGAAAAGAAATACGATTGTGAATATTGTCTTTCTACATGGGGTTTTTACATCTACGGACAATACAAAATATATTGTCGGCATACTCACATTTTGGATGTTAATTTCACCTACAGGGCAGGAAAGAGCAGTTTTGCTTTGTTTTTTTATTGGGTAAAATCTTATATTAGCATAACACCAGAAATTTAGATTTTTATAATTTTTATGTAAAATAACACTTTAAAATTTATAACAAAATCATCTAAACGGATGAATGTCTCAGAGTCATCTGTCAAATATTTTATAAAATAGCAGAATTCACTTTTTTCGTCTTCTGTGTTCAAATAGTCTATCAACGGCTAGTAACATGTAGGTCATCTATCAAAAATAAAGAATGTTATACACGCATCAAAAACCATATTCTTACGACTACCTATACTGCAGTTTGGGCATAGTTTGGGTTTTGATACGTTCCTTTTTTGCAGTTGTTGTATCGTTCTCTGAGTTTCATTAATTCTTTCGCATATAGCAAATTGAAGTCAATGCTTCAGAATGTGGGTTCAATCCATGTCTGACGCATGCATTACTCGCCGGAACACAAAGTGGTGCTGGTATGGCTTCGCAAAGTTTCGTTGCCCCTTGACAACCGGTTCGTCTGCAGTCATATTGCAATCCATTTCGGCGTAGGCAGAAGCAGTCAGTATACAAGATACCACCTCTCAGTTCCCGACTCTTGGTGCAATGGACTGCTGTGTTTCTTGAACCACTCATTTTGCTGATTCTACAATGGAAAGTTATGATATACTACTCCATATTGAAAGCCTTTTTCAATCAACATCTTAAACATAATGCCAACCAATTTATATATATATATAAGCATGAAAATACTTACTTTAAACAATTTTTAAATTGTAAAGGAATACACAAAAATTTGGAGAACCACTTGAAAATTTTGAATAATTTACTGAGTTATTTCAAGACACTGATCGTTGTGATGTGTTTGTTGTTAAAACTAGCAGGTTATGGCTTAGGTAGGTTCACAATTTAAAAATTAGGTAAACTTTTAATAAATATTACTAGCCAGAAATTAATCTATTTGGCTATGACATACTTTGAAAACTATTAATAACATCTATCATCTTTTGGAAATTTTTATTACATGATAATGATTATGAGTCGTATTATTATTTCATAAGGTGTTAAACTATGTAAGGCGTAGAGGAGGAAACTTTTGCACTTGATTTGATTTTGGCAGTTATAGCAACAAAATACTTTTGCTATGCTTCGGCAGATCCTGAATGGGGTAAAATGCCATATTATCAACCAAACTAATTTGTTTGGTTTCATTTGAATTTGCCAAATACCTAATGTATTAAGAGATGTAACCTCTTCACTTAGCCTGGAAGAGATCGCTTCTAACCGATAAGGCCGCTCATTATACTTTTCTTACGTTAGTAGTGTCGTCTGTTATGTTCTTTTTGTGGTGTACAATAAAGAATTTTTGTATTGTATTGTCTATACTAATATTATAAAGAAGAAAGATTTGATTGTTTGGATTGAACAGGTTCCGGAAATACTAGACCGATTTAAAAATTCTTTCAACCTTCGTATCCAACATTATACCTGATGAGCAGAGGCTATAGGTAGCTGATTGTTTTCAAAAAAGTTAATTAAAAATAGGATTCTTATGAAAACTTCAATAATGTAACCCATGTTGGGTTGTATGTTTCAAAAAGGTATCACTTTAGAAATTTTTGTTAAATAGTCGTGAGAAGTGTAGGCGAACGCTAGTAGCTAATTAAAGAAAAGCCATTCTTTGAGAGACTCATTTGAAAGAAAAAATATATTAATCTATAAAAATCTAATATACCTACTTACATAAACCAAAACAGATTGAAAATTTGTCATTTTCATACCTCCTAGTACAAGAAAAATGAACAAATCATACCATCAAGGTAGGGAAACCATTTATGCGTAGCTGACCAACTCGCAATTTTATTTGTGTGGACTTTAGGGTAAATCATCTTCTGAAAATCAAATCAAACCCTATTTTAATAGTCGGAAATGCCTAAAAACTGCTCCTATACAACCGTTGTTGGGGTTTTCTTGAATTATACCCGTTTCCGATTCGTAATTTTATTTGTTTATTTTTCATCGAGGCAAACTTGCCATACGCTAAGGGGCCGAAAGTTGAACACAATGAACACTCTACTTTAGCCCATTCCAAGAGAAATTTAGAAAAATCCTAAAACATATTTATTAATATTCCATTTTTTTGTACTATTTTAGTGATTTGTGCTTTGAATCCAAGTTTAAAACAAATCGAAGATGTACTATTAATCATCGGGAACTTTTATCTTTCCTACCCTGATTTAGGGATTTTTATAAAAAATGCTGAAACATTGTATATTCTTTCGTATTTTACATCTACTAAGCATCCCTTTACCATCGCGCTGCTTATAGCTAAAAAATTATCACAGAGATTGTATTAAAAAAAAATAACCGACTTTCCGCCTGTGTGTGCAGTCACCCTTAGATATTATGACCTATTTTAAAATCGAAACAAAATATTTTTATAGAATGCTGTTGTAACAGTTTGAAATTACGTAATTTCAAACTGTATCCGGGGTATATAAAAGGAAAGCGGAAGAAATAAATACAGTATATTTAAATCTCTCGTAGCAAATACACGTTAAAACGATAAAAAAAAGACAAAAACCCGTTAAAAATATAGCGAAAATACCTTAACACGTTCTTTTACACCTTTATAATCGAACATTGCCACTTCTGTTCGGCTCGCCGACCCATTTTCCAGGATAAGCAAATCGTAACTTAGAAAACCCCAAGATGTGAGTAATTTTCTTCTAGAAAGATGTTTGGAAGATATTCGCGGAATAGCAACAAAGGTTGACTCGAGAACACAGAACTGTTCACCTCTGAACATGATCCCTTCAAAACATCGCATGTTTAGTGATTGTTTACACTCATAACGTTCTCGTTCTCAGGTGTTGCGGAGGCTGCGGTGGTTGCTGCGGAGGCTGCGGCTGCGGCTGCCCGTGCATAACAATTTACACTTGCTGCACCAAGATTTGTTAAACATCAAGCGGTGAAGACCCGGACCCGTCAACAATGTCTGACCGCTTCGTCAAGGTCTTGTGCTGTAATGTGAAAATATAAGATTAAGTGTACAGAGTTGTTTCATTGGGTGCCTGAGTAGGTGCTAGAGGTTCTGTTGCCGGAGTATATCGGTCTACTTGTCCATTCTACTTTTCCGTTAGGTCAACTGTCTAAAGTACTTTATGGTACTTTATGGGTTTATAAGCCAAATCATATAGACAACCTATCAGACGTTTAGGACCAAATTCTCCGAAAATTGAATTCCCATTATGTTGAATTCTCTTTTGTTGAATTCTCATTTTGTTATTCTCATATGTTGAATGTGAGTCACATTATGTTCCATTAGGTCCAGTTTACTGTTTGGTATATTAATCCGTTACGTTATTAATTCCCGGTTAGGTGAATACCTTAGGGGTCTAATTACCGTTAGGTCTAATAGCCGTTTAGTACAATTCCCATTACAAGTAGCCTTACGTCGTCAGTCGCGCTTCATCTTTGTATACCTAATTGAATTAGATCACTACTCGACAGTTTCTAAAATTGGTCTCTGTCGTCAACTGGTCACTTTTGCAATTCGTCAATTTCCTGAAAATCGCTGATTCGTCAGTATTCTGAATTCGTCGGGTCCGGTCTGGTATGACTGAATGTTGAAACGTACATATTCCAGAAAGAACAATTCTTAAAACGTACTTTTCCCATAATGTCTGAAATCCAAAAAGACTGATTTGTAAATTGACTGAAAATAACAATTGCCCATCAAGGTACAATGGCAAACAAAATTTCTAAATATTTTTACGTTTATCGTCGTATCCTACGAATAGGGTCACAGTCGCCAGTGTGACTTTTTATTTTTATTGCATTTTTGGAATCTCCATTATGATTTACATCATACCAGTTCGAAAAAAATTAAAAAATACTGAAAATAAAAAAGTTATTAACATTTTAAGATTTGGTCACAATTGCATTGATCGATTTAGCCCGACGAAAAAGTTAACAAACAGCTTTGGCACTTTCTTCCACGTGAAAAACGCAAAGATCACAAGTATTTCCCGGCGAATACGGTTACATACTCCAGAGTAACCATGTGGCGCGGGTGAATAGGCGCGCGGGCGCGGATTACCGCACCGTTTGTCGTCTACGAAGTGCATTTTTAATAGTTTGGCTAGGCACATGAATTGTCTTTGGGGCTATGAAAGCACGAAAAATGCTAAATTTATATGTAATGCGAATAGGTACGTGTACATACATAAATATGTTCTAACAACCTACTAAGGTATAATTATATCTTGCTAGTTTCTTGTTCATTTTTCTTCTGTGTGAAGAAAAATTTCATCGTTAAATCGATTAAAGCGTTAAAGCAACAGACAGGGTCTGACCTTCGTATCTACAGTATTAGTATACAATTATACATGTAACGAATGTACATCTTTCACATTCACGAATGCGGATGCACATAATCACTTAATTTGCGAAGTAGCTATATTATTTTGTTAGGAATACCTATTCCATTGTGAAATCTTAATAATATAAATAAATGAATATTTGTTTCAGGAAGTTTTAAAATACTCCTTAAAATGGACTGGAACGGGTTATACATGTTTGAGACACGTAGTTGGGTTTTGTTTTGAATTCTCTATAACTTTTTAATATAGAATATCAATATTTATGAAATTATCATACGCCTTTCAGGGATTTTTTTTATAAAGGTCTCTCAATAAGAACTGAGAACAGTGACACAATTTGTTTGAACTATAAACCAACAGTTGTTCGAATTCTAAAAATATTTCTGACATTTAGTTAATTTAACCAAACTAAAAAAATCTTTAAGATTTTAGTAAAGGTTAAAATTGTTTGAATTATTGTATTGGTTTTGTATTTAATAAAGTATTGAATTGATTGTAAGCTTTTTACATGCGGTGCTTTAAACCACAACTATTTGACTTTTAAAAGAAATTAGAAAATGTAAAAATTGCCAGAGTTCCCGATATTCCATTGACGACTATAAGTTTGAAACTTTGTATAAAAGCTAAATAATAATACAAAATACTGAAATATGTATAATAGATACATAGTGCGGCATTTGTACGGCAAAATCGTAACACATTAAACTATTTGCTTGTGCAATCCAATGTGAAAAATAAAATAAAGAAAAACAGGTTTTAAGGATTTTCAAGAGATTTCAAAAATTTCAGGGGTTTTCGACTTCTACAAATAAGGTTATCAGACGACAGAGTCTACAAAACAGCGAAATAAATATGTGTTTTCTTTTTAATATTTTAACGTGAGCAACCACATAGTAGTTGGCTTCAGAAAGGCTCATTGACGAGTTCTCTAATCTGGATACGGTAACGAGATTGATAGGATGAATAAATAAAATGCTGAACAATCGACTAAAACTTGTGTTTTGGGTATCAGATGACTTAACACAATAGACCTTATAGATATAATGTTTTTTTACTATACATACATAAAAATCAACCAGAACACTCTACAAACATCTGCAAATTTTAACTCCATTACTTGTTGTTTTTTTAATAGACTATAGCTTTTAAATACTAAATAGGTTAGAAAATTAACAGACAAAAAATTTATTGATGAATACGCCATGCCTTGGCTCTGATATCAATCTATTATGACAATAATCATGTAATGAATGCTGCGTATAATGTAATAGCAACTAGCTGACTCGCTTGTAATTTCATTGGCGTGGACGTGTTTAGGGTAAAACTCTTTCACGAAATCAGCTAATTCCCTATTATAAGAAAAAATCGGAATTTCACCAAAATCGGAAAGATGCTTATGATATCATTTTTATGTCCGTTAATAAAGTATTCTTTTTTTTAAAAGTTTCCAGTATATTTTTTTATTTAGTGAATTTGAAGCAGGGTTGTCATACGATATGTTTCAAACATTCTACCTTAGCCCATTTTGAGAGAAGTTTTAATAAATCTTCAAACATTCATTCATTGTTATTATTTCATTAATTTAGTGAATTGAGATTTTATGCAAGACCAATCGGATTGAAACTAAATATCGGGAAGTTTGACTTTTTTCTACCCTAATTTAGATATATGAAAATAGACCTTAAAACATGTTTAACCATTTATTGTATATTAAATACAAAAATAAAATTTGATGGCATTACCAGCGCACGTTAAATAGTAACAGTCATTTAAATACGTTACCAAAAATTACAAATCCAATATTTCAATAACCGTATTTACAGTTTGCGGAAATATTTTCAAAAATCCTGAAACACATTTTGAATAGTTTTGTACACATGTTAATTGTTCTTAGCAATTTTCCTTAGGGTGTGTATACTACCTCAAACTGCTAATTTTCAACTCCGCCGGATGTCCATATCGTCTAAACTACTGAATATTTAAATTTGAAATTGATATATGGTAAAGTTCAGGACTTAATCTATCGATCATATGTTTCGAAAAAACGATTCCATAAAATTTTCTCGATAGAAAAAAATCGCAAAGTTACCTCTAAATTTTTACTAAAACCTAAATTTCTCAATAAATACAGAAGTTCAGATCTTGACAATAAGCGTGGTAATAGAATTAAGTATAATAAAAATGTTATATGTTTCGGATTTTTCAAATAATGTCCTAATTAATAGATAATAAGCTAAAACTTGATTTTTGGTGATTTTTGGACTTACGTTGCAATGCCCTGTCCCGCTCTTATGAACGCAAAATCATATGTCTAGCCTTTTCGCACAGAGTTGAGGTTGTATACCCCCTTAAAATAAATCACATAATATTGCCTTTTTAATTTACCTACTGTTCTATCATTACATATTGAAATTTGAAGCTAATAGCACCTTTCATTATAAAGTTATAGATATTTCAATATAGAATGAAATTATAAATCTCAAACTTTAATTACCTGTTTCACTAAATTTTCAGGAATATTTGAAAAAATCCTGAAACAAGTGATCATTATTTTTGCGAGTTTAGTTAGTATTTATTCAATGTAAGTATCTAACCAATCGAACCACCGGTTGCAGAGTTACAAAAAACACCAAAAACCTCAAAACCCCCTTTTACCTCTTTAGGGGTGGAATAAGAAAAAAAACCCTAATTAGCCGGTATTTGTGTAGTTAAAGGTCCAGCCCACCAAATTTCAGCTTTCTAGCTTCATCGGCTTAGGCTGGGCGTTGTGGTCAGAAAACTCCATTATTTATTATAAAATTACCTTTTTTATATGAGTACCTACCATAATAACTAAAATATTCGTTCCAATCATTATATTAAATCATGCCTTAAGAAACCCTAAGACGAGTTTTACATAGTTTACGAAAACACATTTTGTTTAGTATGTCAGCAATTGCACAGTTTTACACGAACTCGGTTGTGGCTTTCGAATGATTTGTTGCATTTTAGCTGTACCTACCAACCAGCTGTGACAAATCAGCGGCAATAAATGTATAAACATTTTTCCCAAGGCGAGAATCGAACCCACAACCTCCAGCGACGAAGTCAGGCCTTCGCCAGCAGCTGCACCATATAGGTCGTCGATTAAGTGCTAGACAAACTAAATACATTTAATTTCTGATGCAAATTATCAAGGTACAAAACCAAATTATGAAGGACAATAAACTATGACCTTCGTAAAATGTGTAATTGTCCATCATAATCCCGTCGAATAAGTTTACATAGACGTTTGTTACCCCCCTAGTTGAGGACGTGAAGCGAAATCTGCGTGGAAAACGGTCACAATGGCGCTGAGTATAACGTCGATTTGAAACTTGCACGTGGAACAAGGTGCTAAGGGACAAAAACTAGGGAAAAAGGTTTTTTTTATTTATGAAA
The DNA here is from genome assembly GCA_963931895.1 of Eupithecia pulchellata. NCBI lineage: Eukaryota > Metazoa > Arthropoda > Insecta > Lepidoptera > Geometridae > Eupithecia > Eupithecia pulchellata. The sequence continues at coordinate 6,648,073 of OZ007521.1, read as the reverse complement.
CCTTTATGATAATTTAGCAGAAAATATGATAAAACGTTTTAGCAAAAAAAATCACACTCGTTCAATAGAAACTTTGCGAAATAATCAGAAAAAACCGTCTCCTGTAAAGTTGGTGTTTTGCAACTGTGACCGTTTTCGTAGGATACGACGTTATAACGTAGTGATATTTTTTATTATTCTGTAATGTGTAGGTATACCTAATATATTATAGGTATAATAAAGCGTAAACATTATATAGGTATTCTAAAAAATCGATGACAATTTCAAGTGGCCAGTATCTTAGGTATTATATTCTTAACTAAAGAGGTTTCGTGGAAATAGTACTCAGGAAACTGAAACTCTAGCGTGGGTACCTACTTTCCTCTTAGTACTGAAACATATTGAAACATTTTGCCATGTCAACATTTTAGGATTCAACGTTTGGTTATATTTAACGTTATGAGAATTCAACGTTTTGGGACTCAACTTTTTTGCCATGTCAACATTTTAGGACTCAACGTTTTGGTATATTCAACATTATAAGAATACAACATTTTGGCAAATTCAACATTCCGGGCCTGAAGGTAAAATTAGTTACTATAAAGTGAAATAAGTTAAAAATACTTTTATTTTTGATTTAAGTAGGTAATATTTTTTTCAATCTTGCGCTGTGCGGAGTGCATGAACAAGAAAGCTAATGCAGTAGGTAGGTATGGTAGGCACAGATTTGTCATCGTATTATCTATAATACTTAAGACTACATTAAAACAAAATTACTCACTATCAACAAAAACTAAATCGAAAAAAAATTAAAGGTGATGATGAAATATAAATTATATTCTTAAATTCGTAATTTTCCAGTGACTTGTCAAAAATTTAGATTTTGACACTAACTTTCATTTGAGCCATAAAACAATACACTAGCTTGGATAATTTCCGAGATATGGGCGTTTTACACATTGTGTGTCATTTTGACTTAATATTTCTGACTAACATCTGTATTTTTGTATAATTTACTAGCGTTTCTGATGTGTCCGGTCTGGTATGACTGAATGTTAAAATGTACAGATTCCAGAAAGAACAATTCTTAAAACGTACTTTTCCCATAATGTCTGAAATCTAAAAAGACTGATTTGTAAAATGACTGATTTTCGTAATGACTTATGAAATTGGTACAGTCGTAATCATACTGTTTAAAGAGGATCATACGTAAGAGGTCAAATACGCATTAATGCGTATATGCGAACTCTTTGTTGTAATATGGTTATTATGGCCATTTATGATATAAATGACATTTAAAAAAAATTAAAAACAATTCTTTTTCAATATTTTACGCCATCATCATAGAACGCTTTTGAAAAAATAAATATTTAATCGAAAATTAAAGTTATTACCTAGGGGCATATTACATTATCATTTATCTCGGATCATAGACCTATGAGTCAATGATATTGGATATGGATAATGTAATATAGAACTTGGATCCAATACGGTCATAGGAACAGGTGTTGCCAGTTATTTTTAATTTTTTTCTACCAGGTATTTAAAAGCAAATATAAAAAAAATAGTTTTCAATTTCTTGTTCGTTAATATGTTTCAAATAATGTAATGTAGTTCTTTTTCTAATTATATACTTGCATAATCTTGTTGAAAGAACAAAAAACTAAAAATTACGATGTCTTTTGGCAAATCGAATTCTCTGAGATCTGGTAACCCTGACGTCAATACATACGTATACTACATATATACTACATATAATACGTCATACTCACACCACCCCGACGCGTTCTCCATTGCAACCACATATGACGTAAAATAGGACCAAACAACTTTGATAATGTAATACACAGATATGACTCAATGAGTCAATTATCTTGGATCAAATATATGATCATTTATATGATCCAAGATAAATGATAATGTAATATGCCCCCTACGTTAATCAAAAATAAAAGTATATTTGACATGTTTTACTTTATAGTAACTAATATTATAATGCTTTATTAAGTTATTATAAACATTATCTTATAATGTTAGATATACACATTAAAGCATTTAAAAAACATGATTACATTTTACGTAAAAATATTTACAAATTTTGTTTGCCATTGTACCTTGATGGGCAATTGTTATTTTTAGTCATTTTACAAATCAGTCTATTTGGATTTCAGACATTATGGGAAAAGTACGTTTTAAGAATTGTTCTTTCTGGAATCTGTACATTTTAACATTCAGTCATACCAGACCGGACCCTTTCTGATTAGTGTCACGAATGATAGTAACTGTAATTTTGACAGCTGTCTTAATCTTATAATTACGGATGGCAATACTTAATAAAAATAATGAAAATGTAAAATAGGTAATAACATTATTTCGTGAGACGTTGGGATTTTTTCGTGACGTTGGCACTAGGTGCGCAATTTATTTCAAATACTTCCTTCGTTTTCGAGTGGTTTTATTATCTTTGGTCGTTGCTGTGCCTTTCGCGCTCCTATCAAATCGAGAGAAACTTCTTTGATTACGACTGTACCAAATTCATAAGTCATTTCGAAATTCAGACATTACGTAAATCAGTCTTTTTGAATTTCAGACATTATGGGAAAAGTACGTTTTAAGAATTGTTCTTTCTGGAATTTGTACATTTTAACATTCAGTCATACTAGACCGGACCCTATTTTATCAATCTGAATATTCTGAATATTAGCCAAAAAATATAAAATGGATGGCGTTGGTGAGGAAAATATTCCGATCTTTATTGAAAGAAAATGCGGAACTGTGTTACTGTTTAAGGGCAGGCAATATTATAAACAACGTGTGTATAAAAATCTTAACGAAATATGGCAGTGCAGTATGATGAAAAATAAATCTGAAATGAAGTGTAAGGGGACGGTTACTATTGCAGTAAGTATTTTTAAGGCTTTTTTAAACTGAGAAAGCACAATATAAAAGCACCAAAGGCATAGATACAAATACTCATTACATTAAATTGTTTCTTCTTAATGCCCGTGGTCCCGTTGTTCCGCTGGTTCCGTTAAATGAACCACCGAAAATTATTTCATTCCGTGGTCCTGTCAACTGAACCAGCTGAACGTGTAGTAGTAATAAAGTACTAGTAGTAGTTATAAAGTTTGTTATTTTGTCTCTTTCTAGAATCGTCAAATATTAAAAGAAGTTACACATTCTTGCCAAGGAAATCAATTAAAAAATGAAGTCGACATGGCTGTAAATTTTGCAAAAACAGAAGCTAAGTCATCAGATTTACCAATTCCACAAATTTATAAAAAACATTTAGGACCACTGTACGATCGTGGTGTACATCTAGTTGAAAAGGTGCCATCACTGCCAAGTCTTAAAACAAATCTATACACAAGCAGATATAATACCTTAGGTATTCAAAAGATAATATGTAAACAATTAAAAGAAGTGGAAATCCCATCAAAATTTGAAAACTTTTGTATCGGAGATTATTCATACAAAGATTCCCGAATCTTGGTTTTTTGTACAGAAAAGGCGAAAGAAATGATGTTGACGATCAATGAATACTTCATTGACGGCACGTTTAAAAGTTGTCCAAAGCCGTTTGGACAGTTATTAATAATTCACGGTGATTTGGGAGGAACAACATCAGAAACATGCACAGTTCCCTTAGTTTTCGCACTATTACCCGACAAAAAACAAGAGAGCTATGTAGCTGTTTTTGAAATAATCAAATCGCAGAACAGAGAATGGGCGCCAAAAAAAATTCACACAGACTACGAGATAGCTATAATAAATGCAGCAAAAACTGAGTTTCCCGAGGCAAACATTAAAGGCTGCTTTTATCATTACACAAAATGCTTGTATAAAAAAGCAAAAAGTCTGAATATAATTAATAAAGTTGAGCGCAGGTTCGTCGGATTATGTTCTGCTTTAGCACTTGTGCCCGAAAACTTAATTGACGAAGGCTGGGAGTACATTCAGTCCATGAGTCAATCGCTCGCAGAAAACGCAAAGATTAATAAATTTTTAAAATATGTGCATCAAACTTGGCTAAAACCGATGAAAAAGGCAGTATTCCGAGAAAACGACGTCGTGATCAAATCGAAAAGGACACAATAATTTGCGAAACTCAGTTATCACTTCTACATGGTGATATAACTGTGGGTCATTTTTTGGAAATTCATAGATAAGCTACAGCTTATTCTTTGCCTAAAGTATTTTGTAGTTGACTGTTCAATATGTTATGTGATAGGAGCAGGAGGAATTAAATTTAGAATATTACATTATTCCCCGTGGTTTTTATGTTCAGTAGGAGCATCAGGACATGGGTGTCCCGGTGCTCCTACCAGTAGGAGAATTTAGTAGGAGCACGAGGAAGAAGCGCACCGAACCACCAATTCCTGTGAGGGCTATCACCGAAAATTGAACTCCAGACTTCCGAAATCGCCTAATATATTTCTGGTGTTTAAAAGTTTATTAAAGGAGGCCAATTATTATGATCGGAAAATAACAAGATCATTGTTTTTCCCTTTTAAAAAAAACCGAAGAGCACAGGATACTCTTTTCGATATAAAATATAAAACTCTTTTGAATCGTCTGAATAAACAGAAAATCACTCCACTGAAATTCTTAAAAAAGATAGTGTACATAAGACTTAAGTTAGGCTTTTAAGATAATTTAACGATAGTTAGATAATTTTTAAGAAGTTGAATAAAAATTTAAGTTGGGTTTAGTATTATTTTGTTTTCACTTATGTAATGCGATGATAGGTAGCTCATTGGTGTGACAGTGACGTCGACTTCCGATCCGTGAGTCGTGGACCATGCATACAGACATACTGTGGTTGGTAGGCTGTTTTCTATAGACATGATGATGGTAGCTTTCTGCTTCATTAATAAATATCGTCTCACTGAGCTCAACTTTACAACATTATGAAAATTCAACAATTTGGGACTCAACATTTTGGAAATTCAACATTAAAGGAATTGTAACTTCAACATTATGAGAATTCAACGTTTTGGGACTCAACTTTTTTGCCATGTCAACATTTTAGGACTCAACGTTTTGGTATATTCAACATTATAAGAATACAACATTTTGGCAAATTCAACATTCCGGGCCTGAAGGAAAATATCGAATAAAAAAACGAAAATAACGTTTTTTTTTGGCCTATCTAAACGAGAGCAATATATTTTTTATGTTTCAATATTATATTTTTTCTTGAGAATCAATAGTTCCGAATAATACGAGTACGACATTTGCCAAGAAAAAATCCCTCTTTGCCCACCGTACACCTCGTGAGACGGGTCCGGTCTGGTATGCCCGTAGTGTCATTTGCACCATTGACCAGTACCATTGATGGTGCAAATGATACTATGATGTACCGTTTGCACCATTGCTCCATTGCTACCATTATTGATGGTGCAAATGATACTATGATGTACCGTTTGCACCATTGCTCCATTGCTACCATTATTGATGGGGCAAACATATCCAATGGTGCAAATGGCACTTATATTTATTATTAATAACAGAGTCAAGTTTTCAACTACTTAAGAGAGTTAAAAGCACTTGAACAATATAAGTGAGAGGCATAGAACAAATAATGTATGTGAAGGATGGAATGGACATATTAATAACTGCTTTAAAAGAAGACCCGCGACAGTGAGTCACTGCTTATTTGTCATTGATTAGCTGTCATTGATTCTTTGTTATTAATAATAAAAATATTTTATATTATTAATAAGCGATTCATTCTTCCATTATCATTAGTAAATTTTAGGGGATACAGTATTTGTTCATGGGGAGAAAAATTCTGATCCATCTCTTCCCTGAGGGTCTCGGGGCGGGGCGGATGGCCAGTAAACAGAGCGATAGCTCGAGGAAAGCCTTGAGGCAAAATAAATATATTTTTTAATAGTGTCATTTGCACCATTTGCCCCATCAATGGTGTAAACGGTACATGACAGTGTCGTTTGCACCATTTGCCCCATCAATGGTGTAAACGGTACATGACAGTGTCGTTTGCCCAATTAATGGTGCTGGCCAATGGTGCAAATGACACTACGGGCTGGTATGACTGAATGTTGAAATGTACAAGTTCCAGAAAGAACAATTCTTAAAAAGTACTTTTCCCATAATGTCTGAAATTCAAAAAGACTGATTTGCGTAATGTCTGAATTTCGAAATGACTTATGAATTTGGTACAGTCGTAATCAAAATAGTTTTTCTCGATTTGGTAGGAGCGCTGCTAGGCGCGAAATGTACCGAAAGTACTTGTAGCAAGGACTCGAAAACGAAGGAAGTCTTCGAAAGAAATTGAGCACCTAGTGCCAACGTCACGAAAAAAAAATATTTTTATTTTTCTTTTTCAGTAGTGACGTCCCTAATTAATAGATTATAATTATAACAGCTGTCGAAATTACAGTTCGTCAAAAATAAAACGCCCATATCTCGGAAACTATCCGAGCTAGAGTATTGTTTTATGGCTGAAATGAAAGTTAGTGACACAATCTAATTTTCTGAGAGTTCTCTGTATAAACCTTGTGAGGTTTGTCTTAGAAAATTCTTTTTTATATATTTAATGCAGTCTTGAGTATAGATAATACAATGACCAATCTGGGCCTACCATACCTACTGCATCTGCTTTCATGTTCAAGACCTCGCGCGAGCCCACGATTAATAAATAATAATCTACTTTAATAAAAAATAAAAGTTATTTTAACTTATTTTACTTTATAGTTACGAATTTTAGAATACCTTTATTGTTTAAACCTATATTATGTTAGGTAAGCACATTAAAGAATTATAAAAAATCACTACGTTAAAATATTTACAAATTTTGTTTGCCATTGTACCTTGATGCGCATTTTTTATTTTCAGTCATTTTACAAAAAAAGTGTTTTTGGATTTCAGACATTATGGGAAAAGTGCGTTTTAAGAATTGTTCTTTCTGGAACTTGTACATTTCAACATTCAGTCATACCAGACCGGACCCATAAATTAGAGCTAAGTCAATGAATGACACAAAATTTTCCAATTTTTTATTAATTTGTTTTATAAAGAAGTCTGTCACTATAAGAACAAACCAACAAACAGAAGGAGGTTTTATATCTAAACAGAAATCTACTTTCATGGTGAAGTGACTCTTCAGTGACCTGTACTTGAATCAGAGTATGCCTATAAGGAAATCTATTTTAGTTATGTCTCGATGCTCCTACTTAGCGTTTTACAATTTCCTTTTGCAGTAGGAGCATCAGGACATGGGTGTCCCGGTGCTCCTACCAGTAGGAGAATTTAGTAGGAGCACGAGGAAGAAGCGGTTCGGTGCACATCATTTGCAGGAAACTGAAACTCTAGCGTGGGTACCTACTTTCCTCTGAGTACTGAAACATATTGAAACATTTTGCCATGTCAACATTTTAGGATTCAACGTTTGGTTATATTTAACGTTATGAGAATTCAAACGTTTTGGGACTCGTTCAGTGGGCAATGCCCTGTTAGTGTTCCTACCAGAATACGTAGGTCCAGTCGATTTAGGTTCAACTTTTTTGCCATGTCAACATTTTAGGACTCAACGTTTTGGTATATTCAACATTATAAGAATACAACATTTTGGCAAATTCAACATTCCGGGCCTGAAGGGATATTTTTTGTCGTTTCAAATAAATACTTAATTTTCATTTCTTTTTTTTTTTGGACTACGATCCAAAACAGTTTTGATTTTCATTTCTTTTTTTTTTTGGACTACGATCCAAAACAGTTTTGTTCGTAACTGTACACTTGTCAAAATGCGAAAACTGACGAGATAAATATACTGATCACATAACCCAAGTGACGAATTCAGAATACTGACGAATCAGCGATTTTCAGGAAATTGACGAATTGCAAAAGTGACCAGTTGACGACAGAGACCAATTTTAGAAACTGTCGAGTAGTGATCTGATCGGTCCCTGCCCGTGGTCCACCTACATAGTACACCTGGCTGTACCAGGGGCATTTTTTTCTTCCCGTGGTCCACCTCAAGATAACTGGGTGTTCCACGGGAAAAAAAAACTTTCCATGGTCCACCTTAGTTCACCTGGCTGTACCAGGGGCATTTTTTTCTTTCCGTGGTCCACCTGTATTTTGGGTATACAAACTTTACATTACCTACCTACTTAAACAAACTTTTTACATTATTTTTTCCTTTTTTTCGTACTGACAGACAATGTCTATCACACGTCATGGTGAATCGTAGGTACATTATTTTTCTGTTTTCTATATCGTATTTCGTCTATGTAATTTCGTATTTTTTATTATAACGACAGAAAATGAATTGCGAAGAAGATGTTACATTCATTAAAAGAAAAGGAGGTACCGTCCTCCTACATAATGGTTTCCAATTTTACAAAGTAAAAGATTTTAAAAACGGCTCAAGTTTGTGGCCATGTTCCACTTATAAAAAAGACAATTGCAGAGGAAACATAATCATCAAGGTGCGTTTTTATTTAATATAATTATCAGCAATCACGGTCGGTACTTCTACTAAAAATATAATCACGTATCTACCACCATCAGTCCGATCGAAGTAAACCGTATTATAATCCTTATTCCTTTATGCAACAAACATTTCAAATAGTAGGTACGTGTATCAGTTTTTCTTGACTGTATTAAGGTATTTTGACGTGATAACGTCTATTAAATCGATGAACATGGGTAGCATGTTCAAAAAGATGTCGCGTTGTGGACGAGGTTGTCATGAACAACGACTGAAGCACGGAAGATTAAAGTTCTAATTTCGTCTAATAGATAGCGTTCTTAGCTAGAATGAATTTGTATGTAAAATAAATCAAGTACGGGTAAATGACGTTATCACGTAAAGTTATCGTTCCTAAACCGACTTTAGAGACAACCATTTTTTTATTATGTACGTAGGTTAACATAAGAAAATTACCTCTAGGGTATAATTTTTTAACATAAACTATTTTGTTTTAGGACAATCGTATGATCGTATGACCACTCTTGCTCACCCAATTTAGCTAAAAACCTTATTGCAAAAGAATTTGAACGATTAAAGGAAAGCGTCAAAGATGGTATTGACTCGGTACCCCAACTGTATAATGAAATGGTGTCAACAATTCAAACAAGCACTTTCGATATGGTAGCCGATGTACCGTCATTAACTAGCTGCCAGCATAGTTTATATTCCGCCAGGAATAAATCATTAGGTAGGTATCAAAAAATCTGTATACAAAAACTTCAATGAAGTTTGCGTGCCGTCTAAGTTTACTGATTTTATACTAGCTGATTATAATAATCACGATGGATCACGCATAATCGTTTTTTGTTCTCAAGTCAATAGAGAAAAACTTTCAGAAGTTGTCGAATACTTCGCCGATGCTACCTTTGATACATGTCCACCGCCATTTTATCAATTGTATACTATTCATGGCGATGTGGGAAGTACTATAACCGCAACAAAAACCGTGCCATTGATTTACGCGTTAATGCCTAATAAAAAACAAGACACGTATAAAATTGTCTTTGAATTAATTAAGGCACAGCTACCCGGTTTTAAACCATGTAAACTACACTGCGACTATGAGATAGCCGCTATTAAAGCTGCACTAGAAGCCTTTCCAGGAGTTATGCTGGTTGGATGTTATTATCACTGGTGTAAGGCAATATGGAAAAAGTCCAAAAAATTAAGCCTTAAAAGTAAAACAGAAAAAAGATTAACTGGGCTTATTTCGGCTTTGCCACTTTTACCCAAAGAATACATTACAGAAGGTCGAGAGTATATACAAATGGAAAGCTTACATAAACCAAAAATGGTAAAGTTTTTAAAATACATTGACAGCTTTTGGATGACAAAGAACTTCATTGACATTTTATGCGTCTTTGGCCAGAGACATCGCACGAACAACGTAACAGAATCTTACCACTCACAATTAGGTAAAAAAATAAGAAAATATCGCTTCATCTTTGTATACCTAATTCGTAGTGAGACTTTATCGCGTTATGACTAAACATCATTTTCATTAAGCATTGAGACTAATTAGCCGTTAGTCAAATAAGCGTTAAGACTAATTAGCCGTTGGTCTAGATAGTTTTAGACCGAGTTCTTAGTAAGTCTAAATCGCGTTTGGCCTAAAATTGATTTTTCTTATAAAACTAAATGAAAACTCTTTTATCCTTATCTTCCTTTTTACTAAATATTTTAAGAATATATGCAAAATTAAAAAAAAATGTTTTGTTTTAAGTTTTGAAGTTAAGTTTGGTTTGTGAAGTTGTGTTTTAAGTTTATAAGTACCTAATTTTATTTCATTTAATATTCACATAAATTATATTCATCCAAGTTAAAAGCTTTAAATTTTTAAGAGGCCAGCGGAGGGCGACTTGCCCATACAAATGTAATATTATTTATTCAAGATTCAAATAGAAAAATATTTTAAAATTATGCTCAATGTTGATTTATTTTTGAATAACCTACCTACGTTTGTATGGGAAAGTCATCCTCCGCGGACCTCTTCAGTTAGAATAGGGTCTACCTCTCGAAAAGGTGTAGGTACCTCTATATAGGTCTACCTCTATGACAGTCTACCTCTCAAAAGGTCTACCTCTAAAAATGTCTACATCGCAAAAGGCCTATCTCTCAAAAGGTCTTAATCGCCTTTTGACTAGGCGTAACGCGATGTAGTCTCACTACGAATTAGGTATACAAAGATAAAGCGGAAAATATGAAATCACTGTCACACGCCTGCTAACAGTGCTAAAGGCGCTTGAAAGCAAGTCTTTTATAAAACAAAGGAAAAGGATTTATACGGATAACGATGATGACATACTATTTGTACAAATGCAATTAATTAACAAAGAAATTTCCACAGGAGTGGCGTTGGAAAAATTGCGTTAAGGACATTTAAGTATATTTTTAGTTTGCAAAAGGGCGTTTTAAGTTTTTTATCTTTAGATATGTTAAGTTAGCAAACAAGTAAAGATGTTGGATATTATATTTTTGTGTTTGAATCATGTAATCAACAACAATATTTCTTAATACTGCACTACCTCTGTTAGTAATCATCGGATGCAAGATCGGTCGGTAAATCAAAGATTCAAATAATAATCAAATAAATCCAAGATTCATAAGAATAATCCAAGTCATAGAAAACGGGCTTTTTCGGTCAAAATTGTCAATAAATATTGAATTGACAGTACATTCATTGTCAATTTTGACCGAAACATTTTCCATGATTATCTTGCATTTGAGGCAGTTTCTGCTACACCTGATAGAAATTATTAAGTATTCTCTAGGTGAACCACGGGCAATACATTTTTAAAACCAAGTACGTAGGTGAACAACGGACAGAAAAAAATTCCCGTGGAACACCCAGTTATCTTGAGGTGGACCACGGGAAGAAAAAAATGCCCCTGGTACAGCCAGGTGTACTATGTAGGTGGACCACGGGCAGGGACCGGATCTGATTCGTAAACATGAACATGAAAGCCGATGCAGTAGCATGGTAGGCCCTGATTAGTCGGACTTGACCTTCTTACACATTTCACGCCTTGCAGCGCTAAAATATACATATTTATTAGGAAAATGAGACGTATTTATCAGAGTTTTAGGATTCACCTCTTAAGTATCTGACATTATATTTCTAAGTCAATCGAAAACGTATATAATAATAAGCTTACCTATGCGTACAACTCGGAAAAAGGCTTCAGATTACGACTGTACCAAATTCATAAGTCATTTCGAAATTCAGACATTTACACAAATCCGTCTTTTTGGATTTCAGACATGGGAAAAGTACGTTTTAAGAATTGTTCATTCTGGAATATGTACCTTAACATTCAGTCATACCAGACCGGACCCATTTTAAAGACCTTATCCGTCCCCGGACGATTTTTTTATAATTCTTACCTAACATAAATAGGTATAAACTTCAGACGACGCAAATATCAGACATGGGAAATGTAAGTTGTAAGAATTGTTCCTTCGTACACTTCAACATTCAGTCATACCAGAGACATATTTGAACCAGCAGTTTAGTTTTAGTCAAGCGACAGCACCTGTCATCTATTCCTAACAAAATTAAACGAACCAGTAGAATTTCATGATTATTATAACAGGACTAGGACAACACTGTACAAAATGGCGAACAGCATTTGTGACGTCGCATAGTGCGGTGGGCCCAGATGATTAGAATTCAGCAAATCTTCGTGCAGCATGTATGGATGGTGATGCACGGGCAGCAGCAACCACCGCAGCATCCGCCGCAGCATCCACCGCATCCTCCACAGCCACCACAGCACCTGGAAGAACAAAAAATTCAAAAAGCCGGACAATCCACACAGCATCTAACCCCAGCTAAGCAGAGCTCGTGGATTGTCCCAAGGCGGGAATCGAGCCAGCAACCTCTTGCGTCGCAGGCGGACCTTCGCCGACAGCGCAACAGATAGGGGGGGTTGGACGGAGGCCAAATATGGGCTATATAGTTTCCACTTACATTTTCACAGTGTTAAATTGACTGGCAAAAGAAAACAGCAAATACGGTGAATAGTTGAACTTATTAAATAAACGTAGGTTATAATAGATAAAGATATTATAGATAGTTGAAATAATAATTTTTTTAGGTTTTTTTAGAGAATTTTAAACTTTTTATTGTTTTTGATTTATAGCACGAAAGATTACTGAATACTGACGGTATTGGAATGTGATTGCCCTTTTATATGACGCTGGGAGGAGCAAAAGATCCAATTTCAAAATTGACAACAACAGCTCTACTGTAATTACTTTAAAAAAATTCTGCATGCAGTCTAGATAAATGAAGCCCATTAGTCATTATTTCTGACCCTGATATCGGCATTCCACACTATCAGACAAGATGTTTACTGCTAGCATCAAACGACAACAAGACGACCTAACCATTTTGTTTCTTAACTAAAGCCCTATTCACACTACGCTTGTTATTTCGTCGAGGAGGAAAGCCGAGTAATGTTAAACACAGCTATTTTTGTCTAGCATCGGTCTGCGGTTTTGCACGCGTATTGTATCAAAAAGTTGCCTATAATTATGTTATTGTAGGTAATTGAATTAATTATTGTAGGTAATTGAATTTAAAATAAGTCAACTACGTAAAATTCATAAGTCATTTCACAAAAGGTATAGATTTATGTACAGTAAAGGTCATTGTTAGCTAGCTTATAACTTTTTTAGCCTGTAATGTTTGCAGTCAATTTCTATGAGTGAGTAGGTACACAATTTAATTAATTAAAGCGAAATTTAGTCTTAATATGAGACTTTCAATCTGCTAGGCTAACGATGAACGCCACTGTACACAATAAAGTGAAACTTGCTTCTATAAAAATCTAAATAGGGTAGAAATCTGATAACCTTGGGCTTAAAGATGCTGTGTGAATTGACCAGTTATTTAGTTTCATTTATTTATTAGATTAATATTCTGTTTTTTTTTATCTAAACTAAGTCAGACGAGTACCTACTTACTATACATACGAAATTAGTAACCAATTCAGGTTACTAATTTGGTATAGCTGAGTCTAGCCGTTTTTATACTTCGTTCCGTTTTTATTGATGAGGCTTGAATTCTCCCCAAAGAAGAACGGATCTCTGTACCTACTGGACCCGACCCAGTTGGTCCACTGAGCGCGGTGATCTTTCGACCGAGAGTTGATGTTAGGTAGAATAGAAAATAATAAAATACAATAGAATTTTCTTTTCTGCACCATCCATCAATACCTAGGTAATGGTTATGATTATACACGATAGTTGCACCTTCGTCAGTTGTAACTGAAAAGCGTTTTTGATTTCTTTTTGCGCTTCGACGTTTTTATGGAGCAAAATCTGATTTGGAAATTGCTTATAGGAATAACAATGAAACAGACATTCAGTTTTTCCTTTGGTCTTGGTGGATAATGGAATAGTAACTTTGATTTGATCATCGGTCTGATATTTGCCAGGAGCGTGTAACCGGCATACCGGACTTGAATGTTTGTACTACAGTGACAAACCAAAAATATTAGTTACAAACTTTTTAAAGACATATTTTTGTAAGCTTTTGTCAAAAGTAATACATTTTTTTGAAAAAAGGCCTCATTAAATAGAAAAGTCTATATTTAAATTGGGAATCCCTGATGGTTTCAGAAACATCCAGAGAAAAATAAACAAGCCAACTGCGAGTCAGTCGCTCACAAAGGGTTCCATACTACCGAACAAAACTTTATATTATACACTAGCGTTCAGCACAGAAAATTGAGGATTCTAATGGTGAAAGAATTTTTCAAATCGGTCCAGTAGTTTCGGAGCCTATTCAATTCAAACAAACAAACGAACAATCAAATCTTTACTCTTTATAATATTAGTATAGATAAACAAGAGAGACCTTTGAAAACAGTTTTTTTAATGATCGATAAAAAGCACAAAGCCAACTTTCAGTCACCACGCAAGTAACCGCGCCACACGTTGCTTATCTTCGGTGGTCGGTATTCGACGGGGTATGGACACTCACTATTTTTGTAATTTCAAGGGACTTAACCCTTAATTTTAATATATTATTATTTCCATTATTTTTTGATTAAACTCAATAAGTTTATTAATAGCCACTACAACATAGCATTTATAATAAATGCTATGTTGTAGTGGCTATTAATATGAGAGATCTTGGTAAATTGAAATAACCTTTTACAGTTTATAAGACACAGCCTACGGTCTTCGGCTTCGTAATAGGATCCCGTAGGCAACGGACAGAACCCTAAAAATTTCAACCAAAATAATGTCACGTGTCAAAATTGCCATTTATCAACTAATTTCCTGTGAAAATTAGCAAAAGTTAAAAAAATCTCAAAATTTTAAGTAAAATAACTATTATCTAGGTAAATAAATAAAAAACAACCCTATAACAACCATGTGCTATCCTCTAAGAAGATTGCCTGATTACAAGGAACCGCGGACCTGCTATCCGTGTTGCCCTGTTAAAGTAAGTTTCTTTATTGTGGGTTCCTACTTTATATAGCTACCCAGCACTAAGAGTCTTATAATAATAAGAAATCTTATTAATAAGGTACCTTATTATTTAGATTGGTGTGGTCAGTGAACGGATAAAACAAAAATGTTTTATCCGTTCACTGGGTGTGGTCCTATCAGACAGAAACCGGCCACGCGTTCAAGCATTATGGGTCTCTTATCACTACACATAAACCTATTAGGTTCATGTCACAACATAGTAGGTACCTATAAAACAGTCGCTTTACGCTGTCTGTCCCTATGATGCTTAGATCTTTAAAACTACGCAATTCATTTTCATGCGGGTTTTTAATTCAAGAGGAAAGTTTTAAGTAGGTATGCATTAGTAGCATTGCGCCTATGCGAAGCCGGGGCGGGACGCTAGTTTATAAGAAACGCGGAAAGTTTGAACGCGTACGTTTTCCGTCTCATAGGACAATAAACCTAAGGTAATTTCTAACCTAAGGTAGTAATATAATATTTCTACATATATAATATTTAACCTAAGGTAGTAATAGAGGTATAATATTTCTATCATTTGCATCCATCTGTTCACTTCTAAATATTAGGTATTAATTTTCAAATCATTACTGACGCAGCATCGCACGCGTTGTTATGATAGAAACATAAAGGTTATTTCTAATCCAAGGGAATTGAAGTTTACCATGAGTTAGCCTATTTCAGGACTAGAAGCTGTTATTCGATTTTTGCCCAATCTGTGCAGTACTTTTGGCATTCAAACTTTCGCATTTATGCATATAAACAGCTAAACGCGAAAGTAATTCTGTCTTTTACCTACCTTTCCACGCCTAAACGGCTGAACTGATCACAATGAAATTTGACAGAGTGGTAGACGATAATCCTGAGCCAAGTATCGAAAACACTTTGTCCTAGTACAATATCAATAGTGTGCAATAGCGCGTGAAGTGTACGAAGCCGCTGGCGCAGACTAGTTTAAAATATATGTCACTGACAGGGCCCAAAATGTCTGCCATGCGGGATGGACCCGGTAACTCTTCGCCGGCCTCTGATCGTAGGTGACAGCACTTTTGACTACCGCCCCACCAGCTGGCCGGGCATGCTTCTTAACAGTCAGGACAAAAAAGTCAGATATATGCTGGTCAACTACGAACGTCCTGTAAGTATCAAACAAAAAAATACTAATTCTGTCGTTCTTCATTGTTGAAGGTTTCTTTTTCTTCATTCCAGTAGGTAGTTTTACGACAAACTCTAGCCCATCTTAAAGCTTGAGACATGGACGCAGACCAATTCGACACAGCCCTATCTTTGGTTTGTTTTGGACAAATATCACACGTCTAATATTTCACATAATTGTCTCCAAATACTTGGTTGCTTTTATGATTTTCCTATAATGTAGCCTACCTTGCATAGCCTACTGTTACCTTGAACGGTAATTATAAAAGCGTCTTAATACAATCACAAACATTATGTTTTCCTATAACCCACAAGTCTTGGCACCTAAAAACCCGTGCCACCATGGCAAGTCGACTTAATAGATAAGTCTTAAAACCAATAAAACTCCTTTTTATACAAGTTCCTTTACAACATGTACCTGGAAGAGATCGCTTCTAAACGATAAGCCCGCCAAGACAAGACAAGTACAATGGTACTTGTCTTGTGTAATGTCTTTTGTTATGTTCTTTTTCTGGTGTATAAAGCATTTTTGTATTGTATTGTATAAATTATAAGGGGTTCTATGAAAAAAACCTTATCCAATTATTTTTTCCAGACAGCGGCCCACTATCCGTCCTGTGCTCATTCATATAATTACTAAAAAGGTAATAATTCATCATATCAATGTTATAGTTTCAATAATAATAATAGTCTTTTTGGATGCTAATAATTGTCTAGAAATTTATAATAAACTCTATACGATTTGGATACAACATAATGCGTTGCGTAGCGTGCGAATAGAGTTTTTCAGGCTTTAGCGCCTCACGGCGAGAGGTTTGGGTGGTATACATTTTTATTCACATGGCTCGCACACAGCATCATAGACCTAAAATTTTGTCAAATACAAAGCAAGCAAAGCTTTGTGTTATAAGATGCTTATATATTAACGAAATCATTCTGAGTTAAATGTAAGATAGATAGATTGTACAAGACACTGTAACGGCTGACAGCGGCTGACCCAAATAATTATCAGCAAAGCTTTACAAAAGATCTCGCTGCGGGAAACAAACCCTTCCACGACTGCGCCAAAGAGAAATTTGGGCCACGGAGGTCGAACATAAAATACTTTTTGTCTATGCCTGAATGCTATTACTATCTCTTTGATACCTATTTTACCTTCCAAAAACTTGCCAAAAAAATAAAACAGAAAGTGTCATAATGACATAACTTCACAATAATCATTCAATCAATCATTCGACTTCAAAATTTTATGTCATTACCTAAATATTTTGCAAAATTATTTTTAAATTTAAAACTGCTGAAAGTAAAAAATACTCAAATAACGGTAGTTTAAAATTTACCTTAACAAATTCATCAAAAATGTGCGACAAAATGGGTGTTATCAGCCAACTACAAGGCGTCATGTCTGCTTTACGGTAAATAATAGTTGGTTCCTATTTTTTAGATCCAGGAAACTCAGATGTTGGGGCTCCCACTCTATCAAGGTTTTTCAGTACTTTGTATATTTTAGACTCGACGAGCACAAAATTCTTGATTTAGAACACATCCGTCAGATTCCACTTTCGTCAGAAGTAGATTTTTGTATAATTTCAGTTCAGTTTCGTCATGAATGACGGATGTGGATATCTTCTAATGACCCTTTCGTCAGATTCCGCTTTCGTCATAAATCTTCAGTTCCTAGTCTATATATTGGGAATAATATATTGGGATTAGTGATAGTCATGACCAGTAAAACAAAATTTAAAAAATATACTTTAATAATATATAAATAGTTTGTTTTTATCTAGTACTTAGACATCATAAATATGAAAAATGTTAGCTTTTTTTGGAATCCTACGCGGACGAAATCGTGGGCATAGTCTGCGTAGTCGTATACATGCGGTTTGAACTTCTACGAGATGTAAATTCTGACCTATACGGAAAAAAAAGTGATCTGACGAAAGCGGAATCTGACGGACGAGGAATCACGAGAAATGCTGTTTCGTCAGCAGTTTCAAAATTCTGACCTATACGGAAAAAAATAGTGATCTGACGAAAGTGGAATCTGACGGATGTGTTCTAAATCAAATTCTTGACCAGTTTATAATTGTAAATCATCATCAGGTTAAAGGAAGGCTAGTTACCAATGCTTTCCACATTCTGCATCTGCGGGAAGTCTTTCTCACACACATTGTTCTCCCCGTGGCCCCTTATCACATTACCAATAATTATACCAATAATTTTCATGCCTTCTGAGGACGCACAAACGCTTTGTGAAATTAAAATATACTTTTGTCATATTAATACCTTCATTATAGTAGGTACCTACTCGTACCTAAGTACCTTTATTACTAAGTCAAAAATCTTAACCCTTACAGACCTGATATGCATACGTCCGAATGTGTGTACTTCATTGACTTTTTAAAGTCAATGTTCTAAAGTATAAATATATAAATAGCAGAGTTTTGTTTTCCAGAGGCGGCGGCTGCGGTGGTTGCTCCGGCACCCGACCCCCCTGCTGTGGCCCCAAACCTCATTGTTGTTCACCGTGCTGTGGTGGCGGTGGCTCCTACGTCACAGTTTACAGTCAAGTAGCACATATCCAGCCACAATAGGCCTGTGCGCAAGCCATTTCAAATGACCGATTTGATGGGCAAGTCTAAGGGTATGCTAAAATACATTTTATGTTACATACATAAAATGTATTTTAATACATGTAAATACATTTTATTATAATTATGCTAAAATACATTTTAGCATACCCTTAGACTTGCCCGTGTAGTGGCACTACTTCAACTCTTCCTGCGATTGTTGTTTCCAATTGGGGGCATAAAGCAGTGCCCTGCAGAATAATTTTACGACTGAAATAAATTTTGCGATACACAAACCGCGTGCACATCCGAGGGGGGCCTGCGTAGCAGTGGAGCAATATGCATAATTAAATGCTATATCTACATCATCTCCAGATACGGCAGATGTATGGTGTTGTTTTAGCCTTACCCCTCCCATCAAGAAGACCCAACGTGGATAACTGCCACTCATGTACCTGCAGCATACATAGCAATTGACGTAGCTTACTAAAAGTGCCAGGCCTGTTACGCTTTCTACTACGGCTACGGCGGCGTAGGCAATTTTGGAAGCATTTTCGTTGCCACAATCTAAACAACATTGAATCTCTGTAGGGATCTGATTTGAAGGGTTATTCCCATCTGATCATATGATCAGATTGTGGTTGCATCTGATCAAATAAAAAGTTCCCGATGGATCATTGATCAGATGCAACTGCTTTTTTGAATTAAATTTTGTGCCAACGGATCATAATTATATTTTTGGCGTGTAATATTACTATGCAACTAACAACCTTTTTCTATACGACTTTTTTGTACTTATTAACTACCTATTTTTATAGTTCCTGAAAATTCCTAAAAAATAAAAAAAACTTATTTTGATTAAAAAATCGCAAAAGTAAATAAAATTTTAAACAAAATCAACAGTATAACAATAAACAATTAAGTAAACAGATTAAGTGCATAAAATAATCGTAAATAAATAAAAATAATTTTGATTAGGTACATAATCAGTCTTATATTTATGACAAAAGTACTTAAAACTTTTTATTATTTATTAAGTTGTTACTACGTTTTGAGAATTATTGCCGACATCGACAATCCCGCCCCCTCTCACCCCCTCTACCTTGTTTCTTTTAATTGGGCCGGTCACATTATCTCTGTAACAGATATATTGGTAACGTACTCGAACAATTACTAAAAAAACCATAGCTGTAGGTCACTGCCTGGAAAAATTAAGAAAATAATTATTTAACCTAACAATTAGTATCTAATTAGCCAAACTGTAATGTCATTTTTTGATTTTGTTTAATTTTAGTCTACCATTACAAATTTTAGACTGATTTTTAGATGTTTAGTTTATAAACAAACAATTAGTACCTTAATCAACCCAAATTTCCATATATATTTATCATTATTTTGTCTATTTAACCTATTTTACGAATTGTTTAGTGTTCTACTGTTGATTTTGTTTTAAAGTTATAAGTACTTGTGTTATAAATATAAGACTTATTTTGTGATCAAAATAATTTTTATTTATTTAAGATTGTTCTGTGTATTTAATCTGTTTTAAGAATTGTTTATTGTAGATTTTGTTTAATTAAAGTTTTAAGTACTTTTGCAATTATAAGACTGATTTTTTAATCAAAATAAGTTTTTTTAATTTTTCTCTACCCAACAGGAATTATAAAAATAGTTAAATAATAAATACAAAGAATTCGTAGGTACAGAAAAAGGTTGTTAGTTGCATAGTAATATTACACGCCAAAAATATAATTATGATCCGTTGGCACAAAATTTAATTCAAAAAAGCAGTTGCATCTGATCAATGATCCATCGGGAACTTTTTATTTGATCAGATGCAACCACAATCTGATCATATGATCAGATGGGAATAACCCGATTTGAATATTGAGTTGGATTCGGCATTCACTGTTATGTAGCGAACCGAGGTGGTGGTGTAACTAGAGTGCAAAGATCTCTTGTACGCCCAAGTGCAAATGCCCAAGGCTTACGCACTATAATATATTTCTGATCGTAGGTACTAAATGACTTGCAATTTGATTCTTTTTGTGGTGGTACTAATTGTAAACTCTTGCCCAACAGATGCGATACTTGCAATAGGACAGCCTCCTCGGCCCATTTGTGCATTCGATAAAGCCACCATAGCTATTTCCAACCGCGGCTGTTGTTGAAGGAAAGCCGAGGACGAAATACTTTTGTTTGATGTGACGTTCGTGATCGCCTTGTACTGTTATGTAAAATTGTAATAAAGATAAGATTAATTGGATTTGATGGTATTATTTACTTACAAGAGAATAAAATATGGTAGGTTACAGAATAAAGTTCTAAGTTAGGTAAGGAAACTCAGAATCTTGCGATAGATTACCATGCTGCATACGCATCTCAGATGATGTGGTCCGATCGGTAGGACGAAGGCAGTAGGACCACGTGGCCAGAGGGTGATTTTCAAGCTGAAGGTTATTGTACGAATTCATGTAAAAAATTGTGTGAATCAGGATTTATTATCGATTGTACAAATGGTCTGTTTGCCGCTTGCCCCCTTTTAGGAATTGTACGAACTGCCCAGGAACGATTTTGTCAACCGAAACCGGCGACCGAAGTCCAGGGAAAACCTCACAGCCGTGTACACTAAGAGACCTATGATTTAACCAGGATTAGGATAAACGAAATATGTACAACTACCTGAAGGTGCATCTTGGGGTAGGTCCCATTTGTTCTATGGAACATGACGTCATAGTACAAAATGACACATTTTCGTCCCTATTTTTTCCATGGAACTACATACTACCTTTTCACCCGAGTTTCATGTCATAGAACAAAATGAGAATCAGTTTTTCCCAAAACCTTCCATGATGAGATACAGAGGGTGTTTGGTGGAGGGTTAGACAAACTCGGTGGGTGAGTAGGTGGACCTATTTGTGAAATACAAATTAAAGGAAAAGACCTTAACTGCTTAAAAATTTTTTTAATCCTGTTTTTTGTATTTTTTTAAGATTTTCCGAAATTTAACGTCTCTACCCCTAGAACTTTTTTTTGGAACATGTTTTCTGGTAAATTTTTTACTTGCTTTTGGTTTCAGATATATCCTTCGTCTTTTGAAGGCATTTTTTATTTGAAAAAACGTGTAAATAATTAGTTATAAGCTCTTAAAGTTAAAAAAAGTAAAAAAAAGTACAAAAAGAGTACAAAGGCTTTTAAAAATTTTAAAAAAAAATTGGAAAAAAAATAAAGAAAATTGTAAACAGTTAGGGTCTTTTCCGTCAATTTGTATTTCACAAATAGGTCCACCTACACACCCACCGAGTTTGTCTAACCCTCCACCAAACACCCTGTATAAGACGTGAATGACATTAATCACATTATAATTTTTGTTAGTGAGTAACCATCTATATAAATGTATAATTTAGAAATAATATTTTCAAATGCCAAGTGTTCAATAACGTTCACTAACATCACCCCCTTTTTTATAGTAACCTGTGGATAACGGGGCTGGTTACACTTTTAGAAATAAGTTAGTACATTTAATTAATATATAAGTGTGATTGTTTGTTATCCCTAATAAAGAAAAATAAAAAAATAAAAATAAAAAACCATCTAATCAAAAATGTCACTAAGACAAGTGGTAGCAAATCATTCTCGAGTGGCCAGTTTACATATCAACTTATATATAAACTTCAAGAAGTTTATATATCTATGTACTTAGTTTGTTCTATGGAACAATTTGAGACAAAAATTACAAACTGTTCTATAGTACAAATAGGGACAATATTTTCTCAAATTGTTCTATTACGTCATGTTCCATAGAACAAATGGGACCTACCCGCATCTTGTAGTACGTATCCCGTGTAGGTGTACGTACCAGTGAACATAGTGTAGGTACCTATGCAAAGTTTTTCAACATAAAACAAGATTCGTCAAGTGCGAGTGTAATTCGCGCGGCGAGGGTTTTGAATTTTTGTTATATAAGTACTAGCGGTCCGCCCCGGCTTCGCACGGGTAATAAACAAAAATTTTAGAAATTATACACACTAACACGATGGGTTTTACAGTTTTCATACGGATCCCTTACTTTTTTTAACAGCATTGGGATTTTTGACATTGACTCGACACACCATAACTGACACTGGCCGTAGAGAAAAAGCAAGCACCGTGTATATTTAACCTCTTTTTCTATTCTGACGCGCCATAATAGAAAAAGAGGTTGAATATACAGCGCACGGTTCAACTATTGAATTTTTCATGCGGATCCCTAACTTTTTTGAAAATATTATATAGCCTATGTTCATCACGGAAAATGTAGGATTCTAATGGTGAAAGAATTTTTCAAATCGGTCCAGTAGTTTCGGAGCCTATTCAATTCAAACAAACAAACAAACAAACAAACAAACAATCAAATCTTTCCTCTTTATAATATTAGTATAGATGTAATATTGACGACCTCTGTGGCGCGTTGGGCCAAGGTCCGCGAACCACGCAGGAGGTTGCGGTTTGATTCCCGGTTCGGCACTAATATTTGTACGATCTGCAGATATTTGTTCGGGTGTTCTGGTCGTTTTCTACGTATACAAAAAATATCTACTTCATTATGAATGTAAGCGGGTTAACTACGAACGCCTATTTTGTGTGGGGAAGAACACCAACATTAAGGGATGAAACGAATAAAAATAAAAAGTACTACCTGCCTTGACTTACCCAGTGGGCGACACGCGTAACCAACGCTACTGAAGATTAGACCACATTTGCTAAACTGTACTGTTCCCATGGAACTAATGATATTACCCCATTTCATACTCGAATAAAAATCGGAACAGCTAAACAGCTGGTCGTGGCGTCATCTTGTACTCAATTACACGACAAAGCCCTTCTTGGATTTGGCAATGACCCCATTTCACACTTAAGACACCAACTCGATTCCTCATAAATTCAAGAGCGAAATCGTGTTGGTCTTGCCGCTGATATAAATAGACCTGCTGTTTTGTTCTGCGCTCATTTCACCAAGCCCAAACTGTCTCGACGTACATAAAACCTTCAAAATTTTCTAGTAAATTTTCAAGATGTCTTTCTGCCCACTACCATGCCCACCTAATTCTTGTGTGCCCCCGCCGTGCACGCCGTCCCCGTGTTACCCTTGCCCAATGCCATGCTATCCTCCTAGTAACGTGTACTGTGGACCTTCGAAGCCTTTAGAGTGCAATAACAGCCAACCCCCACAGATCAAGTGCGTTCCAGTGAACCCCTGCATCAATATTTACAGTTGTAATACACAGATAATGTGAAGTATAAAAAGTTCAATATTGAAAAAGTTAAGAATTGTCTTGAACTTACTGTTGCTGAATAAATGTTTAACTATACTGCATGTATTATTGGCTTTTATTTTGTCTGAGTGGGTACTTTAGTAGATTAGCAATAGGTCTCTAACAAACACTTGAAGTCTAGGGTTTTATCAGAGTCAAAACTGAAAATAAATAAATCTGTAGGTAGATGTAGTTCAACAGGTATGTTATTGCAACAGATCAAAAATACACAAAAACATTTCAACTCAATGAAGTAAAAGATACGCCACCAACACCACAATGTTGCTATTTCAAAGTTCATTAAATCAAAGGGACATTCACAGCACAGACGTAATTGGGACCCTGAAACAAACAATATAACATACTGATTAATTGTTTTCTTTGCTTATACAACTCACGGGCACGGATCACGGATGCTTACAATAGTCCTATTTTTAAAAGTCCCTGTCAAACATATGTAGTTAGGTCTATATATGGATCATCTCTACCCAAACATTCCAAACACATTGCTTAGGTTAGCCCTAGAAAAGCTATTACAATATTTCAGCCTGTTGACACCCACCTATTGGGTCCCTAATTGCATGGCTCCTCTTTCACGCCAGCTCTATCGGTGAATTTATAAGTACCTAATCATTATTCACAACCAGCGACCTGCCCCGGCTTTGCACGGGTGCAATGCTGATACTAATGCATGTTATACATAAAGACCTTCGTCTTGAATCACTATTTTAAAAACCGCATCAAAATCCGTTGCGTAGTTTGAAAGATCTAAGTATACGTAGGGACAGACAGACAGGGAGAAGCGACTTTGTTTTATACTATGTAGTGAAAAACCGTTAGTACATAATGTCAAAATAATAATTGCGAATTTTTACAGAATTGGCAATGAAGTCTTCATCCAGCAATGGGTGCTGACGAGCTGAACTTATAGATAGAATATATGTATAAAATTAAAATTAAAGTAATATCATGCAACAAAATAAAGTAAATAAAATGGATGATTACCGGTCTCACGTAGTCATTCACAGGGTACCGAACCCCAGGATTAGTAAGATTGAAAGTTTCCCCAGGAAGACCTCGTGGTCTACTATGATGGATACTATCATGAACGATCAACGGTCTTCTTCTTGTAACAGGGTCCATTCCACAGCACAACGGTTGTCCTACGCAATCACAACAGCTACTTCTACGGAGTGGCAAACAGGGGTAAGGACATGGCGGGGCTCTTGGGCAGATAGGGCGTTGTTTTGGTATTATCGGAGGTGGACACTGAGGGTTGTAGCAAGGAAGCACGGGTTGGTAGCAAGGCGTCGGTTCCGGGCAACGACAACACTGCAAAAAATAAAGATATAGTGGCGTAGAATTTGCTATCCTAAATAGGACTGGATTGACTAAAGGGAAGCGAACCTCGACGCTAATAGACTGTTATGAGATAGCTCTGAACTAAGATGCCTAGATCCACCTTCAGATCAGAAGTATTTAAGTTACGGTAGGAATAGCAGAACAAGTCTCTTACAGGTGGAGGATCGCAAGGCTCTGGTGGTGGGCAGCAAGGGAGTACGGGAGGACAGCACACGGGTCTAGGTGCCGGTGGTGGCGGTGGCTCATCGGTGGGACAACGACGCGGTCTGCAAGCCGGCAGCATCGGCACGATTGGAGGCACGAGGTCTGGTATGTTCGGTGCTGGGCATTGTCTGTACATCGGAGAGCATCTGCACGGCGGGCACGGCGTGCACGGGCACGGCGGGCAGCACGGCGTGCAGCACGGTGGCGGTGGCGGGCACGAGTACTGGCACGCGCGATTGCCACAAGGCACGGTTGGTGGGCATGTTGGTGCAAAAGGGCAACAGCAATTGCACGACATTTTTAGATTTTTTTAGATTTTGATTTTATATTAGTAACAATTTTATAATTTTCATGGTTTTTAGGTTTTTTGATAATAATGAATGACAGAGATTAGTTTGGAGTTTTCTGTCAGACATTAGAGGCACTAGAAAAACGGAACCCTCAAACTTAGTTTAGTTCTCTCTCTTCGACTACTTTCCCAACCAATTTTTGCCCTCAAGCATGCATTAGTTGGCCAAATAATTGACATTAGACAGAACATAAATCGATAAGAATGAGATTTTTATTTACTAGCCACCCGCCCCTTTGCACGTGTGCAATGATAATACTAATGCATGTTAAACATATAAACCATTCTCTCAATTCACTGAAAACACCGCATTAAAATCAAACATTCTTAATTCAGTAGGTTTTTATAATTATACGGGCTTGCGATGTTTTTATAACCTGCTATACGGAACCCTTTACGTGCCAAACACATGCTTGCCGGTTAAATTCTTGATGCCTTCCATCGAAAACTCTTTGAAAACTAATATACCGATAGGTACCTTAAATACTTTCTGCACTTTATTTGTGTCCAGTAGCAAATTAAAACCATAGGTGTGATCTTTGAGTAGTTCTAAATACTTAAAGGGTGTGGGAAGATATTGGGCCTCCCCAACTCCTAGGGAACGAATGATATATTGTCGGGCCTTTTACCATCGTTACTAACCTAAGTTACTAAAGCATAGTTTATACGAAGCCAGTAATGCTGGTGCCAGTCCTGCATACAAGCCAGCGTTGGCCTGGCCCCTGCTGTTTAGACGGTGCCATTCATTTACGGGTTTTTCTTAAAAAACAAAGACACTACACCGTACGGACGTTCGCCAGTGACTGGCGAGATGCGTCTACACGTGTCCGCAACGCTGGCGCGAGGGTCGAGCGATGTGCGGGCGGCGGTCACTGGCTAGAAAAATAGACGGGCGCTCTATTCTCGCCAGCGTTGGCTGCCAGCGCTGGCTTGGCTTGAAAAACTGTTTACACAAGGCAAATATCTAGCCAGCGCTGGCTGCCAGTCGTATTGGCAGCCAGTGTTGGCTTCGTATAAACTATGCTAACAGACCATTAGGTTCGAGAATAATTTACCTGGTATGTTAGCGGCATTGGTCTCTGAGGACTTTAACGTAACCGAAGGGGTACTCTTACTCCTTTAGCGCTGTGGTGACAACGGTGACAAAGGCCCGCCGGATGGTTTCGTTAAGGCTGGCATGGCGAGATATCCGACCGGCAGCACGATAATTCGTGATAACCAAGCTATTGCACATGCATTGTTATAAAAACCTAGCTAGTCATAGGCAGGGTATAGGCTAAGGGTATAGGTCTTCTTTTCTCATTTTGTTTCAAACTTTTTTGATAGAGACATAAAGAAAAGCGTGATACTTATTTGCTGCATCCGGTTTGAGTAGTTTTCTTGTCAATTGTAAAAATCCAATGTGAAAGCACGAAAACTTTTATATTTTCTACTAATAAAAAAACTAAAAAACGTAAAATGAGTGCTCCGTTCTACAGTTTCGACCCGTGCGTTTGTAGTGGGGCTCCTTGTGGCGCTTGCTACCCGTATACCACGAAGCCCTGCGTTGGGTCCAGAAATAATCTGGGCATCTGTTCCGTGTGTCCTGGAGGTGGATGCTCCTCTTGCCCTGCACCTGTCAGACCCTGCCCTTGTCCTTGCCCTTTAGAGCCAATCCTACCCTGCTTGCCTCCCTGCCCTCCATGTGACAAGGTGAGAACAGTTAGTTACATACAGTAGCATATCATGCAATACATATGATATTCAATTATGTGCATATCATGCATATATGCAATACATAATTGCATATCATATATCTATGATAAAGGCTGGGGGCAGGTGCGGGTCGGATATGTAAATGGTCTTACATATCCGACCCGCACCTGCCCCCAGCCTTTATCATAGATATATGATATGTAATAGGTACGCAAGCCCCCAGCTATTATCATAATTATATATCTCTTACTATACTAATATTATAAAGTGAAAAGATTTGATTGTTTGTTTGTTTGAATTGAATAGGCTCCGAAAGTACCTACTGGACCGCTTAGAAAAATTATTTCCCCATATGAATCAAAAAAAAAATTGTGATGAACATACGCTAAAAAATATTTAAAAAAAAGTTAGGGATCCGCAAGAAAAAATCAATTCTGAAAAAGTAACGAGAAGAAATTATGATATAATATTAATCCATCATAAGATTAATCCATGATTTAATTGTATTTTGGGAGTATTTGGGAAAATATTAAGGTTAAAAATTAATAGGTATTTCTATCTTTTAAACTACTCCGAAAATAACAATGAGTAAGTATTTTTTTCCTAACCTTTCGGCTACTTTTATTCATTGTTGAACCCAGAATTCGGTGTGTAGTTCCCCTTACAATAAGTAAGAAAGTCTGAATACTTTCTTACTCTTGCTTATTTTCGTCATAAATTGTCAAGGACAATGTTTGTCATGGTCATGCTTTCCTAATAGTTGTGAGAAACACACTGTTGATGTTGGCACTGGCCCAACATCACACTTATATTCATTATTATCATATATTCTATATCCATTAATGTTACAAATCGTCGAGTTTGGATTATATATTTGTTTCTCCATCAAACTTTAATAACTGACTGAAATTGTGAATAAATTTAGCTTTAACTACTACATACTTTTTGCCTTTTATCCATGAGGGCGTGCAAAACCTAAAAAATAAATTTAAAAAAATCTTGTAGATACTACCTACAAAAGAACAATATGTACGATAAAATATATAAACGCTTTATTGTACACTAGCGGTCCGCCCCGGCTTCGCACGGGTATTAAACAAAAATTTCAGAAATTATACACACTAACACGATGGGTTCCACAGTTTTCATACGGATCCCTTACTTATTTTAGCAGCATTGGGGGTTTTTGACTTTGTCTTGACATTCCATAACTGACACTGGCCGTAAAGAAAAAGCAAACAGCGGAGCCATAATAGAAAAAGAGGTTGAATATATAGCGCACGGTTTAATTTTTGAATTTTTCATGCGGATCCCTAACTTTTATGAAAATATTATATACTTAGCCTAATATGTTAATCACGGAAAATTTTGGTGAAAGAAGTTTTCAGATCGGTCCAGAAGTTTCGGAGCCTATTCAATTCAAACAAAAAAACATACAAACAAACAATCAAATCTTTCCTCTTTATAATATTAGTATAAATATGTAGAAATAGACAAGAAAAACAAAATAACAAGTACAATCGGCGGCCTTATCGTTTAGAAGCGAAGTATCGATCCGTTTCTTTGTCACGTCAAGCCTGCTGAATGAATCGGCCTGAAAATGTTCATAGATAATAAGAAAAGAAATGTGTTGTGTACATCAAACATAATAATTTACACACAGATGCTGGGTTACATTATTGAAGTTTTCATACAGATTCCTAACTTTTTTGAAAAAATTATACCTAAGTATATTATAATTATGTTAATTGGGGATATTGTTGGATTTTATTGGTGAAAGACTTTTTCAAATCAAATCTCTCCTCTTTGTAATATTAGTATAGATATAGATAACGTATGGGAAATCAGGGCCTAGTCTAGAAATGTCTTTGTTCTAGAGCCCTCCCCCCATCCCCCCGCCGCGCTGCATCTGCGATACGGTGGCGATCCCATGCTGCAGACCGAACAGGTGCAAGCCGTGTCCATGCTACTGCTGCACAGAACCCGCCGTTTGCTCGCCGAAGCGCTGCAGCTACCCTGGAGTGCCCGTGTGTAGCCGCTGTGGACCCTGCATGCCTGTCTGGTGATGCGATTTGTTGAGCAGAAAACATGAAAAAAGGTCTTGTGTAGCGCTGTAAATTTTTGAACGGAGAATATAATTTGTAATTTACAAAAAAGTACATGAGTTCTGTGTTTGCCTTATTGTATTGTTTTATTTTGCTATAGTTTTGTACTAACTTCCTATGTGTCTTTTGTAGGTTTTGTCTAAAATAAAGTATTTCTTTGTCTAATAAGCTAATTATTTCTTTCTTTCTTTGTAAAAGAATAGTGTTCGTGATTTTTATCGAATTATAAGTATTGTCAAGGTATTTGAGTGTTCTTGTCTACGCTAAAATAGGCTGTTTCGTCCGTTCCACCTAGTTACATTGTAATTACATTGATGTAACCAGCTGGAAATTTTTATTCCAAGTAGTTACATTATTTAAAAATTTAACTTTAACGTAACTACCTAATGAGACTTTTTTGTTCCACCTAGTTACACCGTAGATAGGTACCATCGTAGGTTCAAAAGATATTTAGTTAGCTCTCGTGAGTCATGTACTCCTAGTACTTTCATGCTCATGGCAACCAACGTCTTAATGAACTTACTTAAAGAAAACACGGTTTTTAACGAACGATAATAGTAAAATACTAAAGCAAATGGAAGATGGCATTGTAATTTGCTTTGCGTTGAACCTATGATCTTAGATTATACAAATCAAAGCCTATGATCAGGAGATATACCAATTATTATTAAGAACTTAAAAAAGCCAAGATTTTGTCGAGAAAATTATTTACTGTTATATCTCCTGACAATAATTACAAACGCGATTTTAATATAAAGTTATCCTTCTCTCTGTCTACTTTTCTTATTTTTTTTTGAGAAAAATCAAATTTATTTTATATTTTCACAATGC
The DNA here is from genome assembly GCA_963931895.1 of Eupithecia pulchellata. Lineage (NCBI taxonomy): Eukaryota > Metazoa > Arthropoda > Insecta > Lepidoptera > Geometridae > Eupithecia > Eupithecia pulchellata. Next base: position 6,617,546 of record OZ007521.1, on the reverse strand, counting down.
AATGAACAGCAATTGTAAACAATCAAAGTTATGACTTTAATACTTTAATTTGAAAATTTTCATTGACGTCGATGACTTCGTTATCATTTTTATGTGGCCAGTACATTTCCTCACCAAAGAGGTTTCATTAAGATGTGTACCTACTATAGATAGGTAACCTACTAGGTCTTCGAAGATTAGGGAGTAGGTATGTATTGATAAATTCAACTTCCATGTATTTCAAAGCATGGAACTTAGAAAAATTTTCAAAAACTGTTTTGAGATGATTTTTACCAATGATTTTTATGTTTCACTCGATGATAATGTGGACCGAGAGCTCCAGTCTTGGGGTTATAGTTAGATAGATAGATAGATAATACTTTATTATACCACACAAATAAAGAAACATTACAAACATACATGTTTAAAGTAAAGGAAGTACAAAGGGCGGCCTTATCGCTATAGTTATACCAGCTCTTTTTAAATTAAGTTCTACAAATTGATGGATCGGGTTTTTTTTATTATCATTTTAAAAAAATATTCTACTAACAGACTTCTCTATAATAACCTGTAAAATATAGATCCATATCTAATAACGCCTTGGATGGGATCGCTCTGCAAAGAACAATGGCAGAATTTGGTCTGGACTTTTTTTTGCGTCCATGGATCTGATGTATATGAATCAAATTTAATACATTTTCTACGATTTTTCAATTATTCACTCCTTCTCGTAAAGGCCGGAATTATTTTATGATATTTAAAAGCTTATCAAATGATATTCGAATTAGGTACATTCGAAATGTTACCATTTTATTAGTGGTGTGTGTTTGTAGTTCGTAAACATACAAGAAGTTTAGAATTTGTTTTGCTCATTTTGTTTACCATTTCTCATTTCGGTGGCGTGGTCTAATTGATAAGACCAAACCCAAGACCAAACCACATTATCCATTTATTTATGATTTGATTTCAATCTGCGATGTTTTATAGGCAAATATTGTTTGACGTTCATTCATAACCAAAAAATTCAAACACTGAAATCTTTTTTTCCGGCTTTCCCCAAAGAAAATAGTCTCATTTATAGATTCTGGAGCTAACGCCAAATCTTTTAACATTTTTTTCATTACGGTACGCTTCAATTTGATCCCAGACAATTCTTAGTATGGAGACCTGCCATTGTTCTTTGGGAAATTAATAAGGGGGTCATAATCATAAACTTTTGAGATGCAAACCGTTCATTTTGATCACTTTAGACTTTGTAGGTCTCGCGACAGATTTCGACATTTGTACTGAGAAATCTTAATTTTCATTTATCATTTATTTTATTATTTTCCTCTAAATTTGTACAGCCGCAAGAAGTGTATTATTTCAAATTCAAGTTGATAGCTGCAGTTTTTGTCGAGATATTAAGTACAAGTAACTTCATGGCAAGTATTTGTATTGTCATCGGAGGAGAACCTTATCACTGGGGTTGAGACAGGAGGCGCATCCCGCTGGCGGGGCTGGTCTCTCTCTGACTGGCAAAAGATTGAATATGGACAGGGTTCAAACCGATCTCAAAACCCCAACTAGCTTGATTCAAACTAGAAAAATTATAATAGAAAGATAATATTAATAAATTTTATTGGACAACAGACAACGGCTTAAAAGATACCATGGACTTATAATAAAGTATCGTGAAGCAATAGTTGCTCTAAACGATCTTGTTGCACGTGTGGTAACAGCATGGATGGAAAGGTGGGTTGGGGCAGATGGTGCTGGCGCAGCCGGGTACACATGGGTTGCACTCGCCGGGGTACCACACGGTACGCGCGTACCGGCCAGAGGGGCGTGTGCATGCGCCGTGGTTGAAGCAATGCGCTTTGCAAGGATAGTCGTAGCAACAGGGTCTGAAATAAAGCACATCATGATTAAATCGGTTACTTCTATACTAATGTACTTATACTTATTTATAATATTATAAAGAGGAAATATGATTTGATTGTTTGAATTGAATAGGCACCAAAACTACTGGATTCGGAAAATTCTTTCACCATTAGAATCCTAAATTTTCTCTGATGAACATAGGCTTTAGAATATTTTAAAAAGAGTTAGGGATCCGGATGAAAAGCTAATTTTTTGTCCAAAACTAGTGTGACGCCGGCGCCGCCGCCGGGGCGGAATGCTAATGTTATATTAGCAGTCCGAAAAATGGCTAAGCAACTAAAATGGAAAAGTCTAAACAATACGGAACATGGTAAATATTCTGAATTTTCCTGATTCAGTTTTTTCTGTCATCAGTAGATCTTTGGGACAGCAACAGCTAAAAAAAGAGCTACTAGATCTTGTATAGTTGTGGATCATAGGTCACTACAGGGTCCTTATAAGTCATTTTATGTGGGCCAATAGCACCTTCCTACAAAAAGTACCTGGGAACAGGCACGTTAGAAGGATCTGAACAATAACAGGGGCATTCCCTCTGGAAGGGCTGTGGCCTAGGCTGGCCACACCTAGGTCGCTTGTAGAAGATGCTGTACTCTCCCTTCACACAGCCATATCTAGGCGGAGCTCGGAAGCACTCATATCCTCGCGGAATAACTGACATGCTATCTGAACTGGAACAAACAAGGAATTTATTAGTTTCGGTTCCAGTGATTCTGGAAATGAGAAGTGACGAGTTCTACATAAATGAATCGGATGTAGTACAAACAATGCGCTGATATCAGATACATTATCACCATCAAGCTGAGTACCTCAATATGTTTCTAGCGTATCATACATGCCCTCTATCTTGCTTCTGATATGCTGCTATCTGAACGAAGGAATCAATTAATTTCGATTCCGTTGATACATGTTGGGATTCAGATGTGACGTGTTCTAACTATATAAATTGTATGCAGTGAAAACACTGAGCTCACAGCACTCTAGTGTGTTTTCACCCTCATTTTAATCACCACCCCATGCATCCCATGTTGAAGATAACTCTCGCCGCGTGTCATACATGTCCTCACCTTATTTCGCTCAATTCTTATTGTAAATTTTACTCACACACCTTTTTGAGGATTTTTATGATTTATAGCGGATATTTTCTTATTTTTGTAAATTTATTATTTTTTAACTTTTTAGTAATTTAGGATTTTTCTGTAAAATGACATTTATTTTTTGACGTGCATGTTAAAAAAGATTAATCTTTCTTTGCGAAAGGAAAAGTTCTTCTTGTTTTTAAAAAGTTTTAAATACACTTCTTTTAAGAGCAACCTCCTACTAATTATTGCAAAACGGGTGAAGACCCGTGTGAGACCCCTTAGCAGATATAAGGTGATGGTTCACTCGATTGATTTAAGCCTGACCGTACAGTAAGCTACCAGAGAGTACCTATAATAATAATACTAACGACACTACTATACAGTGATGATGATGACCTCAGCCGAAAACTCGGCCAGGGTGGTCAAAGGACAGCACGACATTGATCACAGGATTATATCTCTCGGTGACCAGCTACCCGAGAGGAGTGAATTGAAAAACAAAGGGTTTGCTCCTTTGTTTTTCAATTTCATTCGCAAGCAAAAGCTGAATTTGCTGCTATTGTTTTAATTTTAATATTACTTTAAGTTTATATGCAACTCGCAAGTCTCATTGTAAATTAGTATTTTTAAGACCATATTTTTTTATATTCTATTCTACTCTTTATTATGGTGCACAACGTTGTACGCAAACCCAGGTGCACTCACTATTCCCTTACTCTCATAATCCGATGGGATAGCAGACTGACACGACCGGGGAGAGGTCAGGTACAGGGGCGTAACGTGGTTTCTTAGTTCCGAGGTTGTCTGGAACACCAACTCCCCGACTGCGGACGGATACTGGGAATTTTCCTTGCTTGAAAAATCCCAAATTATTTCGTCTTACCCGGGATTTGAATCCTGGACCTCATCGGCGTGGAACAAGCGACCGCTACCAACGAGGCAGCCAGATTAGACTGTACTGTGTGTACGTACAGTCTACGACTAGTCTACGACGACGGTTGGTGGAATATGTCTTTGTAAGTCTGAGTGTCCAGTGTACACTCTATATTAACGACACAAATGGTGTACCATCCCCTAAGAACTTGTAAAAATATTGTATTTCCTTTTGTCCTACGTATACCGGAAGTCTACCTATATCGGTGGCACTAACCGTGCTAGAGTAGGTACATGTACTCTTCCAACAAGATACTATATTCAAAGCAAAACCTTAATATACATGACTAGCGGTCCGCCCCGGCTTCGCACGGTTATTTAACAAAAATTGCATTTTTGATAAACAATTTCATAAATCAAGGATTCTAGTGGTGAAAGAATTTTTCAAATCAATCTACCTAATAGTTTCGGAGCCTTTTCAATTCAAACAAACAAACAATTAAATCTTCCCTCTTTTTAATATTATATTATAGAACTAGCGTCCGTCGTCCGTTTTCGAAGTCGCATTTCAACCTGTTTCGGTCCATGCAATTCGCACATTACTAACTCAAAGTTAAGCAGAGCTTGTTTTATGTGAGTACATAGATATATATTTTTATTATGTATAGGAAACGACTAGAATACCCTGAACAAATATTTGGAGATCCTACAAATATTAGTCCCGAGGCAGGAATCGAACCCGCAATATCCTGTGTCGCAGGCGGACTTTCGCCCACCGCGCCACAGAGGTCGTCAAGGAGGTTTAATTTATCGATTCCAAAAGTACCTAAGTAAAGTGTATTCAAAAATGTTTTTAGACAAAATATCTTGGGTGGTAAAACATAGCATACCTACGTTTTTATGATCTATAATACGAGTAGGTACACGATACACTTGGCAGATATCTACACTAGACTGGTGTGTAATGCGCTATAACTTGTTTTTTGTACATAAAACATCAACAGTGTAATTTCTGGCGCCTGTAGCCACTCCCACGTACGAACAAGAGCTTCCGACTTTAGTATTTTTCCTGCATTTTTCGTGAACAGTTGCGCTTGTGAAAGTTTCGTAGGAAAATATTTTTGAAATTCGAATGTTTTTCTCAACATGGACATTGTATTTACAATTTTAATTTTTAACGTTGTTGGTAAGCTTTTCATTGATTTTATTTTATTCACGTACGTACCATTTAACGGGTTATTAGGTTTTTGATTAATTAAAATGCACCCTGTTTAGGGAGTGCCACTTAAGACTGGGTTGTACTTAAAAAAACGTAGGTACCTAGTTAAAAATTTGATAAATTACGATAAATTAAATATTATTAAAAATAAATCAATTTCGCCGGGACTTATTTAATTTCTTAGAGAACTTACCTAAGTTCTTTATGACTTTTAATCTTTTTCGCGGACGAATATCATACTTTTTTTAAATAATGAATTGTATAAATGCGTCATTTGAATCTGTTTAGATGATGACAAAAAACCCTAGGTACTAAACAGATCATGCTTACATTTTCCATAGATGTAGTTCTAGATATGGGATAAAATATAAGCTAGACTTCTTATCATGTGAAATTACACGTATTACTTTAAGAGTAAACCCATGCCATGCTATATGAATGCTTGTATCATAATATTTGACTGCATAAGTTTATATAAATAGCTAGGGGATATTATTATAGGTACCTATATTATAAAAGGCAATCCAAGTATTATTGTCCTGCAAGTTCCTGGAATGTATTTTTATGCCAATATACCAGTCATTTACTACTAGTACCCGTAAAAGAAGCTCTGGTAAACTTGGAACTTATGTACTATCATTATTTATTTATTTATCAAAAGTCATCTGTATCAGGGCGTCACTGTTATTTAGCACCTTTTATTGTCAGAGCAAATGGACAAGAAATTGGTACTCGTAGGTATCTGTTTATTGCTCATTTGCCTTGCCAATGATAAGTGCTAAATTATAATTTTGCATTATATACTTATTTACATAATACCTAGTAAGATAGGAATGCGGTAAACCTAGTTCGATTCCTTCTTTGATGTTTAGCTAACAAAACGTGAAATCAATGTGGAAAAACATTGTATTACAAATAAATTATTATGCTAGAAGATTCACACATTATCCTCTAGCCCCAAACTGAGCAGAGCTTCTGCTATGGGAACTAGATAATTGATATACTTAATACATTGTAATACATATTTTACAAAACAAATATTTGCGATCGTACAAACATTTCCCTAGGCGGGAATAGAACGCGCAACTCGCTTCGTAGGTGAACCTTTCCACAGAGGTCGTTTGAATCAAAAAGGGTACATTTATTAACAAAGAAAAGTGCAATTAAATTACCAAATTGAATCGAGTATTTACAATTGAAACAATAGAGCTAACTACAGACTTTTGTAGACTAACTACATAAATAATGTAATGTATACCAACATATAATGTTACTATAGCGTTATTAAAATTTTCTTTTATAGGTTCACTTGGTGCCTGGCAGCCGGAAATAGATATCAACAGGTCAGTTTGTTGAGTAGGTACCCTATTCTAGAATTAAAAAGTCGTGCACGATATATCGAACTAAACTATTTGAATTACTAAAACATTGGACAATTACTAAAATAGCATTAACTACCTAGGGCCCGCAAGGATATCTTGATAAAACTTTTTAACCTTTCGCGATTAGTTGACATTTAAGAATATTTATCGGGTATTAATTGCGTAGGGTAAATTATAACAAGAGACGCGATAAATACCTGATAAATATTCTTAAAGATATCTCGATAATCTTTGAAAGAGATTATTTTAATAACGCAGATGCTTAATAAGCAATTTTGAAAACAAATATTATAACAAAAAAAATATTAGACAAAAAGAAGTAATATTGACAATAAAGAAAGCTTAATAAGCTATGTAAAAGGATCCACCCATAATTACTTCATTCAAACGTCGTCGCATGGTTTCAATTTTATGGAAATCAAATTGAAGTCGAAAATGGTTTGGTAGACGATTTGAAAATTATTCAATAAGATGTTCCAGAAAAGTCCCAGACATTTACTACGCAATAATGTCTACTGGGCAATAATGTCATGTCGTACACGATATATTTTCCTAAAAGTAATGAGTACTCATATCCATTGCCTTGACGCACTATTGGTTTGGCACGACATTACAGCACCGTAACCGCACTCATCATTTCTCTAAATAACTTTACTTTTTGTTTGTCAGTCGAGGATGACAGTAAAATGCGTTTGTTTCCTACAGCTGATATAGTATTCTAAATTTATCTCAAAAAGTAGATCCTAGTAATAGAACTTGTAAACATATTAGATACTATTTATCGGGTATGCGTACCTTCCTTTTGTTTTAATTTCTGCTCCGTGGTCAGTGTATTGTCACGGTAATGTTATCTATAACAATAATGGTGTCTGAACATTAAAGATTCTGAAGACGAATTGAGAGTAATTCTTGGAAATTAATCTAATAACATAGTCGCCCCGTGAACACGATCGCTGCAGCGCAATGGAAACGTATGTATAGGAAAATAAAACAAAAGATACTACGCGTCAAACCCATCCGATAATTTATTCTATTCATAACAGTTTTTACGCGGGAAAATGCCCAAATAAAGGAACAAGAACCGTAAAAAATCGCATATCTGATTCATTGCCCAGTCTCAGTTGACCGCAGAGGTGCGCCGCTGTAGCTGCCTCGCGTTGCGAGATCCTGTGCGATTTAGTAACCTTAAATTCACTCACTTTATTCGCAGCCACTATATCTTCGTATTGAGGTTGTTACTCTTTGTCGAATTTGGAAAATTGACATCGTTTAGTATTTTTGTCGTTATTGGCGAACGTGGTATCTTGGTACATAAACTGGAGCCAGTCTCTTATTATATTTGCAAACAAGTTACAAACAAAAATAAAAAAGATGCAGAGCAGCGTCGATGAGAGAGCTCGACAATTAGTGCCAAAACTTTTACAAAATGAACTATAGAAATGTAAATATAAAGTAAGTTTTAGATTCAGTATGGGGCCTTGTTTATAAACATTGACGACCTCTAGCTGTGGCGCGGTGGGCGAAGGTCCGCCTACGACGCAGGAGGTTGCGGGTTTGATTCCTGCCTCGGGAAAAATATTTGTACGATCTGCAGAGATTCGTTCAGGGTGTTCTGGTCGTGTTCTATGTGTAGTAAAAAAATATCTATCTATGTAATATATAGAATTATGTTTATCAGTCATCTAGTGCCCATAACACAAGCTCTGCTTAGCTTGGGGCTAGATGATGTTGTGTGAATTGTCCAGCATTATTTATTTATTTATTGTATCTTGCGTTTGTTCGGAGTATAGGCAAACCGTAGAATAACTAATTGCTCGTAAGCATCTGAACGAATCTTGTAGTGAAAATCCTGATTGTATAACCTCTACATTCTACCTACCTAGGTTTTTGTGCCAATCCTTTTATCGGCTCAGACTAAAACCTCTACCAATACCTCTTATCTAGGCATTCAGCTCTAATCAGTCTGGCTTATTATAGGTTTTTCTCTAGGTATTTCGCACTGACCTAACCATAACTCGTGTAACATGTAACATCAATCGCGAAATATTAATAAACGCCATCAAAACATAGTGCTTCTATTTCAAAACAAAAGCTCTACTGAAAGGACTGAAAGTCTGAAATAGCAAATTTACGTCAGACCATTCCTTTGGCAGATTTATGGATAGAGTTTGTTTATAAATTGGAACACTCAGGTAAATATTTAGAATTATGATTGAATACTTATGTGCTGATAGGCTAATGATTGATGCAGACTATGGGATGGGCTGTTCGTAAAGGTTTTCATAGCAAAAATCTTAGCTAAATACTACTAATTGCGATACATTTTTCTTCCCACATATTCTGAACCATCTATGCCCAACCACTTCGCTCACGCGATGTCTATCTGGAAAAAACTTGGCTTATGGCTTATGGGAAATCAGATCAATAGTTTCGAACGTAGAACTTATATGAATAAGGGGGTCTACCTACACACCAAAATCGTCAACACAGCTCGGCGGGTTGGTGATCAGTGTATGAATATTGGGCAGTGTTTTGTCGGCGGCCCGACGACTATGGTGTGTAGACTCCATTAGATAAGTCACAACAAGCTTTACCTCTACCTTCCTACATAATAAACAAGTACCTCTAAGGAGATAAAAGATGAAACAATTATTCCTCTCTAAACTCGTGTGAAGCTTCGTACCTCCCGCGAATCATAAGTACAGTCCCATTCGCATATTCGTCGCGTCTTCGTGCCTCGTACCATAGTTTGTCGGTTTTTGTCTTGCGATAAAGGGTTCGTGGGCGTGCTTCTCACGCGAGTGTAGAGGCCGTAGCAGTTTTGTACCGCGATCCGGTTTTTCGCGCGTGAGTGTGAAAAGGCTTCAACTTATGATCTTTTTTCAGGATAAGGCTTATAACAAACAAAGAACTGCACCAAACGCACTCACACAGAAATACTCACAGTCGTCGCTCAATATTCCCTAACAGGAATGATTATGACCATAGTAGCAGCAGGTTCAGCAAACTACGGTCACCGAAACCTTTACCAGATCCACAGACTGCCAGTCAGACGTCGAAGGTCCAGCCTAGACAAGACCCCCGATACTTCTACCTATCTGATACGTATGCTAAAGAAGTTCTTGAGAATCAATTGAGTAATGAAGTAACCGCTATCTATCCCGGAAAGGATGTTGTCAGAGCTACTGATTTAAACTATAGGAGGCCGTTTGGAAGGTTGATGGAACGGAAAACCAATGATGTATCATACGGTAAGTTATGAAACGCACTTCAAGGACTTTTGTACAGAAATCAGATTTCGTTAATCTAAAAGTAGTCACAGCTAAGGGATCCAAAAACATCATTACAAAATATCTCAAATACGGGGAGTATTTGAGTTTTTTTTTTTTGATATGCCAATCAATGAGTAACTTATCAATTAGGACCCTAATCTATTTCAATAATTTAGTTTTTTTATATGTCCTATAACATAGAAAATCTTTTTTAGACGACATTTGCGTAACATGCCCTCGAGATAGAACCCTCATCGCAAAACCCGGATCCGATAGAGTATTACTGCAGCATCCTCGAATGACATCCTGCAACGGACACCGAGTGCCGAATGACGTAAAGTTTATCCCGAAGTACGGACCGACATTTGGATCTTTGCTAAAAAAAGGATCCTATAAAATCCTGGGTGAACTCAAGCAGAAGAATAAAGTAAGCTTTTTGTATATCGGACTTAAATCCAGAGATAACTTAGGCGGGATTATCTCAGATTGTGTTAAGTCTGACTATAAAATATACCTACTAGAGTAATGATGGTAAACATGTTTAATCGAGTTAAAGCCGGATTTACAATTTCAAACCAATATTAATAATAAAGATACCTATACATTTTGTAACATGGGTAGTCTAGTGGAGAAACTCTACCATCATAATTTCTGAAATGACGATGGTATAGAGTAAGAGTAAAATAATGAAATGGCGTACAAGTGTATTTTTGAGATGGAAATGGATGGCCAAATCAGAAATTACGAGCCAGGCAAAAGTTGTCAAAAGAGATAGGTTCAATTTATAAAAATTCTAAATCGGATACTTATTTTTTTACGGAATTTTTCAATATTTTTTTAAAGAATTTATATGCATAGCTGATGTTATATATCGAGGATGATACCTATTAAAATACTGGCTGAGTACAATGGCTAGCAGCAAGCATAGCAGTTGTTGTAAAGATTATTTAAAATTTTCATATTGATGCTTATATTAATGCATATTGATGCTATAGTATTCAAACTAAATATGTAAAAAATAGGCAATCCTCAAAAATTTCAATCCTTTCCTTTTCAATCAGAATCTGTTGGTACAAATAGGTACCTACATATAAACAGGGCATCATATTCTTTTTAAAATTTTTATGTTAAAATTTTATTAGTAAAGGTCTGATAAAAAAAACAAAGTATTTGTACTAATATGGTGCACTATAGACCTATTTCACTTATTGGTTTCGACACTTGGCTCTAACTAAGTTCAAGACTTGTGATGTAGACGCGAAGGTTCTATACCTCGTTTTAGTTTTCTAATAAATCGAAGTCATGACACCTTTCACGACTTTGAACAGGTTTAACTTTACATTCCCATCTTGAAAAACGACCCTGTATGGTAGGTATATAATGTACCTATATTGTAAATACTTCAATTGAGTCGTAAGGAAGCTGAATATTTCCAGATTCTAAGGCATTGCTACATGAACGTGGATGTGCTGATTCAGACATGCGCAGTGCCAACATATTTGATTGCTGACTGTGGAGACGAAAATAAAACATGCAACTTTACATGTCGTGATCCAAAGGACGAATTGCATGGTGCGTCATCAACACTTAGATGTGGGGTCGATTTGGAGTGGTCAGGGCGCCTACCTGTATGCTCAGGTAAGAAGAACGATAATGTAAACACTTTTTATTACATGAGTATACACGTATGAGTATGAACAAATAATAATAAGAGTATGTAACAAATAATAATAATAATAGAATGATGAAACACCATTATAATAAAATACATAGGTACTAAGTCCCTACTTGTAAACCCATTTTTGGAAATAAATATTTTTATTATTATTATTATTAACAATTATAGATATAATGTTATACCTACAGATATAGACCATCTGAAAGCTCAGCCAGTACCGTCTAACTATAGTTATTTTTATTTAGTTATTATCTAGTACATACTAGTTGTCACTAGGTAGTTAGTAATTAGACACTACTATTTAGACGTGAATAATTGGACTTTACTGTTACTCATTACTAGATGTTTCGCGCTGTTGGACATTTATTTACTTAACCTTCTGATCAAGAGGGCCAAAAAAAAATATGCAGTCTTCCTAGCCGAGTTTTTTCAGATTCAGATTCAGATTCAATAACTTTATTTCTTTAGGCTTACAAAATAAGCACTTAGACAAGTCAAATTTTATACAGTTAATTATTATAAAAAAGAAATAAATATGTTATTGATTTCTCTTCACTTCAATTTTTTGTCCACTAGTGGAAGAAGTGAAAAAGAAACCACTAGTACATTCATATATAACTTATGTGTCTAATACAATGTTTGTTTTTGCCTATCTAAATCTAAGTTGATGATTATATGATTTAGATAATGTCAATAATTATTTAATACATATATGAAGCTAAGCACAACATTCAATTTCTTACATGCTATTGTCGGTGTGGAATGGAGCGACATCTGGCCAAGCATTATTATCGTTAACGTAATCATCTATCGAGTAAAATGCTTTCTTAATAAGATTTTGTTTTATGTATTGTTTTAATTTACGAATAGGGAGCTCAGTTGCTTCAGATGGAAGCTTATTATAGAAGCGCACGCAATTTCCCATAAATGACTTCGATACCTTATGTAATCTGTACGATGGTATAAGTTTCAGACAGGCCTCTCAAGTATTAGGTACCTACGTAGGTACTGTAGGTATAGAGGGGGTCTTTGCTTTGCTTATTGCTTATCTGGTACGGGACAGGGGGATGATCTAAAATAGATGGTGATTAGGTACGCCACCAGTAATTATTTTATTCTTTACACATATGTAATGGCACCACACATGTTAAATGCTTGAAAATTAAATGCATTTTTGGTAATCTCCACATATTATAATGAATAAGCACGTTTAGGTACTCGCTGCTTACTTTTGCTGGCGAGGGGGAGGGAGGGTTAATAATTACAAAAAATCTGCTTACATAATACAAGTAGATACGTTGATTAAAATATATTGCTGAATTTCGGATAGGAAATAATGTGTGTTATGTGAAAAAACAGGTACACTCACTATCATAATCCAAAAATACCATCACGATGTCTATGCTCAAATGCTCATTGTTTGATGCCAGACTGCGGGTGCTGTTGACGAAGCATTGCAGCAACATTTTGTTTTGTGTCGCGGTAACAAGTTCTGGTATAAAGGCAATAAATTAATATAAGTAAGCCCTTATTAATAAGCGTGTTACAAATTTGGCGACATGCCAAGGTTCTCTCATCATAAAATGTAAAACATTCGCGATGTGCGTACTAGGTAATGTAATGAATTGAGGTACCTAGGTAAAAATTTCCATTAGGTATCATACATTATGTAGCAGGTAACACTTTGGTACCAATAAATTTCCCTGTAGGTACACGCATCTGGATAATCAAAGATGACTGTAGTAGGTATACCTATATTTTTCAGTACCTTTGGTTGATTTCTTTATTGCATCGTAAATGATAATGATGTAGTTCCATTTTTTGCCTATTGATAAGTATTCTTCCATTAAAAACTAAGGAGTTATGAGTCGGTTTTTGGTTTTCTCAAAACAATCAAATTACAATTATATATTAAACAACGTAGTACGTCTACGTAGGTACATACACACTTACCATGCCAAGCTTCCCCATGCCTAATAAAGTAGAAATCGATAAAAAATCAATAAAACTGTTCCAGGTAGAAATTGGTGCGAGCCACAGCCGCCACCGCATCACGGACGTGTCAGCTGCAAGGGAACCACAGTGAACGGCTGGGGTCTGGCAGAGGGCAGCACATGTCGCATCAAGTGTGCCCGGGGTTGGAGATCTAAATCACGACCCGTGGCCATGTGCCGAAGGGGCGCTTGGACAAACGCGTTTTCTTGTGTGCGTTTTTAAATGTGCGTCAAAGCAAAGGTCTGTCGGCATTAGGATGTTTTTCTTATCTATACTAATATTATAATCGTTTTCTATGTATAAGAAAATATATATATCTATTTAATCATATTTATTACGTATATCAGTCATCTAGTACCCATAAAACAAGCTCTGCTTAGCTTGGGGCTAGATGATGCTGTGTGGATTGTCCAGCATTATTTATTTATTTACCAACACGGTACAAGTACCGTACCGTAATAGGTACCTATTATGTGTTCCCGTGGACTCACACATACCTAATACCTGTTCAAGAGCTTTCTTTTGCAAGATAGTTTTGTCAGCAGTAGGTCAAGGAACTTATACTTGCAGTAGGTACTACCACAGTATACATATACCACAGTATCCTTAGGTGTACTGTGGTACTACGGGTAGGTACTACCTAGGTCTTTACCTAGGTACACAGATTGTCAAAATCACAACTGTCAGTTCAAGAGACAAAAAACGTAGAGCAAAAATACCCAAAATATCTGGACTTTTGAACGGGACTTTACATTTAATATTTGATTTGGTGCTCTAGCGGCAAAAATATATACTTACACAATCCGTAAAAGTTTAAACTGTCTTCCACCTTTTATGGTTCCTGAGATACATCCGCTGACTAGCAGACTAGACGGACGGACAGACAGACAGCGACCTTCCCTTTGTAATCGTAATAGTGATAGACCCCCCTTGGTAAGGTACGTCTATTATGAATGTATTGTATATACCTATATTATGTATCTATTATGAAGTACCATAATAAAAATTATGAACTACCTACCACCTATTCATTGTCCAAGCCCTAAAAATAATTAATAACCAACTAAACTCTGTTATTATTATAAATTAAATAAACTTCATAGTGATGGAAAATTATGGGCTTTCCTTATTTTGTTCAGTTTGATCGCACTTTCTAAAAAATTAAGTAAATACATAGGTCCATGCATGTAAATACAGTCAAATGTAAATATTATACTGTTCAAAATTTACTGAAACTCCCGCTCTTTCAAGTATTTCGTTCAAAACTTTGCGTTCGCGACACGACGCTAGACGCCCCGCCCCGGGAGCAAAGAAAGTGGCATGCGGCATTGTCGTTTTTAGCAGTTTTTAGCAGACAACCATACAACCCTAGATTTATTATACTATCCCTATAGGTACTATCCTCACTCTACGCATACAACCATAGATTTATTATAAACTACTCACTCTACACTCAACGATAATGCCATTAACGGCACAACCATAGAGTAATGAAAAGGCTCAACGGGCTCAACCTTGTCAATCTGCCATTCGTTCAAAAATCAACTCCCTTCGGATTGGTTCATAATTTTTGACAGATATTTGAAAATCGAATGGTTTCTTGTTTGACGTTTGCAGCCGTTACGATACTGTTTTCGTATTTTGCTATTGATTTTACGTTACCTATTGAAATAAATTGGAAAAAAAGAGTTTTAGAGTAAAAAATGTGTTATTAATTTAATCTATCTTTATTAAATAAACTCAAGTCCGTGTTAAAAAAATGGGTAGCAGCGGCAGTAAACCTATTGATGAAAAGTCTGTGTCTATTGTGATGCAGAAAACTGATGCAAACGTTTGTGATGATAATCCAGATCCTAGATCTCCGACTCCGGAAGTTTCGCGGACTCCCTTACACGTAAGTTACGTTATCACTATAATTAAGGAAAGAATTATGCCATTCCACCTTCTGTAGAACAGCTGATCAAATTACGACAGGGGCGAGATGCTTATCCATTAAAATTTACTATGAATATCGTTCCAACCCGAGTCAACTATGGCTAAATAGTAAATCAATGGACAGTCTAGGTACCTCTATGTGCATAGATATATGCTAGCTTTTACAATAGGTCTTACGTTTTGCCGCCAAAAAGCTTCCTGACAAAAAAAGTTTTAGTATTGTTTTTTTTTACAGAGTAAGTCAGGATCGAAGCGCAACATCACGAAAAATATGGACCTGAGAAAAACTTTTGAAAGTGCTAATGAAGAAAAACTTGTGCACAACAATCCCATCCTCTCAGCTGTTATCAAAAGTCACTTGCAGACTTATGATCCTCGCTCACCATCACAAGACTTTGAACGCACTCCCATTATTATAACCTCTAAAAAACAAGAGAAGAAACTTTTGCATCAACAAAATGAAAGTTGTGCTAGCCCGAACCTTCTAAATGACATTGAAGAAAACTGTGATAGCTGCAATGAAGCTAATGAAAGTCCAGATCTGATAATTCCCAAAAATTTATGTCTAGGCTTTGATGACATATCACTGAATGAATCCATAAAAGAAACTTCTGGACCGCTAGGTTCATCCACAGCTTCAAATGAAGCTATAGAAGAGAATATATCACCAAATGGATTCTTAGCAGACAAACCTACAAAACTTCTTGAAACAAACTTTGAATATGTGGAAACTGATCAATTTGATGAAAGCCATGAAAAACCACACCTGAAATTAGAGAAGATATCTAGTTTGGATCCTCGCTCACCATCCATTGGTATTGAACGAACTCCCATTGTCCTTCCTAAATCTGTAGACATTGTGGAAGAAATGTCAGATGACTCTCTTATTAAAGCACTCCAGAATAGCAATTCTGAGTTCCATAACTCAATCCCTGAGGAAACAAATAAAAAACTTCTTATTTATGAAGATGAAACAACAAACAATAATGATACCCCTAAGAACTCCAAATCAACTTGCATTGGTGGATCTAGGACTCCCTTGTCCTGTATGAAAAACAAGGATGCAGGTCACAATCGGTCTAAATCAGCAAACACTTTGTATGATCCCAAAAAAGGTTCTAAAATACCCAAGAGAGTTTCTCATATTCCACGGCTGAAGTCCCTTTCTAAGCATTCCAATATGATTTGTAATGGTAGTAGTGTCTCTTTGAAAAATATTTCTAAGCCATCATCTGTAGGTGGTGACTGTGAGAATACCCCTCCACATTCTCATCGTGACAGATGGGATAAAGATTGCAGTATTGTCCTCTAAGTTGTTTAGTAATAATTGTAATCATAGTGTATGTATGTAGTTGTACTAAATGTTTGGTTAGTCTTTGCTAGTGCTACCTTAGATAAA
This sequence comes from Eupithecia pulchellata, assembly GCA_963931895.1. NCBI lineage: Eukaryota > Metazoa > Arthropoda > Insecta > Lepidoptera > Geometridae > Eupithecia > Eupithecia pulchellata. The sequence goes on along the minus strand of OZ007521.1, from coordinate 6,600,812 downwards.
AATTTACATTATGATTGACATAACTTTCTTATTTTCCTGACTTTATCAAGGACTTCTCTTTGACATTATTATCTTAGTAGGTAGGTATTTAGACCAAAATAAAGAAACCTGTTTCGAAAATAAATTGTTTCATTTTGATACCATAAAGCAACGGTGATGGATGAAATTCCCATACAAACTTACTAGGTACATTCATATGAATATGAAATGAAATCTGAGCATGAAAGAAGACAACCTAGTATGTTGTTTAGTATTTGTGTTGATACCTAAGTATTTTTAAAAAAGCTTGTGGAAGGAACCTGTAAAAATACAATTCTAATACAAATAAATAGCAAACCAAGGTAAAATTATTCTCAAATGACAAATCATTTTGGTTCTTGGTACGTTTGTAAGGAAAATACATTCGTCGTCGGAGCCTAAATATTGCGTGAGCTTAAGTACCTAGCTCACGCAATATTTTATATTGTGTTACTTAGGTATCGGTAGGTATTATAAGGTACCGTACCTACTTATCTATACCATCTCAACAAGGTCCAAGCATGGATGTAGTTTTCAGAAATTAATTATGTAAATTGTTTGATACTTCTGCTTTAAGTATCTAGATATTTAGGACAGCAGCCGTCAAACTGCTATTATTTGCAATGCACTTGAAGGCCCATCCCTACAATACAACCCTACTAACTCTGATGGTGACGAGACATGGACGCTCACGGAGCAGACTGTCGACAATTGGGCAGGTTTTAGGTATTGTACCAGAAGAGAAGACGAGCTGATGGCCACTATAATAATGAACCTTAACTGAGTGGTGGCCAAGAATAAACCGTCTGAAACCTGGTCGTCTTATCTCAAGATCAGATGACATATCATAAATGACGCTTAACTTAGGTACTTACCTACTACCTACTGCTTGGGTAGATTATAGAAGCACAGGATAGAAGCTGTTATAAAAGAAAGTCCTAAGTATAAACCAGAGATCACTGCTGGCTGTTGAGTGATTAAATATCATTTATCATGATGAAGGATCATAGTAGACATGTGCGCCGACGTTGAAATAGTCGGCGGCGGACGCCGCCGGTCTGAAATCGGCGGCGGCGGCGTGATTTCGGCGTGAAATCGGCGTGATAGTATTTGTTTAGAATCTGTTATTATTAATTTAAAAATGCTTGCATACTGTTATAATTTATTATGCTTTCTTATGTTAAACATACTTAGATTAGGTACCTAGTTTAAAACATCTAGCGTTCCTCCAGTAGGTTCAGGCCCCCAAACTTTAATTAGGTACCTATGTAAAATAAGGAACATATTTTGGATAGGTAGATAGGTACATACATAGAGCCCTCACCAGATATATGGTGTCGCGCCAACTTTGGCTCAGTGGATAAACAACATGTTCAAAAACAGAGCGATACAAGTGACAATCAATAAAACCTCCAGAGGTATAGTTGTCAGGGGTTGCCCCCAAGGCGGCGTCTTACCGCCCCTTTTATGAAACATAGTTGTTGAAGAGCTAATCCACGACCTCAACGGACGCGGACTGGTCACAATAGGATATGCGGATGACCGTGCGATCTTGGCGACAGGCTGTTTCGAAAACATCACAGTAGGATATGCGGATGAACTCGCGATCTTGGCGATCGGCTGTTTCGAAAACACACTACGCGAACTGATGAAACTTGCCTTCAAAACCATCTAAGCATGGTGTACCGACCATGAACTCTCAGTTAATCCAACCAAAACGGAACTAATAATGTTCACAAACAAGCGACATCTGGGAAACATTAAACTCCCTAAATTATTCAACACAGAGATCAAGCTAAAAACAGAAGTCAAGTACCTAGGAGTCATACTAGATAGCAAACTGCTGTGGAACAAACATCTTGACAACAAACTTCAACGTGCGACGTCAACCCTCTACCAGCATTCTGCTGCATTAGCAGAATGCTTGGCAAAACCTCGGGGATCTCATCAAAAATAACCATGTGGCTCTACACTGCTATAATTAGACCTACATTAACCTACGGAGTGATAGTCTGGTGGACAAGAACGGAGTTAAGCGCCGTGATAACGAGACTACAGCGGTTCCAAAGAATGGCCTGCTCAGCCATAATAGGGTGCATGAGAGAGAACCATTCCCGGCGCTGCCCTAGATATCATTCTAGACCTCGCACCATTAGATCTTTACATACAACAAGAGGCTACAATGTCAGCCCTAACACTACAAAACATAGGTCTCTGGGCAATCACAAGCAGTCCACACGCCCAGATCTTGGACAGGGCTATAAATTATTAACCCCTCATAGCTGCCCCATGTGATAGAAAGAATACTCAGCAAACCAATGCTAAACAAGCACTACCTAATACAACTATACGAGCATCAGAAAGATGAATCTGGTACACAAAGTCAATCAGATCTATACAGATGGCTCTAAAACGGACACAGGCACAGGCGCCGGGGTCCACTCATTGGACCTAAACATTAACGTATCAGTAACACTAGGAAGGCACAGCTCTATATTTTAATGCGAATGTGTAGCAATAACTCAGGCGGCCACAGCTGTACAAAAGAGAGGAATATGACCAATGTGTTCGCATTCTCTCCGATAGTGCTGCCATACTCAAAGCCTTGGAGGGGATAGCTGCAACTCCAAGTTAGTGTACGAATGCCATCTGGTATAAGAAATAAACAAACAACAAGATTACCCTTCAATGGATAAAAGGACATAGCGGATCGCTAGGAAATGACGCCGCTGATGAACTGGCACGGCGAGGATCGCAAACTACCACAGAAGATCCACTGCCTTTCCTCCCCTTGCCATTTTCATTACTCCAAACATGGATTAGGCTCAAAACTAGAATGATGCATAATGAACGATGGACACGCCCACGCAAGTCAAACTAGAGAGGCGCTGACATCAATATCAAAGAATCTAACTATACGTTTATTGAACCTAAATCAACCTGCGTATTCTGGTAGGAACACTAACAGGGAATTGCTTACTGAACAAACACCTATTCACCATCGGAGCGACAGACAGTCCTCTCTCCAGAGGATGCCTCAGTGGCGACGAATCAGCTGCCCACGTTGTCCAGGAATGCGAGGGAGTAGCAGCAACACGAACAGAAATGCTCAACTTGCCGAGGTCACTCCGCGAAGCCTGTGAAGATCCCAGGAAGATTCTGCGCTTAAAGACGAAGTTAGGCTGGCTCTGCTAGCACTCACACCACGCATAATGGACCAAAACTGAGTCCATATGCGGAAATAGGAGTACTTCTACCTAAACCTAAGCTTTCGTACTAGCGTATATGACGTCATTTGGTACTTATAAACTTTACCTATTCCGATCCCTGGTAATAATAATCAATAAAATGACGGGGTTTTCAAAGCGTCTAAAAGGTAACGTGTCACGCCGAATTCACGACGATTGGCTGATCGGCGGCGGCGGCGTGAAAAAGTTGCCGGCGGCGGCGGCGGGTCGGCGCGGCGCACACGTCTAGATCATAGATAGGCAGGTACCTATTGAAACGACACTTCTGAAACACTTCCGATTACTAACCGTGAAGTAGTGTCAAAGGCCAACTCCTGTATTTCTGAATAATTTCCTTAATTACCTACCTACTAATTAATATTGTGTGTGTGTAGTCTCCCGAGTCAGTCTCTTCTGAGGCTGAGGAACCTATGGCCAGCTGGAGACCTAGTGTGTGATTGTGTTTGAGTGAGTCAGTTCTCCCGTTGCACCAGTATCCTGAGAGCCTGGGCAACAGAAGCTGTGTGGTGTCGATGCTGATGGTACCTATGTGACAAGATTGAACTTGATTTCACCTGAGGCACCTAACTCGTCTGAGCAACAGGAGAAAATGTTGCACAAAAATTTAACTACGTCATTAGCATACCTACAGAGCGGTCGATTTTGTAATACTAGCTGTCGCCTTACAATGGCCACACGCATAGGTAGGTACTGCGGATTTTATTAGGGTCGCGATCTGATAAAATCTGCTGTAGGCAATCGCTTTCATGGTCGGTCCACCTCATGGGCGATCGCCTATGCGATTCGAGGGGTCTAATCCCTTCTCTCCCCGAAACGACAAGAAGCTCGTCTCAAGCCACCATTCCATACCTTGAGACTTGTCCAAAGTAGGTAGGTACTTATTTGGAGTACCTAACTGCCAGAGCAAATATGTAGGTCAAAAATAAATATAAATGATTTTTTGCACGCACATTTATTATAATTAATACCAGCGACACACACCTATTAACATAAAAATGATTACAACAACGCGAAAATATTAAAAGAACATAAGGTAATAATATCGCTTTTGGAATGGTGTAAGTACCAAAACAAAACAAAAAATAAAAATTAAAGGTAAAATTATTATGTTTAAAGCGTACTTTAGGTACTGTTTCCATGTAGGTAGATATTTCCTTCACAGCCCTTGCGAAAATTCTAAACATTATTTAGAAAGTACAACAAAAAGTTTGGATTAAGACAGTAAATTAAGGCAAAATAAATACGGGCTTTTAAAGCACACTAGGTTCTTGTTTACTTTTAAAAACAAGCCAAACTACACAAATATTTCTTAATAATTCACATCAGACATCATTTCATTTATGTAGTACTTACTATATTTAATCTGAACAGGGCACGCAATTGGTTGGTTACCTTTTTTGACAAATGCATCTATTAAAACCATTTTATTTTACCCATTTTTATCAAAACATTCACTTTCAAGAAGACTACACGATAGGGTAAAAAAGTAAAGAGATTAGCTCGTAGGTAACATATCTATCTCTATGAACAAATGTTGGTACTAACTGGTATGATAAATTACAATTGCCTACCAGGCCATGGGTTAAATAATTATAATTATACTTAAATAACTAACTTTCTCCTCTTTTATAACTTATTTCAAAATTCTGAAGTCCTGTCTATATCTGTACCATTCAGAGCTGCTTGCACGACGTTATCCACTGTAAGTAAGGATTTATTATGACTAAAACATTGCATATTAACTACATAAAACTATCTAAGTAGGTACATAATTTACAGTCGGCCGCACTAAGATGAATACTTTTGTATAATTTCTATAAAGATCAGATAACATAAATGTAATCTAATATTATACTGAGGAAAGATTTGATTGTTTGTTTGTTTGGATTCTAATCCAGAAAATCCTACATTATCCCTGAGATCCATAAGCAAACTTCAATAATGTAACCCAACGTGTATGTGTAAATATAATAGTTCCTTATATTATTTATTAGATCAAAACAGGCAGCTCAACAAAAACAAAGTGTCATTGTATAATTATCTTTGATTTTGATGCCAAGCCCGAATCTACGCGTACAATTACTTCAGGGCTTCCTGTGGTTATCTTTAGTCTTTTTGTGGTTATTTAAAGCCTTTTTTTCTAGAGATAACATAAAGAATAATATGTACCTAATAATTTACCGCATATAGTTATCCAAAACATGCTGTATATTATATACTAGCTGTCCGCCTCGGCTTCGTACGGCTATTTAATTTCAAAAGTTTTTACACACTCGTTGGATATTATTGTTTTCATACGGATCCCTGACTTTTTGAAAAATATTTTATAGCCGTTCATCACAGATAATGTAGGATTTTAGTAGGAATGAATTTTTTGAATTGGTCCTGTGGTTTCGAAGCCTATTCAATTCAAACAAACATACAAACAATCAAATCTTTCCTCTTGATAATAAGGTATAGGCAGATATTTCTATGAGATAGATACAATCTGATCATTTTAGTGCACCAACTGTGCATACATAGGATATTGCACATACGCCGTTTTGCCTCATACATAAACACACAAAAACTTGCTTCGGACTGAAAATTCAGTTGGATCTCCTTAGATTACACCAATGTTATAAAAGAAAATTTATAAGCAGTGCCATTGTATTTCGAATAGTTGTCAGGAATTTGGCACTTGTCTGGGGGCTTATCATATTAATAAGAGGAATGTTTAGTTAGGCACACTTAACCTAGACATAAAATACAATTAGACATGAAATATTGTAAATATTATAAGTACCTATAGATTGTACCTTAGATTAGTTGATAAAAAGCAGAGATTCTAAAACTATTCGAATGTGTTTTGTGATACTGGTGAAATCTTTGAATTAATCTAGAAATTCCTTTCATTTCTAAAATCAGTTGTCAATTATCATCATGCCATAGAGTTACAATACTCCACTGGTTTATTTTACTTTTGAAACTTCACGCCTATGAACTTCCAATATTTTTTATAGGTTATATTGACAGTGAATGGAGAATAGAATGCAATATTTCATGAATTCTGTTACCTTTTTGAAAATAGTAATTCAATAATATCGGGACTTACGAGAGCTTATATTTTGTAACGAAGATTATTCCAAACTGATTTCTTTATAGAAAAGTAAACTATGTAATAATATTGATTACAATTTCATCATAAAATCTAGCATTACATAGTGATGTCTTGCTTATTAATTTTGACTAAAGCGGCTGTCAAATGTAACGGCAAGAACATACTTATACAATCAAATGATTAAAATTATGTTACTTCAATCTGGCATGAATTAGGTACAAAATAGCTCTGACTTCATCACACTTGTTTAAATGCTGTAGTGGACAAATCCAATGCATTGTTTTACAATACAGCTTAAGCGTTAGTTCGTTGGGAGGTAGTATTAATTCACAAAATGTTTTCAATAGTCTTAAGATCATTGGGGCCAAATTATAGTAAAATCTAACACAGACACAACTGAATGAGAAAAATCTAATTTTTCTCAATGCTAAACATTCTGCCATGCATGGGTTTCAATTTCCCTTTGCACCCTCTGGTTCAGCACCTGCCAAACAATGTTAGTGGATGTTAGTGTTAAAACAACAAACAACTTTCAATCTAAGTGTTCAAGTTTCTTGCTTGTTTGCATTCATGAAAACTTTGCACACACAAATCATGATCATGCAAGGCACTGAAAAACTAACTTTATAACTTTGAGCTGCAAGAAGTATTCACTCCACAATCACACAATGCAATTTTATTATTTATTGTTACCTTTATTGTTGGTCCATTAAAGGCGTATCACTTTATGGCAGTTGCGTGGTAAGAATTGATTCCTCCAAACTAACCCGTAGATTTTATAGGCTCTGCTGAGACCAGGCCTTTTCCTCTGGTAGGTTATAAGACCTACTAGAGGAAGGGACTTCCTTCTATATATTTTTACGGCTCCGGCGACGGAAGAATTTCCCATACAAACGTTATACCAAAATTATTTGTAATTTGAGGATATTTACACCAAGATCTGCTATTATTTGTACTAAAAATTGTATGAATAAATCATTTTGCAATTATGTTTGTATTTATTTGAGAAATTCATTCTTGTTGCCGGAGCCAGCAAACTCCAATTCGCCTGAGATATGTGTAAACCATTAGAGATAACATAAGATGATAATTACCAAGTTCCTTTTCCTCAATGTTCTGGTAAATGAAGTCACGGAGCTCAGAGTATGCCTTGTTCAAGTTGTCATTCAGGATAATGATGTGGAAATTGCTGGGTACTTGGCCTGGAATGTATAAAAAATAATAATAAGATATAATAAAATAATAAAAAATTCAGATCAAATTTTTATAAATTAAACCTCATGGCAAATATTTTCCAAATTTATTATATTCTGTTATATTTTATCACATAAAAAGATTGAAGTGAACAGTAAATCAAAGTGATCACTTAGATTTATTTCCTAGTATTGCATAATTTGTCTTTTGTGACATGTCCAAGAGTCCTGTAAGGTCTAAAGGAAATAAAGCTTTGATTTTGACGTTGTTGTTGTGGATCCATATTTCTATTTCGTTTTTAATTTTTTTGTTTTTTTAAACTGCTATATTGATTTTAACTTTTTAAGGACACATAACATATTGTTTAATCCTAAGCAAAACTACTAGGCTTCCGATGTTAAAATTAGTTAGTTCTCAATCATAAATCTGTTCCCAAGGGATACAAATAAAATTTGAATTTTTCTTCTATTATAATCCTCTGATCAGTTTGTGATACCAATTTTAAGGTGTTAGTCTTTATAGTTAAATTTTTAATGCCACAAAGAAATAAAATCGTTACTAGTGCTAGAGAACTTAAAGGAAGACAAACGTCGGCTTATCTGTTGTGTAATATAAGCCCATAATGTTATTTAAAAAATCTAAGGGTGCCTGTCCATTGGAGCGGAGCGAGCCGGCGGTGCGGAGCGAGTGAGTATTGGGGAGCGGAGTTGCGGACTTTGTCTGTCAATTGACGCGGAGCGAGACAGCGGTGCGGAGCCAGCGAGTATTGCGGAGCGGAGTATCGGACTGTGCGGAGCATACTATCCCAATATCCCATACCCCCGCCCCCGAGACCGGGCCGTTTCCCCGCCGCCCCGGCTCACTCGGCTGCCTCGCTCCGCCGCCCCGCTCCGCCGCCTCGCACCGCTACCTCGCACCGCTACCACGTGCCGCTTCCGATAATGAATGAATTTTTAAACTACCTCGCAAATCCCTTTCCACTAAAGCGGAGCGGAGATTTCATGCAATCCTATCGGTTAATATTTCTTCGTTTCTCCGCTCTGCTGCCTCTCTCCGCGTCAATGGACAGGCAGCCTAAGTCTTGTCTCATTTCTAACTTGATCGGGTCAAGTCAAGATCAAAGGCATATCAATACTTTTTTATCATAACAAAACTTCTGTTTTTCTCTACTCATTTCATTTTAATTCTGATACTTTTTACTTTAAATCAGTGTCACTGTTTTTTTGTTTGTTTCATACATGAAGAACCCATAGAGATGTTTGTTACACCTACTCGGCAAAACTGAAGTGTTACTTAGATGTAGATGTTGCCTAGAATGACATGTGTTACCTTTTATTTGTTTGTGTTAATAGACGAGCAGCGTATGGCTCATGTGTCTATACCAAACAGTGTTATTGCATCACTGTTTTTAGTAATTTTTTAACCTTATAAATCAGTTTCTATGATAGAAATAGCCTTTAAGTTTGCGTAGAAACAATTTGCAAATGCAAAGCCTTTTCTAATTGGATGGATGTTTTTTACTCTTTACAGGTTTACACCTGGATCCGAAATAACACAGGCTACTTCTTATCACTTCATTTCCTATGGCATAGACATTACCTAAAAACAGTTCTATACTCTTCACAGGTTTACACGTGGATCTAACATAACACAGGCTACTTCTTATCACTTAATTTCCCATGGCATAGACATTACCTAAAAACAGTTCTATGCTCTTCACAGGTTTACACGTGGATCTAAAATAACACAGGCTACTTCTTATCACTTCATTTCCCATGGCATAGACATTACCTAAAAACAGTTCTATACTCTTCACAGGTTTACACGTGGATCTAACATAACACAGGCTACTTCTTATCACTTGATTTCCCATGGCATAGACATTACCTAAAAACAGGTTCTATACATATATTCTATAGTATAAATAGAACCTTTGTTGCCTTGGAATAATATAATCTTCCAGGTACTTTTATCTCTGAATGTATTATACCCACCATATTCAATTTCTTTTCGGGCAGTATCCAATCTCTTCTTCAATGCATCTTCTTGTTCAGTGTTGCGTGCACGTAAACGTCTCTCCAGCTCTTCGATGGAAGGCGGCATCACAAATACAAGAAGAGGATCCAGATCTGTCTTCTTGACTTGCTTTACACCCTCAATCTCTATGTCCAAGACACAGATCTTGCCCGTAGATTGAACATCACATACGGCTTTCTTGCTGAAAATTGATAATTGAAATTCTAGACTTATAATAGTTATTATATTTAACATCATACTAATAATGTCAGTGCTTTTTGTCGTTAGCTTATTTAATAAAATTATTTCAACAATGCCCAGGGCAATATACATATTCACCTCAATGCTTTTGGCCGGTGATTTTTATTGATTGAATAAATTAATGTCAGTTTGTTGCTTGTTTCATACTCCATAAAATTTTCAACCAAAATAATGCAAGTAAACAATGATGACCAATGTAAGTAAATCCAATTGGCATTCTGCCAATGTTCTCAAAACAACGAGCACATGGCCAAGCTATGACAAAAATATGATGGTGATTGAAAGAGAAAACACAATTATTTACCTTGTTCCATACATATTCCCACTGAAATTGGCTGTCTCAATGAATTCTCCTCTTTCTACAGATGCAATCATGTCATCTTTGTTAGTGAAGTGGTAGTGAACACCGTTGGTTTCACCAGGACGTGGTCCTCTCGTTGTGTGAGACACGCTGAATCCGAACTTATCGGGAAACTCTTTCAGTAAACGCTTCAGCAATGTACTCTTTCCAGAACCCGACGGCCCACAAAGAACCAAAGGACGAGGCCCTTTTTGTACCATTTTTGCTAGAACTGTAGACAATAATTTAATTAAAAAACATTGTAAAAGAAAATAGATTTGTAAGAATATTTCTAAGCCCCTTACATTTGGACAAAATCTTGGTAGATGGCTCGGCACTGCAATGGTCTTATGAGAAACCGGTTCTTTTGCTGCCTATTTATTTTTGCAACGATATAGAATTCCTTTCGAATTCGCAGTCAATTTAGCGATTTGCCGACCGCGATCGTTCGTAGCGATCGTAGCACGTTCCTCTCGAGTCGAGTCTCTAACCATAGAGTAACTTTTTTAGTCTATCTGTCACTGTCAAGACAGACAGAGTATATGAGTAGAGAATAGAGTAGGAGTAGAGTACACCACAGAGAAGGAGATGTAATATCGTTTTTGAGCGCGAGCGAGAACTTTTCATTCAGTTTCAGTCCGTCCGACCGTTCAGATTCATGCAGTCAGTCAGACTTCACATCACATCAAGCATCACGTCAGTCACCATCTTTGAGTATCTAGAACACTCAAAGGTCACCATACCACCATTTTCCTTAGGCATGTCGATTCATTTTAAAAAATATCGATCTCCGATTCGATTCAAATCGGACATACTAGAATCGATTCTTGTTTAAATCGAACACTAAAAGATCGATTTTCGATTAATCGAGCCAATTTCAGACATGACTAATTGCCTAATAAAGATACAGGACATTATTGATGACCATTTACTGCAAATACAAGTAATTGGATAGAAGTATTATTAAATTAATAAACATAATATCACGCCTATATTCCTTCGAAAGAATAGGTAGAGGTGGGAATCGAACCCAGGATCTTTTGCTCAGTGCTTGCGACCACTAAACTAATGTGGCAGTTTAAATTTCTAGTCTCGCCTAAGTACTCGTAAGTCGGTTAATAAATTAATCAAATTTTAAGTTTATAAAATTTTATTAAAGTTATATACAAATTTAACAAGAAATTATATTTCCCAGTATTTTAAGTCGAGTTACTATAAATTTTTACAGTAAAAATAATATTTATCCACAGTATGTATATTTTTGATAAATAAACTCACAATCACAAGAATAGATAGGTTAGGTTTGACAGCCGGATAGAAAAGCAAAATGTTTTTTTAACGCAAGTAACGCCACTTTCGGAAGCGTTCATAAATATTTACTCTATGATGCTTTCAAATTATTGACCAAGTACTACCAGTTGCTTTTGCGTCCGACAACAGCAAAAAATTAAAAAAACTATTCTTTGAATGGATCGGTCCGATTCGGGAGGTTTATGAATCGATTCATTGAATCGATGTAGGGTTCAAAATCGATCTGAAAAATCGATTATATTACTCTAAATAATCGATTTTTCGATTAATCGATTTAAAATCGACATGCCTAATTTTCCTCAATGCATAGCGTTGAACGTAAAGCCACACTGCGCGTTTTGTTCTTTTTAGCACATCGCGATCGTTTCTTATTTGATACTTTTTGCAATAGCTCTTTTCTGCTTGCAATGGGAGTAGGTACTGTTCTAAATTCTCTAAGATTATGGTGCACCATAATGCACTACCTGTGGTTTTTTTGCGTTCAATAAATAAAACTAGTGGAATAGTAATTTGTAAAGGATCATTAAATATTTCTATAAACTTCTAAAAATATAAATATTATGAGTGATTCACTAGTATTTTCGCATTTGGGAATTCATAAAAGATTTTGGGCCCAAAATGAGTCTTTCCCAAATGCTTCAAAAATAAAATTGAATCAATATTGGTTTTATCAAATCGTTACAATTATTTGAGGCCAATTTCATTTCCTTTAGTTATGTTATTTAGAAACAATTAAACCCCACAAAAAAGATGAGTCTAGCGAACCACACTAGTGAAGTTCAAAGATTCCTATCTACGAGTAGCAGTTTGACTTGACAGGTTTATCTGTCGAGAGTCAAGTTTAACTGAGAATTAGCTTGGGCGAACAAAATTACCTTCGATAATTTCCTCATAAAACAGCACAGTCAAGATAAAAATTATTTATTTTTGTTCTTTTATTCTTTTCCTTTTCGAGCTAAAACTGAGGCTAAAACTGGCTAAAACCTAAGGAAATACCAAAACCACATATAAAACACATTTTTTTATTAATTTGCTAATTTTCACAGATATTTGCATCTACTCGAGATCTACTCTAAATAGTTCTGCGGAAGCTCCTATACTAAATCTATGTATGGTCAGGGCTGCGTTCACAACCTACGCTCGAGCGCGCTCGGAGTGCAACTAGGTCGTTCATAACCTCAGGGGAAACGCTCGGTTGTTATTAACTAGAGCGTTCACAACCTCCGACGGTTGCAACTTTTTACCGGTGTAATTCGATCGACGAAAAACACTCTGACATTGACAGCTGTCATATTTTCCGTTGTCATAGTTTGTTATCTACCTACATAATCAAGATTTCTACAGTAAATTTCAAAATTTTCAGTATTTATCAGTTATCGATCGTAGTTACAGTCAGTAGATACAATTTACCTAAAAGTAACCGCAAAACAAAAACAAAACAAACGAACGTCCGGCAACTGTAACGTCAGTTTTGTCATGATAATGTCAACTTTGACGTATAACAACCGACTCGTTCTGAACCTTTGGGTAAGTTAAAATTTACACCAAACAACCGCACCCTGAGCCTCTGAACGCACCCCAGGTACAGTCAGTTCCTGGTTCTAGAAATGTCTATGGAGGAAGCGAGAACATAAACAAAATCCTTCGTCGTCCACGTCCAATCACAGTACGACCAGCTGTGACCAATGACATTCGGCTATTTCAAAAGTGAAATGTTTTGTATTGGCAGTTTTGGCCGTTAATTTGAGTTGAAAGCATCGGAACTCGAAGCTGTCTGCTGCTGTTTCTTCTGTCGTTCAAAGTGGACCAAGGAGGTGTAAAAAACGGCAGTAGTTGAATGTTATTCGTAATTTCATAAAGCAGTTGCGCCGCTCACAAGTATCGCAATTCACACAAGTGCTTGACAGGAATATACAGAAATGGAAGCTATAAACAGGAGACACAGGATGGTGAGTTTCTTTCCACGGTGTAGGCGATTATCTGATTGCGTGTTATTCAATTCTGGTTTACATCTTATTTTATTGTAACAGGCGCAGATACAAGATCAAGAAAATATGTATGCTGTCAAGGGTAAAGCAAATCTCGGTCAGCCCGTGAAGACGCAAGGGCTGAGCGTACGAGGAGCACTTGGAGATATCAACACCAATGTCCAATACCAACTCGATGTGAATGTTGGAAAAGTTGCGTCTGCAACAGCTGAGTTCGAGAAAAAAGCCACACTTAACCGGAAACCTGTAAAATGGTAAGAATTACACTTACATTTGGTGCGATCTTTTGCCAAGTACCCCCATAAAATTTTGTTAAAAACATGTTGGACACGTCATGTTCTTTGTTCGTCGATTTCTCATAATTACGGTTAGTACCTACGAACTTTTCTTCATTTCAATACATATGCATGGATTTTGGCCTATTTGCTCAAAATATCCATAAATCTTTGGTTTCGCAATAATTCATCCCAATAGTAATGACAATTATTATTCTAGCAACTACAGTCACGTACAATCAAAGATCGATACTGGTCTGGCTGCTGCCAAGCCCGAAGTCCAGCCCGCTCCACGCCCACCGCTGCGCCGTGAAGAGAGTACTGCTGGACTCGCAAGCAGGGCTGTTTCTCGCACAAGGGTATGATATTGAATTACCATTATAAACTGATATGATAAGCACATAGTAGATGGATTATAATAATAGTAATCATTCTAAACTAAAATAAAGCTAAGAGGTAATGCAAATTATAATATTATATACAGGAAAGATTTGATTGTTTGTTCCGAAACTACTGGACTGATTTGAAAAATTCTTTAACCATTACAATTCAACAATTTCCCTGATGAATATATATATTTTAAAAAAGTTAGGGATCCACATGAAAAATTTAGTTTAGCTTATATACCCATGCGAAGCCAGGGCCAACGGCTAGTACAAAATATAGATGAACCAGGTGATCTATCAACAGACTGGTCCTATGAATTATAAAGTAGCTCAACTGATCCTCATCAACTGTTCTTCAAAGCATCATTAATCTGTTTGCAGATTCAAAAAGAAAAAGTGGTTGAAAACAAACAGGCTGTCAACATTTACATGCAAACAAAGAAGGCTGAATCAAAGAAAGTGACTAAGCTACCTGGTATCAAGGAAAACAAGGAATCCCGACCAGCCAAGCCAATCCTAAAAGAGCCAATTGAATCCCTCGGCAAGTTGAAGCTAGCTGAAGAAAAGACATCTATTATCGACCATGTTAAGTTGCAGAAACATGCAGAACAAACGCATGAGGTTCTTGATACTACACCAGAGCTTCCAGATGACATTGAGGATATTGATGCGGGAGACAATAAAAGTCCGCTGCTCATGTCAGTTTATATCAAGGATATTTACAAATACCTGACTGAACTGGAAGTAAAATATCCTATTGAAACTGATCATTTGGGAAAACAGGTGAGTTTGGCTGATATTTTTATAACGAAATGTTAGGCTTATTTTTTTTTGTCCTTTCTCACTGCTGAGCAAACACCTTACTCCCTTTAAGACACTGCCCTTAACAGCACTGCTGAAACTGGGCAGTGGAAGGCTTAAACTAAACTGGATGATGCTATGTGGATTGTCCAGCATTAATATCAAACAGCAATATTTTATGGAACCTGAATTAGGAACAGGCCTTAATTTTTAATCAATATAGTTAATAACTTTTCTACCCCAAACAATAACGGCATTGACATTATTAATAATTACAATAAACTTTTTCTTTTTCAAGGCTGAAATCACCGGGAGGATGAGAGCTACGCTGATTGATTGGCTAGTGGAAGTGCAAAGACAGTTTTCCCTTGTCTTGGAGACATTCCACTTGACTGTAGGAATAATTGACAGATATCTGCAGGTAACAAACCCTTTTTTTTACCAACATCTTTAATAACTAGCTGGTTTTGCTCACAGTCATGGTCCTTAATAAAACAATTTGTACATTTAACTTGTAGTTCAAGAACTGTCAACATTTTATATAAATATATTAAATGAAATTACTTGCTTGCTGATTCTATGGCTAGATTATTATGCTGCTTTGAGCCGTAGTGGACTTCCATTCATTTTAAATGTTATGCTAGATAAAAAAGAAAGTAAATTACAATCAGTATAATTTAAAAGTGCAATATTTTATGGTTTTATAATATTTATTTAGTAGCCTATAATAACAAAATTATAGTTCAGGTTCTGTTTCTCTAATAAATTCAGAAAAATATGAGCAGTCCATGAAGATAAAACCTAAGTGGTTTACTAAGTTTTGCCAGCTCAAGAGATTTTTTCCATGCATCACCACGGGTCTTGCTATAGGATTATGTTATCCATATTGATAGATGTGGGATGCAGCTGTTTTGCATCTTACTAAACTACATGTTTGTTCTCAGGTGGTGCCAAATCTAAAACGAAACCAGCTGCAACTAGTCGGCGTAACAGCTATGTTTATTGCGTCCAAATACGAAGAGATATACGCGCCAGACGTCAGTGATTTCGTTTACGTGACAGATAAAGCGTACAGCAAGGCAGATATCTTCCGATGCGAGCGAGAGATCATGACAAAGCTAGGCTTTTGTCTCGCTAGACCAATACCACTCAGCTTTTTGAGGAGGTAAGATTTACAATAATTCTACTTATCGCCCGATTTACACGAATACCGGTAATAAATATAAACAACTAGCTAGGGTTCCATTAGTATCCAGATTCCAAATTTTTTTAAAACCTTTATTATAATCCTATGTTCAATAATGGTGAAAGAATTTTTCTAATTGGTCCAGTAGTTTCTGCGGCTATTCAATTAAAAAAACAAACACTTAAATCATTCTCTTTATAATATAAACCCGTAAAATTAAATGTGTGTTATTACAGGTTCGTAAAAGCTGCGCATGGGAATACGAAGAATCACCACTTGGCCAAATATTTGGTAGATCTAGCTCTCATAGAATATTCAATGGCGCACTACAGGCCCTCTGAACTAGCAGCGGCGGCGATTTGTATCTCGCTCTTCCTCCTGTCTAACAATGAACTCGAGGAAGTCTGGACACCCACTATGAACTACTATTCAGGATATACCTTGGATCACCTCATACCCATTATAAAAAAACTGGCCAAAATTGTTATCAATGTCGGCAACTCGAAGTACAAGGCAGTTTACAACAAATACTCTGATGTTAGTCTAGCCAAAGTTGCCACACTTCCTCACCTGAAATCCGATGCTATCAAAGAACTTGCTAACCCTTGAAATTATTTATTCTATTTGTGTACGAGTTATCATTGACTGAAGTTTTATAAGGTTTGTACCTGTCTGCTTGCTAAGTTTTAATTTAGAGATAGTTTAGATTTTTAGACGTAATTTTGTATGACTGTGAGAATTATTTTCATTTTATATTATGACTTCGTATTTATGTAATGATGCTAATGTTACGGTACTATAGTATTTTATGATTGTTTTAACTAGCCAGTGATTTATTTATTTAAGTACCCATTTTTTTCAATTGATTAGACATTTTTATATGAAATCAATAACCTCTAGTGGTTTTTGAAACCTGATATGCTTTCTTGATTGATTGAGAAAATTGTGGTGCAGTATCCATCCAGGTCCCATCTAAATTTCCTCCTATTTTTTTTACTTTGTTCTTCATCTACTTGTCAAACATTCCTTCACACCAATTTTTCCGTTAAAAAGCTATTTTGACTAAGAATTAGCCTTATTTTAGCATCATGCCGTAACCTGGATTCTAATTTTAGATTTAATTAATTATTTTAAGATACTGTACAAATAAACTTTTAACAATAACAATGTTTTGTCCTCGTTATTGTTAACCAGTTTTGATAGCCAAAAAAATTATTTGAACTAGATTGTATTATGTTTTTATGTAAGGTCTACAATTTAATGTGATTATTAGAATATTTTTCGTGGTCATGTCGGCGTAGTAGTGTATGATGTGTAATTTGTTAAAAATAAATCTACTTTACAATAAACTGTTTTTTAATGAGGTTTAGAGGTATATCCCTGACAGCGTTGCCAGAATGTTACTTTTGTAACATTTTACGTTACTTTTGACCCTCTCATGTTACCTCCATGGTACACGACTCAATATGTTATTTTGTGTTACTTTTAGGGCAATTGAAATAAACTTGAAAAATATCAATGGTGTTCAGAATCTCACTCCTCAATACGGCGAGTGTGAAAACAGCGCGCTAGTTTACGCCGCGCGAGAGTAAAGTGAGTGATTTTGATTCGAACTATAGGTACCTACATAACCGCGTGCTCACCGAAGTGAGGATTGGAACAGTGCGCATTTGAAGTCGACTCTGAGATCGTCGCGCCATGCCAGTTGAAAGCGCCTGCAGTTGCTGCTTGACATTTTTGTTCCTAAATTGAGCCTGTTTACTAGAACTCTAAAATTACTTAACTTAAGTTCCTAATTGTATGTTTAACTTTGTGAAAGTACTTAATTAATAATTAGGTAATAGGTATATGCTTAAAATTATTGTTGAATTAATATATTCAGTTATTTGCTCTACCTACATGTTCTACTAGTTCATATGGATTCTCTGTATGCACAAAAGTTGTAAAATAATCAAGATTTAGATCTATAACATTTAAATTTAGTGTATTTTGTGATTATGTTATGTTTTGTGCATCTCAATAAACAAAAATAAAAAAAAAATTAAACTGAGCGAGATATTTTGTAGCTTGAAGTACCGTTCTTTCTATCTTTTTTTTTCTTTTTTTTCCTCTAGGCCTCCCCTAATGAGCGCCATTGATGGCATTACTGATCATTTGAGGGTAATTACCCATAATACCCACGCTGGGCATGCGGGTTGGAGATCGCAGCTCTGTAGAATTGTTCTGCAGAGGGCGCTGCTGTCTGCCGGTGCCCTTAGTCGCCTTTTACAACACCCACGGGAAGAGTTGGGTTCGTGAAATTCTATGCCGGCACCACACGGTAATGCCGGCACCACACGGCAAGTTATTATTTATTACTCGCTCTTATAATAAGTATAGGCTAAACATAAATGAAGTATGCCTTAGATAGGTTACCGAGTAGTCCCAAGACGCGACCAGCTTTCTTCTGTGTATATGGTGATCGAAGTAAACATGTACAAACCATCTGCCAAGTGTCATGGCAAAACCATTCAGCAGTTGAAGTGCAAGTGCTGATAGACACAATACAATCTTAATTTTGCTTTTTAAAGAACGGTGCTTCAAGCTACAAAATATCTGGCTCAGTATCGCAGCAACTGCAGGCCCTTTCAACGACGACTGGCACGACGATCTCAGAGTCGACTTCAAATAGCGCACCGTTCCAATCCTCACTTCGGTGAGCACGCGGTTATGTAGGTACCTATAGTTCGAATCAAAATCACTCACTATACTCTCGCGCGGCGTAAACTAGCGCGGTGTTTTCATACTCGACGTATTGAGGAGCGAGGTTCTGAAAACCATTCAAAAATATTTTCCAGCAAACAAAAAAATATCGTGAAACGGAACGCATCCAAGAATGTTTTTGTTCGTCGTATTACGATTTTTTCGAAGTTTAACTAATGGGACAGGACAGAAAACTTAATTTTAGTTTTTGTGTACTTATTAAAGTGCCGTAATAAAGTATTAAATTATGTCGTTTTTCACTTATCATAAGGTAATGTTACTTTTGTCGAGAAAATGTTACTTTTTGAGCTGTCTCATGTTATATTTGACTATCTGCCACTGGCAACACTGATCCCTGATGTTATTCTATTATAGTCAATAAAGCATACTTTATATTATGTAGGTACCTATGTGTAAGTACATTTAGTACTGCTTCTAAACTATGGTTGTTCTATTGTAGGAAACTGGCAAGGTAGATAATGATAGTTTTGTGCTCTGAATGTTTTCCATAAGTGGTTTGTAGTTTTTGAGTAATTATTTTTTATTACTAATTTCAACATCTACGTAGGTACCTACCTACCTAAGTAGGGACACAGCATCGCATATTCAGAAGGTATCAGAATAAGTGGGTTCGTTCCTTTTTGGCACCGAGCGATATAATGTGCGAGCACATTGCGATGCGTTGCAAAGTCTGTCGACAAAGCCAGCCGTTGCGCGTTGCGTTTTCCACTTTTTCCCTCGGCAAATTCGAAGAATTTATTAACGCTTGGCGGTTAGCCGAAGCGTTTTTGTTCATCCTTTTTTACTGACCGGACTCCTGCAGTGAGACCAATGTACAAAGAAATCTGTTCTTTTTGCAGTAGTTTGTTTTTTGCTGGCTTTAAGTTTGTTTCGTTTTTGCCAGAGCAAAAACAGCCAAACCGAAAATTACTTGCGTCTTGTATGCATAGCAATATACGGCAGACCATTGCTGACAAGACGTAAGTAATATTGGTTTTCCCACTGCAGATTCCCTTTTGCCTCATTCCTTCCAGCATTTTTAGATAAGGTTAACGTGATTAATTACAACTGATGTAGGTACCGGAGAAGATAAAGTTAGGTTGGTGCCTAAGTAACTACACGTACCTACCTACTTAATAAAAAATTTAACCCTATTAGGTACGTAAGATAAAGGGACAGTCTTGACCGTAGGTATTTTTCAGGCGGCGGCCCATAAAGCGATGATGAGAGGGTTTCTCACTTACCATTCAGAAAATACTACGATGTTCTTTTGTTAGCTTCACTATCAAGGAAGTTATGAGAACAGTGTCATGTCCAATAAACAGTGCAGTTATCTGTCCACGGCAAAGCGGTGCAGGGTTGGAGCCTGATAAACTGACCAATGTTTTTCCTAGATGTAAAAAAGTATAAAAACTTCTATCATAGCCATAGTGTTGACAGATAAATACTAGGTACCTTTAAAGTTTATTTTTTACCTGCCTGTTTACCTACTTGTTCAACCAGCAGCCTTATTGTCTAACTTGATATCCATTACCAGTGAACTTCAAACCGAATACCAGTTCTAGACCCAGTCAGAATGTTGTCGGTATTGTCTAAGGTATTCAACTGATCTTCGGTAGGTAACAGCAATTTACACAATACTAAAGTGACAATCGAAGTCCAGGCTAGGTTTGAAATGCCAAACTGAAGCCGATTACGATTACCAGTTAAGTTAGACAATAGAGCCGTTCGAAAGTCATCGCCAGATGTTTGCTTGAATAACGCTCTGCATAGAAAATCGTTACTCAAGCATAGATGACATGGATTTCTTGAGCAACCTATTATAATACGGTTCATATATATAAGCTTTAAGACTAATAGGCATTTCTAATGCACTTATGATAATATTGATCGTAGGAATCACCAGGTGGGGATAAAGCTAAGAGATGCTGCTTATCTGATTCCTTATTTCATAAGGTAAATATTTTATAAGGTCACTCTTCATCTTGCTAAAGAATTTTAGGGTTCAAAGGTAGGATTGAACTTTGGAGCCGAGTATTCAATTCTTTCGTCCCGTTGACACCCCTAGCACAGTTAATGTTGCACCCTAGTGCATGTTGAATTTTTGCAACAAGCGCTCTGCAATGTATGCATACAACTACGTGTAATGCCGCGAAAGCCTGTCTCGTAAATATTTCCTCCACACAATTTACAGCTTTCGGTATCCTCTTACGGAATAGGGCAGTTAGTGAGTGCCAGCTTATGCATTAACTCCGCTAAAGTTATTTAGAGGGAATTATTCGTAGTTTCCTCCTAAGATAAAGCTAGCATTCAAGCTGGATTTTTATCAGATTATGATTTCGTTTAGATAAAGAGAACTGCTACTACCAACCTAGTAACAGCCCTCCGTGCCTAGACTAAGTTATTACCTAGTGATATCTATAGGTACCTACCTACCTACTTATAGCTAGTCAAGCTCAAATCCAAAATCAAAGCCTTGACAGAAACGTGTTATATATCTCGCTATTTTTATACGAAGGATATCTAATATGCTACACATTCGTCGATATTGCTTCGTTACTGTGTATCCGGACGTAGCATTTTCATTCGTAGCTAATATCGTAGACATTGCTACGACTCTGCGTAACCAGCCGTAGCAAAGCTACGCCGTAGCGTTTGCATTGGTAGCTTAGATCGTAGACATACGTCGACATCGTAGTTATAGCTAAGTTTAGTAATATTTTATTTATTTATTTGTAAACATGCACTTCTATCATTACGGGCACACCCAGTTC
Source organism: Eupithecia pulchellata (assembly GCA_963931895.1). NCBI lineage: Eukaryota > Metazoa > Arthropoda > Insecta > Lepidoptera > Geometridae > Eupithecia > Eupithecia pulchellata. The sequence goes on along the minus strand of OZ007521.1, from coordinate 6,579,172 downwards.
AATAGAGTACCTAATATAATCCTACTAATATTATAAAAACGAAAGTTTGTAAGTATGGATGGATGGATGTTTGTTACTCTTTCACGCAAAAACTACTGAACGGATTTCGATGAAACTTGGTACACTGATAGACCTGGAATAACATAATGGCCCACTTTTTATCCCGAAAATATTACGGGAATATACGGAAGAGTATAGAAAACTGTTTTTTTAATTATGTAATCGGTTTTTATTAAATTAATGTTTTAATTACAAATAACTGTATTTGATTTGATTTATAGCAAGAATACGCTACCCCCGAAACTTCGCAGGAAAGCGAGAGAGCGGGAATCAGTCTTCTATGTACTAGAAGACTGATTCCCACTAGCGAATGATTAGTTCTTTACTTATCCAGACCTTTTCCTATGATTTGACTAAGCTATTATTAACTCTATGCAAAACTACTACGTAGTGTTTCTAAAGGAAGTCCATTGTAACGTGAATTTTGAGATCTCTGACTTGTGCATCATTCATAAAATATTTTACGACCCTAATTGTTACACATTACTAGGTAATATAAAATAGCATTAGTAGCTAATATCTAATCTAAATCTAGTTGGTTTCATCGTTACGAAACCAGACACATAAACAACTGTGTAGTGCAAGTTGGCTAGTTACCATACAAAGCTAATATTGGTAATGTTAAATGGGTAAACCTAATTAACGTACGGATTGTTATCGCGTTTACGTTTAAAATCAGCTTTGGGTAATGTTCTAACGGTTCAATCTGAACTTAACTAGTGAAGCCTACCAGAGAAAATTAACAAAAAGGTGATAAGGTCTAAAAAAATGGATGTTGCGGTCGTTAATTTGATTTACTACATAGTTTCTGCTTGCGGCTTCGCACGCTTTGTTTCTAAAGAAACGTTTCTATCCGCTGGGCATTGTTTTATGAGATACATGCCTATGTTTGATTCCAGGGTAAGAGCTATTTCTATGCAAATTTTAACGAAGAAACGAAGAATACATATGTTTTGCAAACATTTTCCTCAAACCCAGCATACTTTTTTCGTTTGCAAAGAAACCTATTAGTATTTCTCAAATTTATACAATCAGCTGAGGTGCTGCCAAATATGTCCCTGAATCGTACCACTGCATCGTTCTATAAAACAAAAACACTGCAACCTTACACTGACAGCGAAAAATTTAAAACTGCAACCTTCTGCAAACTTACCATCAGCTTAAATATCAAGAAGTTTGCCGCGCCCGCCAGCAAAATGTTTCATATTATTGTCGTGTCTTTTGTACTTAGCGTCGCTAGTGGCAAGTGTCTCAGAACTCGGGGCTTCGGTTGTTTCACCAACTTTTAACGAGTTTGTTGGACATGGCAGACTTGCTTGCACATATGTTACGCTGTAACCTGACCCGCCACTATCCGCGTCAACAATCGCGATGGATCCCGAACGTTTTTATGTTTCAACTTCGGAATTGGTAAACTTTACAGTTTTCACGCTGGCGCGGTCTGGATGAGTTTTTCTTTTTGACAATATTTGCTCTCTCGGGAAGTTGTCTCTGGTATCTTCGTACCACATCCATACAATTTTTTTAAATTCGAAAGTAATACTTCATTAACAAAGAAATTTACAAATAAATAACAGATCCACATAAGAGAAATAATTTACAGTTGAGCTAAGTCCAGACCGTTGCAAACAATCCACAGGTAGCTCAAATCAATTCGAAAGTAATTATTTCTCTCAGTATGCCTGTTAAATTTTCCAGAAACGGCTGAAGTTTGGTAGGGATTTGTCTAAGTGCTTATTTTGTAAGCCTAAAGAAATAAAGTTATTGCATATGAATCTGAATCTGGAGATTAGATTATATCCCGGGGAAGTATATAGAATACTTTTTAATCCCGGAAAGGTGCGTGTGAAGCTACGGACAGTACCTACCTAACTAGAAATCATGATACCCTGCAACTATAAAAATGTCTCCGTGTCCGTTTATCGCTTTGTACGTAGAAATTGGATTGTAAGATAGCAGATTAGTATTTTAGCAAGCTACTAGTAGAATATCGTTCCTAAGGAAAAAAAATATATGTAAAAATTTACTTTTAAAAATTAAGATTCCAGTTTTCCTTCCTAAGATGCATTTGTCAAGAGAAAACTGGAATAAGACATATAACATTCAAACTATCGTTAAATTAATGAATTAATTCACCTCCTAATGTATAGACTACAAAATGTTTGCACAGATTTCGAAACTCATCAACTCACGACCCGCGAGAGTTTCGGCTTTGACATCAGCAATCACATTAATTTACCAATGATTGGTCGCTAGTGCATGTATGAATGAAGGGTTATACGGCACCGGTCAGCCGGATTAGTTTTAACTGAATTAAAATTATACTAAAGTAAAATACACTCGATAAATAGGGTTTATAACATCGGTGCTTACACGTCTTTTTGTATTAAGAACAAATTACCTATGAATGGAAATTTAACAGAATCAAACCCAAGCTTTCAGTAGATTAGTAGATTCATAAAGGCGTATTTTATTACAGTGTATTTCATTTGTTGACTTACCTTTAAAATGATATTCGAAGACGTCAAACACTATCTTAGAACAAAATCACACAACACAGTTCTTAAACTAGTTCAGGAGCCTATGGGCCTATATTATTAAGTGTCACACTAGTTATGTCAATAAATAAAATGACTTTTTACTTTAAAAATAGTCTAGTGAAGTTAAAAATCCATTGATGTGGATTTTTTAGGTATAATGATATATTTGTTTCGCTCCACGCAGAGATATATGTCGGTAAGTACAAGCTAATCGAATAGGTGATAGGTAGTTACACATGAGGAGTAGTTAAAAATATGACAAATGGAGCAGTGGAAGAAATTATGTATGTAAAGCAAGAGAGAACAGAATCTCCTATAAATCTGAAAAGTTTAAGAATTAAACGTATACCTACAAAAATTTATTATTCATTAATTAGGAGGCCTAGTATTTAGACAGAAAGTACACATATCTACGCAAATCAGATCACCTTTCAGTAGATTTTGGCATAAAGAAACCAACCTCAGGTTTATTTATTTCAACAAAAAACGGTGGGCATGGGTGCTTTATGCAGGTGTAAAACCATTGTTAAAAACCAAATTCCAATTAAATATCCAAATTAAAACTAGTATTTACAATTAATATTTTTTAATTTTTTTTTATTTTAGTATTTACAATTGAAATAATTGAGCTGACTGCAGAATGTTGCAAAAAAACTAGAAATAGCCAACGTTGTATCTTTCGCAGAACAAACAGCAGGACTCGTTCAAAAATAATTTGCAACATTTCGCTTGTCGCCGTTCACTTGCGGTGAACAGTCGATCGCTGTCAACCGTCCATAGGATGGAGCACTTAAAACTGCCGTTAAAAGGGGCACCGTTCAAAAGCTACGTATAAATAACCAAGCATTTACGCTGCTGACGATATTTTACGGTATTCTTTCATTTCCATTTACGTTCAATCCGAATGGTCCGTCTGTAAATAGTTTTTGAGTTGGTTTATCTGGCTCCTGTTTTGTGTTTAGTTGATTCTGTTTTGTTTTATACAACTGAGTTTTACTAGTATTTACCAATAGAAACATACTTTCCCTAAGTATGTTTCTTCACAAAATGTCTTTTGAGACTGATTAAATAAATATGATAATCTGTTGACAACTTCAAATGCGAAATTTTATGCGACTCGTTGAGACGCATGCTTAGGTAATTTATTCGGACCAATTTGTTAAAAGTGTATAAATAATGCAATTCCTCCCAAAAGCTTCTTCAATATATTATTACAATCAACTTTGATGTATTTTTTCATACAAAAGTATAGTAGGTTCACAAACGGAAACCCAGAGGTAAAAAGATCTTTCTAAAATCGTAAAAAAATATTTTCAAGACTGTAAATTCGTTTACCTTAATATGCCGCTTATTTTGGGGTAAATCACCCCTCACAGCCCCTTCACGTCCGCCAATAACTCCCGTTTGATTTGTTCCAGAAGATTAGCACCTCAAATACGTGCTTAGGAAGTTTATTTAGTAACTTACAGGTAAGTAACCTGCGATATTTGTTTCAGGATTAATGATTGCATTTTTTCACAGTGAATAACTGTTATAGAGGTAAGAAATGGTCATAACCGTTATTGAATAACACAATACACACAAATACTTGATTGTAAATTGTAAACCAAACAAAATTACTTATTTATTTAAATACTTATTAATTACATTGAAAAGTGGAATTACTATACACGCCCGAACGATGATGGTGGGAAGGCAATGTAGTAGATCTTTCTATACGGAGATGGCTGGTCTAACGGGCACATCCACGATAGATTGGATGGAGAAAGCTCAGGATCGTGTGTTGTCTGGAGGGAATGAGGCGCGCCTTTGCCCAGCCGTGGGATGTACCTATCTACAAACGCCTAGTACATTTCAAATTGTTCATTTGATACCCTCGCTGTGGAAGTGAAGTTGAAGTGCGAAGTGGAGGCGGACTGCTAGTTATAATTAATTTTACATGATTAAAGAAACAGACGAAAGCTGAAATATCATATAATGATATATCATCTCCTCTTTACTAGAAAATATATTATTATACAAAGTATATCAACACATCACATTATGTTTCAGCGCATGTATTAAAAAACTTTCTACAAGTTCCCAGGCTTTACTGAACAAATATAACAAACATGAAAGAACTCTTTTTAATAACGCGGGCTTTGGTAAAGTTATTTATTTATATTGAAGCCATATAAATATGAAAAGAGGATTTTAATTAACTTCTCTTGTACCTACATCTCGTTAAGAAGCTGGTGGAATAGATTTTATCTATGTATTATGTGGGCTTTTTATTAGGTACAACTGCTTCATGTCCATCCAAGGTTGTCTGGAAGAGATCACTGTGTGCAGCTTTGTAAAGTGTGGTTTTCCTGTTTTTGTGTATTTTTCTTCTATGTGCAATAATTACATGTGTAATTTTTTTAGGGTACAAACTTTATGAACAGATACAATTACATTTAAATAACCAAATTAGAACTACCTAGTATTATCAATTGATATAACTGCAGACTGTTGCAAACAAACTGCAGGTAGCTAAATTGATCCATACAATACCAGTCAGAAATATCCCCAAGATGCTGGTTGCATAGGTTATTGTAGTGTCATGTAAATTATAACAATATAGATTATTATCATAGGTGTAGTTTCTGAAATTTCGTTTCAACTATCTCTAACTTTTAGAAAATATTTTATAGCCTATGTTCATCAGGGAAAATATAGTATTCTTTCATTGAAATAATTTTTCATATCGGTCCAGTAGTTTCGGAGCCCATTCAATTCAAACAAACAACGAACAGTCGAATCTTTCCTCTTTATAATGTATTTATATATAACTAGCGGTCTGCCCCGGCTTCGCAAGGGTATTAAATAAAAATGGATTTTTTTCATACGGAACGGATTTGAAAATATTCTATAGCCTATGTTCATCACGGAAAATTTAATATTCTAATGGTGAAATATTTTTTTAAATCGGTTCAGTAGTTTCAAAGCCTATTCAATTGAAACAAACATACAATCAAACAATCAAATCTTTCCTTTTTATAATATTAGCAGGTATAGATGTTGTATTATTAGTATAAGTAATTAAATGGATCTTCATTTCCGAAGATACAAAACATAGGGACATTTACTTATATTGAGTCCATCGAAATAGAAGACCTTAAGTTAGGATCTGTTCCCCAAACTAGATCAATATGACTTGTTTAATAGGGTCACAGTGATTCACTGCCCGATAAACGCCCTTGAGTGAGGCTCTGATTCATCTATAATTTGAGTAAGTACACATAAAAGGTCACTTAGGTATTCTGAACATAAATTCCTAGGTGTGTTTTATGTGTTTTGTCGTAGATACCTTCTGTATATCTCGTAACGCCAGCAATTCCCACTATATAAAGGGCCGATAATTTGCATTTTCATTTTATTTGCTTCGTAAACTACTTTGCTGATGGATAGAGCAATCAGCCGCGGATCTGCTGACGCCCAAGGTCCCTTGGCGTTGGAATTTATTTATCACGCATTGTAAATTTTACTTTGCAGACTATGCTTTTTATTCCTGCGGATGCCATTTTTATTTACTTGCCCTGTTAGTAGCGGATAAATAGTACTGTCAAAAATCAGCTGAATTAGGGATAACTGGTCTAAAACCAGTTATCCTTATTCGAGACGATTTTTGGCATATTTATGTAAGTTCGCTATTTATGTTTAGTACCTACCATCAAGCTGGCCTGATGATGAAGACTGTACCTAGGTGGCAATAGGAACTCTAAAGCGATACGACGCAGCACTGTACCTAAGACATGGACATATGTACTTTACATATTTTAGGCGCCATAGGCGATTAAAATAGCTGTTGATAATTTTATTTCATCTTTTAGTTTAGCCTAACAGAACTTATAATAATGGGTGTCAGATGACTGATCCACTTAATAATGTTTTTAAAATACAGATCCGAAACAAATCTAAAGAAAAACAAATCTCAATCAATCCCGCATCTGTTCGAACCCATACCAAAACCTTTCGCGTCGCAGGCAGATTTCGCCCACTGCACCACAAAGGGATTCAGTTGAAAGATTAAGTACCTAATATTAGAGGTTAAAACATTCTTACCTACGTAGAAGAATTTTTATTCCTGAACTTCACACCAAAGTGACACACATGCAGTAATCGTAAGGCGGTCGTCAATTTGTTGATCCATTCATAATAATACGCACCCTCCTACTACCTATTCATTTGTACAAGAAAACTCTCCCTCCCAGACTTTTACCGAGTAATCTAATAGCTGAGCTCAGAAACCTTTGGAATAGTTTAGTTATTCCAACCGTATTATTATGCATATTTTATTCGCCCAAGCGTTCGCCGCAAGAGCAGCCATAAAATTGCCTATTGTCGATGCACGTAAAGCCAGCATTAAACTGAAAGCGATTCTCGAATGCGTCGCGACGTAAAGCACCTTTGTCATAGAATAGATGAAAGTAGTAGAACTAGTCGCTGATTGACATCATGCGCTGAAATCCATTGCTGGGTCTGTTAGGCCTCCTCTTTATATGCCAGTTAAGTCGGTCATGTGCGAGAGTCCTCCAGAGTCTTCCAACAACCCCGACCATGTCGTCCAACCATCTAGTCTTGTCTTGTCTAGTAGATGGTCTACCTGAAGATTGTTTTGCTTCTACTAGGTACCACTGCGTAAGCGCTTTGGTACCGGCGGTCATCCCACCTTAAAACGTGTCCCATCTAATACTTTTATTAATATATTTTCTAAAAAGTATGAAACCTACCAACCTACCGCTATGTCAAGTACTGTTTTGAGATGCACAATCCTCAATTATTATTTTTTATCAGTGTAATCGCACAAATTGTAGATATTTTTTTTAAAGCGAGACCATAAGTCATAAGTAAGGGTTTAGAAATCGATCTCAAAACCCTAAAAAATATTTGATTTTTGACATTTATTTTCTAATGCTTTTGCTCGAGCAAACAGTTTATTTTACTGAAGATTGGAAACAGAAACTTTCCTTACTAATATTATAAATTCTGTCTGTAACCTTTTAGAAAATTGACGGCTAAATTTATCATCATAAGGCAAGATGACTTTTTTTCGGTAAAAGCTTATAAAAAAGGCAAAGCTATATCTACATAAACTATATAAACACAAAGTCAAAGAAAGCCTGCAAGTGATACACTTAACAAAATAATACAAATACGGATTTTGGCATTGCTATAAAATTTCGAACTTGTTCTTCTTCCGAAGAGCGCACAATACACTACCCTGTGGTCTGACTGAGTACAGGAAACCAGCCGACTCGCGTTGTTTTGTTCCGCCACTACGTTTTACTTTACGACTGTACGTGAGTATGCCTTTGCTGTTTCAATCCGAAAAAAAGTAGTACACTTTTCTGATCATGTCAAGTTAGCACAATGTTGTAGTAATTTGGCTGTTGTGACCTAGGTTTTCTAAAGCTCTGTCAATAATATTATGTTGATTTAAATATTGCTCAAACCAATTGGTAAAAAAACCTTAAAAATATTGAAAATAGAATAAGCTTACAGCATGTGAACCAAAAACTTCTTATTATCATTATAGTATTTCAGTTTACGGTCTAGGGATCTAGTTATATAATGAAGATACACAGTACCTCACTAACTAAAAAATAAATCTCCTGCCGTCATCTAAATTGCAATATCCTCCGATTTTTCTCATATTGAAAAGCCATCTGCAATTAGGTATGTCTTATAAAAGGCGAGTCAATTTCTCCTTTAAAAATACGGCACGACCAGAGAGTAGCAATGCAGCCACTCTGCGGGACGCCGGCGTCAATTGCCGGATCCCATCCGGTTCCGGCTCCACTCAGCTGCCGGTTTAGATTCATAACTCCGATGCTTAGAACATTGTCGGCGTCGACTTGAAAAATACGATCTCTTTCGCCAAGTATTTATGACGCTGCAATAAATTCCCGTTAAGCACCCCTCGAATTATTAGCACTTCAATTTTGATTGCAGCTTATTTGCGATACAACTTTGACTTTATACTTACACTTAGTAGTTTACCGGATAAATTTATAAAGGACGACCGCTTTCAAGTATTTGTTTGAGGAAATACGTTCCAGCGTTGCTTCAACTACTTAAAAGTTCTGTTGCAAATGAAGCGTTACAAAAATGAACGCCCCTTGGGAAAATGTTGGGAGCTTTGTCATAGCCTTCTAGCGGTTTAGGAGAGCAATTAGAGAGCATTGTAAGTACCAATAGCAACTTCCTGGACTATTATAATTCTCCGTCACGAGTTTTTCATATCGGTCAATTGGTGCACTCTAATACATCGAATTAGAGTAACAATTTGAACAAAAAAAAAAAACTAAAGGAAACAATCGATTGCGTCTTTTGGATAGTTAAAATAGGAGCTCAACCCCGCTAGCACGGCGATTCGTGTCTAGGGTAGAATAAAGAAAAAATACGTTATTTTGTCATAGAATGCGTAAATTGATTAACAATTTGAACAAAAAAAAAACTAAAGGAAACAATCGATTGCGTCTTTTGGATAGTTAAAATAGGAGCTCAACCCCGCTAGCACGGCGATTCGTGTCTAGGGTAGAATAAAGAAAAAATACGTTATTTTGTCATAGAATGCGTAAATTGATTAAAATTAATTCCTTCAACTTCAATAATGTACGCAATGTATAGTGAGCGATGTCATCATTGTCTATTCTAGCCTAGATAATAATGCCCGTGCTAGGGGAGCTGGTAGGTGAATTAAAACTTTTGCGGAATATAATATCGGCTTATAGAGATTAACTTTAAAATCAATTCGTACATGGCTAATAAAATTTGAGCTAACGAGGAAAATCAGAACAGTGATTACAAGTGAAACGATAATGTAATCGCTACGCTAAGACATCTCGAGTTGAACACGACCTCGATAAACCCCCTCTCAGCGACAAACAGGGGTTCCGTATCCCAGAAGTCACTTTTAAGCCATTACTTACCCGCTTGTTTTCGATTTGTTTTTTTGGAACGAAAAAAGACAGCGCGAAATACAACCGGGGACAAACTTTCGGGCAATCAGCGGAGCAACTCCAGGAAGGGTTAAATCAAAGGGTTCCGGTTTTATGAAGACTTATTTCAGACTTACCTTCAAGTTGAAATTAGATTTAATCTGGCTCGAAGCTTTAGGATTGAATTTTGTAAACAATTTCGAATACCTCTACAACTTCCAGGCTTTGTTGAAATGCCACTGGGAACTCCGCTACCAGTTGTTTAGAAATTCCTTTCAAATGAATTTCTACTTATATGAGGTCGAGTTTTGTGAATACGAGGCCCATTCAGGATCAATGGGCGGACCGTGTAAGTATGTATTTGTAATGGATATTTAATTTTATTTTTCTTTTTTCCACAATGTTGCTGTGTTAGCATTTGTGTTGATAAAATCATGATGCTTTTGTTTTGTTGTTTCAGCACAATGGCTTTAGTTGAATGCCAATCTATGTTTTACTTGTAAATATAAAAACAACAGAAAGAAAAAAATACCTACGCTTTTCAAAAGCTGTGTTGTTAATTAAATTACTGCTTTATAAATAGAGCTTTCAGCTCACGGGAATTTTACTTAATTTTATCTGTTTGAAGAAAAGAACAGAACTACAAAACCAGCTTCTAAAAATAAAGTTTTATTGGGAACACTTTGACTCAGTCACTTCTTTTAAAGATTATTGGGCAAAGGTCCACATGCGACATAGGAGGTTGCGGATCGATTCCCGCCTCTTGTCAAATGTTTGTACGATCTACAGATACTTGATGCGGGCGTTCTGGTCACTTTTTATTTATACTAAAAAAATATGTAAATTGTTCCACGTAATATAATTATATCATCTTATCTAGTAGCCATAACAAAAGTTCTTCTTTGCTTGGGGCTAGATGATGCTGTGTGAAGTTGTGCGAATTGTAATTATTATTTTCCATTTAATTAGGTTATGTTTTAAATAATATATATAATATATTTATCAGTTTTCTAATACGATTTTGAATCTGTTAGATAGATAAGACGTCAAGTCGCCTCTTTGCTTTTGATGTTTTATACAACCATCCGCCGATGTTTTCACACGCTTTTCCTGAGTGAACATAATTAATACCTACGGACTTCTCCAGGTAGGTACGAGCTCTGCTTAGCTTGGGGCTAGATGATGTTGTGTAGAAATGTATCAAGAAGTTGCATCTACATACACATCTGCTAACTATTTCATTTACCACCAAGTTTTTAAATTTCAATATAAAACGAGGCTCATCTTAACATTTAATATTTCTAAAAGGCTCATGCAAGAGGTCGAGCTAAAAGCTAATTATCCCGCAGTCTTCGTTCAAGTACCTTCCTACCGCCATCAAATCGCATGAATCGTTTGCTTATTAGGCCTTATTTACACGAGGCTGTGAAAACGCTAGCGATTCTGAAAGGACTTGAAAGGGGTTATACGAGCTATGTGGTTTTTTGTTTGTTTTATGCGTGGATTTGGAAAGCACAGCATAGAAGCAGGTGAAAGGAAGCCCATACTCAACGTGGGGAAAGTAGGCTAGTATGACTATGATGATAATGTGGGTTTTATATAAATTTCCTGCAATAAATATTGTAGCTAAAAATGAAAGCATTAGTATTTATTTATTTAATGCAAGTACAAAAAACTAGATAAAAAACAAAAAAATATTGAAATATTTTCCCCTTGACAAGTCTCTTTTAAGGGGGAAAACTGGAATCTTAATTCAAAAATGTCTGGAATTCCCCCTCACCTTGATTTGTTATTCCAATTATTAAGCAGTGCAAAAATAACTTACCTCTTGCTATGCAAGGATCAGCGAACTATTTCGAAGCATTACTACTGTGTTGATAGTTGATTATATTCCTACTATTAGAATTAAGTAGGTTCTTTACTACTAATAAGAATATAATAAGAGAAAACTGCTCCATCGCATACAGTGGGATATTAAATAAATAAATAATGCTGGACAATTCACACAGCATTATCATTTTAGTCCTAAACCAAGCCGAGCTTGTGTTATGGGTACTAGATAAATGATATTATGTTTAAGACAATACTTTTTATAGATAGTTATTTTTTTATTATACATAGAAAAATGGTCAGAACACCTTGTATAAATACCTGCAGATCGTACAAATAATTGTCCTAAGGCGGGAAATGAACCCGCAACCTCCTGCGTCACAGGCGGAACTTCGCCCACCGGGCCACAGGGGTCGTCAAAACATGACTATTGTAGCACAGTCAGCGTTGAACTGGTTTAACCCCGTATGCCAATCATAATTTTAATAAATAGAGCGGCAGAGTACAGCGATTCACACCTATCATGTAGACACGACCTTATCCAGAGATGAGGGTAAAATGACGTGCGGAATTAAGCCAACATTTTTTTCTAAGTGGGCAGAAAAGGCCCATACATTGAAGTTTCCTATATTTTACGATCCATCTCGCAAAAGGGTTCTCTTGAGTTAATAGAGGAATCAACATGAAATTCTATATTGTATACCTTTTGGTCTATAAATCACAATACTTTTCGCACACCTCGAAAGCCCAGTAGCAAGAATTTGCATTGTAACATGGAGTTTAAGCTAAGCTCGTAATGTTTAGATGCATTTTATATTGACGGCATCAAAGCAGGCAGGCTACACGTTTGAAGCTTGTGGAAGCCATTTTGACAGAAAACTTAAGATAATTCCATATCCGAATGCATATTTTAGGCTTTGGGTATGGTCTGTAGCGGTTTTGGATAAGTTAAGGTAGTACTATCAAACTGCACTGGCATAATATTGTTTCGAAAAAAAAAACAAGATATTTTAGAAGTGTGTTCTAGCGTGTGTAATCTAGTATATACAGTGGATTGTATGGGCTTGTACTATTAAAGCTATTAATGATAGATCCTGCTTAGAACACATATAAGAAAAACAATAAAATTATTTTTCTATTGAGAATGCCCCTAAGCTGTGTTGTATTGTAGTCCATTTGTCCACTTGTCCACACAACCACATCAATCACAGCATCATCTAGCCCCAAGCCAAGCAGAAATTTTATGGTTACTAGATGACTGATATACTTAACACAATATATGACGTAGGTACATACTTATTCTTATCATACTTCTAATAAAATGAGCAGTACACCCGCAACAAAAATATACAGATCTTACAAAAAAATGGTCGGTAATCGAACCCAAAACCTCCTACGTCGACCCTAACCCATCGTGCCAAAGAGGTCAGTGTTCGTTTATTTTAAATAATACAGGATGTTCAAGATGGTACGTCTTCGGACATGCAAACAATTAATTACAAGGGTTATAAATGCCAGACATTAGTCAGCGTGTCGGTTCGGACTCGCGGTCCCAGCCACAGCCTCATCCTGTAGCATATTTAAATTGTCTCTAATATTGCTTTACTGGCGTGAACTACATTTCTTTTCGCAGACAAATTATGTTTACGAAACTAAATTAAATTAATGATCTTATAAAATAGGTTACCCGCTCCCGATTTCAATAGCGTGGACTTTAGGGTAAAAGGTTTTCTCAAAATCAGCTAAAACACCATTGTAAGAGACGGAAATTCTTGAAACCCGAAATGAAACCTTAGAAAACCAATGACTTTGAGATGTTAAAAAAGAATAAAACACATAGTTTTCATTATAATGATTGATTATACACAACTGATGTGTATCAGTCATAAAATTCTGAGAACCTCAATTCTGTGCGAGGGTATTCTGGCCCTAAAACAAATCATTATTCCTTCACAGACGTAAATGTAAGAAACTTTTAATCAGTAATTTTGCGGCAAAACATCGGCAATAGACGCGAATAAAACCTCTCATTTCGCTCAACCCAGCAAACAACAGGTAGCTAACTCAGGGTATTTTAAATAATGAAAACAAAGTTTGTGTATCTTTACGTCAGTTAAGAAGACTTTTTGCCTTTACACACCTGTTTATTACAAAAGTTCTATATAGCGCTACAATTTCCGACACTTTTGAGTTTCGGAATATTTACGGCGAATAATAAAATTCTAAATTAGATATAAGAAACATCTTTTGACATGAATTAAATCGCTGTTTGTTTTAACTTTTGGATTGTCATCTGCCAATCATAGATTCGTACAAACCGTACAAGCCTATCTTCAAAGCGATTGCTCCAGGGCCCGGATAAGCTATGGCTGTGTATGAGAACTGTATCGACCTACATTGTAGGTTCAATGTCCTTTCAATTTGGTATATCATCTTAAAGATTTTCTCTGAACTGGTTCACTGTCCACAGCCCGCTAACACCCCGCTGTTTACAAAAAGCACTACCACCACAGCCCAAATGGGGCTGTTAGACAATACATTGGTTACATTTTGTAACCACGCCTTTCTTTGTGGCCTTTCTTAAGAAGAATGTCTTGTTCACTTCATTCCGATATTATAGGACATTCAAATTCAACATAAACACCTGTGAGTTTATGAGCAATTTTCTCTGTGATGCATGGAAAGTGAGCCTCTTAAATTGCACCATAAGATTGCGATCAAATTTAAACTCTTTCCATTTGAAAAAAAATGGGAAGAATGTTTACTGTTTTTCGTCCACAGATTATCCTGTTGTACTCAATAACGGTAACGGTAAAATATTGGTTCGCTTACTAAAGTTTTGTATTTTTAAAAGCAAAAATATTCGCTACCTTGTATTTCTTTAATCCGCGAACGTAGAAATAGAAACGATAAGCAGTTTATTTTTAAACCAGTTTCTGCGGGTCCATTGTGTGGGCATACAACAGAAGTATGCTACATTTATAAACCTCATCATCATCATCACCAGCCTATAATAGTCCACTGCTGGACATAGGCCTCCCCTAATGAGCGCCATAGATGGCATCATTATTTGGGGGTTATGCCCATAATCCCCACGCTGGGCATGCGGGTTGGGGATCGCAGTTCGGTGGAGTTGTTCTGCAGAGGGCGCTGCTGCCCGCCCCCCGCTGTATTTCCCTTAGTCGCCTCTTACGACACCCACGGGAAGAGTTGGGGTGGTGAAATTCTATGCCGGCACCACACGGCTTTATAAACCTACAATATACAATTTCAATTCGTTATAGAGATAAGTTACGATCTACCAACTGAAAAATCCTCTCCTTTTTTGTAGGTAAGTGATTTCGCTATTTTTTACGATAAAATATTGCAAACCCTCGCCTCTTAGGAATTACCTACGCCACACTGTAGATAAATATTCAAAATACCACTTATTACACACACGTAAGAGTAAAAATACATTGAATCACATTTTATACTTAAACAACTTTACAATGTTTCACGCTATGTGAATAAAAATTTACTCCTATTTCTTTAAACAGCACTATATTGCTTTATTTAAAGTACCCATTAACAGTAGGTAAATATCACACTAATAATATAAATGTTTTTTTATGGAATGGCAGTAAAATGCAAGTTACGTCCTCACGCTAAGCTTTATAAGTTATGACTATTTATTAACTTTAACAAAATATATTGACATTATTTACTTATCTATACTAATATTATAAAGAGGAAAGATTTGATTGTTTGTATGTTTGTTTGTTTGTTTGTTTGTTTGAATTGAATAGGCTCCGAAACTACTGGACCGATTTGAAAAATTCTTTCACCATTAGAATCCTAAATTTTCCGTGATGAACATAGGCTATATAATATTTTCAAAAAAGTTAGGGATTTGCATGAAAAATTCAATGATTGAACCGTGCGCTGTATATTCAACCTCTTTTTCTATTATGGCGCGTCAGAATAGAAAGAGAGGTTGTATAGCGCACGGTGCTTGCTTTTTCTCTACGGCCAGTGTCAGTTTTGGAATGTCGAGTCAATGTCAAAAACCCCAATGCTGTTAAAAAAGTAAAGATCCGTATGATAACTGTGAAACCCATCGTTTTAGTGTGTATAATTTCTGAAATTTTTGTTTAATACCCGTGCGAAGCCGGGGCGGGCCGCTAGTTTTAATATAAAATAATACAACTTTATACGGAACGGATTGAGCTAAGTGTACCATTCATGTAGTAAAATGTAAACAACTAAACATTTAAAGTCATTTAAGCTATTTTTAACCCTGAAACATTCTGCGAGACGCTCGCTTTTAATATAAACGTTAAGAGATTCTCTAGTTCTCCATAGTATATCTGAATTTCCCCCTTAATTGGTTAATACCCAAGTTCTGTACTGAGGTCCTATCAAAACCGAAGTATCTAATCATTACATAGTTGCCCACACACTGTTAATTAATCATCAACATTCTTGAGCTTGGACCGAAGTTGATAACGTACAGGCAGCAACGGAGTGCCTAATAAAAATAAACCTATTGGGATAATACCCTAAAGTCACCCTGAAAACTACACACTATACAACTAACACGGGTCCCTCGGTTATTCGGCAAGTTGTCGGTCCACCTTGAGGGCCTTGCCACACTGCGCCTTCCAGTACGTGGTCAATAGAGTGCCTTTATATTTATCGTCGACCATAATCTCGCTCGTTAGTGTGAAGATCTAGCCGACAATGTATCAGGAAGGTCTAGCACACCTATTCACTTTTGCCATAGTATAGGTACATATGTATACTGTGCTCTTGCCTTGAAGATACCCATTTTGTAGCTGGCTGGAAAACCAGAATACGTCCTATGCTCTCATTGGCTTTAAGGCACACTGCCGTCTGCCCTACGGGTTATACGCCCTGCCAATGAGTTTCGCAATTTCCTCCCTGTACTGTGTAAAATGTCCACACGTCCAGCAATATTTATTTGGTACTTATGTAAATTAACCTACATACTAGAGAGTATGTTTATTTTATATTTACGTACAAAAATTTTCGTTTCCCGCTTTTATTTCATTTCTCCCTAAGGGTTTGTGATAATCATACTTTTTATCAAAGTCAGAGCTATTTTGCCTGCTTGAAGCTGAAAAAGTGTCGTGTGCACGATTTGTAGACTGACTGTACATGTAATCCGATAAAATATACCGATTGCCGGCGGCCCCGCTCGTTATTTGTAATTACATCTCTAACGTTCGCGGTACGTGCACTTTCTCTCGTAGGTCGAGCGTTGTAAAAAGTTATGGAGTATTTTCTATGGCCGTGGATAATATTGATAGAGTCCTTTTAAATAGCGATATAGCTAAAACATTCACGTTTCGTCAAGGACAAATAGTAATTAAAGGTATATTTGTATGTAGCATCTTTTCTTGTGGCTTACGGCCACATAACGGCTCTGGGTACTTATCCTTTTTATCGGAGTTTTAATTGACAAAATCAAAAAAGTTTATAACCAAACGTAACACAGTCGCATTTTTAGTTCTCTTACTAAATACACACATCAAAAAAGTCTAAGCAACACAAGTCTTCGCTGGAATATTTTTTTAATATTTGTTATAAACAAATTATTACAGGCAGTCCGTCTGAACAGCACCCAGGCCGAGGGCGTAGTACCACTCGTCGTCAAGACCGATACATCCAGATAACATGTAGACGTGAACCAAAGCTGACTGCCCAAGAGATCGCATCAAGGCTACAGAATGCTGATGGTCCCGCTGTTTGTCCCCAAACTGTGCGAAACAGACTGCGAAAGTATGGTCTACGTGCACGTCGTCCAATCAGATGCCCACAGATCCGTCACGGAAATCGAGCTCGTCGTATTCAATGGTGCAGACCACGCGTGCTATGGCCGCAAGAACGATGGGACCAAATTTTGTTCTGCGATGAATCTCGATTCGGTTTCAAGCCTGATACGAGAAGAATGAGGGTATATCGTCGCTCAGGAAATGCTGAACGTCTAAGATGTGTACAGGAAGAAAGATTTGTGTAAAAAATTAGAAATATTCAAAATTTGTAGGTGTTGCTTAGACTTTTTTGATGTGTGTAGTTTTGATACAATTTGAAAATGTAACTTAAAAGCTTAAACGCATGCTTAAACGTTAACCAAATATCGTCGTATGGAAACATACTTTGGAAAGGTATTTGGATTATGCTTTATTTGAATTTCGAACTCGGTCTACGTAGTATTATCATTTGAATAAAATATTTTTATTCTTTTATTTACCAGCCAGTGACAGGTAGGTACCTCCTTGTTTAATTACTTTGAAAAGTTTAATGCTTCCCTCTGTCAAATCGCACTGCGCCCAGTTTTATTTTTATATAAGTTCAAAATAATTCAATAGGAAGGGTTTAAATGGAAATTAGGGTAGGTATGTCAATTTCAATTGAAAGGAAAACAAATACAACAAAAAAAGGTAAATCAGAACTATGAGAAATTAGAAAAAACTAGGTTTTCTTTTCAAAAGTCACTGACATACCTACCCTTAGTTTCAGTTCAGGGTTGACACCCGACAGGGTGTCAACCACATTCAAATAGGTGGCAATCTATAGAGATATTTAGAACGATTTTTTTTCTTTTAATGCAAATTTAAAACCGCTCATTATAAATACTAACTACTACTACTGTTCTGCTTTCTACGTACATAGTTTTACAGATAGACAAATATCACTAGTCTTTTCCAACATGTAAGTATATTATTTTCATATTGGATCTCTCGTTATTCCTTACTGAGTTTTGAACTCCCGGAATATTCATATTATTTTCATAGTTACCGCATGCATCCGTTTGCAGAGCAGAAGCCTTAGCTCGAATCGACGACTGGCTCAGTGCTCGTTTGATGTGTTTAATTACTTTGTTTGTTGTTGGCGATGCTTGATGCGATGCGGCCGCAGCTCAAGCCCTTCCAAAACTGTTTGCATTTCCGAATTCGACGTTTGAAAGCTAGCGTTCTGTGATTTACTAACAAGAACCTTATTTGGATTTTAAGCCGAAAATATGTTAAACTAGTACTCATGGCTTCGCTGCGTTTGGAACAAGAACAACGTTGCATTGATATTTTTTATTATACATAGAAAACACCCTGAAAAAAAGTAGGTTACTAATAATATTTTTATTTCACAGTAAAGTAAAGTAGCGTCTATTAGTGTAAAAAACACACAATACAGAATATTAAAAAGCGATCTTTTTGTGTCACAATTTTTTTGTGTAAATATTTTGGACAAACGGAAATGAAGTTATCTTATTATCTATATTATGACTACATTCATAAGAAAACGAAAGAGAGGACCGAGAAACCTGACACGGTACCTATTATATAGATATACCTAATCTTGATTGTTTTAAAAAACTCGACCAGATAGATAAAAAACTTATTAAGTATTTTTGTATTTGTGTTTATTTAAAACCGCTGGCAATGTGTAGTGTTTTTGCTAGCGTATTCAACGTCATTTAATTTAATAATCACAATCAAAACAATGTAACCAATTTAAAAGTATAGCCAAAGCTAAGTCAGCTTATGGACAGTGGAATAAGTGAATATTCGTCAGATTATGAGTGGCGCGTCAGTGGTTCCTTGTTAAGCAGGTTAGTCCTTCCGCTTTCATAACAATCCCTTCTGAACTTGTGTAACAAATAAACCAACCGCAGAATAACTAATAGTATTGTTTATACCTACTAACATTGATTTATTACCGTAGGGTAACCATTAAACCATTATTTTCCGTTGTTACCCACGTCAAACGGCCGAATAGTTTTATAAACACGCGTAGTTAAAATACTAAACCGTTTAGGATTCAATCACTAATAGATTTCCAATAGTTAGTGTGATTGATTAGTCAAGGCTCATAGGAATATAATAAAAGAAAAGGACCAGCTATATAATGTTTATTAATAGAATCCTACTTTAAACTCGCTATCCCAACTTCTCGGTGACCACCTACCCGAGGGAGTAGATTTTAAATTAGCGCGCCACATGCTTTTTGCTTGCAGCACAATTTTGAATTTACTCCCATTTTCTTTTAATTAATTTTTGTGTTTTATTGTTACACTTATCAACCTACTATATAAAGGAATGCTTAAGCAGTAATTTTTTTTATTTTATCTTTGTATGCCAAAACCACGCTAAACTGTTCGTATATTCCGATAACTTCCATCGGTATTTAGGTAAGTACACATTTACCCGAAAATGTTGCGGTTACATGATCTAGGTAACGCGAATAATTACCAAAATGGTTAATTTAGGTGTTCGAAGCCTCCGCTTGACCCACATTGAGATTAACACCATTGAATATCGTGCTAGTTACTGTCAAAGTCATGTCAATCCTAAGATTCCATCAGATGTCACTGTCATCGCGGCTGTCTTGTCTGGCGCTTTGGCGCCTCAGCACCGGCTGCCTTGTAGAACTTTGTGAAGGAGCCAGTACGCTTTTGAACATCGTGCAAGTTGAACGTATTAAAATATCAAGCTCTTCACCTGGTTAAAGTTTAGTTTGCAAAAAACTAACAATACCTGTGGCAGGTTCTAGTTGTCCGAGCGGGAAATATTTTTCAAGAATATTTTTCAAAAGAAGACACTAGTAAGTAAAGCCAATTGCCATAAATTACAGTCGGTCGGCCACCCAGCCACTGCAATTGTAAATAACCGTTAAAGGTGTTACAGCCGTCATGCAGGCTGCCCAACTCAGCCGTACCTAGCAAGCCAGCTAACTAATGTTAGCATAACTGCCGACAAATTTATTTCAGCCGGCAGGTAGACAGGCTGCCCAACTCAGCCGTAGCATACGCTGCTCAGATACACTGTTGTCCACAGTTATCACGAAGGCTGCCTAAATGAGACGTCACGTAGGCTATTTTCGCAGCCGCCATGTAGGCTGAAAACACAGCCGTCATGGACGTCGTCAGGTAGCCTGCCAATGAGCCGTCACGTAGGCTGCTCAGCCGTCAAATAATGATCATGAACCAGACATACCTGCCGTTAGCAAAGAACATCATGGGTCACGTCTCCTCACTGACCATTGTAATTTACTTTCAGGCTTACCAAAATCATGTCGCAACTAGTAACGACATTTGAAGACATAATTATGGCTGATCCACCTGATGAAGACTCATATTTGCGAAGGAATCTAGTCCAGGTCTTAGACAAACACTACCCTTCCGATTGGAAATCTTGGGAGGTCGTACTGCCGTCCTACCAGGAACTCTTTGGTGAAAAAATATCATCAGATACAGAGTGTCGCCTGCGGTTTGCTGTGCCGACAAGTGACCTTATTAAAGCGTTCGACCCAAATGCTTCTTCAGCGAGCGAACGGAAGTTTAAACTTATAAAAAGAAAGCTAGTCAATTGGCCAATAGGCCGCGCGGTGATCTACGCCCCACACGCTTTAGTGGAAAAGATGCATAAGGGTGAATTCTACTTAAAGTTCATGGAAACTGTTAAACGACTGAAACCATTACTTACTTCGAGACACGATGCGTCCTCGGCGCTGAGGGAAGGTACCACTACCCCATGTACATCGACGTCTCAGCCGGACCATCCCTTAGAAAAACGCTCCAGCCAGAAAGACGACTGGTTCTTGGATATATTTAAAAGTCAAAACGAAATGTTTCGACAACTGATGGAGATGTCTGCCAAACAGACCGAGTGCGTAAAAGATCTTAAAAGTACATTGACGGGACAGTTACGCTACCAGACAGAACGGACCAACGATGAATATGAATCGTCCTCTAACTCACAAGATGACACTCATGAAGAAGTTATGGAAAACATTCCTTATGACGAACCCGAGCATAGTACTATCGCCTATAACAATCAAGCGCATAGTGTTCCTGAATCCGGTCAAGCCTCATGGTACGCTCCACAGTTCAATACCGAGGAAACGCAACCCAATTACGACTTTTACCCACAAATTGTCGAGAATGAACCAAAGGTTGCACAGGCATGTCCCGTATTGGCCGGACAGGGAACGGAATGCCAGAGGTTAGGTTCTCAAAATTGGAACTCGATAAGATATGCTGACGTCCAAAAACAGTTTCAAGCAACTCCAGTTTTCTCGAACTTAAAAATGAATAGCCATCTATCTAATGTCACGCCTCCATGGCAAATAGTGCCTGCGTGGGAAAAACTAGACTTATGTCTTGGTGCAGTTTCACATGGGCTACTGAAACAAAGACAAAACTTTCAAGATATATACAATGACAGCCCCCCAGAATTGAAATCTTTCATTGGGAAGAAATTCCTTGCACAAGACTCGGAATTCCGAAAGACGTCAGACGCGTTGCTGCAGTATGTGTGTGGAAGACGTGCTGAAACCATTCAGCAAAGGAGATCAGTGTATAGATCACGTAATAAGTTCTTACACGAAACACTACATAATATTCCACCGTCATCCACTCACCTTTTCTCAGAGCCGCAACTGTCCGAATTCATTAAAGAACAAGGCGGTGTGAACAAGATTTTTCTCGACTATGGAAAGAAAACCTTACACAAAACAAAGTCTGATAGACGACCAAAAGAAATCATTAGAAGTAATATGGGCCAACGATCCTTTCAACACCGACCCGAAAGATTTCAAAGGCAGCCAACAAGAACACACTACAAAAAAGCAGAAGCAACGGGTCAAAAACAGGCTAACCCTAAACAGCCGTATACAAAAAGACAAAACAAGAAGTAAATTTCAAGCAGGACAGGTAAAAAATAAATTACATATTTGGAAGAAAATGGGGGCCCCCAAAGCAATATTATCTATAATAGAAGGTTACCGCATTCCTTTTTGCTCGAAACCTCCCTTGATAAACTTATCATCATCAAATGCTAGACGCTATAAGACAAAAAGTTCACCTGAGATGACTGAATCATTACAAGAATTGCGAAATTCAGGTGCTATTGTTAAAAGCTCTGCGACTAGAGGTTTTGTATCGCAAATGTTTCTCCGAAAGAAAAGCGATGGCACTTCTAGAGCTATATTCAATCTGAAAAACTTAAACATTCACCTGAAACCGCACAAGTTTCATTTAGTAAATTTATCTATGGTTCCCTCATTTCTGAAACCAAATGACTACATGGTTAAAATTGATTTATCACAGGCATATTATCATATCACAATAATAAACCCTCATCATAAATTTCTGACACTCGCCTACGACGGACAATTTTACGAAATGACATGCCTACCATTCGGGCTTGCTACAGCCCCTAATGCATTCGCCAAGATTACTAACTGGGTTGCAAATTTTTTCAGAGAACAAGGACTGAGAACTATAGTTTATTTAGACGATTTCTTAGTGGTACATCAAGACCCAATAATTCTGCGACAACAAGCGGAACTACTCATCAACCAACTTCAAAGCTTAGGATGGTGCGTAAATTTTCAGAAAACGCATTTAAACCCCGAGCAGCAGATAACATTTCTAGGCATATCCTGGAATACTCTTCAAAATGCGAAGGCACTACCTCAGGACAAGGTATTTTCCATACAAAAGACTTTAAAATCCTTAATAAAAAGAAAACGATGGTGTTGGAGATCGGCAAAAGCCATACTGGGAAAGCTCAATTTTGCGACTTTCGTAGTCCCTACAGGAAGACTGCATTGCAGACTAATCCAAATAGAGACAAATCTCCTACCACAAAGCAAACCTTTCACAAAATATCGAATTCCTACAAAAGTAATTGCAGAAATGAAATGGTGGATAGAAAACATCCAAGAAACATCCAAAATCTTCTATGCAAGTCCCACGGTTTTCATTGTAACAGACGCATCCGATACAGGTTGGGGTGCCACAGTCAACTCCTGGCACCTGAAAGGAAAGTGGACCCCAAATCAAGAATGCTGGCACAGCAATCGAAAGGAACTGTGGGCCTTATACAATGTTCTATTAAAAAAGGGTCATCGTCTAAAAGGAACATCAGTGATGCTGCAAACGGACAACAAGACAGTTGTAGCATATTTAACAAAACAAGGAGGGACGAAATCAATAAAACTATTGAACATGACGTTCAAAATCTTTACCTTACTGAACAAACACAATATTCACCTAACAGCTCGATACCTGCCAGGCCGGTACAATGGAATAGCAGACGGTCTGTCGAGGTTCAATTACCTACCAGAATGGAGGCTCAGCAACGAAGTAATACAACTAATATTCAATACATTTGGAGTCCCACAAGTGGACCTATTTGCCTCGGAACGATCGGCGATACTACAAACGTATGTATCCGAGGATGCACGGGATCAAAAAGCCCTGTTCATCGATGCATTCAGCCAAAAATGGACATTCGACCTGGGCTACGCCTTCCCACCTCCAGCACTGATACCCCGTGTATTACACCATCTAGAAATTTGTACAGGCACATACATCCTAGTTGCCCCAAATTGGCAGAAAACATTTTGGTTAGCGGATCTGCAACGGAGGACAAAAGTGAAACCACTCATAATAGAGAACTTAGAGAGACACCTGATCGACCTTCGAACCAACAAAACACCACCTGCAACAGAGAACCTACAATTGCAGGCCTGGCTAATACAGGCTGGACCCCACTCATAAAAGAATGGGCATCCAGCAGTTTAAAGATTTTAGAATCTTCGTGGCGTTTATCAACCCAAAAGACCTACAAATCAGCCTGGTTAAGATGGCAGAAATGGTGTTCCATGAATAAGCTCCCGACTTGTGATCCAACTCCAGAAAACGTAGCTCAATTCTTATGTTACTTACACTTGGTAGTCAAACTAGCACCAAGCACTATAAACGTTCACAAGTCTGTTGTAATAACGTTTGCCTGTCCACTGAAAGCAGATTCTATAAATAACCATCCTCTTATTAAACAAGTCCTCAAAGGTATACAAATAACTAAACCGAAGGTGAAACGACCACCTATATGGAACATAAATAAACTGATTGACCACCTTACGGCCTACACGGTCAACGATGAGAGTTTATTTCAAGTATCTAGACATGTAGCGGTGCTCCTACTACTCGCCTCCGGAAGGAGGGTACACGACTTAACTCTATTGGAAATAAATCACAACTCTATGGTCGATATGGGCTCAGAAATTATATTTTGGCCAAAATACGGTTCTAAAACGGACTCTGCTACTCACATTCAGTCTGGGTGGAAAATATTGCAAAATGCCAATATAAAACTTGATATAATTTGGTGGATTCGGAAACTTATTGAAATATCTCACAAGAGGCGACAAAGTCAAAATGAGCTCAATAGTCTATTTATAACTACAAAAGGCAAAGTAAGACAAGCGTCTCGAACAGTTATAGCAGGATGGATAAATACACTTCTAGAAGAAGCTGGAATTGCTAGCTCAGCGGGAAGTATCAGAGCAGCCGTAGCTTCACATAGCATATTTAATAAATGTGAATCCATTGATCAGATTCTTAAACGTGGAAACTGGAAATCTCAAAGAACAGTCTTTAATCATTACTTTAGAGAAATAAGATCAAATCCTAACACAGTCACTAATGCGGTACTCCAACATTTTGAACCAATTTAAATATTGTTACCTAGTATACATAATGTTATGTTAAATAAGTGTTAAGACTGATTATTATTATTTGCTGTTATGCAACTAAGAATTTATAAAATAAGACTGATTAAGTCATTAAGAAACAAGTACAATTTATTAATAAGCTGATTTTGTTTAATATACGTAGTCAAACAAAACTTTATCTTTCTCTCTCGCCTAACACCAGGTACTTATTTTTACCTAGTCACAGTACACATCATCAGCACCGTCAGAATGTAAACACGTCTCAATGTGGGTCAAGCGGAGGCTTCGAACACCTAAATAGAACCGTTTTCCCCCCAAAGGGAAGAAAACGATTATTTAGGTTTCAAGCCGAAGCTTGACCCACACAATTTAAAACTCTTGACGGTTTTCTTTTATTAAACTCGTTGATAGCGTACTGGCTCCTTCACAAAGTTCTACAAGGCAGCCGGTGCTGAGGCGCCAAAGCGCCAGACAAGACAGCCGCGATGACAGTGACATCTGATGGAATCTTAGGATTGACATGACTTTGACAGTAACTAGCACGATATTCAATGGTGTTAATCTCAATGTGGGTCAAGCTTCGGCTTGAAACCTAAATAATCGTTTTCTTCCCTTTGGGGGGAAAACGGTTCTATTTTAAAGTAACAGTCGGGCGTTTCACTAGGGCGATCCTTGGGTCCACAATATATCTTGTGGGCAGGCAACCGCGATTTGACTGACGCCTCTCTCTGAAAGGACATTTATCAGTCTCACTACTCGGGTTACTCTAAAGCAAACAACAATGGATTCTCATTGACAAATTATCTCGGTATTCGTTGGTGTTAAGTCTTTTGACTAATCTCTTAAGGCTAGCTGATTTTGTGTATTTGTTGGATAATTTTCGCTTTTGATAAACGGTTTTAGTGGAAACGTTCGTAGCAAAAGATAAAGTGAATGACTATTAACCCTGATAAAATGACAAAGAAAGGTAAATTTAAAAAATTGGGTGTCTATAACATATATTCTTTGTGTATAACCACAAAATTTGGTGTAGCGCTGTTTCGGGTTAGTCTCCTTTCGTTTAAAAAAGCGGGTAATCTAATTAGAACGTGGTCTAAAAGCTGGTCTTGGTTTAAACGCTACTGGCAGCTGGTCAAAAAAGCTTCTTGCCTAAAACACAAATAGTCTAAATATACATATCGTTTGAAACCGCTACCCGTCAGTAATGCAACTTGTCTAAAACGAAACTTTTTGACGGAGCAGTTTTGCCGCTGCCTGTATCCATGAAAAATTTACAGAATAGTTTTTATTTGTAGGTAGGTACTTACATACCATCAACATTAAAAAGTTTTGAAAGATGGAATAGAATCAACAAAGATTGATTGTTTTACTAACCTTGGTCAAATATAATTTAATTTAATTAACCGGAATACTTAAATT
This sequence comes from Eupithecia pulchellata, assembly GCA_963931895.1. Classification (NCBI taxonomy): domain Eukaryota; kingdom Metazoa; phylum Arthropoda; class Insecta; order Lepidoptera; family Geometridae; genus Eupithecia; species Eupithecia pulchellata. The sequence continues at coordinate 6,552,831 of OZ007521.1, read as the reverse complement.
GGTCTAGTTAAAAAAGTAACAAAATCAGATCGAGATCAAAATCTTCTAGGCAGAAGTTTATTGGAGTAAAAAATAATCAAGTAGGTGTAGAATGAAAAACTAAGTCTCGTTGTTTTAATGAAGCAAAGAACGTGGAGGATAAGCTTACTTATAAATCTTTAAGATAGTAGCTAGGACATCACCTACCGTAATATGTAGAGGAAGAAGTATTGCGTTGTGATTTATTTTCAAGAATTCGTAAGAATCAAAAATTCTAAGGCCTTTAATTCAACCCGTGTATGTTGTAAGAGGCGACTTAAGGAACAGAACAGAAGCGAAGGTTTACTTCTATATTTGTCTTTAACACCTACTGAGTACCGTACTAAGATCACCAATCCAAACATAATGCTGGAGAATCCAAATAGCGTCACCTAGCCCCAAGCTAAGCAACGTTTGTGTTATGGCCACTATAACTGATATGCCTTAATACAATCAACTATACAGATATATTTTATTAAAGACAAAAAAGCGACTGTTTCACCCGGAACAAATCTGCAGGTCGTACAAATATTTGTCACGAAGACACCATACGTGGTAATTATATCGAAACCCTTCTTGTTTGAGGGAGCATGTGAACTGCTAAACGTGCCTGAACTTTATCAATTGAGAAGTTCATTTCTTAACCAGTCAAATTATTAAAAGATACACCGTACGCCACTCATGAAAATGAATGTGATACGCGGATAAACTAAAGCCTATTTTCCGCATACCGGCCTGTTACAAATTGCTTTGGGCAAAGCGTAAATTTTAATTTTATCTCTAATACCCGAATGAGTGCGTGACTCGGCGTTATAAATGTTCCCTAACCACGTTTGCTTGCAGAGGTGCAGAGCTTAAAGCAATGCCTGTAGTGTAGTTTTTTCTAGAACTTAACCACAGTAGAGAATATAGTAATAATGCATACAGTGTTTGTTATGTTGTGTACCTACTAACGATCCGCCCCGGCTTCGCACGGGTATTTAACAAAAAAAATTTTTTTCATGCAGACCTATAAGAATCTGAACCGGATGCTGGACAGTCTAGCTTCAGTCTTCCGATGTATCGGTCTTGGCATGAATTTGGATAAAACCAAAGTCATAATCAATGCCCACATTGATCCAAGACCGGTGATCGTACATGGCCACCTACTCGAAATTGTTTCTGAGTACACTTACCTCGGGCAGATTTTGCAGTTGGGTAAAAACAATTTCGAGAAGGAAGCCAAGAGAAGGATCCAGCTAGGCTGGGCAGCGTTCGGAAAACTACGTCGAGTCTTCTCGTCATCCATAGCGCAATGTTTTAAAACGAAAGTTTTTAATCAGTGCGTCCTACCAGTCATGACCTACGGAGCTGAGACGTGGACACTCACAATAGGGTTGGTCCACCAGTTCAAAGTCGCTCAGCGAGCTATGGAAAGAGCTATGCTCGGAGTTTCTCTGAAGGATTCGTAACGAATACATCCGACAGAGAACTAAAGTCGACATAGCTCGGAGAATTAGCAAACTGAAGTGGCAGTGGGCCGGCCATATTTCGCGAAGAACCGATAACCGCTGGGGTAAACGTGTTCTGGAGACCGCGACTCGGTAAACGTAGTGTAGGACGCCCTCCGGCCAGGTGGGATGACGATCTGCGAAAGACTGCTGGCAGATGCTGGATGCGACAAGCCGAAGACAGGTCGCTATGGCGCTCATTAGGGTAGGCCTATGTCCAGTAGTGGACTAACATAGGCTGATGATGATGATGAGACCTATAAATTTTCATGCCGTGTGGTGCCGGCATAGAATTTCACCACCCCAACTCTTCCCGTGGGTATCGTAAGAGGCGACTAAGGGAAACACAGCGGGGGACGGGCAGCAGCGCCTTCTGCAGAACAACTACACCGAACTGCGATCCCCAACTCGCATGCCCAGCGTGGGGATTATGGGTAATAACCCCCAAATAATGATGCCATCTATGGCGCTCATTAGGGGAGGCCCATGTCCAGCAGTGGACTATTATAGGCTGGTGATGTTGATGTTGATAAATTTCTTGAAAATATTCTTAAGCCTATGTTCATCAGGGAAAATTTAGAATTTTAATGGTGAAAGAATTTTTCAAATCGGTCCAGTAGTTTCGGAGCTTATTCAATTCAAACATACAAATAATCAAATCTTTACTCTTGATAATATTCATATACCTACATAGATATTAGTATAGATAAATAGTAGATTTAGGTATTCGTTTTTTGTTTTATTGTCTAGCACACACATCTTAACTTTACGTAAATACACTAGAACTACTCCATCCATGCGTTTATTTCTTTAACACCGTTTTTATAACTGAAACAGAAGGCAGAGCTGCTTTGGACTTTGTGCTTAGTAATTCGTGGTTCTAAAAATAAAAAAAAAAGGCTGAACAAAATAATGCTTTATTACATACTCTATTTTAATTCAAATAAGAAATCGTTTGTTTGCTTCATGTCGATTATTATTAAAATTGTTACCCTACTCAAGTAATTAGGAGTATATCTGAAAAGAAACCCGCAATTTAAAATTATTGGGGAGTGACAATCGGGACTAAAGACAGCTTCGATATTTACCGACCTGGCATTTTACATGTGATATAAAAATGAAATTTATTTTATTGTAGAAACTGTTTACATTTAAAAACTGCTTAAAAGCTAGGTAAAACAACAGTTTATTCATTAATTATGGATGTTCAATATTTTACTTTTATAAATAGTTTTAAAATTGATTAAAAACTTCTTAAATTTCATATAAATATTCTAAGAACCAACTACGGATGTAGTAAATACATACATTATAGTTGCGTATACTCAAAAATTTATAAAAAGTATTCTATGTCCGTGTCCTGGTTCTAAGCTCCTTACCAATTTTCATCCAAATCGATTCAGCCGTTCTTGAATTAATAGTGTTGTATCTATTATACTTCTTTTTATCTCGAGAGCAATGAATCCGGGTCATTCAAAGAATCCAAAAAATCTCGGAAAGTAAGAATGCTAGGTTAATGCAATAAATTGTATTTAATAGACAATTTAATACTCCTTAAATGAAAGTTAAAAAAATATGAGTCACCATACATTTTATTTACACAAAATTACATAAAGAAAAAAAACTGCTGATCTCTCCTTAAAACAAAAATAGGAAACATGAAATTTTTGAACTTTATGACGATTTTCTTGAATTTCAATACTTCGTATTACCTCCTCGTGCTTCCATTACTGCGTTTACGCGGTTTGGCATGCTGTACACCAAGTTCCTTATACGATTTTGGGGAATATTCTCCCATTCCTCTGTGAGAGCAATTTTGAGCTCAGGAAGCGTGATTGGGGGAGGGTTTCGTTGTTTTACGCATCTCCCTAGCTCGTCCCAAGCATGCTCGATCGGGTTGATATCCGGGCTGCGCGCTGGCCACTCCATACAAGTAATGTTCATCTCTTGAAGGTAGTCATTCACAATCCTACCTGTATGAGGTCGGGCATTGTCATGCATAAATATAACATCCTCACCCAAATTGACCATAAATGGACCAACGTGTTCGTTGAGGATTTCTTCCACATATCTTACGCTAGTTAAAGAGCCGTTTTCTATGATCACCAGCTCTGTGCGACTTTCAGAGGAAATTCCGGCCCACACAAGTACAGACCCACCACCGTAGGCTACTTTTTCTTCGAGGCATGCTTGCTTGAATCTTTCCCCTGGTCTTCTATACACTCTGTGTCTTCCATCGTGCTTGTAGAGCATAAATTTTGATTCGTCGGAGAACAATTTATTGCATTAACCTAGCATTCTTACTTTCCGAGATTTTTTGGATTCTTTGAGTGACCCGGATTCATTGCTCTCGAGTGTATATGGATATATCGCGCTATGCCTTGATGTTGCATCTTACTTTATATTATACCTACGTCTGTGACGGGCTTTAACTGAAGCATCTATCTTATAAAACACAAACCATAATAAAAGCCATAAACTACGTTATATAAAACTATTACACGTGTTCACTATTCTACTTACAAATGTAAGTAACCGTCAGAACCGCGTCGGCCCTCCTGTGCCAGTTTGAAGGGAGCTACTTCGAAACTCAGCAAAGCATTAACCTAAATTGTTTTTATTTAAAATAACGACAAACCATTGGAATGCTAGATATTAGCTAACTAATCATAGTCCCCAGTTAAGCAGAGCTTTTGTTTAGGGTATTAATCGATTTTTTTTATATTTATTATCAAAGAAAATAACAATTAAATAGCGAAGCAATGCAGCCAGCACCTTGAGTACACTTGCGACTGGTATTGACATGAATCAGTTGAGCTTACTGTAGTTGGTTTGCAAATTCTGCAGTTAGCTCAATTGTAAATACTAGTTCTGATTAGTTTATTTAAAATGCAATTTATTTGTTACTAAAGACTTACTCTGTTAAAAAAATAACTAAATTAGAACTATTATTTACAATACAAGCTAACTGAAGACTGTTGCAAGCAAACTACAGATACCTCAACATATTACTATTATTAAAATAACTATGATTAATCTACCTTCTTGACATCTAATTCTTGAACATCTATCATCATTACTATAATTTTGAATAGAATTATAATTTAACATTTGTGACTACTGTTATTAGAATGTATTTCTGTACTTAGTTCGACAAATAAATAATAAATTGATGAGAAGGTTTATTTCAGTAAAGTTAACAGTAGGTTCATCTTACAACTTGACTACTGTTTTAATTTTAGATACTTTTTATCATTTTACCAGTTTTATACCAAAGCATGTCGCAGTTTATACCAAAGCATGTCGCAATCAAAGCGCTCGGTTTTTCCGTAAGCACAGATATCTCGGGATTCTTTCAGCATACAACCCCCCCATATCAGTGTGCGAGTCACGACGGGACAGTTTATTTCAACTTCTCAACTCCTTCGAGCGTTCGAATGGAGCATAATTTTCATAAGGAACGCGCCCGTTGTGCCCAACGCAAAAATTAGATCACTCGTACTCTCTTGATTCGACGCGACTTCCTAACGAGTGTGTGAAACGAAACTTTTATCACTTTGAATTCTGATTTGTAATCCTCATACTAATTGAAGGGATAAAGTTACTGGTAGAATCAAAAAGTTAGATTATGTATGTAGCTGCCGCAGATACCCGATATAAACCATAGGGTAGTAAATTAACCCTTTCACGATTGTCTGTCGGATTTTCAATCTGTGAAATGTCTATTTAATTCCTATATTCTACATGTATATTTCTTATTCATCTATGCGCTTACAAAACTAATTTTATCCTCTGCTTGAAAGCCATAATTAAGAAAAGCCGCATTTTAATCAAGCTTTCGTATTTATAAAACATTTGTATGTATGCGAGATGAAAAATCCATGAACATTTCTGCGAATGTGTAATAAGAAAATGTTTATTTGAGCATATCGAGCGAGACGCGCGACACATTGAATACAAGGTGGCGTTCGGGACGCAAACATAATTTAGTTATCTCACACGAGACCAGAAAGTTTCGCTCAAACAAATAATATAGGTTTCCGTGCGGGGAGCACCTGGGCGGCTTGCGATCGGTGTGTCCCTTGGGAAATAAAAACTTTGCTACACGTCGCATGTCCTAAAGCCTTCTTACGGTCTCTACGACACGTTCGTCGATTTGATACCGACGTACAGTTTATGGCTTTGATTCTCAACGATACGTTTACGATATTGTTTCGCATTACTGCTGCGTAAAGTGAGTGTAAAACGCTGACGGACCCTCATCGGGAATGGCCGGGCCGGATGAGATCAGCCATTTTACTCGGATTCATAACCCTTTTTCTTGGAATAGAATATCGAGTTATGGATTTCAGTTGTGACAAAACAATTTCAGTTTTGCGATATTCAGATTGTAAGACTGCATTTTCTTCAAGAACTTTACGTAAAGTTTTAAATTGTTTCAGAAGTTAGTTATTTGATTCGCTGGTAATATTCCACCTTACATCTGCAGCCCTGCATTCCGATGTCAGAATTTCTTTGAAATGACTTCGCTAATATAACTAGTGTTGAAAGTTCCAGACGTCTCAAGTTCGATAACTGCCCGGATCTCAGCGAGAATTTTTAAATTAATTCAAACGAAAAATAAAATTAACGAAGTTGGTGGAGATTAAATTATACTCGCAGTAATTTGTGTTGAGAAGTTCGTTAGGTCACAGCGTTGGATTGCGACAGGCTGTAGAACTTTTACTTGATTACGAGCAATAAACATTAATCATGACGGAAGAGCACTAAATGCCTAAGAACAAGCTTTTTAAGTAGGTAAGCCTAAATTAAGTAGCGTGGAAAAGGGGGATATTGAACCAAATCTGTGGTAAATTGTTTTATCCTTGTTAACTCTATAAAATATCAGATTATCTAGATAAATAAATAAATAAATAATGCCGGACAATTCACACAGCATCATCTAGCCCCAAGCTAAGCAGAGCTTGTGTTACGGGTACTAGATGACCGATATACATAATACAATATAGGTTTCCATACATACATAGATTTTTTTATTATTCATAGAAAACGACCAGAACGCCTTGAACAAATATCAGCAGATCGTACAAATATTTGTCCCGAGGCGGGAATCGAATCCGCAACCTCCTGCGTGGCAGGCGGACCTTCACCCACCGCGCCACAGAGGTCGTCAAAATGATGATAAAAAAGTTTGGGACGAGCCTTGCTCTGATAAAGGTTTCGTACTCTTTTCTTTACTTTACCTTAAAATGATTGAAGTAAACACTGAATCAAAGTGATCAGTCACTTTATTTCCCAGTATTACTGATGTTATTTGTATTTTGTGACGTGTCCAAGAGTCCTGTAAGGTTGAAAGGAAATAAAGCACTTTGATTTTGATTTGACTGTTTGACTGTGACCCATAAATACATAGGTAGGAGAAACTTGCGACTCTTCCACATTCACTCAACGCAATCTATAAAATCTTTGAATAAACATTTACCTTCTTTGCCCTTTTGCACTCGTAAAAGGGATCTGAGAAACTTCCCTAAACTTATTTAAACTTTTACCCTAGAAAATCCTTTTCGCAAGCAGTTTAAATGCGGAATTGAATATGTATTAGAGTATAGAGAGAAAGAGTATTGGGAATCGGCTCGGCAGGTAAACAAAACGGTCGGTAAGTTCTGTGAATTGTGTTTATGAACTAAGTTTTGAGCTAGGTCATATCTACATAGACAAGGATAAAATATTAGGGACTAAACATTGTGAACATGATTAGTATGTACATTTTGACACTGGAGCTTTCCAACCCTTGAACATTTTGTCACGTTGACTACCAAGTCCCTAAATGGGTTTATCTACCTAAAAGCGATCTTCAGATAGGTTCAGCTGTGGACGTCGTTTGGCTGATATGATGATGAGGTCCTTTGTATCTGCTGAAAACCACGATGATGATGGTTTTTATTGACGACCTCTGTCGGTTGCGGGTTTTATTCCCGCCTCGGGACAAATATTTTTACCATCTGCAGATATTTGTTCAGGGGATTTTGGTCGTTTTCTACATATAATAAAAATTAATTATCTACGTAATATATTGTATTATGTATATCAGTATTTGCTTAGATTGTGGCTTATGTATATCAGTATCTGTTGGCTTGTGGATGTGGGGATTGTCTAGTATTATTTATTTATTTATTCATGACGTTCTAAAATGTTCTAGAAGCTGGTTCCAAAAATTGTTTAATATCTTTAATGAAAAAGGTTAATAATGTTTTAATGCCTTCTCTAGTGAAAATATCTGTGATAAACAAAGGTTAAGCTTGCATCAACAAATCTGGCATACCAAAAAAGCTAATTTGAAAATTGCTACCGTTCCATCCAAAGTTGAAATTAGGAAAACCGTGATGAACCCAGAATACCTCGAGGCGAACTTTAGAACCCTTTGAGCCGATCTATTCGATAGACGTTATTGGAAAGTGTTTATGTTTAGTAAGATACTTTGGTAAGTACCCTTGTCAATAATGTTAATTAGTTGTGAGTGAATTTGCTGAAAGGTTAGTATCAAAGGTTCGATAGAAAAAATTGACAGAGAAGCTGTCTGAGGGAAACAGTTACGTAATAATTACATAGAAGTTAAGATACAAATTCTTGATGTTTATGGACGTTCTTAATGAGGCAGTTCTTTATGAGATTTCAGCTAAAGGTCTCAAATAAATGTTATTTAGATGAATACACGAAAGCAGTGATTTTAAAAAGCTTGAAAGATCAAAACTTAAAACATAAAATTAAAAAGTAATTGATTTCAAAGTTTTATTATTGTCTGAACGAATTTTTTTCCGATAAATCCTTAGTTATTTTTTAATGTTACGTGCCATCTCTCTATTTTCCATACGGTGACCAGTCAACTGTAACCTGTACCCGTACCCTTAATTGTATTTTATTTCTTACTTTTCATACACAGGTTTTTTTTGCCAAATCAATATCATTATCTTTAATAAGATAATCGGACAGTGAAATTTTTATTGACCTTTTGACAGAAGCTTCTATAAGTACATAAAAATAAAGGAATCTGCTAATTACATGAGGTCCATTCGGCATACGAAACCACAAGTTCGTAACTCGTTACCTACGGTAAAGCTAAAATTCTGTTTCGTTCGTAACTAGTTACTAGGGAATACGTTTCTTTTCTAACACGACACCGATATTAGATTCGTAACCAGTTACGATGAAATACGGAAAAAATCCTTGAAGATAACAGGTTGAGCTCACTCCTTCTATTATAATGATGGTCTTGTAGGTAATTTGACTACCATGATCATAACTTTTCGACATCAGACAATCGTCATGTTAACCTCTACTCAGTACTTAAATGTTTTATCAACGTCAATTTGGCAATAGATACATAGATATATGTACACGTGATTTGTTATTTGATTAATTAATTAAAGTACGAACAACTGAATGTAAAACAAAGAAATAAAAGTTCGACCTATAAACTCTAGACCTAACTTTGAAAGTTGGATAACTGCCCATACTTTCTATACTCGACTTCGGGTTAATAGGGTTTGTGAAGACTGCAAAAGTGTTTCGACCGTTTCACTAACTGAGGTCTTGGCTGTTGCGACTGTAAGACTACATGTAGCTTTGTAGTCTTACGTGTTAGTGTTGCGACTGTAAGATTACATGTAGTTTTGTAGTCTTACGTGTTAGTATTGCGACTGTAAGACTACATGTAGCTTTGTAGTCTTACGTTTTAGTGTTGCGACTGTAAGACTACATGTAGCTTTGTAGTCTTACGTGTTAGTGTTGCGACTGTAAGACTACATGTAGTTTTGTAGTCTTACGTGTTAGTATTGCGACTGTAAGACTACATGTAGCTTTGTAGTCTTACGTTTTAGTGTTGCGACTGTAAGACTACATGTAGCTTTGTAGTCTTACGTGTTAGTGTTGCGACTGTAAGATTACATGTAGTTTTGTAGTCTTACGTGTTAGTATTGCGACTGTAAGACTACATGTAGCTTTGTAGTCTTACGTTTTAGTGTTGCGACTGTAAGACTACATGTAGCTTTGTAGTCTTACGTGTTAGTGTTGCGACTGTAAGACTACATGTAGTTTTGTAGTCTTACGTGTTAGTATTGCGACTGTAAGACTACATGTAGCTTTGTAGTCTTACGTTTTAGTGTTGCGACTGTAAGACTACATGTAGCTTTGTAGTCTTACGTGTTAGTGTTGCGACTGTAAGATTACATGTAGTTTTGTAGTCTTACGTGTTAGTATTGCGACTGTAAGACTACATGTAGCTTTGTAGTCTTACGTTTTAGTGTTGCGACTGTAAGACTACATGTAGCTTTGTAGTCTTACGTGCTAGTGTTGCGACTGTAAGACTACATGTAGCTTTATAGTCTTACGTGTTAGTATTGCGACTGTAAGACTACATGTAGCTTTGTAGTCTTACGTTTTAGTGTTGCGACTGTAAGACTACATGTAGCTTTGTAGTCTTACGTGTTAGTGTTGCGACTGTAAGATTACATGTAGTTTTGTAGTCTTACGTGTTAGTATTGCGACTGTAAGACTACATGTAGCTTTGTAGTCTTACGTTTTAGTGTTGCGACTGTAAGACTACATGTAGCTTTGTAGTCTTACGTGCTAGTGTTGCGACTGTAAGACTACATGTAGCTTTATAGTCTTACAGTCGCAATAGCCAAGACCTCAGTTAGTGTAACGGTAAGAGTAAAATTAGATTTTAGATTTTAGGTTGGTGTTCTTTATTAGAAAGTTTAGGTACTCAAATATTAAAGTAAAATTTTATCTTTATTAACTAAGAAAATTATAATTATATAACCATAATTATCAATATCTGTCGTAAGCATCCCCTAGACGCTCGCATTCGCAAGGCAATGATGAGGCGAAAAAAAAATAAAAAATTTGGAACCACCTCTGAATCATTCTCTATACCTACAACTACAAATGAATCGCACAATTCGGTCCATAAAATTACGGAGAAATCTACGACATTATTATAAAAAAAAACAAACATACAGGCATTGCGACTCCTCCTTTTTTCGAAATTGGTTAAAAGGGAAGGTCTATTGCCTTGAATAATCTACTGTGCGACTACAAATGGGCGAAGGTCCTGAAAGCAGGGAAATAATACTATATGTGGCGCGTTCGCTGCGACCGCGGTAAAACGTTGTTTTGCTGAAAAACGCGTAAATCTCTCACGCAAATACAGTGAATGCAGTTTGGTCGTGTCAGGCTGTCCTATTAGTTACTCTGTAGGTTTATCACGCTGTTTTATTATTCAGAAGCACACCTGTTTATTGGGTGTATTGATTTTCAGAAGTGTATGATGCCGCGTGCAGTGATTGGCGGCTTCGGTTTTTAGGGTTTCGAAACCCTTTCGTGTTCGCTTTTTTCTGTCCTATTTTTATATTTCTTTAATATTTAAACAACTAAACAATATTTTTTTATTAACCTTAATTAAACTAACTAAAAACAGGTAACAGTGGCCTTGCCTATTTAGGGACGGGCTCGGTAGTTTTAGACAATCTTCGATACAAATTCAAAATATTCATAGTGCGCAAAGCGACAAAAGCATTCCCGTCATCTATATTTTACCAACATTTCACAAGAAATAACAATTTCCCCCGGGCTCCAGCAAAAAGGTGCAACCGCAATAAAAGAGAATTGCATCGGATTAAAATTGCCCCGTGCTGTAACTCAGTGCCGTGCGTCATTGTTTAGAGATCTCACAGCGTTGCCGGAGTCAATATGCGGAACATTTCCTATTACACGCCCACTTCTTCCCGTTGCCTTCAGGAATTATATGGAGCTGTGGTTTTGACCACTTGGTTGCACAGAAAAAAGGAATATCACTGTGGTATACGGAGATGGCACGCTATTTCTTTCGATTTGCTTGAAATTTACATACACCGTTTTGTTTCTAAGTACAACAGCGTATAGTCAATCAGAAGGTGCCAACTCGCGTGAATCATTCGAGCGAGTTGACGAATAAGCCTCTTAATCTAGTTTCCCCTCTTGACAATAATCCCTTTAGGGGGAGAACCGGAAAAAATCCAGAATTCTAACTCACCATGTTTTCCCTTCTGACAAAATTTGTTCAAAGGGGCAACAAAATTGTAAACAACTACCAAAAGTAATTTTAAAATCAAATTAACCAAAACGAAGACGCGACGAAAATACGTCCTCAGCCGCCACAATCCATCGACACATCCGATTACAATTTACGACCGAAGAATGTAGTATCATCTCCATATAAATTCGTCCATATTTTTATTCCAACACAATTTGTAATGGAAGCGACACGCGGAGACAAGAGACCGAGGGGGTAGGGAGGGGTGAAATTACTTGCAAATTCCATTTACTAACTCCGAGGCGTCAGAAGAAACCGACGTCTGTAGCTTGTTACCTAGATTGTGGTCTAACAATTTGGAAGTCGGAGGTGAGACTGACGTGCCAGGCAGAGAAACGTTTAACTGAATTCAAAGTTGTGATACTGTTATAAAAAATAGACTTTATGCACTATTAATAAGATAAAACTTTTAAAACTATCATGGTTATTAACACTAAAGTCATTTATAACGGGATATTTACCATGATTAGAGTTTTGAGTTTTCCAATATTTCGGCACAGTTACATGCGCCATGATCACGGAACAACTGGCGCATGTAACTGTGCCGAAATATTGGAAAACTCAAAACTCTAATCATGGTAAATATCCCGTTATAAATGACTTTAGTATTAATAAGATTCTTAGAATAGCTAAAATTGCTTAGACAATTCTGGTAATTAAAAGATAACTCCGCGGGTGTGGGCACCGCGGCCTCTAAGGAAAACATACAAAATTTATCTGCAGTCTAGTATTTGCATTACCACTTATTTTAAGGTAGACTTATTTTAGCTTTTCGGCTTGAACTATTTTGTAATGCGAGATAGCAAAGCCAACGACCGGACATACAACATACAATACAATCAGACAAGATTTTTTCAAAATGTTTTTGCTTTGATCACAACAAGGAAAATAAAATAAGATATGGATTTTTTCAGATGTTCTTTGGGCATTTTTTTAAAATATAGATCGCCTGATCTATACATTTATTTACAAAGTGATATTTAAACTATGCGTAGATTAGAATTCAAAATTTTCGCCGATGAACATAGGCTATGGATATAGATAGAACATTTCAAAAAAATTGGGGTTAGCATAAAATTTTTTTTTTCTTAAGTTCCCGTGTGAAGCTGGGGCGGACCGCTAGTTTGTTAGAAAACCAAACAAACAACATGGATGATGCATTTGAACGCAATGCTCAAGTTCAATCTTGATATGGATCAGTTTAGCTACCTGTAGTTTTTTCGCAGCAGTCTGCAGTTAGCTCAATTGTTTCAATTGTAAAAACTAGTTTTTATTTAGTTAGATAATTGTAATTTATTTTGTTAATAAAGATTATCTTGGATTGTTGCATTACTGACGAATGTCCTGGTGAGAGACTTTATAGCGCAGCGCAGTGCTCCTTAATAGCGTCGACTCTGCTCATCTTGATTAGTTTTATTTATTTTGCTTTATTTGGAGAAGAAAAAGTTTTACACGCTTTATGTCTAACTTATAACTCTTAATGCCATGTGGTGCCGGCATAGAATTTCACCACCCCAACTCTTCCCGTGGATGTCGTAAGAGGCGACTAAGGGAAAACACCGGGGGGCGGGCAGCAGCACCCTCTGCAGAACAACTCCACCGAACTGCGATCCCCAACCCGCATGCCCAGCGTGGGGATTATGGGTATAACCCCCAAATGATGAGTAATGCATTCTATGGCGCTCATAAGGGGAGGCCTATGTCCAGCAGTGGACTATCATAGGCTGTTGTTGATTGATTGATTGATAACTCTTATCATTTATAAGTCCTCGCATGTAGAAGCTAAAATTACTGATTGCTTGCGGAAGCTCCGGTGATGGATCAATTTCCCATACAAATAATACCAAAATGATTTGTAATTTGAGCATGTTTTTACCATGTACTGCTATTAATTGTATTACAATAGTATTAATCTAGGTTGCTACCACAAGCTTTTTTGAAAATAATTGTCTATCTACACAAATAAAAAGAAAACGATTTTTGTTTGCAAAAGTCCGGTTTTGTTTAATTTCATGTCAGTTAAAAGTGTTAGAAAAAAAATTGTAGGAACCTAGAAAAATACTAAACTAATACAAATAAAAGCAGTGCATGGTGAAATTATGCTCAAATTACAAATCATTTTAGTATTACGTTTGTTTGGGAAATTCATCCGTCACCGGAGCCAACTATGTAATATTATAAACTAAGAATAACTAATAAAATTATAAAAAACAGGAACTGAAAGGTGAGAGAAAAAAAAAACAAAAATAACACAAATAATATTAACTCATGGCAAATTAATATGCCGCATCAAACCAGCGCTTAGTCAGTAGTTAAACTCTTCGCTTTTAAGTCGAATAAATTGATTTCTATTTATATCTATCCTTCAAAGTCTTTGAACATGATCACAACTCGTGAGTTTGTTTCTTTTCTTGTGGTACGATTACCAATGAATAGCCGGACCTCCGATTGGTATGTAAGCAACGAGGCGTTACCGCGAACTTAGCTCATTACCAATGTAACGCCCACGGAATGACAATGTCGAGAATTTTTACTTTATTCTTTCAACTACGCGGAGCCAGTGTTGGTGTTTCGATAGAGGCAGAAATCTCACACTCCTCGGATAAAAGTTATATTTCACGTTTTCCAGATAATTTTTATATACATTATTATTTATTGTTTTAACAAAATCAACAGCCCTTAATCTTTATCTAAACAGTTCAAACGATAATAATCTAACTTACGGCCAATATAATATTTACATTTTATTTATTTTACCAATCCTCATCATTTCTTTAACAAATTATCGGCCTTAACGCTTTCACTGCCCAGTACCAATCCGACCAGAATTGACGCACAGTTTATACCTAGTTAAGTATGACGTTTAACTTAAGGCGCATACAGCACCTAAACTAGCGCCACCACCTATGTACTTTATGTTATTATTCTGTTTAACAAAGGAATTTTCAAAAATCCATCGTCCAGTTTGTGATACCTATCATAAGCTTTTTTTAATGCCTCTGTAATAGTTTTATTCTATTTAGTTTAGGAAGAGATACGAAGTTGCCCTTGGTGGCCACCAAAATCTATTTTCGTATCTCTTCCTAAACTAAATAGAATAAAACTATTACAGACGCATTAAAAAAAGCTTATGATAGGTATCACAAACTGGACGATGGATTTTTGAAAATTCCTTTGTTAAACAGAATAATAACATAAAGTAGGTGGTGGCGCTAGTTTAGGTGCTGTATGCGCCTTAAGGAAGAAGCCCATTATAATTATCAGAACGCATAGCGCCTTCAGAATGCATAGCGCCCTTCTCGATTGCGTCTATAAGAGATGATTGACAAACCAACCGACAACGGGTAACCAATCCATCGCTGCGCTGGCGGCTTATTATACTGTAGATACAACAATTGCGATTTAGCTTTACGGTCATTGCTGACCAACTTGCTATCTTGGGGTTGGATGATGCTTAGTAAATTCTCATTCTCAAGTATTATTTATTTATCTATCTACAAAATGTGTGAGTATTATGGACTCGTAACCCTCAATGTGTATTTTTTAAATCAAGCACAGTTTTTAAGTTTTTATCCTCAACTATAGTAGTTTTTTAATAACTGTAGTGACATATTTAGCTATATATAGTACGCGGCACTGGCGCATTTGGTAATTCGTAATTTGCATAAGTTAAAAAGTGTCCAACCGGTCACTTCTAAAGCCTCCAAATGTAAAATACGTATCCTTATTTGCTTATATTTACCCATATTTGCTTATATAAGGAAATATTGCTAATTGTAATTTAAAGTACTTCTTTCTTTAATATGCATGACTCAGTTAAGTGAACAAACGCATTTATTCCAATCCTACCCACAATAGTAAATCTATACTTCCTAGTTATCTGTTCTTTATAGTATTAGACTAAAGTAAAAAAATATAAAATATCCTAACCATCTCTAGGTTGGTCGGTAAACTCTGCTCTCTATCCCACGCTTATTAGGTGGCAGACGTGTAGTGGAAAGAAGAGCGGAGACTCCCGCGGCCATATTGAATTTTTCACATTAATTCTATTTCTTTGTTTCAACTTAAAATGCAGCGGGAACCTTGCGGTAACTTGTAGCAGCTGACTGAGTTGGACTGTGGAAAGCATGAGTCTTATCACAGAAAATCGTGTTTATATGACGTTTTGTATATAAAATGCAGCGCGAACCTTGCGGTAACTTGTAGTAGCAGCTGAATGAGTTGGACTGTGAAAAGCATGAGTCGTATCACAGAAAATCATGTTTATATGACGTTTTGTATAAATAAAGTCAGAGTCAGTTTTGGAGTGCCCTTTGGTGCATTTCCTAGTGAAAACTATACTTACCATTCACTTAGTCCCGAGAATGAATGTACATACAAAGAAAAATAAATGAAATATGAAATATCTAGACACGACTTACAAGAATAATTTGTTAAAGCACTTTTGTTTCCCTACACTTGAGCAGAATATCGAAGCATTCAAAATTTTAGCGAAAATACAACGCGTCTATGCTTGTTATCCACGGTATCTATTTCAAGACATGTCACAAACCTTTGGTCTATGAATAATTTACAGTCCCGCCGCGACCGCAAAGTGTTTATTGTGATAGCGCGCCTGACTTCACAACCGCAAGCTCATGTGAAATAAAACACCTAGATTTTTCCTCTCAATCTCTGAGATACGTCTGCTGGATTCCCCAATTCACAACATCCTAAGCGGTCGGAAACACTCAGCCAAAACGAATTATATATCCGGGAAGTAAGTTCCACTCTGGAATTTTTCCAAATCGCTCTTGGGATGCCGCTGTAAGGCAGAAATCAAGAATGTAAGGAGTTATGCTAGTACGCAGTGCCACAGAAATGTATAGCGAAAGTCGACGAGGTAAGGTCTGTAATTACGTGATCGCGGATGGTCGTTTACCGCGAGTCCCGAGGCCCAGGGAAGACGGTAGTAAATAACAAGCGAGATCGGATTATTTCGATAAGATCGTAAAATGAAACAAGGCGCGCCTCGACGGGACGTTTTCTTTTTGAATATGTTAGACGCCGGCACATTGCCCACGTGCGGATGTAAAATACAAAAGTTTGACTAAGTTCAGTTCCTTTTGCCGTCGAAGTTTGCACGAATACATTATTTGCTATGAGTGGGAGATGTTATTAGTTGTGGATCGAGTAAATCATGGGATTAGCGATAAGTTTTATCTTTCCCGTGTCTTTTACAGATGGGTGGTTTTGCTAAGACATCTACGCCTTTACTTAAACATTTACGGATTATTTTCATGAACGTAACAAAAATAAATGAAGAACGCTAAATTCCTTAAACCGACAGCCAAACAACTTTCATAACCTTCCGATTTGGTAACTGATAAAAGTAACCCTATACATTATGCTGAAAAATAACATCAATAAAATCAAAATAAAACTCAATCAGATTCTACTGAATTAGTGACTTTAAAATAATAAAATAAAATCAAACTATAACCAAGAGTAAACCTAAGAAAACAACCCACCATTCTTTTCTTAAAACAATAACCACATAGTTCCCTGCACAAACGTTACTTTACGACGTAAATTATTCAAATATATTCAAAAGCTGGCAAGTATCTAACAGCTATTTCTAGTTTGAAGCCCTCGAAGGCTCACATCTGTGCAGGCGAGCATCTTTAGGCACGCACGGACCGTCCAAGTGCAATCTTATTTTTCCCGAGTCTGGCGCTCTGCCTGTGGCTTATTGCCTACGTGCCGGCCGTACTGTCATATTATTCTATCGACCTATCGGTGGTCCACACGCGCGATATTAGTAGCTCTGCCCTCTACAGATATTGCTCCAGGTCGTAAATAAAATTGCTGTTGCGGTAAGCTGTACTTATCGTTGAGGATGTTTCGGTTAAGGATCTGTGTACATTTTGCGCGGTAATATGAAGTAGTACTTGGAGACGTTCTAGAGGTAGTAACTTTTTTTATGTTTTAGGATATATCAAATTATATACATCTACTCATTTGAAGTTGAGGACCGTTTCAGTCAGTTTCCGGTATTTCGAAAGGCTAACTGTTTTATAGTTTTTTGAAATTCGGAGGAGAAGAGAGTTTAGAGGACCATTGCGATTTCTAGCTTACCTAAGTGAAAACCAGGTATCTTTTGTAGATGGTACGAATGGAATTTTTATTGCTTACAAAGATTAACTTACCACGAAACTTGTTTATCACAATTACGCAAACAATAACATAATAAAGGCGACCGCAGGCGGCGTTATTGTCGGCGAATGTTACCGGCGAGGATTGTCGGAAAAAGTGAAAGTTTTTATCTGTTTTCCCCGGCCGCGCGTTCTCATTTCCACCAGTTTCTGCCGCTCTTGATCACAATCTCAGGGCTGTGCCGGCTATGATAAATAAATGTGTAGTGACACGGTTATAGTAAAGTAGTCGTGACTTTTGCGTTTTGAAATTAAGCGAATACATTCGTCAAGCAGAGCCCAGTCAGTCACTCAAATCACTCAAAGTCACTAAAATTGTCTTGAAATATCACCATAATGTTTATTTCGAGACACATGTCTTGATGCATAAAATAACAAATTTAGTAAAGTTAGTTCATGGCATGTTGCAAACCGTTAGAAAGGGGATAGACTAGAGAAGTTTTTAAAAGAATTCGAAGAACTTAACAAGTCTTAATATTTTTGTTAAGTTTCGTTCAAAGTTGAGCTTTTTATTCCAGTAAGCATTTTTAAAATCTTTGTAAGACGATAAAAAAAATCTAGTATTTGCTTACCAGTAGGTAATTATGGTTTCGATCAAACGGAAGAACATTAAAAATTTAAATAAATCACAAATTTGGAGACTGCTCTGCATATTTTTTTTTTAAATCCAAGTTTAAGTGCAGGTTTTTGTAAACTACACACAAAAATTTAAATAAAATTATAAAATCCTCCGAGGGGCCAAAATTTTATTTGAGGGGGTTGGGAAGGTAGCAAAAACCCCCCACCCCCATTTCATTTTGGCAAACGATGCACCAAACACCCTGTATAATAAAAAATATCTATCCATATAATCTATTGTAAAAAGAAATCAGTTATCTAGTCCCTATAACACAACCTATGCCTTGCTTAGAGTTAGACGATGCTATGTGGTGTGGATTATCTATTTTATAATAGCCGTAGTCGGATAATAATGACAATTGCATGATAGCACAAAAGCTTGTGATATAACTGTTTATACCATTACTCACTATTAGGTGTGCAAAGATCAGATTCGTTCGTCCAAAACCAAGGGGGCACGGGGGCAAGGAGAGACCGTGAAGTTACTGGATGTTGCCTTTACTTTGTACTTTAATAATACATATATACTAAAAGCTGGTGACGTCATGGAACGTCGACGGGAAATAACTCGCTAAATATGAGGACGTCCTACAGCTTCTATCAGGCTGATGTACAGTTTCCATATGTATACCATATGGATCAATTAATGTTTCAATTAATGGCGGGAAACTGCGCAGGGTACAGAAAACTGGTGATTTCTCATATTAATCGCGTCGCTGAGCCATAGAAGTAAGTAAATAAGTAAGAATAATGTTAAAATATAAATGGACGATCACGTTTTAATTACTCTACTGAAAAGATTCTTTTTCGCTCTGTTTAAATGATTGAAATGTACAAAAAATCAAAGTGATTACTTTATTTCCAAGCTTTACTGATGTATTTGTATTTTGTGACGTGTCCCGTAAGGTCTACTTCACACAGCATTATCCAATCTCAAGCTAAGCAGAGCTTGTGTTATGGGTACTAGATGACTGATATACATTATAATATACAAATACATCGATAAATTTTCTTATACATAGCAAACGACCAGAACAAACATTCGCTGATCGTACAAATAGAGTACAGAGGCGGGAATCGAACCCGCAACTTCCTGCGTCGCGGGCGGACCATCGCCCTCCGCGCAGCAGAGGTCGTCAGGACTTTTCATCCACATTTCCGCAGAACTTTGTGTCCATAACCTGCAAACTCACCGGCCCGGGGCACGGTCCCTAATAAAATGAGCGGCAGTAACGCGCTGTTTGCACCGACGCGACCGAGATGACAGATACGGCACGGCGCTCCCACCGTTCTTATAAACTAGCTTGCTAGCACTACTGAACGAAAATTTTCAAAATATTTCACGTGTTTATTTATAGCGCGTGAAGCGGGTCCTTTGTTAGGTGATGAATGAGATGGATGGCTGTTTTCATAATTCAAATTGATTATTATTATAAATGTAAAAGCAATTTTCTCCATTAAGAACTTTTCTGACTACAAGGCAAGAAGATACTTTGTTTAATGTAGGAGAGGGACGACGGCACTATTTAATTATTTATTATACCGATATAAATAATACTTACAAACACTTTTTGTACAGAGCCTAGACAGTACCATTACCATTTTTGGAAGAGCATTTTTAATTCCGCGAAATACTCTGCACTAGTTTATCATTTATTTATTCGATGAATATGCAAAAGATGAGAGATAATGGACGACTCACTTTGGCATGCATAAATATCAGATATTCTATATATAAAGAATGGTTTGTAAAACGAGTATAAAATAGGCAGATGAAAATGTAGCCAGGCCTAAGAGCGTGCAGGCATTAGGCGTTTTAGACCGTTTTGTACGGAAATATTGTATACGATTGTTCTGAACAAAACCTTTTGTACCGAATCGAAGTGCGGGTTTGATTCTTTACGTATGATAGAGACCAGATAGCTTATAAAACGCGCGTTACTAAAGCTCGCTTTAAAATGCCTAATGTGCACATAGCCGAACGGTTTTATAAACGCCTTTTCGTTAAAACGAAACCATTACACACTGCAGTGACATTTTGCTTTATGAACTCCCCCATCCTGTTTTCATTAATTCCTCCCTCATGAACCAAATAAAAGCTAAAAAGGAAATGTTTTCATACTTGGAATTTGGCACTCAAAGAGATCTCTGACGCTAGTATAAGCTCAGTTAGGCGCAATACAGACGGCAGATATTGCGGCAACTAGCAACTGGCAACTACATAGCTGTCTACATATAAAATTCTTCTTAAAATAATTATTCAGTTTAAATTTATATTTATTATTAGATTATATAAACATATCATTATTATAACTACAGTACGAAAGAACACTGTAAAGTGCATACGTTTAAAACTGAGTTGCTCCTCTCAGCGTTTTTGATTTAAGAAGTAGTAAATCATCATTAAGTAAAAGATAAACTCTAGGAGATCTGATAATTATTTGAAATATAGTAATATAAACTATTGATAAACAATACTATGATTAAGTCAACACTTATTCTATTAATAATAATTCATGTCCAATAGACAAACTATTGAACTATTTACAAGTAGCTCATCAGACCAACTACGTAATACAGTTGAAAGTATGCTTAAAAAATACAGTTTGTACAACTAGAGTTGCTCCGTCTGCATCGCCCCTTTGACGCATTATCTGAATATTGAGATTCTGTAACAAATATACTTAATACCTACTGCAATATAAGGAAGTACACTATTTTAAGGGATCACACTATAGTATAATATGACAATGTATGGAGTCAGGTCTGTTTTAATTCTCAAAAATATGCAATCGCATATTAGTATCTTGATTCGATGTATTAGAGAATTAAGAGTACACCAATAGGCCGAAATGAAACACAACATTTTCGTGATAGAAAATTAAAATGATACTATTTTAATTTTCTATCACGAAAATCCAGACTATGAAACCGATATCGGATAAGGTTTTTTAAGTACCTATCTTAGAATAAAAAGGCTGTCTGAAAGTTTTTATTTAAAAGTCAACAATTTCTGATAATAATACTGTAGAATAAGCAGTTAAACCTAAAGATGCAGCAAAAAATTTAAATGGGAAACTCGTTTTAGCAAGCATGTTAACGGCAGAGCCATTAGAGCTAGAATCGCCTGCTCATGCGCTATTTACTTGCCATTACCTTTGTAGCGCTGTGCAGTGAAGTATTAGTACGATGCAAGCAATATATTTAATTGGAATAATTGCTTGCGTAATACTAGTTTCTCAAAAGCGTCCGAGGCTGCAGGAGAACTGTAACTAACCGCTTCTTATGAGTTATTCTTTTTAATTAAAAAATTATGTTCTTATCGCTGAATGTAAATAGCTATTTAAAACTTTTATTCTTAAATTGTTATTACGTGCTTATGAGCGTTTGTGTGCTTAAAGCTTCGTTGTAAGGGACTGCTAGTTTGTTGAAAGTATCAGTATAATAAAAAAATCATGCAGAGTACGAACAGTAACGTAACATTTGGTGTTGCCTCATCAAACACTATAGTCTGATTTGGTTCTCGCAACTCTTAGAAACACCATCTTTAATTTTGGTTTTGATGAAGGAAATATTAAAAAACACAAAAAAACTTTATCTTCAAGATGCTAATAGATATATGTAGGTAGCCTTCATTTATAAAAGAAGGCAATTTTTTATTGTATATAGAGTATTATATCCAAATTGACTCTAGAGTTCTCTAGGACAATAATATCATCTAAAATTTTGAAATATCGAGACAGTCTAACATCAAAGTATTTTATAATGTATGGAATCCTACCTACGAGTAAAATACCTAGTACCACACGTCCCCCTCCCCCCTCGCAATAGCCTCCTCCCATGTCGTCACCGATAAAAGCAACTGACAAAACTAACTGCTTTGCTGGTCTAGTAGCTGCGTGTTTAACCTGTGAGGTCCTGGGCCGGGACAAAAATAGAAATTCTCATTTTTCTAGCAAGAAAAAAATACAGTAGCAGCCGGAATCAGGAAGTTGGTCTGGTTACACCCAAATGCCTCGGAAAGCACGTTATGCCATGGGTTCTGAGTCAGACCTCGCCCCGGTCGTGTCAGTCTGTCCATCAGATTAGAAGGGGGTTTTCACCTATGTCTGTGCACTCACTCGTGCACAAAAACAGGTTGTAATAGTATGTCCTGTGTCATGTGGACATAATATAGTGAAGAAGTGTCCGTTAAGATTGGCCATCGCAGTGACCGAATAGCCTAGAAGGACATCAGCAGACTTATGTCAATTTTAGTCATATACAAACCAAGTAAATATATTTTAATTGATTTCTTTTCTCAAATAATATCTTCTACGATTTTAAATTTGGCCATTCTATACATAAATCTAATTCAACTATTAACAGAACACACTCACAGCACTTATCCCCTGAACCTGGTTACGATCGAAATAATTTTAGAGGTGAACTGGAATTGATTCGACAAGTTAATGGCCCTGTACGCCATAAAGTTGGCGGTGTCTCACTGCTTAATATAGCCGCGTTGCAAGAAACAATTAGACAGGCGGCACAATCATCCTACAGGAGCTCGCAGATGTGTGAATAGTGTGGACGTGGCATTAAAATATTTTTTTTAAATGTTATATGAACATTAGCTATTATTTTCATCTTAGGCCAGTATGAGTACTTGTCGCTTGACCCCATGTGAACCCGAAGGGATTGCGTCGTTATAGAGAGTTCTCATTTTCACCTTTCAGCTCCATTACCAGTTCAGCTCCATATATCATCATAATATTGCATCGGCATCCGATCAGCATAATTATGCCGAGTTTCAGCTCAATTGGATGCCGGAAAGTGGGTGAAATTTCACTTATTCCGGACAAATTCAATTTAAAAAAACTCTTCGCATATTGTTTTTTCGTTTTGTATGTTGCTGCTTGGCTATCTGGAGTTTTAAATAGTCCACGCTAGTTTTAGATTATATCGGTTTTGTGTCATTTAGAGAGAGTGTAGCCCAGTGAGGCGACTAGAGAGCACTAGGTTTCTAGTCGTAAGGTCAGGGTTGCTGTCATTTTTGCATAGAAAATTTGATGCTGCCAAATTCTTAGTTGGTATTTTTTGCTGAAGCCTTCTATCTGTAACTTGACCGTAATGTTTATGCCTATATATAAATGCTTATGGCTCACTTGTGGGGGTAGCAAAAATAGCATTATATTTTATTCCGTGGTCATCTACGCGTTTCAATAGGATTCATTAAGTAGTTTTGCGTGAATTTGTAAACGTTCATATATATTCCTACATCCATTAATGGATGAAAAGGTTATTTTATAGGAGACAATGTTATTAAGTTAATAATAAAATGATCAAAACCCATCATCGGTAAAAAGCTCGTCGATTTCGTAGAAGCACTACGAACCGTAGAGGGTTCTACGAAGCGTAGCATTTCACGTAGCAATTCATGGAAATAATAAATTTTGTAGATACCATTTAATTATGTAGGTATTTTTATTTCATTTCTTCTGACATCTGCGTGGAAGGTAGCAAACGTGTCGAATAGCGTGTAATACGGCGGGCATAAATCGTGAAGGCACAGTGACGAGCGCTTCTCACCGGAATGAGAGACATGTACGATCTTCGCTAGAGTACCCTAAAATTTCCTTTTAACTGTCGCTCCGATGTACGACTGCCTTATTACATTTAATAACTTCTGTTTCAATTTCTATAGTCAAATAGAATTTTATTGGAACTAGGGTATACTATATTCACGACGAAAGAGAACCTCTCTTTGGAAAATTAAAATTTACTCGCTTTTACTGTCATGTGCATTGAATATGCATGTTTATAAATGTTTAATATTTGAGAGCCACTGGGATCTTTTCCGTAACTCTTTTTATAATTAATATCTTCTGCGAAAAAACTCCTTTATTGCAGATCAACTACCAACTCAGTTCAGCTATGATAATAAAAAACCACTAGTTTTCATTAATATTCGAGCACCGATCTCAACCCCAACACTCAATAGAATTTAAAACTATTAAAAACAGCGAAGAACCGCAACAATAACCATCTCCTTGCACAGTATTCAAATAGGATTGCATCTTTGCCAAAACTAGCGGGAGAACGGCGTCGCTTACATTAATATACAATAGCGTTTGACCCTTCTTGTGTCTCTTTGTTTTTATAGGTTGTTGAATAAGCATTAACTAAGTAATTTCGGGAGCAAGTACCCGTTGAGCTGCGTTTAGCAGACCTTTTATGTTTTTACAGGTGTGGAAACGACACATCTGTGCTTGATTACGTGTGAATACTTTCTGAGCATTGTTTTGTTTTGGTGTGACTGAATAAGTAAGGTGTCTTACGCTAGTAGCACACAATATCTTATTTTAAGTAAACTAGTGAAAGACCCGTTTGGGCCCGCTATTGTATGCAATTGGTGATGCAACAAGATGGAGAGGTTAACAGTTGTACAGTACAGTAGAACACGGAGTTCATCTTAGGAGTAAAATACTTTTGTAATATTAAAACTCTCTCACTTAAAATAATTTATTGGAAATAAACCCAGAGGCTTATAATTAACAGGTTAACAAATTTATAAATAACTGAAAGCTTATTAAAGGTTTTCGTGGATAGTTAATCGAAAAATAATTTTAATGCACTTATTCCCACAGAGGATATAAATAATAATAATAATGCTGGATAATCCACACAGCATCATCTAGCCCCAAGCTAAGCAGAGCTTGTGTTATGAGTACTTAGATGGCTGATATACATAATACAATATTATTAAATAGATAGATATTTTTTATTATACATAGAAAACAACCAGAACCCTGAACAAATATCTGCAGATCGTACAAATATTTGACCCAAATATTAAAAAATATTTTAAAATCTATTATTACTTATTTCAAATATTATTATATATATATATATATATATAGATAGAGGATAAAAATTCAAAGCATCAAACACAATAATCAACGGTAGTTTAAATAATAAAATCACATAAAACTTTAACTCTAAAGCAATGAAAAACTGTAAGATGTTGAACGCAACTATCTGGAAAACTGTATATTTTATAACGATCTACTTGAGCTTAAACTTTAGTCAGGAAAATTGCAGACATTAAAAATACTTTGCAACATCGTAATTTTGAGTCCAGACTTACGATTTGTAATGTTTTGTTATTGAATAAAAGTGACGATGATATGATAATTCCTAATTCATTTCTATTCAAAGTTTTCCTGGATGATATCGCTTCTAATTGTTCGCGCGTCTTATGTTATGTCTATACGAGTATGTAAAGTTCTCTAAAAAAAAATGTTTTTGGTATTGTATAAAAATTATATTGTATATTTTTTTTTCTGAGAATGGTAAATTAGGGCGGATCTTTCAAATATCGAATCTTAAACCACGTATAACACTTTTATCACATTTTCGCAATACTTTAATTCTCCAACCATTTACAAAAGTAAATAGTGGCTCTGCATCTGATGTCATACTGCAAAATACAGAACTCTAAAATCACACGAACGACTCGCGTATCACTTTTACCTCTATGTATAAGGTTCAATATTATAGCTCTGGCTGTTTGGGTAATACTTATGCACAGTAAACAGGCGCATGCCACTAACTTGTATTGTAAAATGAACCTTAAAAGCGAGTTAAAAGCCAAATTAGCAGGTATACTGCACCATAAATAAATTAAAATATTGAATGGCAGTAACGGTTGGCATCTATAAATTCAAAATTTATTTATGCCTAAAAAGATAATAAATAATTATTGTAGTCAAGAAAACTGTCTTTCAGGACGAAGTAATTTCCTCAAATTATGGTTTTTCAATCTGGTTATAACGAGTTCAAAATCACTATGATTATTGGTCCGCTGGTTTTATTTAAGATACAAACTGTTATTACTGATTCTTTTATATTTATTTATTGATAAACATTCCTTTGTATTGTAGAAACTTAAATGTATATTGTTTATATTTGTTTAATCTGAGGTCTTTTATACAATAAGACTATATATTTATTAAGTAAATTAGACTACATGTAAATTATTCTACGTTAAGTAAATGTTTAATTAGTATATTTTAAACAAATTCTATGTGTGTGTCACAAATAAAGAATTTACTACTACTACAAATTTTCTACAACTTTTTACAATATTTGTGAAGTGAGATTTCACTAGGCCATACTATTCGTTCTCTGTGCCGTAAGTATTCAGCCTGCCATAGGCCCGTATCAATAGCAGATGCAATTAGTTTGAGTGCACCGTTTTTGATGTAGTACCGGACTGCCGCGATCTGTGTGGAGAGGCTCTGTATAAATAAATCCAATACAGGTAGTACCTACGTAATCGGCACAGAGCTGATTCCAGTGCATGCAAAATGATTGCTGTCATGTTGAATCGAGATTATGTTTGTGATTTCAATAGCTTGTAGATAACCTGCGCGCCTATTTCAGCGTAAGTGATGAATAAAGCATGGTTAAGGACGCGTTTTTCGTGATGATTCTTGGTCGGTACAAACGTAGAACCTGTTAAGTTTCTCAAAAAATATTTCAATTCATTAAAAAATACAAATATAACCTGGGCACAACTAAATGCTGCTCATACAAAACAGTATTTTGAACAGTGTAATTGTACAATAGCACTTTACACCACAAAAGGAGAATCAGGCATAAAAATCCCTCAGATAATTGGAACATTGAACTGCTCATCAAGTCTGGTTTTAATTTTATTAATTAACAAGGCGCTACTCGGCTCGAGAGTAATGTTGAAATGCAAAATATTTGCACGCCGGAAATCTGTCGATTGTACGCTCAACATCGTTGATTTACGATTTCATTAGTTGCACAGACTGACAGACAGAAACAATACCTATACGTCAAGTGAAACTGGTGATTGCATAAAAACATGATTTTTTGAGTCCATAAATATAATTATTAATGAACACACTAATTGGTCGATAAGAAATGCTTCTATCATTGCTTCAACCATTGTAACGCAACGTCATCTTTTGCTGGCGCCATCTTATATTGTTTTTAAATAATTGCAAATTCTAATAGAGCTCACTTTAAATATGTTGGATAGACTCCAAGGAAATAATACGTTTTTCACTTGACTTGGCAACAAAAAGTGTTTTGGTATTACAGCTAGGCAAATATTACTGCGTCTCACAAACAAAAATTATAATATGCCTAGGTCAAGTTATAATTTTAGTTTTTTAAGACGTATAATACTATACATAGATTTAGGTTCAGCCATTTAAATATTAATTGTTCTGCTGTTACATGGTTCGTGAAATTTGGTTTTTAATTTATTGCTTATACATAAAATTTGATATAAGCGATATCATCGTCGTGTCAAAATAGCCATACTATCATCACGTATACGGATTATTTGATCTCCTTTCAACAAAAAAAAAATTAAATCCTCTTCAATTATTGAAACATCAAATAATTGAAGAGGATTTAAATTCAAAGTTAAAATAATAAACGCAACCCTACGTACAAAAGTTAGTCGTCAATACTGTAATGCACGGATCAAAATGCCGTCAAAATCCTCACACATCACTGGGGCACATCGAGTAGATTGATTGCATTTCAGGCGTCATCGCATAGAAAATATTGCGAATGTGTAATTGGATATTCGAGTGCGATACGTCGCACGCACGCGACGGCAGGGTGCCGATGACGGCTTTGACAAATAATATGACGGACGATGAATACTTGCTATTGCCTAAATGCAAATTCATTGCTTGTTTTGGTACGCTTTTGCGTAAGCCTTCGGTGCTAGGCAATAGTGGTTTAAAATATTTTCTAACTAGCATCTGGGAGCGCTTTGTACGATTTTTTAAATAATATTAAAAGTTTCATTTTATTTCAGACTAGCGGCCCGCCCCGGCTTCGCACGGGTATTAAACAAAAATTTCAGAAATTATACACACTAAAACGATGGGTTTTATTTACAGTTTTCATACGGATCTTTACTTTTTTTAACAGCATTGGGGTTTTTGACATTGACTCGACATTCCAAAACTGACACTGGCCGTAGAGAAAAAGCAAGCACCGTGCGCTATACAACCTCTTTTTCTATTCTGACGCGCCATAATAGAAAAAGAGGTTGAATATACAGCCCACGGTTCAATTATTGAATTTTTCATGCGGATCCCTAACTTTTTTGAAAATATTATATAGCCTATGTTCATCACGGAAAATTAAGGATTCTAATTGTGAAAGAATTTTTTAACTCGCTTCAGTAGTTTCGGAGCATATTCAATTCAAACAAACAAACAAACAAACAAACAAACAAACAAACAAACAAACAAACAAACAAACAAACAAACAAACAAACAAACAAACAAACAAACAAACAAACAAACAAACAAACAAACAAACAAACAAACAATCAAATCTTTCCTCTTTATAATATTAGTATAGATCAGTTTGGAAACCCCCAGTTCTCGTTTGGCCCAGTCATTATTTAATATCGCAATAATTAACTTGAAATTTAAAATAAATAGGAGCAAATTTTTGCGGTTCTTTACAGATATGAAGAAAAAAAAATTAACAAAATGATAATGAAACTTTCCATAAAATTGTGATGTCGCTATTTTAAAATTGAGAACTTTTTATAGATGTATTCTACTATTACTATTAGAAATATTATGAAAAGGTCAAAAAATTTACCTCCACCTATGTACATCTCTGAGTTTGAAGAGCGATCCACCTGAAATTTACTAAGAGTTTGTATTTATGGATCTATAGTTTACAGGAAAAATTTAGAAAGGCTGTAAATTCTATTTATAAAATCAAAGTCTGTAACAAAAAACACTTTTTCAAAAATTATCTAAAAATTATATTTCAACGGTTCGGATATTTTATCGTGTGGGATATCAACCACTCACCTGAAGGATCTTGTTTTAGAAGTGAATCGAGTAAGATTTCTATCTGATCACTCAGTAACTCTACCATCTCCCCAAAATTAAAGAGATACTCAACTTCAATTTTCCGCCTGCACATTTTCGATACCTTGAAAAGATAAATAAAGTTACAAGCACAGCAGTAGCCAGATAAAAGAGATGATAAACTACCTGCGCGATAATATACTTGCTGCCTTTCAGATGCCAAGTAAGTGCCCGATGTATACCTACAAATGCTAGTCATTTGAGAAATGGTTACCAAAACATTTGATTCCTATAATTACTTAGGAAATCCAAAAAAGTTGGTAATGCACTTCCGACTGGTATTGAAATGGATCAGTTGAGCTACCTGTAGTTTGTTCGCAACAGTCTGCAGTTAGCTCAATTGTTTCTTAGGAAATTAAATAATATCCCAAAAATTAACTTGATTTCGTGGTGTAGCGATCAGCGCACTCCCGTACTGAGGGAGGATCGCGGGTTCACGTTCCGCCAAAACAATTTTTTTTGGGATATGGTTTTGAATTAACCCGAGTGCGAGGGCTTATGCACTATAATAACAAATATCTGAATTTACTTATCCAATTTGAATCCTTACCTTTTGTTGTCGTACTTTCTATATGTGAGTTCTTCTACAGTGAAAACTCACTTTTATCTTGAGACATCGTTCTAATAATGGAGGCGCTAAAAACTTGATAGCTTCATTATTAATTCAAAGTGTATCCGGCCCGTGTGTCGCTATTCCGGAAATAGTTGTAACACTTAGGCATTGGGCGGGATCGAATAGAATATTGGAACTTGCGGAAATGTGATCCGGCTTGCTAGAGCTTATCGACTTTTACTCGATTTACAAACCCAAACTGAACAGAAACTCGTTGACTGGAAGCTGAATGTGAAAACCAGTCAAATGTATACATGAAGATATACAATACCTATAACCTATAATATTCCATTTAATTAAATTTTCGGATGCAAACATTGAGCAGAATTTCGTCGACTATGTTTAGTCTACCAGGCGTCAGTTTACTTAGTAGCATTCTAATGTGAACAGTTTGAATTTTCATTTAATAAACCACAAAGTATGACTACGCTCTCGTCACTGCTCTAGTTTCACAGGTTTTTGTAAGGCCCTTTATCGTAGACACTCTCCACGGCCGTACAGTGGGTAGTTGAATAGTGCTCTACAGTTTTATTTTTCAAGCTAGCACAGTAAAATGTTTTGAAAGGACCGATTTCACTTTGCGTCTGTGGCGCCCCCGCCCGCATGTCTCGGCTATTGTGAAGCAACTACAATCGTACCTAGCTACATTATTGTTTCGACTGCGAACCTGCCTCCTTTTTATTCGAGTTTCCATGAAACCGTATCTTTACACGGTTGAGTTATGGTGATGAAATTAATACCGAGGCTTTTAGTCGAACGTTTTGTTTCCATCGCTCTACTACATCCGTACTTTGGAGATTATTATTTTTATGATCCTTTTCATCTTGAGAATGGATGGGAGTAATTTTGTGCTTGAAAGATAAATGTTTTGGGATCGTGCTTGAATAAAAACAGTTCAATTGTTGATATTAATGTAAGCGGAGGAGTATTACGGTTTTGAATATCTTGATGATATTAATTCCAGGATTTTGGTTAGAATTTACATATTTATTTAGGGTAACAAAATAAGGACATAGACAAGTCAAATTTCGTAAAAAAATATTATAAAATAAAAAACAAAATGATATTGATTCATATAAACTTTTTATTCACTAGTGGAAAAGAAACCACTAGTAGATTTATACCTCTGAACCCTATAGGATATTGACTCTCATTGCCTATGTCCAGCAGTGGATTGATATGGGCTGATGATGATGATGGGATATTAAAATATGTGTAGGTGTAGATTGAACTTAGCAAAAAAAGTTTTTTTTTTAACTTTTTTTTACTATACTTTCTTGATCAAAATTTCATAAGTTTATTCAACCAGTCGCGCCGGTTTTAGAGCTTATATCGAATAATCCAAGACTGTATTCTAACGTTCGACATATTAATCTGAGCGAGCTTAGCAAACCCACGGCTACACTGCAAATCATTAGCAGGATAGAGACGGCTGCGGCCGACCACACTCGCTGTTTGCATTTGTAATTAATACACTGTTTACACTTCTGATTTACGGTACCGTCCGCTATACTAATGTGTTAATAGTTTGGAAAATTACCACCAAAGATAAGGAATGGAATTATTTTAGAGAAAGTACCTTTTTAGGCGTCCTATAGTTCGATTTTCATAATTAATAATGCTGGATGCTGGACAAGAACAAAAATACAGCATCATCTAGTCCCTAGATAAGCAGAGCTTGTGTTATGGATAAATAGATGATTAAATTGATAGCTTTTTATTATAAATATAAAACGATCAGAACAACCCGGAACAAATATCTGCAGATAATGCAAATTATTAGTCTCTAGGCGGAAATCGAACCCGCGACTTTCAATTCGTCACAGGAACCTTTGCCCACCGTGCCACAGAGGTCGTCGAATGTCGTCGTATATAACTGTGTGATAAATCGTATTTGTGGAAAATTTTGCATTAAGTTTTTCCTATTTTAGTTGTAATATAAGTTTTCAAATGATGTCAAACGAATTTAAATTATATGTATAGAGCTTTCAGCGGAAGAGTGAGGTTAGCGCAGTGAACACAATGTTCAAATAATTTTGTGCGTAAGTCAATAATGGTGTAATGACGAGCGAAGATATATGTAAAGCGCTCGATCCTTGTGTTCGAGGGACTGTCGCGTAGGCGTTACGGGTATTCAGTTTCCACGTTGGTGTCGAAGATTCAGTTACGTTATATTTCTTAGTAGCATATCACACGAGTCTCACATTATCAACATAAAACCGAGCTCATTCCGAAAATCACAGCGTGTAATGAAATACTGACAAAGGGCCGCAGCCGCAACGCACTTGACTCCGACGACTAGGGGTGTGTCTTGCTCATTTTGGTTCCGTGAAAAATTGTGCCCCCCACTTTTGTAAGTCCCTAAGTCAGCGTCCGGGGGCGTGGTGGCACTGCGAAGAGGAATTTGCATTTTTAGCGAAAGTACGAACGCACGTCCTGAACAGACGGATTCGCGAGACAGATGATCTCCTGACGTGGATCGACACCGCCAGAGGGAACTTTTTTCATGGGTCTGGCTTATTGATTCACGAAAAATTGGTATCGTTATGAACTTTCGCTACGGACGACTTTCGTTTTTCGCTGTAAGCAAATGATTGGTGCAGTTACTTCGATTTTTAAACTGTGTACTAAGTATAAAGTTTGAAGTATCTACTTATATATAACTTTACTAATAAATTCACTTAAAAGTAATATCAAACAGTAAATCCGCTGTAAAGTCCAGGAAATGCAAGAAGCGCGCGCGAAAAGTTTGTGTACGTAAAACAACCGTAAATACTACCAGCTTCGACTAAAATTTTAATATTATTGCATCTCACGTTGTTTAAAAGCAATAAAAATCCAAAAACTTTAGTTTTCCGCTAAAAGTTTCGCGTTGTTTTAACTGAATTTACAAATAAAGCTGTGAGCCCTGTTTTGAAAAAAATGTACACGCTTTCCGGTACTGAGCTGCGCCAGTCTCTTCCTTTTACGTTGTTGAGTAAATTCTATGTGTAGCTGGTTTTCTGTGTCACTGCGGTTGGCTTTCGGCGAGCGTTGAACGCACCCAGCCTGCGCCCTACAAGGAACGGGCGTGTGTGGAATGCATAATAGAGCAGATGATTAAAAACTACAAAACCATGTCAATACCAGTCCGTACCTATCGCACATTTGACAGATTTCAATATTATTTTGCACTGGGGATAGAATGGCTGTTTAAATTTTGTTAATGTATTACTTAAACTTTTTTACTAAGCCCCATGACTTCTCACCCTATTATTCTAATTATTTACTAAATAGTTTACTAAGTTCGCATAAGAACCTGTCCTACATCGTACATGGGACAATATAATGTATAGGTTATAAAAAATATGGTATTCTCCATTTTATTTAGTGTATTTTCGGTATAAGATTCAACAAAAGATGTTCTAAAGTGAAATCAAAAAACCCTCAGTAAACGTTGGTCGTATTTACGCCTTGGAAGTATTTTCCGTGCCTTATCTCCTCTGTTGTTTGGAAAGCAGAAAACAATTTGTCAATAAAAACTAACTCGGGCCACTTCTGAGATCTGAAACAACTTCGGGCGTACGGTACCAAATTAAGTTTAGTGTTGGACACAGCCTTGGATATTTCGATCGCATGAATTTTTGATGCATTCGCCGAAAAATAGGACACTAGAAAAAGAATTCCGGCTTAGGAAAATGCTATTATCGTAAAAGTGCACGTGTCGAGGAACAAACTTCTGTCAAATTTAGAATTTTAATATTTGCCTAAATGCGAATGTTGGTATGTTTTTTATATGAATTTGATCTTGTGAGGGCGAAACTTAGGTAGTTAGCAAAGAAGCCTAACGTTTTTAGGTGATTAAATTGGTTCGGTAAAATAATTAAATAAATATTTTAAATAAATTAATATTTAAACAACAGAACCTAATAATTATAACTTGTACTTACAAATGAAATAATTGAGACTGCTACAAACAAGCTACAAGTAGCTCAACTGATCTATATCAATAACAGACGGAAGGATCCCCAAGACGCTGGCTGCATTGCCACGCTGTAGCTTTACGCTGCGCACCATTTCATATTTATTACTTAATATTGGAAACTATTGTTATATGTAAATATATTATAATGGGACAAGCTGAAGACACGGCTCTGGCGCTCATTAGGGGAGGCTTATGTCCTCCAGCAGTGGACTAGACATATAGACATAGGCTGATGATGATGATAATGGTTATGTGTAAATTTGTTTTTCTTTTATAAGTAAATATTCATTCAGTATGAATTGAATGTCGAAGAACGGTCGTAGTTTACAACCTCAAAAATTTGAATAAAGTCTCATAATTTATTGGGCACGTAAACATACTTACATACTAAGTGTTTCCAAGCAGCTACCAGATGCTGCCTCCTGAATATGGTTGTGATCAGAATCGAACTGCAGTTTTATTGTCACTCCACTCCGGAGTGAAGCAATGAATTTTTAGTGCTTTAAAAATTTCTAGAATATTCCACACGTTACACCGTGTTCCTTGTAATGTCGCATACCGACGATTTCTATTGAAAAGTTTTCGAGATGTTTGGATGGAAACACGAAGAGATTTCTTCTAGTGCAAAACGCGCACTTTAATCCTATGCTTTTGATTTTTAAAGGCTTTTGTTTGATAGAGATAAAATATTTTATTATACCACACAAAGAAATATAACATTATAAACTAAAATGGAAATTTATTAAAGAAAAGTAAGTACACTTAACGAAAATTCATAGTTTGTTTTTTTATCTTTAAAAAAAAACAAACTATGAATTTTCGTTATGTGCACGACAATTTGTACAAATTTTCACCTGGATCCGTTCAGTGGACGGCTTGGCTTGGCTTTGGCTTTATTTTCGGCCAAACATTAGGCACTAGGGCACAAATTTAACACAAACTAGGGGTAATTATTTGAGGCCTTCGTTTATTTATACTTCAACGTCTATTGTATTCCTTCATGTCCCGTCCATCCCAAGGTTGTCTGGAAGAGATGATTCTTAGCGATAAAGCCTCCCATTGTTCAATATTTCTAACTATTATTATTCTAGTGTGCAATAATTGTATTATATATAGCCTACTTTTTATTTCAAAAAACGTGCAAAGCCGCATGCAGCAGTTATTTTGATATCCATGAACCTATGTTTCATATTGGGAATTCATGTCACCAAACAGTGTATTCCCAATAATGTTGCGTCTTAACCCTCTAAAGGAAATGAGAGCCTGTATCTTAGGATTCACACGCGAATAGTTCTGCGCGCAGATTGTAACGAAATGTGCCGTCACTAATGTAGCTAATGTCGTATGAAAGGGACCCTATTGCTTTATCACGATTGGTGTGTCACTGCCTCAGATGATTTGTGGTTTGTGCGAAGGTTGGAATGTTTAAATAAGTGTGATTTTTGGAAATGAATACATTTTTAATTTTTATGTTTTTATTTACATAATAATTGTACATAAAACATCTTAAATGCAACAATAATAATACGAACGGGCCTTAGGCTTAACCTATGTGCGCGCCACATCATATAATTAGATATATTATGTAGACATATTTACCAACCCCACTTCCAACGTGTGTGAGTATATGTATAATATGTAATAAGTAAATTTTTTATGACGAATATTTTTATGACGCATGAGAATACAGAGGCGTAAATACCTATGTTTTTGCTTTGCTGGATCGCTCTCCATACACTCCGCAGTCAACATCCGCAGTCCCTTTTTGGAACCATCCGTGTACCAATTTAGGTACCCGTCTTTGCAGAGTAGCTGGCTGTTTAGCCAATGTTCTCTGTTAGGAAGTTCCACTGTGTAGTATTTGATGGTCGATGTTTTGTTATTTTTTTGAATTTACTTGTCCGATTGTAACAAATAAGTAGTATTATTCACCCTAATATCCCGATGGTTATAGGCCATGTCACCTTAGATAAAAATACAGGTCTAACGAGAAAGCGGGGTCTAAGTAAGGCAGAAATACCGGTCACTGGCATCGATATCAGCAGGTATGCTGATCCATTGGACTCTGTACAATACAAATCAATACAAAGCAACAATATATTTCCGCTACGTATGATTTAATTCCGGTACGGTGGATGCATAACTTTTCCGAAAAACTTCTGATAATCTATACTAATATTATAAAGAGGAAATATTAATTTCATTGTTTGTTTGGTTCGATTATACTCCGAACTACCGAATTGATAATATTCTAAAATTTATTCGAAAAATTCTTTCACCTAGAGACACCTTAGAATCCTAGGTTATCCCTGATTAACATGTGCTAAAAAATATTTTTAAAAAGTTAGGGATCCGTATAAAAACTTCAATAATGTAACTCAACGTGTAGGAATGTGAGTGCGTGTGTAAAAATTTATAATTTTTGTTAAATACCTGTGCGAAGCCGGGCGGACCGCTAGCCACTAATAACCGAAAACCATTACCGACCGAAAAAAGTCACGAGCGCTAACCTAGGATCATAGAATATGAATATCCCACGGGCATGCATCAATTACGCTATCTTTGACCATCGAAACGGCGAGGCCATACATCAATCAGCCAAGTCTGACGCTTCGCAATCAAATAAAATTTAACACAAAAGCATTCAGCTTTCGCACGCCGTATGTTTATTGTATTCGTTGTTCATCGAGTTTGCTCAGTTGTTGATTTATTTAGCTGCTTAACGGTTTTTGCTTCAATACAAATAACTGTCTGAGTTTCTGCTAGTTCTAGTTTTGATTTTGCAAACCCTATGTGAACCATTAAGTGCATATCTAACAAAGTTAGGTATTCAAGTTTGGTTAGGGTATTTTCTGTTATGCTCGTAATAAAGTTAAGTTCAAAAACCTACACTAAAATGAATGTGGTAGCTAGTAAAAATTAACACACACATACGACTGAGATAGAGACATACATTTAATTACATAGTTTATTCATTTATTGAACTATCATTATTACCATTTGGCACTATTATATTCGTTTAAATGTCATTAATTAATAAATTATTTTCATTCATAATTATTTCTTTTTTAATCATGGACTGTCTTTCCTTTAGGTTATTTTATTAAACTTAATTAATTAAGCTTATTACGTTGAGAGTTGTTGGTTTGCTGTTTTATTGTAGGTAATTCTTTTTTTGAAATTTTTGTGAAATACTTGTGTGAAGCTGGGGCGGACAGCTAGTTAGGCATAGTTGAGTTAATATAGAGAAGTGATTTATTTGAAACAATGCTCGAAATAGCCGCAAGCGAGGTCAGCAATCCTAATCACGAAACATCACCTACCTTTATACTGTTACCTCAATACATTTAAGTTTATTGTTTCAGGGTTCAGAAGGGGCTCAAAATTTTACCTTTAATATAATTATGTATTATATTATAATTATGTTTTCACAACTGAAACAGTTAGTGATAAGAATCATTATCATCATCAGCCCATGTCTACTGATGGACACAGGCCTTCCATAATGAGTGCCATAACGCCCTGTCTTCAGCTTGTCGCATACAACATCTGCCTGCAGTCTTTTACAGACCGTCATCCATAAAATTATAAATTGATCTAAACAAAATAACCATTGGAGTATTGTGACCATGTTTTCGATACCAATTATTGTAATATGACTGGTAGTTCCAGCGCGACGTGGAGTATATAAATAGGCCACATTAATACTAGGCTGCCAATTTCATAACGCTTTTCTGGTGGTAGTCGGGTAAATAACATGGATACTTATTACTTACCAAGTCTGACTGTATTGATGTAGGTACACTTTTAATTTAAAGTTTTCTATTAAAGCCTTAGCTATGAAAATTAGTCTAGTTATTTTTGTTCTAAATTTACATTGTCACAAACTAAATTATTTTAAATTTTACGTTTACGTTACGTTTTACGTAATTTTACGGATATTACCACGATTTGAGTTTTCCAATATTTCGGCACAGTGTCATGCGCCATGATCATGGAACAACTTAAGCCACGGCGAGTGAGTTTTTGTTTGTAGATATACCGACCTTATTCTTTGTCTTTTGCTACGAACTTTGCAACTACAATCGGTTTCATTATCAAATGCAACTCTATCACGACACAACACACACAGGTACCGTCACCTGAACGCGGATCGGTTGGTGCATCACTTCTTCAGTGTTTGCACATTCTCACCAAGGTTCCGAATAATTAGAAAACTACTTCTCGATTTAAGTTTCTGTGTTTTTAAATCAAAAAATTAAAACATAAATAACTTTAGAGCCACGAGAATTTCAAATATTTTTGTGCCAATGCAATTTTATGCAATTATTATGCCAATTATTTCAAATGTTTGAAATTATCATGGTTGCAAATTTTGCCACAAACAATTAAAATTATCATGGTTTTTAATAACGACCTAGTTCCAAACGAAAAGATTTTTAAACCAAAACAATGAGCGTATTTCACGCCTACTAGCATCGACAATCGACTTTGTCGATTACAGCGCATGCACTGTATTCGACAAAGTCACAAGTCTCGCTCCGCTGGATTTAAATGTATGCATTATCGCATGTCAATCTGTCCGAAGCACGCGAGATGAGTGCTCTGACTCCAATGATGCTATTCGATGACTTCTGACTGACATTAACTGGTAATTGCAGAGTCAGGTGAAGTGCTTTAATTAGGCCAGTGATTTGAGTATGTTCGGGTAAACTTGTTCTTGAGTGGAGACCGCGACTGGGTAAACTTAGTGTAGGTCGCCCTCCAGGGAATTGGGATGACGATTTGAAAAGACTGCTGGCAGATACTGGATGCGACAAGCTGAAGACAGGGCGCTATGGTGCTCAATTGGGGGAGGCCTATGTCCAGTGGACGTTTATGGGGTGATGATGATGATGATGGGTAGGTGTTATAACTAAAAGGAAGTGCATGTGTACTTATTAATTGCTGTTTATTTCGATGCCACATTCAGATTTCTTTTCATTTTCCCAGGCATTTTGTAGTTTTTGGACTCAGAATTTTTTTTTGAAGAGTACTCTCATAATCGCTTATAGTTCTGCCGTTATTTCAATTAAATATGGTGATTTCTATACAATGCCATAAGTTGGAAAATGTACTCAATCGTCCTCATAACTATACTCTTCTTCTGCCCCTTCCTGGAAAGGTTTTTCAGTCGAACTATTCAGTTCAGTATACCGAGTATTCACGTCGCTTTCACAAAGAAACATGGCTGGTAAGTCACAACTGACCATTGTTAGCTGGCCCGTTCTAGAAATGGCTCCGCATCGCTTTTTCGACATTTCCACGACATTATCTAGTGTGGGGCCCCAGTGGGCATATCCAGCTGTTTCTAAGGAATCACCTGAAAAATTTCTAATGTTTATACATATATCATCATCACCTAAGTACCTTAAGTATAGTTATGGGAACTATATTACGGAAAGTAATATTAACTAATGTGTGTTTTAATAAAAAATAGGCACATGCAACCTTCTTTTGTGTGGATGTTTTCCCAGCCCAATTTCGAACAAGGACGCCATTTCAACCGACTCGGCTGCTACTGTATACTTATAAGTTATGGTATTGTAGTGCGTAGTGAATAATTAATATTAACCACACCTAAAAAGCAGTTGCATCTGATCAATGATCCATCGGGAACTTTTTATTTGATCAGATGCAACCACAATCTGATCATATGATCAGATGGGAATAACCCCTCAAAGCTAGGTCGTGGATTGTTATTTTTAGATACACCCTATATTTTTTCGCAGACCATCGCACGTGGTTCGGCGCTACACTACCCTGCGGTGCAAAATAAGGACCTCAAAGTTCACTTGTTTATAAAAAAACATATGAATATCATAATATTTCTGAAATTTTAAGATGTAGTTACGTTCTTCCTTATGAAAAGTATAAGTTCTTCTATTCTTGACTTGGTCTGCCCTAAAAATTTAATGTATTGATTAAATTTTTAGTGCAGATGGCTATCACTCATGAATAAAGAAGATGAAGAAGAAACCGGCAATTTACCTTTGATAGTCCTGTATTCATATGGGTACAAAAGGTCGCTGAACCCTATCAGCAAGATGTTAGGGTCAGGTGCCTTACTTTCTAGGCCGTTAGCTAGGTAGCTGGTAATCAAGGAAGCTTCTTCATCCGAAGTAGGGATAGCTAAGTGACCTTCTTCTTCTTTGCATATTAGATACGCGTCATGCCACGCCAGTGGTTCAGGGTGGAACTTGTAACATTTCCCGTTCTCCTTGGGAGGAGGAGCATACCCTAGAAATGACATATTCTCCTTGATATTTTCTGGTATTTTTATTATTGAAGAGACTTCGCAAAAAGTAACTAATAACAATTTCTAAGGGCTAGTTCAGACACGACGAAATATGCCAGGCCAACTCGTTCTAGTGTGAACGTCTAATAGGATCACAATGTAAATTTGATGACCTCTGTGGCGCGGTGGACGAAGATCCGCCTGCAACGCAAGAGATTGCGAGTTCGTTTCTCGTTTAAAAAAAATATCTATATTTTGTAATGATATTGTATTATGTACTATATCAGTCATCTAGTGCCCATAACACAAGCTCTGCTTAGCTAGATGATGCTGTGTGGATTGTCCAACATTATTATTATTATTTTGTGATTATTATTTGCAGATACTTTTTCTGGATTATTTAGTATTTTTCCAAGTATAATAAAATATTTGGAGATTGTTTGCAACAGCCTCTAGTTAAAATACTAGGCCTAATTTGGTTCTGTTATATATTGTATTAAGTATATGAGTCATCTAGTACATATATCACAACCTCTACTTAGCTTGGAGCTAGATGATACTGAGTAGAATATCCATGTCCAGCATGTTAATTATTATTACCTTTAAAAAAATATATCTACGAGGTTTGTCTGGATAGATTTTGCCATGCCTGAGCCCCAAAAGTAAATAAGTTATTTTACACGTACCCACATCAAAGTTATTACATAGGGTATTGAAAACAGTTTTGTTTCCATATATTTTGCATATAAATGGGTACAAAGCATCACAAGGGCGGTCATCGAATAGACCTTCCCTCGTCATAACTACGCAGTGCTCGTTACCATCCTTGTTATCGGGCTTTCCGGGTACCCACAGGAGGTCGAGAACTGTGTCCTTGGTAGACTGACCTGAAAAACCCGATTTTTAACTTTGAAACGTCCATAATTTTGCACAATGATAGCTTGAACTATTTTCAAAGGTGCGTCCTTTTGAAGACCATTATGTGGGTTTTTAAATACTGCAATTAATTTGTAATTGGATAGCATCAATAAATATAAATATTGGGTAATAATTTACCCTTGAGATCGACGAATTCCCCTGTAGAGTATCTGTCATGCAATCCTATAAAGACAGCAGCGAAGTAAGCTTTCATATTGGACATAAGAATTTTCAGATTCTCCAGTTCGTTAAGACTGTCAGGAACCAAAAGAGCCGTCCCTTCGGCCTCGCAGATTTGCCGAGCCTGGCCCCAGTTCGTCTCGAAGTCATGGAGACGGTAGAAAGTCTTGAACGCAAGTGCCCACATGTAATCCACCCGGAAATTCTGCGCTGACAAAAAACAAAAGATTCAACGACACGTAAAACCTTTTCAATAAAACACTCATTTGGCTTATATTTTATACCTTTTACGTTTACCGCCCATAACTGAATTATTATTGCGTAAAACAAAAACAACATCCCTGGATGCTTCTCTTTCATATTCAATTACACTGGAAAAATATTGCTTATTCAATTTTACGACAGAAATAATAAGAATCGGAATAACTGCGATGCAAGTGCCGATAAAATTGAATTATTGTTAACGAACAACTGACGTGGGACTAAATGAAAGGAGATTTTCAATTTACCGGACGAAAGAAATATAAAAAGAAAGAGTGCACGGCAGTAAAACCGCAACATTCGAACGCAATCACAAACACTTCATGGCGAGACCCAAATTCAATTGGGAGATACCTGACTTTCTCGATCGCGGTCGGATAGCGTGCTATCAGCTATTTTTCTCGTGATCGAAGTATCGCGGGTCGGTCGGGCCCGCCTCACTCGGTCCTTCCTCCTATTTGAATCTCCTTTCTGGGAGACTTCCTTTTCTGTGAGTGTCAGGTAATTATCTGTGCGGCATTCCAATTTTACGATCGAACGGTTAATTCAGTTTAAATCTCTTCGTGTAATACGTACTTGTTCAGCTGTAGACAGTGCCTAATCCTGGTCCCTCGGAGCCAGTCTCCGAGTACGTTTACTACGGAGATGGACTTTTAGTGGCTTTACAATTTTTATTTAGAATTGGGTTGATATGGATCAGGCTTTAGATTGTTTGCAACCGCCTGCAGTTAGCTCAATTGTTGCCATTGTTTGTTCTTTGACACAAAAAAAAAAAAACAATATGCAAGTAAAACATAATAATATACGCTGCTGATATATACTCGTATGTATAAGAATTCATATAAACAGCAAAAAGTAGTAGGTCAGTGATGTTCCTTATACACACTTTGAGAAATTATGAATACATACAAAATTAGGGGCTGGGTATACTGGACTTATGTTATTTTTTCTTTAGGTGGCCCAAAAACCTTTCCAAATACTCGGAAGTAATTGGATATAAATAAACAAATCATTTATTTCAGGCAACAAAAGAACATTTATAGATGGTAAAAAACTTATTCAAGGGCCATATCAACAAATACTTTACAGACTAACATACATACAAATATAAACAGGTATTATACTTTTTAGGTATACCGGATTTAAAATCGACACTAAAATCCAAGTGGTTATAAAAGATCCGTCTCCATTGAATAGCATCGTGGTATCAGTGAATAAAGTTCTGTGCCAACTCATCAGCCGCAGTCGGTTGGGATCAGATAAAAGTTGTCGAGAACTTTCTTTTGCGATATCGCCACCTCCGTCATGTAAATTGGACAAGTTGCGGTTGACGATGATGCTTGTTTCATTGGCCAAAATAGATTAGCGCATAATCTCTAAAATTTCCTTGTGACATTGTTAGGGAACGCGTCTTCGACTGTTGTCCTGTACCTATTTGTTTGGTTTCGAACCGGGTCGATTCCCACCCTGGGAGTGGGACCGTGTTTGTTCGATCTACAAAAATTTGCTCCAATTATTCTACTCGTATGTGTTGAGTCACAATATTCTTTCTGCGAGTTCGATTCCCGTATCGGGTCAAATGTATGTAGGTACGAACTGCAGATTATTACTACAGATTAGTTAAGGAAGTTCTGGTCGTTTTCTATGTATAATAAATATCAGTCATCTAAAACACATAACTCAAGCTCTGCTCGGCTTGGGGCTAGAGGATGCTGAGTGGATTGTCCAGCATTATTTATTTAATTATTTCATTCATGTTTCTAACTGTTAAAATTAGGTAGGTACCTATTCAAATTTGAAAACCAAAATGAGGTACCTTTTATACTTTGTGACATATCTTATAGAACCAATGTCCTACCGTCCTAGCCGATTTTAACATTATTGGCCTCTTATTTATGTGCGCAGAACATAATAAAAGAATTCTGTATGTTACAACTATTGGTATATATCGTGGAACGTTCTCGCCCTATCCTAAATTTAAACTAATACACTTTTAATGATAAAGCAGAATACTTTATTAGACGTTTTAAATCGATAACAAAAGTCTACAGAAGGGATCAAACTCAATTTCCGTCGAGTTAAAAGTTCCTCTGGATGGCGATATAATAAAGTACCAATGTCAGAATTGCGCAATTGACTTTAAAGGATTGAAAGTTTTTATTGAGACGAGGCAAATCCGAAAAGAAAACAACTGAGGGTACTTTTATCCTTTTCAACCGGGTTAACCCGTAAACCATCTCAGTTTAAGCAGGCATTAAATCGCAACTCAAACAAGAACCGTTACACTGAAGTTAACTCACATATTGCTTTGTGTCACGAACGCTAAAGCGAACAGAGTGTAGCTGAAGAGATGCGATGTTGGAGTGAGATGGGGGATGCTGGGAGAATGGCTGTGGAGGGTGCAAAAGGAGAAAAACTACATCGCTAAAAGTGAATGCGGTCGAAAGCCACGCTTATTTTCAGCGCTAAGTGCATGGATTTTTTCGAGTGATGCTATGAGAGCATACTGTGGTATTCGTAGCGTAGACAAAGCATCAAACTTGTCGCGGTTTCTGAATCGGTTGCGTTTGTTATCACAAATGTACAATGTATGTTTATGTGTAGTAATGTTTTAGGTACACA
This sequence comes from Eupithecia pulchellata, assembly GCA_963931895.1. Classification (NCBI taxonomy): domain Eukaryota; kingdom Metazoa; phylum Arthropoda; class Insecta; order Lepidoptera; family Geometridae; genus Eupithecia; species Eupithecia pulchellata. The sequence continues at coordinate 6,508,613 of OZ007521.1, read as the reverse complement.
TCGATTGGACAGTTTTTCATTTGTCCGACCCTCGGAAAACCAATGAGCTGATACTATTATGCGAGGTTCTAGAAAGCCCCTTAAAATTATGAAAGCCTATTTAGCTGTGTACTTTTGAATATCACTGGCACTGAATTATCAATTTTGTCATATTGCCCCAGGTTAACATGAGTTATTTTATTATATAACCAATTATTACCTAATGAGATATTCTACAAAGTGCATGCTTTTAATATTCGCGGTTTATCTGGTAATAACGCACTATCCATCGGGACAAAGAGAGTATCCGCTGAATTTCAACTGCAAAATTTCACCGGAATACCTTCATCAAAATAAACAATGTCATTTTGGTAAAACGATTAACTATTTCATTTATGATTTTATACAGATATATACCAAAACTAGAACAAACAGATATGTATATAGGTACTAAAATCGAAAGCCAATTATCATTATGTTTTTATAACACTGTCTTTGTTTCTTTAGAAGAATAGAGAGGCAATAAAAAGTATTTTTCCTTAACATTCTGAAAAAAAATACAGACCCGTAAAATACAACCGAAAAATATTGTTTCTGGTACATTTGATCACGTATCAAGCCAATACATTTAAAGGTAAATAAAAATAGCGTGTTTTTGACATTCATAGCGTTATTGTAAGTGAATATAGGTTGGGCGCACCTGGGCTCCGACAATGGACCCACACAATACGCCGAAGGAAACTGAATAACTTTATTTAACAACACAATAAACCACTTTTTACCGGAGAGGTCCTGAATTGTATACCTTGGGTCGGATAGGTGGAGGAAAATACCCGATTTCTTTTTTTTTGTAAATCGCCTTTTTAGTGAAAAGCGTTCGAGCTCATCGATACGTAAGTTATGTTATTTGGTGAAGTTTTGGTTTCCTTATTGGCTTATGGGGTTCCCGAATTTGTTATGAATAATAACAAATTCTAAAGGAATTTATCACATAAAGTAACCGACTATGACCGAGGAAAGTTTTTAGGCTTATTTTTTTTCAGACCTGCCCTTGTTATTTTACTAAGGTAAGAGAAGAAGCATCAATACAATACAAAAATGCTTTTTTGTACTCAAAGAAAATAACAAAAGACAAGTACAATGGAGCCTTATCGCTTAGAAGTGATGAGACCGCCATCATTTAGTAGCAACAATCCTACCTATATAATTATATCCATAAATCTAGAAAAATTCAATAAAAACTATAGTACATTTAAATAACATCATTTAAAAAATATTTTTTTATTAACCCACAAACAAAATTAAATAATAACTAGCGGTCCGCCCTAGCTTCGCACGGGTATTAAACAAAAAATTAATAATTCTTGCGGGGCCCTAACTTTTTTGAAAATATTACCTATATTCATCTGAGAATATTTAGGATCCTATGATGAAAGAATTTTTCAAATCTGTTCTGTAGTTTCGGTGCCTATTCAATTCAACAGACGAATAATCAAATCTCTCCTATATTAGTACCTATAGATTATGTGCGATTCAATAGCTAAATTTGATTAAGAAAATGTAACGGCTTGATCTGTAGAAAACTGACCTTCTCATTGCCCTGACCTGAGCTGCCTTGGAGGTGTTCCCGGGCCCGGGAGATATGCACAGATTCTTCGTGATGCTGCACTGACACTAGATTGTTCAATTTCACAGTGATAAGGTCTTGATTTTGAGTATTTTTTTAATTTTGATGGTTATCGTGTGCGCGGTCGATGTCCGGTGTTTTTTCAGTATATATTGAAGTCAGTTGCGCGCGCGGCGCTCGTTCGCGACCCCTCTCGGCGGCGCGTGGAACTATTCGACTCCACAGAAGTCGGAAGCTAGGCTCGGCTCGTTTGGCGGGAAGATTTGATCGTGTTTTCAAACCAAGCCGTTGAAAGTAAACCCAACATTTCCCCCCACCGAAATCCGATAGGATTTCCCAGTTATGATACCAGGACAATTGACCTTGATATAGTTGAAAATTAAGTTGAGTAGTATTAAAAAATTACATTGTAGCAAGTGGACTGTATATATAATAATAGTTGAAAGTATTGACATAAGATAAAATATATAAATTAATACATACATGCATGTATACATTAAAATGGTAAAAGTAGATATATGTATATGTAATTATTCGGTGTCCTGATCTAACGGGAGCGGACTCAGCTTTGAGACCGGACGAGTAAACTCATGATTATTCGCGGTTCGGACACTTACGACTCGTACGACGCCGTCCGGACCACTATGTAATTTAGAAACGCGTCCTAAAGCCCATTTCAATGCAGGTGCATCCGAATTTATGAGTACAAGATCACCGACGTTAAGGTTGCGACAGTTGGTAAACCACTTTTGCCGTTGTTGCAAAGTATGCAAGTAATCTTGTTTCCAGAGTTTCCAAAATTGTTGTGACATTTGTTGAACTGCCTGCCAACGATTCAGTCTAGAACTGGAAATCTCTGATATATTGTATTCAGGTACCGCTAATAGCTCTCTACCTATGAGGAAGTGTGATGGAGTAAGCACCTCAAACTCGTTGGGATCGCTGGATAAAGCACAGAGGGGTCTTGAGTTAAGCACAGCTTCAACACGAGAAAACAGTGTACCGAGTTCCTCAAAAGATAAAGATCGTGTACCAGTGGAACGTTTTAAGTGCAGTTTCGCAGACTTTATTACAGCCTCATAGAGCCCACCGAAGTTACTTCCGGTTGGTGGATTATGTCTCCATTTCACACCCCGAAAGGTAAGGCCGTTGGATAGACTATCTGAGGCACTGTTGAGGAAATCTGTTACTTCTTTTAGCTGTTTACCAGCTGAGACAAAATTAGTGCCATTGTCGGACACAATCGAATGACATAGACCTCTTCGCGCGGTAAAGCGGTCAAAACATGCGAGAAAACACTCAGTACTTAAAGAAGACAAGACTTCTAAATGAACAGCTCGTGTGGCACAACACACAAAGACGCACAAATACGATTTGGATACGTGAGCATTTCTACGAGTCGACTCTTTGGTAGCAAAAGGTCCGCCTATGTCGACACCAACAGTATGGAAGACATGAACATCTTGAGAGCGGAACTTAGGCAGTTCGCCCATTTTAGGTTGTTGATTTGAAGGAGACACCCTAAAGCAAGACATGCATTTGATTGTACGCGATCGAATGGCGCTACGCGCTGAAATAATCCAATATTTTTGATTGATTAAACTTTGAAGGGTGCGTGGACCTACGTGCAAGTTGAATCTATGGAAATGGTCAATCAAAATATTGGTGAAATTAGATTTCTTTGGCAGAAGCAATGGATGCTTTTTTTGATACGTTAAGTCCGATTGGGAAAGCCGACCCCCCACCCTGAGGAAAGAGTGGGAATCTATGAAAGGGTTGAGCTTTCTCAAGGACTGACTACAATTCCCGTTCTTTGTTAACGCTTCTATGTCGTTTGGAAAATGATGTTTTTGGACAGATTTTACCAAGACGTCATGAGCTCTTCTGATGTTAGTAACTGAAATCGACCTACGCTCATGAGCAGCTGATCTGCAATTCCGAATGAACTGAAAACATCGAGCTACAACATTAAGCAGTCTAGTATAGCTGGAATATTTTTCCGTGAGATCGTACAGCAGCTCCGATGAGACAGTTCCAGAAATAAGGAGTACCGGTTTTGTAGTTTTAAGCTCAGGAGGAATGCTGTCTCGAAACTCGTCAATCGTCTTCACTGGCCATTGCGCTTGGTCTAGGTCGAGCCAAGCAGGCCCGTTAAGCCATTCGTGCGATGCTAGCAGAGCAGACGGTAAGGCACCGCGGGAGCATACATCAGCTGGATTGGAAACACCACTCACATGATACCAGTATCTACTAGGCACACTATCATTAATTTTGGACACTCTAGTAGACACAAATGTTTTGAGTGTGTGGCTGGGGGTATTGAGCCAAGCCAACACGACGGACGAATCCGTGAACAACATAGTCTCATCGACCACAAGCCGATTACGCAAAATATTGAGGACATATTTGACAAGTTTGGCGAGCAAATGTGCAGCCATGAGTTCTAGACGTGGAATAGTGACAGTTTTTAAGGGTGCGACTTTAGATTTAGCTATGATTAAACTGACTTTGCTCTCACCATCCGCGTTTTTAGATCGCATATAAACCACCGCAGCATAGCCACTAGTTGAGGCGTCACAGAAACCTAGAATCTGAATATAGGTATGGCGCACTACCTTGACATGCCGGTCATGCTTTATATTTGACAGCAATGGAAGTTCATCGACATATGCTCTCCACTGCGCTTCGAGATCCGATGGTAATGGTTTATCCCAGTCCAACTGACGAGCCCAAAGTTCCTGCATGAAACATTTGGCAAAAAAGATACACGGAGCCACGAAACCCAGAGGATCAAATTGCCGACCTATTTGAGACAGAACTGTTCGTTTTGAGATAACAGGGTTAGACGGAGTGGTGGCGAAAGAAAACGCATCACATGCTGGCAACCACTGCAGTCCTAGTACTTTAATGGACAAGTTAGACTCATCGTCGAATGCAATTGGCGTTTCGCGATAAGTCTGGTCCAAATGCTCAACTACCTGTAGGCAATTACTTGACCACTTGCGGAGCATGAAGCCCCCAGCTTTTAACAACTCCATGAGTTCATGCTGAAGCTGCAGCGCCTCTTCTACGGTAGACACCGACCATAAAAGATCATCTAAAAAGAAAGCCGTTTTCAAAATTGGCGCTGCGTTTGGGAATTTGCTCGCTTCATCATCCGCCAGTGTGTGCAAGACCTTAATCGCCAAGTATGGACAACTAGCAACACCATATGTCAAAGTATTTAAAGCATACTTCTGTATTGGCTGGTCCGATGAATAACGCCATAGAATATGTTGATAGGGTCGTTGAATCTCATCGAGGATCACCATCCTATACATTTTGCAAACGTCTGCAGAGAGGCATATTTCATGCAGACGGAAGTTGATTAACAGTTCATTTATATCAGCTTGAAGTTTGGGACCCGGTAGCACCAAAGAGTTGAGCGACATATTATTTGATGTCTTACCAGAAGCATCAAATACCACACGGTGAGACGTTGTGGTACTTGTCGGTTTGATAATGCAGAAATGCGGGATGATATATTTCGAATCCACGTTCTGGACATCACCAAGACAAGTCATATGACCGAGGTCCTCATATTCGCGCATAAATTTATGATATTGAGTTTTCAACTCGGGCTCCCGCTCTAGCTTTGACTCTAAGTTGAGAAGTCGACGAGTTGCCATTTGGCTCGAGTCGCCGAGTTCACCAGATGGTCTGAAGGGGTATTTTACTATATACCTACCCGTGTCGCTCCGACGATAATCCTTCGAAAATAGGCGCTCTGCTAACTCGTCATCAGGGCTACGACGTGGTAACCCAAAGGGAACCTTCTCAACCTCCCAGAACGAGTTCATTATTCCGTCAAGGTTCATAGTGAAACCACAGAAAGGACCTTCGTGACTTATTCCAGTACGCGCTTTTATTCTGCCGTGTGGTGTTTGATCTAACTCAGTCTGACCTAAAATGACGTAGCCGAATACTGAGCTCATTGCCACGGGCAAACCGGGTTCCAGCGGCAGTATTTTGTCACCATCATAGATATAGGGGAACAGATCACCTGCGATTAGCAAGTCGACAGGCGCGGGTTTGTAGAAAGCCGGGTCGGCCAACATTAGATCTTTAAACTCAACAATAGTTTTATCAGACAGGGGCATTGTAGGTAAATTACCTGCAATGTTGGTCACGATGACCGCATCAGTAGATAGGACGGGACTAGCACAGTGCCGCGGCTTAATATTGCAAGTAGTTAAACCGAACTCTCGCACTGGATTACCACCTAGACCGATGGGCTCGAAGTTGCATCTACGACGTGACAGCCCTAGACGTTTTGCACAGTCTTGAGTTATGTAGCTCGACATAGCGCCGCTATCAATAATAGCACGTACGGTTTGGTACTGGCCCCAACAATCTGCGACGTGTATAACCGCGGTGCCGAGCAACACCGTCAAAGAAGCCGAGCACGTCAATGCGATCGCACTAGAACTCGAATTTGCAACAGAGTCTATGTGCAGTGTGTGGTGATGCTTTTTTTTGCAGATCGTACAGAGTACCTTAGACGGACAGTCGCTGACAGAATGTTCACGTAAACAATTTTCGCACAACTTTAATTGTTTGATTTTGTCAAGACGCTGCGACGGCGTCAGGTCAGTGTACTCGTTGCATCGATAAATAGAATGCATCTTTTTACAATACAGACACTCCATGGATTTTGTTGATTTTACAGGCTGGTCTGCATTGACAGCAGCTGACGACAAGGTCGCCCGCTGCGATTTTGAATTATTAGATTTTGAACCAGAAGGCTGGTTGACCTTTGACTGACTACGAGAACACGGCACACCTTTAGCGGGCGTGGAATTTGTCGTACTCTCAGACATTTCGAGAACGCGCACATGTTTTTCAATAAAAGTTATCAATTCGTCATACGAAGGTAGTTCATCCTGTCCTAGTCCCCGCTCAAGTTCACGCCTAGTTACGGGGTCAAGGTTACGCAACGCCACATAAAACAACAGAAACCCCGACAAATCCTTTATATCCAACAATTGGAGCGCTTTAATGTTTTCTTGATATGTCTGTAAGAATACATTTAGTCCAGAAACTGACTCCGTCATCAAAGGTTTAAAGTTGAATAACTTGTCGAGATAGGTAGTCGCTAATGCGCGCTTATTTTCATAGCGTTTCACTAAAGCGCTCCAAACAATTTGATAATTATCCGCAATAACCGGCATAGACTTAACAATCGTCAAAGCTGGCCCGCTAACAGCTGATAGCAAGTAGTAAAACTTCTCGATATTCGCTATCTGTTTATTACTGTGAATTAGGCTAGAAAACGTATCGCGGAAGGTAGGCCAGTTTTCAAGTTTACTGTCAAAAGGAAATAGCTCCAGTTTAGGTAACCTAGCTTGGACCCCAGCGACTTCCGATTTCTGTTCGGCTTTATTTTGTGTTGTGTCGTTCAAACTATTTGAAACCCCACGAATGAAAAAATATATTTCATCGAAACTTTCAATCTCCTTGTATGATGGAACATAGTTAGGTATAAACCTTTTTTTAAGAACAATTATATTTAATAAACTTTGTTCAAACTTATCGCGCCAAGTAGGTAATTCGCTAAAACGAGCGTTGAAATCACCTAGCAATTGTGGTTTGTCACGAACATTTTTAGAAATCTCGTACAAAGCTTGAAGTCTCATAAAACACATTTCTTTAGTAGTATTATGTGGTTGTACCAACGTATCATACTCCTCGTCGGATGATTCCGAATCTTTAGCTTTATCACCTTTAGGAGGCATTTTGCAACGTAATAACTACACACGGCACGAGATATGACGTACAATGGCGGCCGGTCGGCGAAGTATCGGTAATTTACGTAAGTAATAATTGAAAATGATGATACGAAATACAATGTTTTGACTTGCGAACCACGTTGATACAGGACAAAGAACGTATAAAAATTAGTTTGCAATGGGTTTGAAACTTGTAACTTGGTTACTTATTGAGATATGACAAAATATGTGTAACGAAATTTATACAAAGGGACGCTCGAACAGAGTTCAAATTGAAAAAGTTAGTGTGAATTATGCCAATAAATACGTGTAAATGTATAGATATTTACTTGTATTGATTCGTAACTGGATAATCCTGGCTCGAATGACCATAAATGTGCGATTCAATAGCTAAATTTGATTAAGAAAATGTAACGGCTTGATCTGTAGAAAACTGACCTTCTCATTGCCCTGACCTGAGCTGCCTTGGAGGTGTTCCCGGGCCCGGGAGATATGCACAGATTCTTCGTGATGCTGCACTGACACTAGATTGTTCAATTTCACAGTGATAAGGTCTTGATTTTGAGTATTTTTTTAATTTTGATGGTTATCGTGTGCGCGGTCGATGTCCGGTGTTTTTTCAGTATATATTGAAGTCAGTTGCGCGCGCGGCGCTCGTTCGCGACCCCTCTCGGCGGCGCGTGGAACTATTCGACTCCACAGAAGTCGGAAGCTAGGCTCGGCTCGTTTGGCGGGAAGATTTGATCGTGTTTTCAAACCAAGCCGTTGAAAGTAAACCCAACAGATTAGAATTTACACTTATACATATATATCTTTTAGTTACAAAGGCATAGTTTTCAGGTACTACCCATCAAATCATGCACGTTGTAGGTACAGGTAACTACCGGTTTGATAATGATAATGCACGAGCCTTCGTACACTAACTCGGTTCATGTGCATGTAACTCCCCTGGGCATTCGTTCGAATTGCTGTTTGCATCTTAACCGATCAACACTCATGTGGTTGCTAAAATAAACAACTCAGCTTTGCGCAATATTGCTTTAAAACATGCATAATGGATGCTAGGCAAGACGATTTATAGCAATGACATGGTGTCGATAAACCAAACACAATAATCTGAGCCGAATACGCCAAAGGACCTAAAGGAATCGAATTAAAACACACCTTTTAGTTATTCAGCGGAAATTTTCGACTTTTACAACGATACCTTCAAAAATAATTCAAAAAGATGTAGCTTTATTAATATTGAGTAAAAAAAACTACATCGTTTTTATTAATTTTTATTTCAAATATGGAGCATAACACTAAGGATTTCATTTTTAAAAACGATATCGTCGTTTGTTTGTTGTTGTTTTTCTCAATGCATTACGTTTGCAATTACGCGATGGCAAAGCACTGGCGTATTGCTTTGAACGTCATATCGATTATTTTCCTGCAAGGCTTCAATATATTCACGCCGGTAATATGATTGATAAGTAAATTATAGAGATGATCGTACGAACAACCAGCTAGATGACACGTCTCGTCCAACTCAGTGTGAACAGGCTACGCTCCGGACAATATTATTATCTGTGGTATAGGAATTTACATAGTCTGGATCATAACTTCCATTCGTACTCTGATATTTGAATTTTGTATCGTTGTTATGTCATTTTGGCTCAGGAAGGTGTGAAAGTTCTGGAATAGGAGTGGTAGGTATTGATGACTATTCACATCGGTCGTAATAAATAGCATTTTGGCTGACCTTTTGTCAGGTGAAACCGAAATGCTATATCAACTTGCAGAATTAGGTCTTAAGCTCTAAGGTTGTTATTTTTATTATTTTGTCTGCTGTATGCAATTAAATTTAGTTTTCTTTAGTTTCGTAGTTCTTACTTTTTCTAGTATGTATGTATTAGTTATAGATAGTTGTTATTTTGATTAAGTCGATTGTTTGTGAGGATTTTTATTGGACGTTGTTTTTTTATGTTCTGGTCCTGTGAAGCGGTTCTGCTGATTTTGATTTTGCGTGCGTGTGGCCCGCGTGATAGAAAACAGATATGTAATTGTATGTTTCGATTGGACCAAAATGCCTTTTTAATTTTCCAAACCAAATTCTGTATTAGAGACACGAGTGGGATTCCGCTTTACAGGAAAAGAAACCTGATGGGACCGTTGTTGTACAGTACAAACTTCCTTACTATGTTTTCATGCCTCCGGGCATCATGTTATTTGTTAGTTTTAATATAGAATCTAAATAATAAGTCTAGTAATTGTATCTAGATGTATGTTTGGTATTAAAGTGGGTGTTGGTCGATTGTTAATAAAAAAATATATTTTTATTTTCAAAGATGAAAATAATATGTACCTATCTACTTACGTACCCTTTAGTTTCCCATTACCGTCAAAGATACCACATTTCCGCACCATCACACCATACGTTCAATCTGAGATCGATTGGCCCTTGAAAGACAATATTAAAATTGCTTGTTGTTTTGCAATTCATTGGTCACCCTCACAAACTATACGTATGTATCTATGTATTTGTTTAGTTCATGATCAAGGGAATAGCCAAGGCGGGACGTCCGGCACAATCTGCATAACAATGCGGCCCTCCAGTCGCTCTCGAGATGCTAATGCCCTCTCCATTCATAATTCATGTCTTAATGAAGTGAACGCCTTAACCGTGCGTTCTTATTATGGTCCACATTCAAGAAGAGGTTAATCGTGACGTTTGTCTACAGTAGAAAAGTGTGATATTCGCATGAATTCTACACGTGGTAGAATTCAACGGAAATTTTCAAAGGTTATTTTTTCCCATGGGAACTACTATAAGGAATAAAAAAGCATTTTAGTATTACAGGCTTGAAGAAGCACCAACATCAATCATCCATAACTTCATCGAACCTTTCTTCGTATTTTTTATCATATCTATTAGGATGATTATTTTGCTATCCTTGCAGTAGGTACCTTGCTAATGTTTTACATAACATGCGTGTGTTTACAGCTTAAAATTAAACCTCGATTTACTCAATCAAATTGTCATTTATTGACGACCGATATAACCGATATTCTGGTATCGTTTTAGAATGGTCATATAGATTTGGAATGAGTTAGGTACCATAAATTCATAATCCTTTGTCTAGACCAGCATGATCATAATGCAATACACTTTAATCGTGGCCTGCACCGTTCTAGGCGTTCCAGCACAAATGCTGTTATTGCCAAACTACGCGTTACATTGTTATTACCAACAGTTTGGTCAAATTTACAACAAATTATGTTTGTAGCGCTTACTAGTGCTATATTTCACCTTCATTAATGTAAATATCGAAAACTATATTTAGTATTATAAAGCGGCATAGTTTTGATAGTTTATTTGTTTGGTTTGAATAGGTTATAAAATGTTTTTAAAAAAGTTAGGGATCCGTATGAAAACATCCATAATGTAACCCAACGTGTATAATGAAAAAAAAATTTTTGTTAAATGCCCGTGCGAAGCCGGGGCGAATTCCTAGTATTATTATTATAGGTATGACGTAAAATAACCTAATTATGGATAATAATAATAAGTAATTATGTGAATTTTTATATCAGAGCTCAATAAGTGTACGTATACGTCTACAAAATTCGCACTCTCCTTATTAGAAACACTCACACAGGGTATATGTTACACTTCTATCAGCATTGAAGCCTACAAGCCGCCACCGTCGCTTCCATTTTGCCTCGAACTATATTATATTGCTTTATATACACCGGGTTGTCGGCTGTCGCAATGAAAATAACAAAGCCTCAGGTAATTTCGCTAATGCAAGCGGTTACACCGTATCTACATCGCACTTACACAGGCTTCGCCCGAAGGTGGCTATTAAGAGGGTCGGCACACGTGATATTGTCAGACCCTCCACGAAATTGTCTATTTTGACTAAGTGTTAAATTAAGGGAAGATCGTCGTGGGATAGTTTGGGCGTATGAATTTTCAAGGAACACGCGCTGTTCATTACGTATGCTGTTATTTTGCCACGGGATGGAAAGTGCAAATTGAAATAGGTGCCGTCGGTCCCTTCTCCTACAAACTTTCTCCTGTCCAGCTGTAATTGGACCTTCTCAGCCTTTGTAATATAGCCAGCTCCTCACTTGGTCACCCCGAGGTCCAACGACGATGTACCCTAGTATTGCAGCAAAATCGTTCGTCCTCACTTCTCTCTTTACTCGTCGTATAATGATCAAGAAAAATCAAATTCTATTTTATTGTTCTTGACAAGTCATAGCCTATCCATCTAATGAAGTCTATTTTGTATATTTGTTATTTGTGTAACTATGGACAATAAAATGATCTTATCTTATCTTATCTTATCAAGTAATACGTCATGGAAGAAAAGATCTGAGACATTTAAAATATCCGAAATAGGCAATCGATTGTTTCGTATCGATTTTTTTGTAAGTGTATTAGAGTAGGTATTCCAATTAGCCGAAACGAAACAAGAAATTTAATTTTGATATTTAAAATAAGCTTCTTTAGATTTTTTTTATCAAATAATTACATATATTTATGAAATCCTTATGTGAATTCATAAATATGTCAATGGGCTCCCTAAAAATAGCGATATACTTATTTTAAATACTACAAATAAGAATAAACTCGCTGTGCCTACAACTAGGCTGCATAAGATTAACAAAATTGATGACTATAAAAAAGTTATGCTCCAACTCGAAAACTAACAACCTTACAAGGTTTCTTGTTCGCTCTTTTACGTAACCTTAAAAAGATTGAAGTGGACGGAAAATAAGTGATCTAAATTTCCCAGTTTTACTTTTGTAATTTGTATTTTGTAACGTGGACCAAGTGTCCTGTACGGCCTAAAGGAAATAAAGCACTTTGATATATGATTAGGGAATTGAAATAGGGATACCTGCTGAGTAGCCAATTAACTTGTTAGGTCGATCTCTAGTGACTCAGTTACAAGTATGTAGATAGTGTTACACTGTTCTGCTGTCTCACTGGAATGGACTGATAATGGACTGAATAAAAGAATGTTTGAATATTTACTTTGGTTTATATTTCTGTCGCAGGCGTAATATTTTACATTGATAGAAGGCCAATAAGTAAAGACTTGCGTTAACAATTACAACACATTTATGATAATTTTGAAATTAATGTCAAATTATAGCAGTAACAGCTATTTAAATTATATAAATTTCTAGTCGAATATCCACAAAATTATATTATAAAATTTAACAATTTTCAAAAACGGTAACAACATTTATTTCTAAAATATAATATACGTACAATAATTTACATTTTAATATAAAACAGGTTTTTACTTTAAACAAATAAAAGTAAACTTTGCCTTAAGCTTCAGAGCTAACTTATTTATTTTATGTAGTTCTTGAATTGTTTTTGTAATTATTTATTGTATTTACGAGTATTAAATTAGTATAAAACAGAAATGAAACTGTACATGATGAAGTGTTTCTAGCCCCTACAGATTGACTCGTAAAAATAATATTATAATAGAAAGAACCAGGTTGATATTTCGGTCACTTTCACACAAATGTGTCGTCAAATAGACGAAAGTAATAAGAAAATTCGAACAGCGGTATCAATTTGTATGATTCATGGTTATTATAGAATATTATAATTGTAAGGAAGAGTCGTTATTAAATGAATCTTATATCATACAGAAATGTTAGCGCAAGTTAGACCGACGGCTACATTAGAATAGAGTACAAGGTTATTTTATAGTTCCTGAATTATTTTATATATCATAAGCATTTTACATTCAATAAGCTTGACACCCGATGAACACCTATAAACCTAACTATTGATATACGATTAAAATCGTCCATTTATATCGATTCACTTTAACATGGTCACTAATACCTTCTTCAACATTATATTATACCATTATAACACTTTAAAAAATCATATATCGTCATCTACCTAGAATTCTTTTACAGTCCCCAAACTATTTAAAATATTTTTAGTAACTGATAGGATCCGATAAACAATAAATAACAGTCAAGATAAAAAGTGTAAAGAATCTCTGTAGATCCACACCATATTCTTTGAGACGACTTGATAAAGTTTAGCACAGTACAAAGGCTAAGGATATCAAAATCAAAGCGGCCTGTAGTCGGTGGGAGGAAGAAGAGGCTGGTCCTCCTCCTCCGAGGAAACCCGCGTCTTCTGCCCGAGGTACTCCTTCCCTCAAGGGACCTTGAAGGCTGGATCGCACGTCGTTTGTCTCCTCAGCATCGTAGTCTTCTTCTTCTTTTTTGCGGTTCGGGAGCTCCATTTCTAGGAAAATATATTATTGTTGTTAAAAGGATTTTTTTCAATTACACGGTAGACTGTATAGGTTTTATAAAATATATTTTGTTGAAAATTGGTTCACCATGACATCCGAGCCATGTTAAAATGAACAGAAAATATTTTAGTTTTACAAACAATAAGAGTTGAAAAACTACTGCAAATGCGATGTTAAATCCTGCTTTGTACCTAAAACATTTTCAAATTAAATAAAGTTTATTATTATTATTATTCACTTCATTTATTTATACCTCTATATCACGTCGTAAAATATTTTTTACTATAGAAAATACAAAAAAATTATTATAAAATAACTCTGTATTAAAAAATATATCAAAACGGTGGATCACCGACCGCGTAGGCTCAAGTGGCCCGTGACTAGGGCTGCAAAGAGAGGAACTTCCTGGCGATACGCGCCGAGTAATTATTAATTATTAATTACTTAAGTATAATAGACTATTAACTTACCATACAACCGGATATTCCCTTCAGCATCACCGATAGAGTTCTTTGAGATGCACTTGTACCCGCCGAGGTCGCTGCGCTGTATGTTGCGTACAATCAGCCTCATCTGCACGCTGTATGCGGAGTGGTTGATCTCGCTCATTTGGTACTTATCGTTGGTGATTATCATCTCACCTGTAAGATAGTATGAAAGTTAAAAAAAGATAAAGGATTTAGCTTCTGCGCCGTTTCGCACTCGCTTTTCCGGTGTAAAAGTCAGATCGTCACTTTCCATGGGGTTAGATTCCGGTCAGACGAAGGTATTTTGAATTAAAACTGAAAGAATATTAAATAATCTGGACGATAAACGGTTTGTGACGAGTTTTGCTCTAACTTGAAAACTAACAACCTTACAGGGTTAGTTTAAAAAGATTGGAATAATCTAACATATTACTTTATTTCCTATTCATTTTATTTGTATTTTGTATGTGTCGTGTAATGTTTCAAAGTCTCGATATCATCCACCATTTCAAAATACCGGCGATTTTGTGTTATTGAATAGGGATCGTAACTAACTAAGATGTTCACAAAAGATCGCGCGTTCATACATCATACATAGGGACCACAAGCTCTCTCACCATGTGACCTGCTCTGAAATTGCCCTATAACTTGCAAATTTCAAAAGCCAGCTTTACATACCAACCAAGAAACAGTATGAGTGCTTAAATATTTCAGATTAACATTATTATATATATAGTGCTCACTTAATGGAATAGCCATTTTAATATTCAGTGGTATTTCTGACTGCCTACTTAACTTTATCTACCTACTTCCAACACTTATCATAAAGTAGCTTAAATTATTTTCGGTAATTTTAAGCGAGGAAAACTAAATATTCAACTGAATAATATAATTTTTATGTGGACACTATATAAATGGACATAAAATAAATATTCTTTTGATACGACATTAACTACGAGCAAGTACCAAAATAAATTCCAAAACGGGTAAACGTGTTCTTGAATGGAGACCGCGACTTGATAAACGTAGTGAAGGACACCCTCCTGCTAGGTGGGATGACGATCAGCAAAAGACTGCTGGCAGATGCGGGCTGCGACAAGCTGAAGACAGTGCGCTACGGCGCTCATTGGCCTATGTCCAGCAGTGGACTAATATAGGCTGATGATGATGTTGAAATTCCAAAAGCCAAAATAATGTGCTACATTGCCTCTCCATACATTCGAATGCATAAACCTAGCCATCCATTTATATTCGGCCACTTCCGACCTTTATCCGCCGATATCAAATTGAAATATTGTTTCGGCATGTTGTATGTGGAACAATACGCCCGTATAATGTATCCACAATATGCTTTACACAAGTTGCCCGAGGATCGTTTATTCTGTACCAATTTATTACCTTTTAAAAGGCAGTTTTAAATCACTGCTGTTCATAGTTTCTACCAATGAGTCCTTTTTGTTCAAGTAGCTTTGGTTAATTTCTAAAACGAGGTACTCTGAAAGTTTGCCAATACAAGGTGCTGTTATAACGTAAGCAAGTTAAAGGCGATAAAAAAAATAAGGCTTGACAATCCACACAGCATCACTTAGCCCCAAGCCACAGATAACATAAAGTTAAGCAGAGCTTGTGTTATGGATACTTGGTGACTGATATACAATAATAAAATATATTAAATAGATAGATATATTTTGTATTATTGTATACAGAAAACACATATAAATAAATATACAAATACAAACATTTATCCCGAGGCGGGAATCGAAACCGCAACCTCCTGCGTCGCAGGCGAACCTTCGCCCACCGCGCCAGAGAATTCGTCGAGTGTAGAATGTGTTTGTTACTATAGTCTATAGATTTACTATTGTGAGTTAGTTGGGAATGAAAGGGTTTATTCATTTAACTGAGTCTATTTAAATAATTACAGAAAATTATGATTTACTACAGACCGAAAATCTCAATTAAGGATATGCGTGTTCTCGGCGAAGGGTTGACGAGTGACTGGTTGGATTCAGCTTAACATGAAACTGCTGAATTGCAGAACGCAAATGTCTCGACTACTTGAATATCTTTATAATATTAGTATAGATATACATAGATAACAAGTAAAGATGATAAAATATATTCAGTAATTAACCGCGGAAAATAATGCAAAGAGTTATAATTCACTATCATACTCGTACATCATCTATACTAATAATATTATAAAGAGGAAAGATTTGATTGTTTGTTTGTTTGAATTGAATAGGCTCCGAAACTACTGGACCGATTTGAAAAATTCTTTCATCATTAGAATCCTTAATTTTCCGTGATGAACATAGACTATATAATATTTTCAAAAAAGCTAGGGATCCGCATGAAAAATTCAATAATTGAACCGTGCGCTGTATATTCAACCTCTTTTTCTATTATGGCGCGTCATAATAGAAAAAGAGTTTGAATATATAGCGCACGGTGCTGAAGCTTTTTTTTTTTTTTTATTTGATCTTGGTGGCTTTAGTATCGCTGCGGCCATGATTGGCCTATTGTGATCGCCACTTTGACGGTTCACCTCCGGAGGCGCGGCGTTATAGTTCGCCACTTATCCTTGCAGTTGCTAAGAACTGTAGGATATCCTTCGGGGTGATATCTCGTAGTTCGTCTGGGCTAAGCAGGTGCCTGCCCAAACAGATGCTACGTTTTTGCATCAGTGCACCGCATTCTCCTAGCAGATGGAGAGGCGTTTCTTCCGCCTCATCACAAAATCTGCAGGATTTCGTGTCGCTTAGCCCCAATTTGAACATGTGCTTGTTAAGGCGACAGTGTCCAGTTAGGGCTCTTGTTATGATGCGAAGATTGTTCCTGTTTAGCGCTAGGATTTGGTTGGTGAACCGTTTGTCGAAGGCTTTTAACAGTGATTTTGCGTGAAGCATGCCCGAGGAATTTTCCCATAGCTTGATGGATTCCTCGTAGCAGGTGTTCAGCAGGATTCTGTAAGCCAGGCTTTTAGGAATGCCACAGAACGGCTCTGGTCCAAACTGAGTCCCCATTGCCCCGGACCGTGCGAGCTCGTCGGCATTCTCATTGCCGTTGATACCCGCGTGGCCCGGTACCCATCTTAGGATAACTCTGTTATTCAAACCCAGAGCGTTCAGGCGTGACAGACAGTCCTCGACTAACCTGGACGTGATGACCTTCGAATCCAAGGCTAGAAGCTGAGGCTTTATCTCTACGGCTAGTGTCAGTTATGGAGTGTCGAGTCAATGTCAAAAACCTCAATGCTGTTAAACTATACCCGTGCGAAGCCGGGGCGGACCGCTAGTAATATTATAAAGAGGAAAGATTTGATTGTTTGTTTGTATGTTTGTTTGAATTGAATAGGCTCCGAAACTACTGGACCGTTTTGAAAAATTCTTTCACCATTAGAATCCAAAATTTTCCGTGATGAACATAGGCTATTATAATATTTTCAAAAAAGTTAGGTATCCGCATGAAAAATTCAAAAATTGAACCGTGCGCTGTATTTCCAACCTCTTTTTCTATTATGGCGCGTCAGAATAGAAAAAGAGGTTGAATATAATAGCGCACGGTGCTTGCTTTTTCTCTACGGCCAGTGTCAATTATGGAGTGTCGAGTCAATGTCGAAAATCCCAATGCTGTTACAAAAAGTAAGGGATCCGTATGAAAACTGTGAAGCCCATCGTGTTAGTGTGTATAATTTCTGAAATTTTTGTTTAATACCCGTGCGAAGCCGGGACGGACAGCTAGTAACTGTATATAACAGTACAGCGAACATAATAACTCATTCGTGTTTTAATATTGAAAAGTCAATAGACAAAATGTTGGTTTTGAAAGAGAGAGTGTTAACATTGTTTGTGTCTGTTCAATTATTCAGATAATACTTGATTTACGTCATGGGGTAACGAGGGTTATTATTGTTATAGCAATGAGCAATCATCAATTTTACAGTACAGTCCAAATAAGGAGTCAACTATTGTTAAAACTAAGTTAAACCTAATTTAAAAGTACTCGACGCACGAAATGCAACTAAACGTTTATTTTTTTCTCCACACAGAAACACACATTTAGCTGTTTACTGGAGTAAATCATTAAGTAGTAAGTCATTTTGGAAAATGACGACCCACGACATGAAACTAATACAATGTTACAGCTTTTATAAGTATAATGTAGGTATGAGAATTAATTTAATCTACCACTAGCGGTCCACCCTGCTATGCACGGCAAATAAGAAAAAAATCTAATCTATAAATATTTACACACACAGACGTTAGTTCACTATTGAATTTTTCATATGTATAGATAACTTATGAATGACTGAACAGGTTTTGATATATGGGGTGTTAAAATAGTTACAATTAACATCAACCCGAGTGGCACCGGCTTTATTTTTTTACATAATGTGATTTGTTTGAATTGTCCGAAATACATAAATTTTATGTTTTTTCTAAAATGTTGTTTTTATTTAAATTGATGAACTTTATTTACAATTAAATTCATAATTGTCACGATATTCGCGTTCATAACGCGTTAGAGCGATCGTGGTCACGGGTCGAAAAACAGAGGGGATTCAAAAGGTACGCGATACTAATTGCTTACAATTACAGAAAAGTAGTCATCTCACCATTTTCTACTTGATAACTAATCATGAATTAGTTTTTAGCAGTTTCGTCCCGTCCCAGGAGATAAGAAAAACATAATTAGCAATCAAGTTTTGATATGGTTAAAAATATAGCCTAGAAAAGCTCAAAATTTCGTCAAACCCATCAAGTTTGTTTTGCAGGTAATATCTATAAAACTACTATTATTTGTTCAGGTGTTCTGGTCGTTTTCTTTATACATATAATCAAAAATATCTACCTATATATTTTATGAACATAATATCTAGTACCCATAACACAAGGTCTGCTTAGCTTGTGGCTAGATGATGCTGTATGGGTTGTCCAGAATTAGGTATTTATTTATATGAACTACTGCTACTACTACGACTATCGCTATTTGCTCTTGATTGTTAATATTGCAAATTTTATTAAAAAACTTCAAAAGCCGGTCGTACTGATTTATTTTTTTTCAATACCTACTGAAAAGGCATCCTGCTTAACAAAATTGTTGTTGCTGGGTACATTATACGATGGGTCGCGCTGTTCGTTCAACATTAAAAATTGCTCGAATTCTTCTTGTTTCGCTTTATACAGCGGAATTTTTATTTTTTAATGCCATCGTGGTTTACGAAGATATTAAAAAGCTATTTTTTGATAACCGGATTTCGTCAGTACTTTTGTAATAGCAATATATGTATAGTACTAGTCGCGTTTCGTGGTGTTGCGATCAGCGCCCTCCCGTACTGATGGAGGGTCGCGGGTTCAACTCCCGCCGAAAACTGAAATTGAAAACTTTCGGGATTTAATTTAATTGTATATAAGTTTTTTCATGATTCGATATGGAACATGTAGGTTTATACGAGCATCCTACTATAGCATACTCTAACATAACTGGATAGATACTACTAACCTATCCAGCATTATTTATTTATCTGTAAAGGGTTGTTCCTCCAATAACCTACTCTTTCGAAATAACAATCAAAGTTCATTAATAATGTGGTCAAGCCGAAGACATGACGCTTTGGGGCGATTCGACCACAAATCTGCGGACTGCGGCGTCTGCCACTGACACCTCGGTGTTGCCGTCCTAGACACGCCTACTTTTATTTATCGTCTGGCAACTTTGTTGATTAATGATTGATTCTCTTCAATCGATTAGGGAAAGTCTATGATAAGTGAAAGCCAGTTAACAGACAGAATATTAAGAACGATTTTTCTAAGATCACGTCAAGTGATCTCTGTAATATATTTGAATATATAGGGGTGACAATTTCAAACAGAAATGTAAGTCCTAATAACCCTTGTTGCCGATAAAGATGGTTGCAACATTATATATAAAAAGCAACGTGATAAAAACACAGTGCCCTACTTTCCCCGCCTTTTATTTGTCATTGATTGATGGAAAACGCTCAATTTATCAACAATATACATAATTAGTACAAAAACTGGAGCGCTGTTTGCCGAGGCTGGCGGAGCGGTCACACCCATTCCATGTCGCGTCCAGCCCGCTCGTCCCATCTCGTCACAGCCGTGTATTACCTAATTTAATTTGTACTCTCCGCAATTTATGGGCACAGAAGTGCCGTCTGCCTCCCTCTATTTGTCAGTACTGTCACAGACGCATTTTACGTCACGATTGCTACTGATTTGTCGGTTTACCGGGTTGAATGTTTACAAAATGGTCCAGTTTTAGCACCTAAACTTGACTGTACAATCATTTACGCCGGACATGAACATAAATTAGAAACGAGAAAGTTATCGTTTCTTTATTCCAATTTCTTGTTTCTTCATGCGATGACAGCTACCTTATCTTTTTATCACATTTGTTAAGTAAGCTCACACTTACATCTGCGCAGTAACAAGGCAAATAGCTGAATTAATATCCTGCAGATATTGTGATAGGTAAGGGTAAATATTGTGACTGTAGCCTAAAGCAATTTGAGGCCGGCGGGCCAGCGGTCTTTGTTGCATATCGGGCGGTAATAGAATTTGGTCCGCTTTTTGCGCGGTTCGGCCGCCCGCGTAATAGCGAGCTCGGTGCCTTTGTAACTGCATCTAAATCTGCCCACTATGTATTCGCTTGGTTATGGTATAACCAATTATCCGGGAGCGACTACGTTCTTACGGATTATTGCCCGTTCGAGCGCTTGTAATTTCAGAACAATGTTGGCAGCTTGGCGAAGTCATGTTTGCGCTGCAATGTTCCCGGACATTTTGCTGAATTTTCACATTTGTTTTGGGAAAATAGTTTCTGAAGGTTTGTTCACTTAAATGTTGAACGTTATGTAACGGAAGTATTATTTGTGGTTTTTGGCGAAGCCGCGAGCAGAAGCTAGCGGAGATAAACAAACTTCTCAGAATGTTGGTTCAATTAATTACTGAAATGGGGTCTATATTCAACAATCACACTCGAAATAATTTAAGCAAAGCATTCCCGGTCCGATGTGGCCGTCTTGCAAATGGAATTAGCGAGGTTACGTGGAGTTGAATCCTAGCGGTAACGTCTCACTTTTATTTTCAATGAAACTATTCAAATAAATTAAGAGCCTATTAGTATTTTTTTTATTTGCACTGTAGGTGAGTTTCTTTTGTACGGTTATTAAATAATCTCTAGTTATATACTGTTCGATTTATACAAAACTTTAGCACACAATGTAATGGCAAAAAATAATAATAAATAAATAATAATTAATGCTGGACAATATTACACATCATCATCTAGCCCCAAGCTAAGCAGAGCTTGTGATGATACTGTAATACTTAATACAATATAAAGATAGATATTTTTTTATAATTGGTATTATTTTTATGTATAGAATGTATAGAAAACAACTATTTGTATTAACTATTTTTAAATATAAATATTTTCTCGACGCGGGAATCGGGAGACGCGACACCGCAACTTCCTGCGTCGCAGGCGGACCTTCACCAGGTCGCCCGTAGATGTGCTCTTTGACTAAACTTAAGTTTATAAGACCTTACATAACAATCACATAAGGTCGTCGGATTTAAAATAAAACACTGAATTACTTTTTTTATTGGGTGAAACCTTTAATAACAAGGAAAGTTGATTAATGAAATTACTTAAATTATTAAAACAAAACTAAAACTAGTATTTAAAATTCAAACGATTGAGCTAACTGCTGACTGTTGCAAACAAACTAAAGGTTGCTCAACTGATCCATATCAATACCAATCGGAAGTGTCCCTAAGATGCTGGCTGCATTACTTCGCTGTATGGCAAGGCAATGCTGAAGCGCTGTGCCAGATACTGACCAGCTCTCGGGTAACACGTTTCGTACATACGCTCAGATAAGTTTTTGAAAACCCGGAGAGCCTCGGAAACCTACATATTTATGCCTCTTGAGATCCTCGCTCAAATCTGCCGCTGCACAAGCCCTTACGGATGTCCTCGGAAGATGGGAGGGCGCAAGTGTGACGACGCAAGTAGCGTACCACACAATGGGCCTCCCCAACTCCCATGGGACAAGTTTCGTACCGTCGGGCATCTAACCATTACTTAATTAATTTATTGAATTGTTTAATATTGAGAAGTAACCCTGTGTAAGATACCTATTTGGTGGAATCTTGGTATGTACACCTGGCATTATTATTATTTATGATGGCATTACTACAAGCAGGTACTTTACATCTGTCACTTCTTCGACATCATTGAAATAGGGTTAAATTTAAATCTGTTCTACTGTTAAATGCTAATGCTATGTTCACATAAAGAAATGCTCGGCAAATTAGCAAGTGCCCATAGCTCGCTTGTAGGTTTGGAGACCGCATTGCGAAAAACTTTTGTTCGTTTTGAACCGCAAGCGAGAACCCCTTACGTATGTCGTGGTTGCGACTAAGTTTTCCAGTTCTATCCAGCGTGGAATATAAACAGATACAGCAATACCAACCATTTTATTTAAGACGAGGCAGAAATTATCCTGCCCCCTACGCACATTTTTTTGGGATAAAAATCTATCTATGCTAATATTATAAAGAGGAAATATTTGATTGTTTGTTTGTTTGTTTGTTTGAATTGAATAGGCTCCGAAACTACTGGACCGATTTGAAAAATTCTTTCACCATAAGAATCCTTAATTTTCCGTGATTAACATAGGCTAGGTATATAATATTTTCAAAAAAGTTAGGGATCCGCATGAAAAATTCAATAACCAAACCGTGCGCTATATATTCAACCTCTTTTTCTATTATGGCTCCGCTGCTTGCTTTTTCTCTACGGCCAGTGTCAGTTATGAAGTGTCGAGTCAATGTCAAAAACCCCAATGCTGAAAAAGTAAGGGATCCGTATAAACTGTGAAACCCATTGTGTTAGTGTGTATTATTTCTGGACTTTTTGTTTAATACCCGTGCGAAGCCGGGGCGGACCGCTAGTTATCATTATAAAATTATCCTATTATTTAATACTCGATTCCGAAATCTTCCATTTTTTGCCAGATTTTATAAATTTTAATTCAACTCTTTAAATGAGAAAAGGTAACGAACAGAATATAGGACTAAACAGAAAATCAGTAGGTGCCCATAGCGAGTGGCTCTAATGAGCTTCCGCGTGTAAGTTCATAGACCGTATTGCGAAAAACGTAAGTTCGTAAGTCGAGGCTGCAAATACGCTGGCTAGATCATTCCAGTCTGGAATATAAACAGTACCATAATACCAGAAACAGCGAACACCAGTATTTACCATTTTATTCAAAACTGCGACATCGCTCTCCTTTTACCAAGATAAAATGCAACTGAGAGAAATTCCCAAGGTATTTTCCATTAGTTTTGAGGTTTCAAGTTATCTTTTGATTTATTTCTCAAAGTAAAGTTTCTAAAATGATCGGTACAGTTCCTTTATTTTCTTCACTCTTGCTACTCTTATTTACGAGGATCCGTAACTTATTTTAAAATAAATATAGCCTAGTCCAGTAGTTTCGAAGCCATTTCATTCAAGAAATCAAACAATTAAATGTTTTATAATATTAAAATCTTATCTATATCTATAATAATTATTATAGATATAGATAAAATTCTAGGCGAGTTTTAGTTTCGGAGCCTATTCAATTCAATCAAATAATCAAATCCTTCATCATTTCCCATCATTTCCTTTTTATAACATTAGTTAAAATATAGATAAGATATCAAATCGCATCCTAGGTTTTCAAGCGAGCTTTTGTTTAAAAATAGTTGCGTAAAAAGCTTCAGCCGTTTTGCTGGCACCACCCAAACATGTCGCGGCCGCTGCGGTCATGGTTGCCAGTACATTCCAGCCGGGAATTGAAAACCGGAACGACATTAATACGAAAAGTGACAATACGAGTTTTAGGGCCACACTGTTATCAAAATAAATTGGATATCGGTCTAACAGTCCATCAGCTGGCAATACTTATTCAATAAAACTGGAGTGCGGTATATTAACGATTGAAAATCTAAAGTAGATTTTAAATTGTTTTAATGGGATACCATAACCAAACTCTTTTAGGGTTAAGCTCGCCTTTGTACATGTCCATAATATAAATTTAATGAAATATACATATAACTTGTGCAAGTGCAACGAGTCAAAATAAGGTGAAAAATATAATATTTACAAATCAAATAAATTTGAGTGTGTTTGGGGCAAAAAAAGGTAATTTTTTACCAAATTTCTAGAAAAACTTTTTTTTCACTCTCGACGTATTGAGGAGCGAGGTTCTGAACACCATTCGAATTTTTGTACCTACAAGATCATAAAAACCAAACATAGTAATTTTAATTTTTCACATAAATTTTGAGATTATGTGTAAAAAGAGTAGGTACTTAAAAGAGTCGTAGATTTTTTAATACTAGTTGTTCGACATTTAATTTTTTTATAGGACTTGAAGTTTTGCCGGAAATCGAGATAAACCGTTTTTAACCCTTAAAAACTCAACCCTATCCATTATATCCCTGCCCATAATTTATTTATATCTATCATTATTGTAAAATTTTCTTCCATTTCCAATGCATTACATCCAACTTTTATTTACTTTCTATTTTTAACCTCTTAAAGGATTTTATAAATAATTTTAGAAAAACATAAAACCGATACCTGCATAAAGTATTTTACATATTAGGTATATTTAGAGCTCTGACTTACAAAAGACTACAAAACACAAGTTAAAATTTTTGCGTTACATTAATATGGATAAAGTACCTAATTTTATACTACTTTAGCTTGCCATAAAATGGAGCATGCTATAGCTAAGCTCAGAAGCATCGTTGTCACTCATCGGTCGCTTGGATGACGCGCTAATTAGAGGCATGTAAAACTACATAACGCGCCAAACAAAACAGTGGTACCAAGGCGCATTTGCGTAATTAAGAATCTAAGACTGCTGTCCAAAACTCATCCTTTTTATCAATAAACGTTATTTATCTACCTCTATTAAAAATAAAATGAATATTTTTTTTCGTTTCTGGTATAGGAACCACATCGGGTCACTGCGACAAGCCAATACCTAAGTAAGATTTTTCCCAGTGCCTATTTGGTATACGAATGTGGTTATCCAAACCACATTAATCCCGAGTGCACATTGGCTACGGAAATTGTTTTACTCGAAATATTACATAGTTTTATTACAAATGGCTGAAACAAGCCCGAAAAGAGTGCACTTGAGGCCGGGAGAGTCCTTATATCTTCAATATTAATATTATAAAGAAGAAAGATTTCATTATTTCTTTGTTTGAATTTATTGGCTCCGAAACTACTGGACCGACATGAAAAATTCTTTCACCATTAGAATACAAAATTTTGCCGATGAATACAGGCTATAATAAGTTTTAAAAAAAGTTAGGGATCCGCATGAAATATTGGCCTGCTTTTCACTAAGACTCTGCCACTATCAGTTATGGAGTGTCATAAACTTCACAAACCATCACGGGGCTGCGGGAGGCAAGTCCATGTCAAAAAATAAGTCAATGCCTAAAAGCCCAGTCCTGCTAAAAAAGTTAGGGATCTGTTTGAAAACTGTGAAACCCAACGTGTTAGTTTGTGTATAATTTTATGTTTGAATACCCTTGCGAAGCCAGGAAGACCGCTAGTCTTTTTATGATTCATAAAAAAACTTAAAGTCCTTGATAACCCTTACTTAAATACTATCCAGACATTTATTTCATTTTCTTAACGTAGTTGCTTCTATTTGAGTATTTTACCGAGAAGATTTTTCACAACTATGAATGAGGTTTTTTCTTATCTCTATAAACTTCAACATCTATGTAGGTAAATAAGAAACCACGATGCCACGCTTTGCAACAAGCAAAGTAAACGTAGTAAACGTGTTTAGGATTTAAGAATTTTACTTTAAGATTTTTGTAGTCTTCTGTTTATACAGGTCTGCAATGAAGAATTAGTTATAAGACCAATTCGTTAAAGAAAAAAAAAATTTAACATCTGAATAATTTTTTTTTACCACAAACTACATTCGAAAGACACGTGTCACTTTTGTCGCTGCTCGCGTAAGGACAAACATATGACGATATGGCGCACCCCGCCCATATGAACGTCCTTATTAAAAAAGTTACTATTTATCGCCTTTTAAACACAATATGCAACCTTGAACATAATAAATAACAGCCCTGTTTTATCGTGGGTTAATAAACTAAAAAAACGAATCTCAGGAAAATGTTTGATCTTTTGTCGGATAAAAGCGATTTTATGAAAGTCTTTCGTAATAAACGCGTAACTAATATACCAGTGTTCCCCAAGTACTTTTGTCCATCTGTCACTAGAGCACTAAATAAGCAACTCTCATCTGCGGGCGTCGGTCGTTTTAATGAGAAATAATGGAGTTCCCGCCTCACCCAATGTTTTGTTAGGTTAAGAACCTTATTTGTATAAGTTAGTTCATGTTTTTATATATGCTTGTAATTTCTCATCTCTTATTTATTTTATGGAATTTTCCTATGTGTGGGAATAGAGACCATTTTCATAGTAACACACAATCCCCGGAAACCCTTTGCCCTTATATCAGGGACATAATTTAAGTTGCGTAGATAAATATTATCGAGCCGTTAATCTAATATTAACTAACATTAATATTTTACGCTGTCATCGTCTGTGTAATTACAGGGTAATAAAATTGGCGCCATAATCAATGTAGAAATAAATCTTGGTGAAATGAAAGCGGACATGAAACAAACGCATATTTTTCTTTTAAATACACCATAAAAATGCCATGGGTCGTAAGCTGGCACTAGCTGCGAACAGGGGTGGTTTTAGGATGTTTTTTTACAATAAATAGATCTTTCTTTGACCATAATTTTACTTGATGGAAAGTGATGTACCAGTATCATGAAGGTCTAGAAGACACTTTTACCCTTGTCTTGAGGAGACTTACCCACTTTGTAATCTGCCGGAAAAACAGCAAGCTGTGTGTTCCAAACCTAAGCGGCGAATGAAGGTAGAGAAATCCGCTTAGAGCGAGTGGAACGGATATCCACAAGGTATGGATCGTTTGGTACCTTCCTGAAGTATCACGATAATAATTTCTAACAATTTTGGAATAAGGTACACACAAACGCAGCTCTGCTTAGTGAGGGAGTAGGTGTAGCTGTGTGAGTTGTCCAGCAATATTTATTTATTTAAAGCCTCGACAATAACATAATTTGCTTTACTGAAAGAAGACTAAAGAACATTTTAAACTGTTACAGTTAAATATTCAATAAAAAACACGATAACGTACATATTTTATGATGTGTCTTATTAGCACATCACGTATGGGCGTGTTTAGGACACTCGAGCTTTCATCCTTGTGGCTAATTACAATGTGGCAGGCTCGTGCACCCCTAAATAAACTTAAGACTCCCTAAGTCCGTCTCTGCTGCAAACACCGTCAAAAGAGGATAGTAGAAAAATGAATAACAGCCTATTTAATGAGTGCCTTAACGCTTTCAATGTGCTTTATGAATAATGAAATTAGTTGCTTATTCCGTTCTCGAGTTCCGTGCTTGGAACTTAATAAGGTTTATAAGTTTCCTGTGAAGATCTTTTGAGTGTTGTAGACTGTTATAAATGAGAGCTAGCGCTCTTGTTAGCAACATTAGCAAATATAATATGGGGTAAGATTGCGTAGACGCATACTTTGATAACTTATTTTTATCGTTATTATTGATGGATCTTGCGTCTTTATTTGTTTTGCCGCGGATGACAGACTTTATAATGAGGAAGATAATACTAATAGGTATACATTTGGATCACTTGTTTTAAAATAAATTGACTCGCAGTTATTACTTAACATTATTTTCATAGATATCTAGTTTCCATCGAGTACGTTGTCCAGCTAGTTTTTAAATGGCTGTTGGGTGGTCATCGCATTTTAGTAACAACAGCACAACAATAATGCTTCTTCTTGATTCCTATAAGAGATCTTACCATTTTCTCTGGTCCAATAGTTGATGGCCTTCGGGGAGGCCTCCACATGGCACTGGAGAGTCACGTCAGTGCTGGTCGGTGCGCCCACAAGTTGATTTGGCACTTGCACGAGGGGGTGAACTGTTGAAAATGCACAATATAAGAATCTTAAAACAAAAATGCACAATTATACCGTTCAGGCACTATCAGACATAGTGGAGTGACGGAAACCTATCCTGCCATAACTTTTTTTTTCAGAATAATTTTGCAGCATCCTGATTTATTTGAAATAAGCTGCTGCCTGCGGTTTCGCTTGCTCTTAACGGGGATACAATTTAGCAAACGTCCCTTGGATACCGTCTCTTTCCCGGCCAATACCTATCTATTAAGCGTGACAAGGACAGATAGAGTAAGGTACTTTCGCTTTTTTAAATATGAGAATTGACACGGGCAAGTAGTAATCCTAGTTCTAATTTGTTTCATACATTTGATTGCAAGTACCTAATCATAGATTATTCACAAAGGTCCAAAATTTTCGTCTCGCTTTGAAATCCAAGGTTTATCAGCGTGGTATTTCATAAAATGCGTAAACAAACAGCATACGCCGCACGTTCAAAAGCGGGTCTAGAATTTTTGCTCACATAACTTCCTATTTGCGCCTTGCACAGAATGTATTTCTATAGGCGCGCAAAGCCTTTGCATCTGGCATGAAATGCTTGTTGAAATATTTTACTAGCTTATTCAAATACGAGTAAAAGGCGAACTAATGTTGTGCTGTAAGTTGTCCTTGAGGTGAAAAATCCCCAAATATGTATATAAACTGAAAAAAATCTTGATGTTGTAAAACGACCCCAAATAAATGAATTTGAATCAACGTAAAGTATATTAAAAAATAAACAAATTTTTGTTAGAAATCGATGGCTAGTTGACAAAAAAATTACAAGAGCTTCCGTTAAGTTTGAGGTTTATTTTATGAACTCTTTTCGTTTCTGAAAACGTCAATATACAGATAATTGCTTCAATAATTTTTTAATATATACCTCTACATGCATAATGTATATACATTAACCATAATCGATAGTGAGGCCAATTATTATGTAGATATACACTCGTACGTCACCAAAATATGAACTTTGATACAATTCCATAAAACAGTCAAAATCCAGAAAAAATCCTTTGACTGACAGATGGTGTAATTCCCTGAAATAGTGCAGTTGTTTGTTCTCGCGCAAACCGCGGTCTATGAGTGTTTTAGTTGACTCTCATGGGACGATGGGAACGAAGTTCTGAGCTAGCACAGTCTCGTTGTTGGCGTCAAGGGGATAATCAGATTTTTTCCCCTCTCGTTCACGCTGAGGCTAGTGCTCACCAAAATATAGTTGGACGGAATAGCAGCGTTTAACTTTTTCTTGTTTAACTTTGACGAATTGATATGAAATTGTTTTGACACAAACTTTAATGGAAATGTAATTGTCTGATAATCTTTTCGAAGAACATATTTTTATTATTCATTATAGGTTCTCTAGTTTTTATTGATTTGTGTTCATGATCTGCATGAACACAAATCTGCATAACAGAAAACTAGAGAACCTATAAAACACCGTAGGTAACCTACAGGAATAAGTCTGTCTAAGCTGTAGTTGTTTACTTTGCTCACTTACTAGGCAACTCTTGAACAAATAATTGGAAGCTGATAATGTAGCTAACGCATTCCGAGTTGACGTGCTTTTGGCGTATATTTTCGCAAACCTCTCGTGTATGCACTTGCGGAAAACTCTGCGACTGTCAGGTGTTTACCTTGAATATTCTGAAAACTTGGTACCTCAACTCCACATCGGTGGAAGTTAAATAACTTGAGTCAGGGCCCAATTATAAAATGCTACTCTTTTTAGCACGTTGTTGATACTAGAGATTGAAATAGACTTCTTCTAGTCTTGCAGCAGCGATAATTAATTTCAGGAATAACATTGTCCCTGAACTAAATGTTTTGGAACTAGCATCTAAATCTAATTTTATATGAAGTGCCATAGTCAGCACCGAGTACTATTCGAATCAACTGAACTGGACTTGTTCGAAGCAATTAAACTTGAGTCGATCGCTGCGTCGCCGTGACTTGCCATTGGACTCACGTAGCGCGAATCGTTTTGCTTTGTTATCTGGTTGTTACTGGATATTAAACTTGTCTTGTAATATTCACAACCAGGAACAGTCTAAATAAAGCCAGAGAATCATCACAAAAGGACATAAAAATGAAATCGACAAGTTGTAATTTAAAAGATCGGATTATATTTGAAATGTAAACAATCGCGCCCGCAACCCGAATGCCCATTCAGGGTGAATTAAGGAAAAAGGAATTTTCTACCACGACCTAAGATCGGAGCTTATTTGCGGTTATTCTCTTTGACCGTCGTTAAGTTCCGACGGACGGCTTTTACGAGTTTGAGTGGCCAATTTAGGAAACGAAATATGAACGATCGGATTTTTTGTTCTAATTAATAACTCAGCGAAACAACGAGAACCGTCTTTTATCAAATAAAGGAGCCATAATGAACCGACGAATTGTTAATTTTATTAATTCGTGGTTTTCTGTTCTGTTTCACAATTATTATTATAATGAAACAAAGTTGACCAAATCACACCTTCCGAGAGGCCCTAAAAGAACGTGATTAAGCAATCTCAAACTGTGCCTATAAGTAGGTTGGGATTCTTAACAGCAATCAAAAGTTACGGCGAGTTTTCTCGGTAGGATTCCTCGCGGAATTCTTCAAGTGACAGTTTGATTAACCGAGTGGCGCACACGCTTTCGGATTTCTTGGCATTTTGTAGCTATTACCTGACTCCAGTTGACTTTGGAATTCGTTGTTGCAAAACTAGTTCCAAACATAGTAAGGGAAACAATCGCTTACAAAATGTCAGAACCCCACTATCGAAAGAAGAGTATTATCCAGCAATTAATTAAGGTAAACTAGAATCTTTACAAATCGAAAACGATTTATTTACTACGTTTTTCGCAGTACTTTTTCTCGCAACTAATTCACTGTCTTGAATCAAGTTGAAACTCATCACGTTGCGGGCCACTTACTGCCAAGAATGAATTGCTTCACTTCTGTTCTAAAAAAAGCCCTTTTATGCGTTCGGGCGGTCGCAACCGCTAGCTCGCTGTTATCATTCGTTTTCGGGGGGTGGAAATTTAAATTAAATATTTGAGAGCGTTAATTTTGTCTCCTCATCGAGCGAACGCGACGCATTCTTTGTGAAGTAATTAAACTGAGTGGAAGGGTTTCAGATGGCAGGCAGTAGTTTGTTTGTTCGCTTCAAATTACGTTTCCTATGAAGCGGATTTCTCTCGACTGTTGTCAGGATGTCGAGTCGTTTGTTTTACTGTTATGACTTATGAGTTGAACACATCGTTGATGAGGTAGAGTTTGGGTGTATTTGCTTGAACTGGCGCTGGCGTAGAGCTTTGTCAATACTAACAAAATGAAGTCGTTTCGCTTGTCTCACCTAAAGCTTCGCTTAAGCTAAAAATATCTTCATAAGGACATTGGCGAACAGTACCTTGCTGAGACTAAGGTCCGAAGCCTCGAAGCCGCAAGATTCCATGTCTCTCGATCTTTTATGGGATACATTTCGGAGAACGCTCACCGATACCACCATCCCCTTTCCACTTCAGGATAAGTAACTGCACGGCGCAGCACCATGCCTACTTGGTGGGTACACTCTCTACGCACTAAGCGATTTTCCCCCATCTTTATAGGAGTGGAACTCTAAGCTGCCAGCTTCTGTTTTTCCGTCTAATTACCACATATAGACTACAGTGAATAGGTGTCCTCTAGAGCTTCGTGATACACCGTCGGCCACATTTTCAGTTTCCATCTGGTGAGATCGCATTTTAGCCGTGTGGTGCCGGCATAGAATTTCACCACCCCAACTCTTCCCGTAGGTGTCGTAAGAGGCAACTAAGGGAAAACATCGGGGGGCGGGCAGCAGCACCCTCTGCAGAATAACTCCACCGAACTGCGATCCCCAACCCGCATGCCCAGCGTGGGGATTATGGGCAATAACCCCCAAATGATGAGTAATGCATTCTATGGCGCTCATTAGGGGAGGCCTATGTCCAGCAGTGGACTATCATAGGCTGTTGACGTTGACGTTGACGTTGAGATCGCATTCTAACGGAGGTCTGTGAGCTATAGAAAAAAAAATATAAAGTCCTTTGGACTCTTCAGAAAGTTTCTATAGGATAATAACTCACACTCAACTAAGTTAGCGGTCAAAGTTGTCTAATTGATACACAGAACCTATCCTACTACAAATTGTATCATACCAAGCGCTCTTAAAGAGAGCTCGGGGTATCGGTGCCCGTATAAATATTTAGCATCCAATCAGACGAGTGTTTACATGGAACTGCCAATAACAGAATGCAAATACCTAGTGGACAACGCATTCAGACCTTTCAGCAGTGCAGGCGGCACTGCTAACGAAAAACTTTTACACTATATTGGACTGAAACGAGGGCGAACCAAATAAGCCTTTCAAATTTTACGCGTTGAATAAACGAAAATTGTTTAATGGTGATATATTCAGCAATCAAAGATATGGTGACTTTGCTCATGTGGTTTATTATTCTATAAAAATGTTTTTAATTATTCTGTATCTCCACGAAAAATTTTATTTAAATTTGTTAGGTCTATTAAGAAAATACATTGATTTGAATCTGATATATCTGACATTTTCCATGATTGAAAGCTTTATAGATTGTTTTTAACATTTACTTTTTTACTCAAAATTGATGGATCGTTAAAATGTACGCAAATGGGCTTTTACAGGTTGTAAAAAGCTGTAAAACTTAATTATTAAATTGCTTCCAGTGAAATACATTTTCAGCGAGAATTTTTGAGTGTATTTTTAAACTTAAGATAAAATGTGATAGAATAAAGCACTAGCCCAAACCGAACATTTATTTTCGGCACTTTTTGATGGGTACATCAGACGTAGGATCCTAAAGGTATTTTAGTAAAAAGTTAATAGCATTTAAAAGCTATAACGTGTTTCGATATCGCAACAGCATTCACATTCCCAACTTAGTTGCAGAATCATTAAAGTAGATAACAGAAGCTTACATTGCAACCGAATTTTCGGAACTGATCAGCCAATCCCCAATTGTATAAAGCTATCCATACAAATGGAATGATACAAATACAAACAGGGTTGCACCGAAGGGAGGTAAACGTTGTGTCATTAGCCACACACAGGTGTAACACACTCTAATATCTTTAGTCTGTTGTATGTTCCTGACCATACTTGTATAAGTCAAGGAGTAATAGTTTGTGATTTCTTTACTCAGTTCAATTAACTAAAATTAATCAATGATTATTTATTTCGTAAATATCAAGAATGCCACGTCGCATTTGGTTTACTTACATGCCTATTATAATGTTTGCATAATGTTAGGACGTAGGTACAATTAATTCTTAATTTTATTGAAATATATATTTTTTTTAATAATTTAAATGATTTTAATAAATTTAGTCGCCTTTACAGGCTAAAAATTACTCATAGCTATAAAAGCTGTCAGTGAAGCAGTGCTTCAGTTGGGCTCGTTGCCTTCGTAATAATTTAAGGAAGATCTTGTATACTTTCGGTCCTAATAAAACAGATGAAACAAAGGTAGGGTATGGTAAAAAAATCTATGGCAAAAAAATATTCTGAACAAATCTTTTTTAGCCTTATTAATTCCAAAACGCACGGCGTGTCCTTTTTCTATAACTGTACAGATATATTTACTGTTTTAGAATACCCTTGGCTCCATCTCTGTCTATGCACGCACGCCTGCGCCGTGTAAATACTCCATAATGCAGTGTACTGTTATTGCGATGCTCAATAGTGAAGGTTGCTGTTCGTTTTATTAGTACTATTATATGATGTTTTCATAAATAAGACATAAAATACATTACTTTATGTTACCTTTTATCACTTCTGTCATCTTAAATATGTTGAAAAGATCAAAATCATAGCTGTCAGTTTTCGTTAGATCCGTAATTGAAATAAAATGAATGTTAAATAAACTGTAACGTTCAACATGAGCTCCCGAAAAGGAAAATTAGCTAACATTAGTCCTACAAAATGTACAAAAATATTGAACACCTGTTTTTTCGAAATGCCCTGACTTCGTCCCTGTCCATGCACGCATGGGGTGCAGTTGTGGGCTATATTGTCCCTGTACAGATATTGCAATCTGAATCTGTGATCGCGAAACACATTCAGTTTAATTTTTCAGAGTGCTGAGGCGTTCAAAGGTTATTCTTATTTATTATTTCTATACCTTATTCTAATTTATTTATTTATTGGTTTAACAAAATTTACAGCATTTAATGTTCAAAGCTATGTTGTTAAACTTACGACCAAAAGCAGATAAATTTTTTGTAAAATTATTTGTTTATAAATATGCAGTTACAATAGTTTTAAAATGTAGTAAAACTATAACAACACTTCAGAATATAAATTTAATATACTAAAATAATTAAATAAATTGAATCAAGTACAAAATTAAATAAAAATTTATAACTATGTTTATTTAGGTACCGAAGCGGCGGGTAATGAATTTATTAACCATTGCTGTAATAAATTCATTTCTAAAATGTCTTCTCTTCTCGTCTTTTGATGTTTTTCTTTGTCTCGAAAGGCTTTGACACTGCTTTTAATAACATTGTAGAATAGAAAAACTTGAATGAATGGCTCACATGGTTGGTACATACTTCGATTTGTTCAACTGGCGAAATGTTTCATCGTGTCTTCTTATTTATGTTTAATTACCAATTAAAGGAATCTCTGATGAGTATACAGATAAGTATTGAGTAGATAGTAGATATAGTTACGGAAGATTTATGTTTTACAAGGTGTTATTTATTACGAAGTTCACAAACAGTAACCCGACCAAGAGTTAGTAGTACAAAAGGCGTACGTAAGATACATTATCATATAGTAGGTTCTTCGTCAAAGATCTCGCAGTTTTCCTCAAGTTAAGCCCATATTCAAATACCGCTCATATAACATCAATAGCTCATTCCAACATACAGACCATTACCCACCATTAAGCGAAACCGGCGCTGAAACAAAAAGGCGGTTAGTATGCCCGTCACGTATCAATTCAATCATCGATAAAGTCTACTCACCTGAGTAAAGCACCGACAAAAAGCATTAACCGAGCTTACTTATCAGAGGATCGCAGGCCTAATTTATAACCATAACCACAGTAAGTAGACACCTATGTATTTTGCATTCGTAGCCAATTTTGTACTGTGGGTGCTTTGTTTCTGTCAAAGTTTATGCTTTGACAAACTTTTCAAGAGTTCAAAATTGCAAAATGGGCTGCTGATATACTCCAGTCAATAAATGCCTGCTCAAAAGTAGGGTTGGATGGAAAAGAGAGAGGAGTTGATAGGTTATCCTTCTTAGATCATTGTTAGGACTAGGTGGTAAACGTATTAGAAGACCCGTGTGACGTAAGCCCTATGAGTAGGGCACAAAGAAGGTCCCGTTTTTTTGTATTTTTTTCTAGATGTATCTCGAAATGGCGAAATATCTGGTCTGTACTTTTTATACTGACTTAAAGCTCTACTGGGTATTTTCTACCCGGCATTATGCAATTTACCATCAGAAATGTGATAATGTGGGCTCACGCCGTGTTTTGATTTTAAAGCTAAGTAGTATTTAATTTTTAAGAGTAAAATGCTATTGCACCGTTCAAACTTGAAACCGATCGGCCGATTTACAGCAAGCCATCAAAAAGTTACATACGCGTTGCTACCACGTTACGGATACGTTTATTTCACGTAATAAGCGTGTTACACAGTCGGTTAGTGAGGCAAGTGGGGTGCCGGCGGGACGGGCATGACTCGAACACGTAAGCAATTGGGAGATTTTCGTGTTATCACGTATCATCTACGGCGCGTGCCTTGCATCTTAAGAAGGCGTTCAGTGAAAGTTTCAGTGACTTTAGTTTCGCTTGAGGAATGGGGAGCTTAAGATGTATTCACTTAGTTTTATTAAAACGTGAATAAAATAAGTAATATAAATGCTAACTCTATACTTTTTTCAATAAAACAATAATGCGGGACAATCTACCCAGCATCATCTAGCCCCAAGCTAAGCAGAGCTTGAGATATGGGTACTAGATTACTGATATATGTACATAATACACATATTATTTTTATTATACATAGAAAACAAAAAGAACACCCTGAACAAATATCTGCAGATCGTCTAAGCCTTTTCCCGATTCGGGAATCGAATCCGTATTCTCATGCGTCGCAGGCGGACTTTTTCGAAAACTGCGAGATCTCTAACGATGAACCTACTATATGATAATGTAACTTTAGTACGCCTATAATACTAACCCTTGGTTGGGTCACTGTTTGTGAACTTCGTACTAAATATCACCTTGTAAAATTTAGTACCTAACTAATCTTCCGTAACTATATCTACTCAATACTTATCTATACTAATATTATAAAGAGGAAAGATTTGATTGTTTGTTTGTTTGTATGTTTGTTTGTTTGTTTGTTTGTTTGTTTGTTTGTTTGTTTGAATTGAATAGGCTCCGAAACTACTGGACCAATTTGAAAAATTCTTTCACCATAAGAATCCTAAATTTTCCGTGATGAACATAGGCTATATAATATTCTCAAAAAAGTTAGAGATCCGCATGAAAAATTCAATAATTGAAACATGCGCTATATATTCAAACTCTTTTTCTATTATGGCGCGTCATAA
Organism: Eupithecia pulchellata; assembly: GCA_963931895.1. Lineage (NCBI taxonomy): Eukaryota > Metazoa > Arthropoda > Insecta > Lepidoptera > Geometridae > Eupithecia > Eupithecia pulchellata. Next base: position 6,471,745 of record OZ007521.1, on the reverse strand, counting down.
TAGAAAAAGAGGTTGAATGCTTTTTCTCTACGGCCAGTGTCAGTTATGGAGTGTCGTGTCAATGTCAAAAACCCCAATGCTGTTAAAAAATGTAAGGGATCCGTATGAAAACTGTGAAATCTATCGTGTTAGTGTGTATAATGTCTGAAATTTTTGTTTAATACCCGTGCGAAGCCGGGGCGGACCGCTAGTCTGTAGATATAAATGTAACGTAGTGTAGGACGCCCTCCTGCCAGGTGGGATGACGATCTGCGAAAGACTGCTGGCAGATGCTGGATGCGACAAGCTGAAGACAGGGCTCTATGGCGCTCATTAGGGGAGGCCTATGTCCAGCAGTGGACTAATATAAGCTGATAATGATGAGGTATAAATGTATACTTATTCTTAATGATATTTGACGTTTTTCTTTTAAGTATAATTAAACATAAGATAGGTTACTTTAGGTTACTGCTGGGTTTCCGAATATTATCAACTATGTAAATCCCGCAGCTATATGTAATCAATTTACCTAATCAAATCAATTCAAATTACCAGGCGCACATGACCGAGAAATACATACGTGGTTCACAGTTTAGATACTCGTATGTACTTAGACAAAAAATTCGAGAACTTTCTCTTCAGTGTTAATTACTTACAATGAACATGCAGCATTATCCTCTTGCTGACTGAGGGCGGCACTCCATTTGCAGCGATACAAAGATACGCTCCCATTTCAGAGCGGGTCACCTTTGTCAGGTTAACTATGTCCCCTTCTAGTGACGTCACTGTAACAAATACCAAACATTGTAGTTAAGATGAGGCAGTCAGAATCAGAATAATTTATTCATATCGGGTACGTTTTATAGTATTTTATCGTTTCACTGTATCTTACTCTAGGGGCGTATGAATAGGTATATCTAGGTTTTTATAAGAATGATGATTGAGTTCTAATAATAGAACTCAATCATCATTCTTATAAAATAATGACCTTTGATGTTTATCAGTTTAATTTTTGTATAAATGTCCAAGTGTGTTCTTTGAGTAGGTACATATGCAGAAAATGCGTAAAGTAAACGAGGCTCAAAAGTAAAATCACACCAATAATGTTGTAGGCAATTTTGGTAAACAAAAAACTTTTTGAACTTTCGCACTTTATTAAGATAATTATCAGGTAGCTCAATCCTGGTACCTGGTCAATACCAATACATCGTATACCCGATAAATAATAATTAATTTGAGTACCTATAATTATTTATTATACATTGGTTGTAGGCGAAAATTTTTATAAAGCGAATTATCAAACTCGTAATTTTGAAGATTCCTACATAGTACTCGACGCTTCATTTACATGCACAGAACGAAAATTAAATATTTCCGACACAGCAAGAAAATAATCGCATTAACTTTCACATTTTAAAAATAACAGCAGCGAAGTTACATAATTTTTTATGATGAAGCGTCGAACTGTTTGAACAACCCTCCGATCTAGTGCTTACTTTACATTTCAGCTTCTGTTAGGAAACACTTGGTAAAAGTTGACGGTTAGGCAAACAAGTCCCGTTAGTGGTTTCAACCGAAGCCCCGGCACCTTCAAATGGCACTGGAGTACGTTTACAGCCATTATTCAAACAAGAGGATAAAAAGGGGCAATATTTTCCGAAGGAAGCGGGTGATGGTTTAAAGTGAGCTCTTGGACGACGCTTCGTTAGCAAACACTGCCGGCTAGTGGAACGCGTAGAGAGGGCTTGCTGTGAAACTGTTTTGATTTATTACCAAAGTTTGCCACGTGGATTTTTTTTACATTTTTCAAGCTCATTTGAAGGAAAAGATATAATACTTAGTTATGTCATATAAAACAAAAAACTTTGGTTTGAGTAGTCGTAGTAGAAGTTGATTTTACCGCCATCGTTGTTGTTTTCGTTTATTTGATGCTATACAGATGCTGCTACTGTGTAGTAGTTGCAAGCGTGTCGTATATTAATAGAATAGAGACCAATTGCTACAAGAGATTTTCATTGCATAACTGTACCCATGATTAGAATCTGCGCATGACCCTAAGGCTGGTATAAACTTGGCGCAGAGTATCAGCCATCTAGCGAAGCAACGTAGCCAGCCTATTGAGGTTGCATTGAGTTGGTATTGATTAGGATCAGTTCAGTTCAGTGTACCTGCCTAACTTTGTTTATAAATAACACATGTAACACTATACCTATTACCTCGGTACTTGAAATTATAAGAAAATCCATCGAACAAACAATGACATCTTTTCTCTTTATAATATTAGTATAGATAAATTTTATGAAATGTTGTCTACTCCACGTATTCGTGTTTCACCTTCCGCGCGGGCCGTTGAATAAACTTGGCCTGTCGATGTGTCATAAGTCAAGAGTCGCTTGAACTTACAGACCCATGGTGGTGGTTTGCCGTAGATAAACGAATAATATATTGAATGTGCCTGATATATGTTTCTTTACATTAGAATCATTTAAATTTGGATTTTGCCGTAGGGAGAGGTATTATAATTTTTCAATACACTAATTTCATCAAGCCGGCTAAGGTTTCCTTGATACCTATCATATATTAAAGTTAATTTGCTTATGATTTCAGCGGCAACCATGATATTGCCTTTTTTAAAAGCTTTTGTACAAACTAATCCGATGTAATACATCTCCCATCGTTACGCTTCAATTCATCCCCAGAATAAGATTGACGAAGTCACTTTTAAAGTAAATAATTTTCTAATTACCTAAAACTTATTCAAATTAATTTCACGGAATGACTTTCCGTACATTTTGACCGAAGTTTACGAAAGACAACTAATCTACCGTCTACTTTCAGAAAGTACCCTCAAGTATAATGGAAAAGCAACATTTTCCTATCGGATCTGGTTCGCAAGCCATGCTTTTAATTATGAGTTTGACCGCGTCGTGAAGTCGTTGGGTTTCTTATTAGATTTTGTGGGATAGAATTTGAAGTGTTAGTTTTATGATCAAGTAATTGAGTATTTTATTTTATAACCGCCAAGAAATTTCATTTTAACATTAACGCGTAGAAACTCGTTGCGCGAATAAATTAAACTCGTGCTTTTAGAAAATCGTTGGTATGCAAGTTCAAAGCAATCAATGAGCGCTATTAAGTAATGATCCTCTTCATCCTCCCTGATATAGACCCGTTAGTCAATGCAACTCCATAATGGTTATTAACAAGCTCCGACTAAACCAGTTAGATTCAACTCGTATCTATTTCAAACTTTGAGTGGATGAAAAGCGTCGAATAGAGTTAATTTGCATCTACGACTAAGTTTCCATTCATTCGCTTATCTGCATAATTTCTATGGAACAAATAAGTATATTTACCGTTGTCACAGCTCACATGTTTTATGCGGAACAATAAAGGGCAGATTTTGAATAATGCCCCATTGTTATACTGTTTTCTGTCGTCATTATATTGTTGTTTTGTCATAATAGCCATTTTGTTCTTGGATTTACTGCGGGGTTACGGTCAAATTTTACTGTAAATGACTATGTTTTTTATAAAAATAAAGTAAAAACTAAATAGACAATTCTTTTTTGAATAAATGAAATGAAATAGAACGTAAAATCTGTAATCTAACCGGCAATGTCTGTGTTTATAATTTTTTTTTGCTATTACGATAGGTGGTACAAATTCTTCATACATCTAGGTATATGAGTACCCTAAGGTACAAACGCCTACGAATTAATATCAAAATAAAATGATAATTACAGATGGTGAACGCTACATGGTCCAATTTCCATTTTTAACTACATTATTTGTTTATGTTTTTTGCTGAATTGTAACCCCACCATCTTGTTGGATCCCTATTTTTATCTGACATCACATAGCCCAGAAACATCCGGGTTATTGAGAAGTATCATACGAAACATTTGTTACAATTGTACTAGTTGTTTCGGCTATGTGGTAACAATGAAATCTACTAGCTACATAGGGTGCCATCATAATAATATAATGTGGTTTATATGTGATAGCTCAAATTGTTTAAAACGTCAATTTCAGATAAGAAAATACGAGATGTCAATTTAAACTGCTCGTGTAACTTACACGAGTAAATGCAATTGATTGGTATGAGAACAGCCTTTTACACTTTTTCAAAAACAATTTACCTTCAAGTCAAACAATTATGATGAGACAAACACTTATTAAAAACTATGTTTGTTTCCGGCCGAAACTTTCCTCATTGGAATATTCAGAAGAAGCATTGGCTTCGGTAATGGATAGCCTGTATTGTTCCCTGCCCAGATTTATGGAGGTAACTTGTAACGGCTTCTTTAATTAGACTTCTTTACTCAAATTGATGATTGTTATTGATGCTACTTAATTTGAAATTCGACGAGGTAGGGTTTTACCAGCCACACCTGGCTTAAAATATAAGTTGTACCTTACTGCACCACTTACTTTTGCCATTGCTTTATTTCGCGGCACATGTGGCATTTGGTTCTAAATTCAAACATAATTTGCTAAATTTTTACTATATCTCACATCACTGATAAGTTAGTCGCACGAAGATTTTAAAGTATCTAGATTCATAAAGATTAACTTTTATTTTATCGTCAGAAGTACAGGATCTTTTCTATCTTTTGAAGGCATGGTAAATGCACTAGCTAACATTAGCCCAAACATTCTGTAGTGCTCTAATCTTACTTAGGTGTATTGAAATGCTTGGCTCGTTGTGAATGTCATTACGGTGGTACTTTGTTAGTATAATGAATTGACTGATGGCAAGAGAAGGACTGAACAGTGGTAGGGTTAAGTGGGACCTGCTGATTAATCACCCGTCAGTACATTTTCCAATTGCCACTCGTCACGAATCCCGAGCCGTTTGCTTGTATAATTTTTGTGTCCGCGCAGCTCAGTTGATAGTATTTGTGTTTGAACGTCGGCAATCCAAAAATACTCACCATTTCCAATTTGACAAATGGGATTGGCCATCGAGTCTGCTAAAATTGCGAATCCATTTATTTGATATGCGTGTTCCGAAATAAAATATAATAAAGGTGGTTGGGATATTTGTGTCGCTTGATTCTTTTAACCCTTTATCCGTCTTTTAGGCGAGTGAAGAGATGAGTAAGTAATTATTCCCGGACCGTCTCGAGATTGTAATCCGGTGGGATTAGGAAGGGCGTTGTGAATGGTAATAGGAGTTGCCGAGGTGCTGCGGTGTGATTTACTGCGAACATTCAATAGTGAATATTTTACTCGCTGATTTATTTTGTAACGTGGTTTCTGTTCTCTATCGCTAATGTTTTTAAGCGGTTTGCGAATATTCATTCATACGCTTCAGACTGTATGTTTGAACATAATTATGTTTTAGACATGCTCAGCAGAGCTTTTATATGATACTTGAGTCTTTCCTTTTCGAGTAGGTTTGTAATACAAGTAAGTGCCTTGTACGAGTATTCCGGCAAAAGTAAAATAGTTACATTTAAACCAAGTAATTAATTTAAATGCCTTTGAATGCAATCAAATACTCGTACCATTTATTCAATGGAGGCTAAATATAAACAGCATACGCTTACAAATGAACATTGCAGCGTTTTGCAAAGTCCCAAACACATTAATAAAACAATTCACGCATTCGCTTCACAAAGCAATCTATTACAACGACATTTTAATCTAAAATAGTTTAGTGTGAGTAGAAACTGGGTTAGGGTAAGCCTTCCAGTTTGAGCTCTACAGTTTGAGAAGGGTCGGACTCGCACAAGTTATATGAGGCACACTTCACCAGCATGCATTTCCATGCGTTGCTTGTTAGCGGAACTATTTATATCAGCAGTGAAAATCCTCGTTATTGATAGGATAGTTGTTTTGAACATCCCCATTTATAGCTAACGTATAGACCGAGAAATCCGTAAGCCTTTGGTGGTCGCATGGCAATGTTCGTTTTTCTCACTCACTCTGGCTTACGTCGATAGAAGAAGGCAGATAATTAAGAATAAGAGAGAGAAGAGAAGTAAATAACCGCCAAAGTTTTGCAAGGCGCTTAGGCAGGTTCTTTTAGGTCGCGAAGAATGTATGTACAACTTTGGATTTGTTTATACGTAAACTACTTGGAACCATTAATTTCCCTTCATTTTGCATCACATAAGGCAACCCGTGGTTTTTATCTGATAAATTAGAGTTACCGCGGCTAACCTAAGTTTATGCTGCACTTCATTGGCGTGAATAATTCTAAATAGGCACGCAAACGGTAATGACCTAAGGTAATAGCGGTTACTTGATTTTATTTTATTATTTTTAGACCATTTGTGTAGAATTAGGAACTCAAGATACTTAAGAATTAATTTTTCAAAAACATTAATATCTTCCTACTTAAAGACAGTACGTATTTAATTAAAATTGTCCGCGAGAGCTACTGCCGACAGTCTGCTATACAATTTGGCGGAAATTTTTACTTTACTTTGAAAATAACTATATGCCGTGTGGTGCCGGCATAGAATTTCACCACCCCAACTCTTCCCTTGGGTGTCGTAAGAGGCGACTAAGGGAAACACAGCGGGGGGCGGGCAGCAGCGCCTTCTGCAGAACAACTACACCGAACTGCGATCCCCAATCCGCATGCCCAGCGTGGGGATTATGGGCAATAACCCCCAAATAATGATGCCATCTATGGCGCTCATTAGGGGAGGCCTATGTCCAGCAGTGGACTATTATAGGCTGTTGATGTTGATGTTGATGTTGAAAATAAATACAATAATAGTAAGGTTTATCAACTTCTTCCAACAAAAACAATGTTAAACCAGTTCTTCGTCAATCTACGATTTTGTATGATAGTCACGATGATATCGTATACAGAATCTCAATGTATGACTTTGGTCATACCTTTTTGTTTTCCCTGTGGTCCTCCCCTAGAGATGATGTCGCTGCCATCTTCCCTGCGCCACAGTATTTTTGGTGGAGGAAACCCTCGTGCTTTGCAGACCAGCTTCGCTGACCCTCCTTCCGGTACCATCATATCTCCAGACGTCTCTTCGTAGATGATGTCTGGGGGGATCACCACCTCCAGAAATGCTGTCTGGAATTTAATTTGTCTTAATTGTAATTGTCTAATGAAGTATTATAATAACTAGTCTGAAACAGATGGCCACTCGCTCACGATTTATATAAATCTACAGAATAATTATATAGTAGGTAGTTGGTAAATCTCAATTTTTTACCAATGATAGAAAAAAGTGCGCATAATCTAAAGGTCCAAGAATTTTCGATACTGTGTATCTGTACTGTACAACAAAAACATAAATGTAAACCACAAACAGAATCAGAATGATAATTATATGTAACAAAGATGAAATAGTTGTAAAAAATATTATTGAGCATGAATTTACCTAACGCTAAATTGCACGCTCCAAATATGACAGGTACAAAAGCATTACAGCATAATATTTTACCTGCATTTTCATAGGATCAGTGTTCACTTGGCACATGTATTGTCCTCTGTCTTCTCGCTTCACGCCCCTAATGTTGAGCGTCCATGTGTTGTAATCGTTATGTGTGACGCTTAGACGGGCATTGTTCGTGATGACGTGCTCGTGAATCGCCAGGATAGCCTTCGTATCCGCCTTGATCCAGGCGACCTGTGCCGCATCCGCGACGAATGCAATTCACCAACAAAAAGTACAACGATAAAACAATGAACATTCACTTGGCACAACATCGCAAAACGCCACATTTCTGTTAATATCTCTGATCACGTATGTTTGCTGGAAAAGTTAAGGATAATAATTGCGAGTGAATGCTTCCCAAGAGGCAGTAATGACAACGATCCTCGAGAGCGCAACACTATCTTGTTGTGAGCGCGGAAAATGCTCATGGAATTTTTAATTACATTTTCGTCTGGTCTCTGGTATGGCGCGCCGAACGCCCTCGTTTCACCCGCTTTACCAAAAGCGTCGACGTCGCAATAGGACCTAATTTCCTGCATAGCGCGTACAAAAAATAACTGACAGAAATATGGCGTTCATGCTTTCTACATGGTTAGGGTATTAAACTTTATTGTAGGAAATGTTTATTGCGTCTCGTAGGCTCTAAGGCGAAGGCTCTAGTTTGCGAACTTGCCAAAGATTTATTTATATGACAAATTCAATATTTTATAGATATTATATGATTGTTATTCGGAAAATCTTATTATATGTGCTTGTTCTAAGGAAAGTTTAATTGCAAGAAATTGTGCACTAATAGACGTGCAATTTATAATTAGAATTACAGTAAACTACAGTTTTATAGTGCTTGTGCGAGAACACTAATAGTCGTATCAAAATAATAGGTGCTCAGTGAAGAATACTGCGTCCAGTACACTTAGTCGGTTTATATGAAAGTTAACAAAAATAAATTCTCATCATATTTGGAAGAACATAAACAAGTTTTCAACAAGGTTTTTCAATTCAAAAGAAAATTACTTTCACTAAAGTTACTTGCTGTTAACTATTCTCAACTTTAGTTTGTTTGATATTAAAAGTTTTAAAGTAAGTTATGACTTTATATTAATATTATTTAAGTTATACACACTAATTATATTATTTAAGTTCTTAATAAATTTCACTGCAGCTTTTCGCTCACTTAACACCTCATATCCGACTGAGTGTAATGACACTTAATATCTACAAACAGGAAAAAGGACCTTTATTTTTCTCTACAACTTTCTTTCTTAGTTATTTAAATTTTATCTTAATAAGATCGGTTGCAGAGCTTTTGAAATCAGCGATGCAATTTCAAGGCTGATTTAAATACATTCTGGAAACTCAGTAACAATCTTGGAAGTACATCGCGAATGAAAAACAAAGAATATAGAAGAATATTTTACCAATTTTCCAACTCATCCATACCAGCGGTGCATATCGACAATTGAATATGAATTTCAATAACTGTGTGGTTTAGTAAAAGTTGTACAAGTGTGTGTCTGTTCCCATACCAGTCTCTGTAAAATTACTTTTATGCCACGTTCCGTATATTACGAGAACTCACGAGGGAATACCTTCAAATACCCATTCGGAAATTATTAGTTCTGTATGATTTTGATTACTTAGTCGATGCGAGCAAACATACCTATAGAGTAGATAGTGTATCAGGAGGAAATGGAGTGACCTGCTCGAACGGCCCCAAAGAGACTATTATCGAATCTCGCTTCTTGTACGGTTAGATTCGCGATCGGGAATCGTATTTATATCTCCTTTATAGTTTGGTTTCCTGTTTTCAAGAGCTCACGGGAATACGTAAGATTATCGATACCTAACTGTGTGTACGTGATTACGTAGTACCTACTAAAAAGCAATGATGCTGATAACTTGGCTTATTATGCCTAAAATTACCCCCAAAATTCTGTTTTCAGAATTCAAATTGGGAGCAAACTATAAGAATATTCAGAATAATGTTTATGAATGAATATATCCGATATAAAAATAAACAAGATCCGTCAGTTTGTCCAATTCGCCTATAGCACAAATTGGTAACTGTCATTATTCTAGTGGCTTTTAAAATTCGTACACATTTTGTACTGAAAATTTTTAATACGATTTAGAATTTTTTTACCCTTTAACCTGTGCATGCGCACGAGATATATCATTATCTATATTTAAATTTATTAGCTACGGTAGTTGTTGAAATATGAAACATTGAAAAATTACAGACATAAATATTTCAAACCCGACCTTAAAAAAAATAACCACAATATGTATATATGTAAACAACAACTATTAGAAAGTATTGTCTAAGAATACAACTATCGTATCGTACGTATCTATACCTATAATGTCCGAGTACACGCAGTAAGCCACAACAAGATTAAGTCTCGGGGCAGTTTGAGCAGTGCCTCTCGAAATGATTGAACGGGGACTAAGGGGCAAACCCTCTGTATTTTAATTTCGTAAAGTGACTGTTTTGCAACGTAAATTTCTCGGTTGAATAGAGTTCGATCATAGTGGCTTTTGCGGTCTTTTAACTTCGAAACAAAATAAAATTAATGGAAGTGCAGAGTGCTAAGCTAAATAAATTGTGCTTTCAGAAGTCGTTGCATGCTCTGAAGAACAGAGGTTTTACTAGAAGATTGTGCTGTGTGCAGATAACTCAAAACCAAGATCAGTTTGTGCTATTCAATTGTTTTTGTTGGGCTCTTGGCTTTTAGTTAAATGTGCTAGTGTTCAAGTGTCTAGTGCAAGTGGTGCTCTGTAATCTAGGAGCTACAACTATCGTGGACCAACTTACAGTTTATTGTGCAAACATAGTTGGGTGCTCTATTCTAGGATAGAGGTATATCGGTGCTGGCTCCGAAAGAGTGCTGAAGAAGTGCGAAGATTGTGTGCTAGGAAGTGTGAAAGTTAGTGCAGAAGTCTATTTGTTGAGATCTATAATTTTAACTGTCACGATTTTTAATTGGTATTCGTGCCTTTCATGAAAAGATTTGAAATCTAAACAGAAAACTATTCCAAGGGCATCAAAAAGAATATTGTGGGCGCTGGTATATCTAGTATCTTATAGATTTAAGATCAAAATATAGTCCTTTAATTTAAACTATGCTTTTCTTGAAAATTGACATAAATATAAAGATATGAGCCATTGAATTGATTCAAAAGTTATTTTTTTAATACCTCTGAATTATAGATCTCAATCTAGGAGAGTGCAAGGGTGCTGCTCTATGCAGGCTGTAGTAATCAGTTGGATACACACCCTGGCTGTGGCGGAGTCGCCACTCACCCTATAACCTCCCAGGTTATTGACCACACACGTGAACATCGCGTCCCTTCCTTGGGCTATAGTCACGTTCTCCAGAGGGTAAAGGAAATCCGGCTCCAGACCTAGAGCTGGAACAAAAAAAATATTCTAAGCAAAGGCTTCTAATAATTTCGAAGGCACATCACTATCTTGTATGAAACAAAGTCGTTTCCCGCTGTCTTTTGTGTCCCTATTTATGCTTAGATCTTAAAACTATGCAACGGAGACGCGGTTATCTAATAGATACTGATGTGTATAACATGCACCCGTGCGAAGCCGGGGCGGGTCGCTAGTTATAAATATAAGTATTCGAGCCATCCATATAAATATTAAGATTGAATGGATGAATATATGTAGATATCACTCCATCTTATAAGTGCTACCGCGAGTGAGTGAATACTGACAGATTACGAAATAAAACGTCTTCAAGCGTAAAGTGTAACAACAGTACTTTTACATTCATCATATTCTCATCGCTCGCAAACTAATCAACTATACCTAATCTTAAATTATATTATTGACATTGAATTTCGGTGAAATAACACGCTATACTGTTATATGTTTGTGATAGGAGAGAGGTCGCAAATATGAGCCAGTGAAAGAGGTCGAGTCGCAACCTACACTGGAAAAACAATGTTGCTCTCTCGTGTGATAAACCGGTATCACCGCGGTAATAAACCGTTTTACTTTACACTCATAACATTGCTCTCATCGTAGTAACATTATAATTTGTTAAGAGTCTAAGAAATTCCGTTAAATATCACAGGAAGATTATGCACCTTTTGATTTATAGCTCCAAAAATATTTGCGTAAAAACATGTTAGACTCCGAAATGTTCCATCAATCTTAGCCGCTTGAAGCAAGATGTTAGATGTAATCGCATAGTTTACGACGCACACGAATAATTCAACAGCATCGCCATTCTAGGAGCAAATAGATAGTCCTGACTTCCGACACATGTTTCCGTGGACGGAACACAACCGGTCACGTAGAATATTGACGCCTCGAGCCATCCATTCGCAAGGGACAATGCCTACTCGATGTCAAGGGAGACATTTTTATACGGACGGTATTTCAACATTTGAAAAAGCGCTTTATAATGGCTTGTGCTCACGATTTTTAGGAGTTCTACAGTAGTGTTGTTTCTGTTAAAGAATTACTGTGATTGTGAACCCATGGTAACCCAATTACATTCGTGGTAGAAGTCACAGACTCCTAGCTCTACCAACTTGCAGCACTGTAGGGCATCACCAGTGGCCGCTACCTCACGCTCTTAACGCTCTCAACGGATTACTTAAGAGTGTACCTTATGTAATTTTATAGTTAGAAATCGTTATTTATCTCAGAATCTGTGAAAGCTACCACCTTCATATTTAGGTAAATGATAATTCGAACTTTTATCTTGGATTCCGTCTTTTCAAAAACACGATTGGTGAAAATTTTCTCGATACTTTTATTTTTTGAAAAATACATGTTTTGCACACATTTTGCTATTTATCTCAGGAACCACCTCATTTTTTTGTTGGATTTTTGTTTTGTCAAGAAACGTAGTAGAATTTCTTCGTTTTCGTCTTTTTAATTTTTCGATTAGTTTTGTAAATAACTTGTAATTAGGCATAACAGTTTTGGCGGAGCAAAATACGGAGCACGTCTATCGCTCTGTGCTTCTCACTCATACGAAAATCATATCTTGTCATCCTGCTCGTAATTTGAATTTTGGCTGAGGTATGGCACGCTCTTAAGTCCCTCCCTTACTGCGACATATTCGCTGACGAATTAAAAGATTTACTGTCTGTTTGTTTGCTCTACTGTGGCTGACTAAATTTGTCATATGTAAAATAACCATTAAATATTATTATTTTTTCATTTCATTTATTTTACATATTTATTATTATTTTTCTTTATAACTAGATATTTGGCACTAATAATTAACAGATTGCGATAATATATACAATCGAAATTGGTTTAATCATGAGTTTGTAGTAAACAGTTTACGATTTGCGGAAAATTAGTTTTTCGTTAATTTTAATCCTTATAGGATGCAGGAAAAATATGAAATACCTACGTCTACACGAGAAAATTAAACTAAATAATGTTTTATAGTTTATAAAATAATATTTTTACACCTCTAAATATCTACTGCCAAATAAACTTTTATGAAATTTCGTTCTGATATTTAGTATAAGTATACTGAATGTCAAAACAAAAACAATGAATTAATTAGGACTCACTTACTTTACTCAAGGACTCTTAAGTTTATCTTTGTGATAATATTTTTCGTAACAAATTTTACAACTTATTCGTTCAGGCACTAACTACAATAATGTTTATATCAGCAGGATTTTGGATTCATCAAGCCAGCTTGGTCGGCATTTAATCCTAAGTTAAAATTATTAACAATAAATGTTAGACTTTGTCCAGTATTTATTGCTACCATATTCTTATGTGCGTCAGTGGAAATAGCAAAAATGTCGCCGGACCAAATGCCACAACTGGGATCACTCAAAATGTCACTTACTGGCCTTTACCAATATGCGCTGCGCATGGCTTCGAAAATACTACAAACTTTACGTATGACATTGAAATAATGATTTTACGAACAGGACTGTCAAAAATGACAAGACGTTATATTGTTGTCACATAAAAAAAAAATTGAATGCATTAAAAGAGGGATTTTAGCAAAATTTTCCTCAAACCACCAAAAAGAACAAAATTGCCAAAACAAAAAAAAAAAAAAAAACAAAATTCAATATTCAGTTGAAAAAAAAATTGCGCGGATGTTTTTTTTTTCTACGCATATGTCATAAAAATTTTACGTTTTCAAACTCTGCTTGACTGAAAAAAAACGGACACCATATTGCTCTAGGCCTATGACGTCAGTTGACTATGTGAAAAATTTCAAAGCCTGCAAACGCTGATCAGTTGACGTTTTTAAGTATACACAGCCATATGACGTCATAACATCACGGGTACGATTTTTTTATCTATAAAAACAGATTACAATACCTAACTGAAAACTTCGAATTGAATTTTGAAATTTATTTCCTTACCACTCATAATACATTATAAGTGTTCCAGTCGTACTACATATTTTGGTTTCTTGTTGGTCTTTTTTCTTTCGTTTTTCATTCGTAATAAATGCAGATTAACAAAAATAATATGGGTGGGTGATACATGAATACATTTAAATCGATAGAAGATCTCTACTGGAAACACAAGGAGATTTATTAAACTGCACTTTCTTTGTGTATGAATTCATAATTCATTATTATATTACCAAACGTTAAACGTTCGTGTTATTAAAGCAAAAGTAAATTTTATACTGGCTTTTGAAACATCTCCGGCGTGATTACCACAAACCTGTAACTTTAGTTTCTAGATATGAACCTACGTAAAAGTTTATTGTTATGACGAATGTTTTGGTGTCTGCTAGCGACTAAGAGAAATTGTCTTCTAGATATAAATGTAGGAATATACTACGTATTGTTTATCCTTACGTTTTGATGTTTGGTGATTGATACTTTTTTCTTTTCTAATTTGTCCGAATACCATAGCGTCACTGATATTCGTTGTCATTTAGCCGTGGAGTAAAAACTTATGAATGACTCATTAGTTTTTTGCTGTTAGGTATTTGTAATCCACCTTGTATTTATATAAAGCTGTAGGGTTTATGTTAATCATAGGGTGTAAGTTCCATACATATTCCGCAAATACAGAAACTGTCAATATTATCAGGGAATATGTTTCGTGATCACAAAATATCTATTAAGCTAAGCCATAGAGTTTCTAATGTTGCCTTTTAATTGCGTAATGAATAGGTGAATAAATAAAAAACTAAAATAGAAAAAGCTTGGTAAAGATACAAACAATTCGGTAATTAAGTAAGTAAATGCATAATATTTATACTTTAGCAGCAACAATTTTTTTAGCGGTTTTGTTTATTTTGGATCAAAATTATATATTGCAAACATAACAGAAGAGAGACGTTTTATTAGATCAAAAATATTACAAAAATTTACACGTTCCAACAATAACACAATGTCCTTTACAATGGCGGGTTTTATAAGGGACATAGCGGCATTTGTAATACAACGATGGCGGTCGCATTTGACAGCGAATTTGATGCACCTATTCTTAAAACTCGTATTAGTTTTTTATATTAGTTCTTTCAGTTGCACTTTTGTAAAAACACCTTGCCAGCTGCAGGCAGTATTAACTCAAAGGATGCTGCCGCAGTAATAAAGAAAGCCAATTCCGATTCAATATACCGACTGGATCCGCAAATAGTAAAATATTTAGCTGTGAATACATGAATTGAGTGAAGCCCGAGTGCAATGCAAATAATGTAATCATAAATTACTTGCCTCCCCGCATCACAATTGACCTTTTAATTGGAAAATGTGATAAAGGTTATCAAAAACAGGCTCGCCATGGCTTAAAAACTAGGACCGACTCTGGTGGGGAGAAACCAATAGCCCCTTAAGATTTTAGTTCATTTTGAAAATCTGCGAACACCATATTTTCTCACCAAAAGTTCTAATATTCAAACACTAAATTTAGAGTATGTCTCTATGAGTAAACCAAATAAAGTGGTTGAAAGCACATGTAAAAGCTTCAACTCCTGTGAATTTTAACTAGAACTGGATATAACCGATCGAAGCTTCATTTGCTATTTGGCTCAGTGATTCCGTTTGGCCTCTCAACTGGTTCATAGCTTAAGGAGAGAAGCTCGTGCACAAATAATTGGAACAGCACACAAAATTTCACACCATTTTCGTATTCAGCAGTTTTTAACACTCAGACTCAGATCGAAGTAATTATGTTGATATTTATGTTATAATTTTCTATGTTTTGTGCAATAAACAGACAGAGATATAATTAAAAATAACTACCTTAACACCACATGAAATTGCTACGACAGCCTCTACGCCTCGTAGCACAAGGCTACGCCTTAGCGTTTGTTTACTACAGTATAATACTTTCTAGAGAACTAGAAAATTTCGAACTGACATAAGCGTATATAAAAGTCCATCACATTTGACAACGCGCTGGTATATATTTTTTTTTTATCAGGTGCCCTTACTTCCCATTTGTGATATGGCTAAATGGGGAGAACCAGTGACCTACCCATCCAGAAATGTAGCTTCAAATTATTTATGTTGACATGGTTCAAACAAAACTGGGATGATAGCGTTTTATTATTTGCTGTGATTTTCGAGGTAACATTTTACCAACTCGGTAGAATTAAAAGTGACCTTCTGGATTATTGTAAGCTGTGGCGGTGCAAAACCTTTGGGAGTGAATTACGAGTGGCTATTGTTGTTCTAGCGGTAGGGGATGCGTCGGCGTGCATTGTTTAAAGATTTATCTCGTAGTACAGGAGTGTTATCGTATGTACACGTTTTGTGGACTAGGCATTTTAAATAGACACACATTTTTAAGTGATTTGAGTATCTATTACTAACGAGAAAAATTGGGTGCAGTCGACAACAAGAGTGAAAACAGATCCTGACCGGTCAGGATCAGTTTTTAAAAATAAATTTCGCATGATTGTAAGCTGTAGTGTAAGCTTAAAAAACTTGGAGGTTTCTAAAGTCCAAAAATGTTAAAGTATCTCAGTAAAAGTTCTACAAAACCTCGTTTCACAGGTTTGAGAACAAATATTTTCCTAGGTATATTTGAATTCGTTACGAAGAAGTTAGACCAGTCCTGACTCCGCCAGGGCACTCTAGATTTGTTTGCCTCAAGCCCAAACTAGTTAAATGTTGGGACCAACTTTATTTCGGACCCAAAACACTTCGAGATACTCCGTGTTATTGTTGTTTAAGAAGCTTATAAGTGTTTCTATTGGCTTAGGTTTTGAATTTAGCCGTTATTGGATAAACATAATAAATTAACAAAGAAATATGTATTGCTTTTTAGCCCTTATTCATAATAGTTAGCTAACTTAAAGCATTGCTATTTCTTAGCTCGTAAAGCATTGTTTTTTTCAATGATAGAGTGAGAAATACAGCTTAGCAACTTGTTTAAGTAAGTAGACTATTATGAATAAGGAAAAACATAGGAAGCATCTGAGAGAAGAATAAAGAATGTCGCATTATATTTTTATTAATAAAATATACAAAAAATACATCGTAAGCAATGAATGAGAAATAGTTGAACCGCAGAAAAATAAATTACAAGATCGAAAGGCAGGCAATAACCGAGAAACAATGCTGAACGAAACCAAGAATTCTGGTTTGGGGCCTCGAGCTCTTCGGAGTAAGGAAATTCTTCAACAACATTGTTTCTAAATTAAAACAATCTCATAATTGCACATTCTCCAACTTCTTTGATGCAATGTAGGTATCTTAAAACGCTGGAGAAGGGTTAAGGGGCGTAGTACTCACGTTCGGGCTCGCCCGGGTAAGTTTTGAGGCGAAGTTAAGGCGATTAAGTGTCACTTCTGCCGCGAACTAGCACAGTTCATTAAATATTTCGAGTGACTTAATTGGTAAGGTCATCTACCGAGTTTTGACATGAACAGATGCGTTTTATCCGTCTTTCTTAATTGGTTTATTCGTTTTATTTATACTTATTATCATATTGATTTCATTATCCATAAGGTTTTTAAGGAAAAAACACTGGCCTACAAATCTGTATTATTACACTTTTTTATGTATTACACTTTTAGAATTACATTATCTTTTTAAGAAATCAAGACATACTTTTAAAATAAAAAGTACCTAATGGAAAAAGAATATAATTTTGTATATTAAAACTTTATAGTCGGTAACCTTATAGTTAGAAGCCGTAGACCAACACCTACCACTCCGAGCACTAAACAGGCCCTGATAGAAGAATGGGAGAATATTCCCCAAAATCAGCTCCAAAAACTCGCGTTCGGTATGTAAAACTGGCTTGAAGCTGTAATCAGAGTGGAAGGAGGTAATAATACCAGTAATTAAAAAATTAATTGAGATGTTGCACTCTAAGCTAAAAATTGCTATTTTATTGTTTAATCTTTCTTTAGAGTAAAAAAAATTGCTTATTACACATAAGCAAATTTTTTTACTAATTTCTTTTTTAAAAACCTTTTTTTTATAAAACTTCTTTGTTCTTAACTAGTTTAAAAAATAGGAATTTGAAAATTGTGATACAAAGTTTTACAGGCCTACGATTGTATCCAATGCACACTCGAGAGCAATGAATCCGGGTCACTCAAAAAAAAAAAAATTCATCAAAAAATCTAAGCGTGAACATCCAATAAAATAAATAACAGATGTGATCAGTGCAAACGTTTGTTCGGTCCATCAAAACATAAATCTATTTTCACGTTCCCTGCCCAATAAATATTTTCTTGATCCTATAAAAACGGGAAACTTTGAGCCGTCATTGAAATCAGAATAATTCAATGGATGTGGTAACACCACATAACAGCGTACATAATATAATGCAGGCCTAAGACCTACTGAACAGGCTGTTACATGGCGTAATATTCTATTTGCAGCGAGCATGATACGTTACGTTGCACTGAAATCTTTCTCGTTGCTTGTTGCGAACATCTTCTTTCCCCATTTTGATTGCAAGAACGTTCGCTGTGTAACCCGTTACTTAACACCCCGTAACGCCGGCTCTTAAAGCACCCTATAATGTTAAATAATGTTTAATGTTTAATTTTTATTTGTGTTTATATTTCTTAATTTAAAATTTCTTATTGATTTGTGTGTAATTTGGAATATTTTTTGGTGAAATTTAGTTTGCATTTATTTTTCATCTTTCGTAACCATAAATATCTACGGTATTTTTATGGATCTTACTCTGTTTTGTGAACGAATAAATAAAGAAAATAAATAAAAACGTCTACTTATCAGCATTTTTTCGCCCGCTGCTGAAAATACCAGCCCTATAGTATGTATTCAATTACTATGCTATGAGGTGGTAAAAATACTCGGTAATTCTACAAGAACTAACAGCTAACTCGTGGTATTGATATGGATCAGTTGAGCTTCCGCTAGATTGTTTGTAGTTAGCTCAATTGTTTCGATTGTAAATAATTTTCTTTGTAAGTAAAGGTGTTAGTAATAATAAAGAAAATTACAATTAAATTACAGAACCAAATAGGAACTAGTATTATTGAGTATTAAGTTTGTGATCTACCCATAAAAAAACTGCTTAGCATGCGGCTAGATGATGCTGTGTGGATTGCCCACCATTATTAATATAATCATAGACAAGCAGAATCCAACTATTGATACCTATTTTTAAGAACCTCACCCTCTACTTTTATTATTCTGTGACGAGAACTCAAGGAAACTATGGACCACATTCGGGCGGGCAGAAAGTCCATTACGGTCAATCGTCTAGACGAAGGCACGTGTTGAAACTATTCTCACGAGTAAACGAATTACCTGCTCAGTATAAATAAAAGAAAATGCCGAGCATAAGGATAAACAGTATAACAATTAAGGCGAGAGGGTAAAAATAAAAGCTGTGCAGTGTTTCTACGTAAAACACCTACTTGTATTTTAACGCGTTGTGCTTTTAGAATGGACTCATTATGAGCCGTCAATCTCTGAAAGTTCATCTTACCACGTAAAGTTTCTCCGCGCTATGCGCTACCTTTCTGTGTCAGCTTCGTAACTGCAAGGTTAACTTGCGGTGATGTATTGTATTTATATACCTGCAAGCACGTGAAAAACATACCCTCGCAGGTAGCGAGGGTATGTTTTTAACGTGTACCGTTTCACGTGTGTTTTTACATGTGTGTGGTTTTTTCTCGTAACAAAACGATGTCAGTTTGGATGTTATTTTGGAATACTTGTCTGTAGAGTTCGGGGCTGTCTTTAGTTACATAAGGCCTTACTGTTTCAATGGTATTCTTGTTCATTTATCTCTTTTTCAGTCGTTTCAACAGGTTCATACAAAAAGTGGTCATGGGAGGTATAAAAAAGTTAACACGGTTTTTTACACTTTTTGCTACCGAGTTGATTGATTATTTTTTGTATTTCCTTAATTTAAATAACCAGTTTAAAATTGTAGCCTTGATATACAATATAAACTCACCCGAAAATTGCTTTAAATATTTAGTCGGCATTGACCCATTTTCATAAAATTTTCTCTGGGAAAACAATAATGGTACAGTAAAATAAAAAGCCGTGAGTCAGATCTACAAAGGGCTGCTCTACACATTCATTTTAAGATGTACAGATGTGTGTTAGCCGATATTTTGCGGGGTATTCGTACGTATTGGTGTGGCTCACTTTTTCAATATCCGTACCTAATGGCCGCCAGATGGCAAGTTGGGCAAAGTGATGCTATCAAAAAGCAATACGGCTGCGGTTTCGCCGGTTATCGGGGCACTTTGCGCTGCCATCCTGACGTGGGTCAACTTCACCGTGTTGTACAAGGTTTATGGATTCTTTGTAAAAGGTTTCACGAATTCGGACCGTAACCTGCTTTTGAATAGATGCTTGGAATATTTTGACATTGAGTAGGATTAGCGTTTTGTTACTAAGTTAGTGGGTTGTTTGTTAGCGAAAGTTTGTTGTATGTATTTATTGACGTCAACAACCGATAACTGCCTCTTATCTCCACTACGGTTTCATATTGGAACGTTGAGGTTTAAAACGGTGCTATTTCAAATACTTTTATCTCTGAAACTCAAGGTTTTTTCTTTACCGCTAACAAAATGAACATTGTACCTAATGCCACTTCTGTTTATGAACAAAGGCCCTTTAATTTGAGTTAATTTAACTGCCACGGTACATGACTACCCACCGAGGGTTTTATTTTCCAACTCAGATAAAATTACGGAATACTAATTCTATTATATCAAATCTTTCGCTTTTTTATTTACTTTGTTTCGCGTGGGCCTGTAATTTGACTAGGTGATGAATTTTCTTAGGATATCTTATCCAGGGTATTGAGACAGTTTTGAGTATGATTTAACGTATGGTTTTGGTTGAAGGGCAACGGACTTGATTTCCTCCTTGATTATTAGATTTTGTTAAAATGCTGCTGCATTCCACTAGATAGCAAAAGTACTTACTATAAAAGTAGACCATTGCTAACGTAACTATTCGAGATACCTAGGTATTTTCGAGTATTTTCTTTTGCATACAGCAGCATTTTAGAGACCGTTTCCCATTGTTATTCAGTCGACGGTGCCAGCAGCGCGCACGCCCCACGGCTTATCGCCATCCCCCAGCCGTTGTAAATTAAATAAATATACACCTAATGAGCGGAAATACAATGCATGACTAAGCTAAATAATTGCTTCATCTACTTTTTCGTGAATTTTAACATTTTAAACCCAAAAATAAAATAAAATAGTGCTACATTTTCGGCGCTTGTCATATAAATCACTGTTATAAGTAGGTCAAATTATGGCTCAGGGGATTATTATAATAATGGCGTTGATCTGACGTGGAGCTCAATAAATGACGATAAAATTAAAGGAAAGCGGAAACAAAACTATAAGCTGATTGGTTAGTAATAATGATGAAAGGTATTTTCAATGGTTGTCTGATTTTTTATTGATTTGTTGACTCTCTGAATTTTGTAACAAATGCAATTTTTACCCTCTACTTTTTCATCCGTTTTACAACCCTTTGTATTAGTTCAGACAAAGTGGTTTTTAGGTTTTAGCGATTTCAATAATCTGCATAAAGCTCAACTATTTTAATTGTGAATACAATATATTTACAGGCGCAATATTATTTGATAGTAAAGCCTTTCAAAAAATATATTACTATTTTACAACTATAAATTCATATTCATAAGCAAATGAACATTCATTAGCTATATAAATAATTTTTTTTTTATATTCATCAACAAATAGTGCAGGAATTTTATTTCCTTCTACCCCTCTTCCGTAAATTTATATGTAGTGTATTCCATTATTCTAGCGTTTTATTAAAAAAGATAATTCGGTGTTTAAAAATACTACGCTCCAATGAAAATTTATTCAAACTGAATACGTAAATTTTCCAAGTCTCAATTTTAAGATTCTCCACGAATTTAAAATATGCGGAAACTATGTTGTTATTTATTACTTTCCGTTAAGTTGGTGCATTAATTTTTATTCAAAGAACCGGAGATGAAAAATGGTCCCTTGAATCGAGTTCGGAAGGATGTTGTCGTGTCGTTGTCGAGACTCCATTCATTTTTACTATATCTATGAATTTTTTGGACACATTGCCATTAATAAATTACAATAAAATACATACGTTAGTAAATTTTACGAGCTATTAGACTTAAAGTAAAATTTACTGAAGGTAGCGTTCCATTATCTTGAAGTGGAAATGCTTTTAATTGATCAAAATATTATCATTTACAGTTTTAATTTTATTTTATAGTTACAGACGATACGGTCTTATCGTTTCAGGATCTTTAACGCGATGGTTTATTAGAACTTTCTGAGCCCTATGAGCTTCATTTCAAATATTATATTGTTTAACATTGTTATTTATTTGGCTGAAATACGAAAAAGACGGATGAGCTTTGTGAAAGATGACATGAGTAAGAAAGGAGTGAGTGCGCTGATATAACAACCGATAGAAGTAAATCTAAGAATCGGATGCTCTTGTTCCTTTTCTCCTATTGTGCCAACCCCACTTAAGTGGGGTAAAAAGGCAAGATGATAATAATATGAGAAATACTTAATGCTCGATATAACAAATAAATTGATGATCAACGACCTATCCATATTGGCTCAATACCCTTTATCAGGAGATACGAGAGTGTAAAAATAAAGTAAACTCTACTTTTCCTTCCGAGAATAATGGCCATTTCATTACTAACATAGAAGTTTCTGCTTTCCTGTGTATATGATAATAGTTTACCTTATCGTCAAAAATAACACAAAGAAACAAACATAAAATCATGTTTGGCTCTCTGTTTAGAAACAAAAGAAAAAATCCTCAAATACCTCATTATGGCTCTATTTGAAAATATTCTCAAATTACAAACTATTTCGGTATTAGGTACAACAACAACATCAGCCTATATAGTCCACTGCTGGACATAGGCCTCCCCTAATGAGCGCCATAGATGGCATCATTTTTTGGGGGTTATTGCCCATAATCCCCACGCTGGGCATGCGGGTTGGGGATCGCAGTTTGGTGGAATTGTTCTACAGAGGGCGCTGCTGCCCGCCTTCGGTGTGTTTCCCTTAGTCGCCTCTTACGACACCCACGGGAAGAGTTGGGGTGGTGCAATTCTATGCCGGTACCACACAGCAAGGTATTAGGTACGTTTGTATGGTAAATTCATCCGTCGCCGAAGCCGTAAGTATATGTTAGTAAGGTATAATTCAAGCTGTTCCTCCTAAAAGTAAATTCTTAAAAATAACGACATAATTAAATTTCCAGTTAGGTATCTATGTGAAGATTTACAAGAGAGTTTTTATGCTAAATAAAAAGAACACACAACCTCGGAAAAATCCCCTCGATCGCCTCACAAAGGCTAGATAAGACGAGGTTTTCACCAAATGTGTATCTTGTAGCTCTTATTACCCTGTACATTGATCTGAGTGGGAAAGTACAGCATGTTCCGTTCTAACACTTCCTTTGAACTGGCGTGTAGACTCTTTGAAGGGGCTAGCGGCGCTGCATTTTGATAGCGGTATCGATTTCAACGCTGAATAGAATTTTACTTAGGAAATGCGATGTTTTGGTTCAACTGAGTTTTGCGTTGCGTACTTTTTCTTTGTGTTTGCATTTTTATAAGCTCTTTGGCGCTTTCTTTATGCTTGGGAACAATAGAAACACAACAATTGAACTTTGAATAACTGCAACGGATTTTTTTGATAACACTGGCACTGAATTTGAATACTCGTGAATTTTTGTAATGATATCCCTTTATGAAAGAAGCTCCTACTATATAATACATATTGAATTACGTAAAGATCATAAAGTATCAGGAAAAATGATATTAGATCACATTAATCGAACATTCAAAGTATTTGTCTTTTGGCTCTGACCCCGTCCCCGTTGCGAAGGGGAACGTTCGAGAATTTCAATTTAGGAGAAGAATGCGCCGACATAACATGTGGCCCGAGATATTTTGATAGGACATGTTCTCGGTGAATAAATTTCTTTCAACATATTAAAAAGTTTTTAAACGGTTTTATTTATTATCATAATACCGAGAGTTTTTCTTGGTAAAGACGTTTTTAGCGCAGGTATTGAGAGCAAGCTGAAATTAATTTGACTCTTTGTTAATTTTCTATCCTGTTTTTTCTATTTAGAACCTTAAGTTGTTATAAGTCAATGTAAACTTTTTACCACTAACGTTTTCGTTGTATGATGGTTGTAATACAGATAAATTTCGATTAATCGATAAACCTTGGGGTTTATCACTTAAACGTCCTAAGTCTACAGCATCTTCTTAAATAAAAACCTTGCCTTGTATAAAAATAAGAGACATTAAAGATAAAATTCAAAGTAATGCAGTGCGAGGTATTTCCATCTGAACCATAGGAATTTCCAATTGGCGCCAGGAACGCCTAGCGCCGTGCCGCCGCACAGAAAGAAACGCTGAAATCTGCATGTTTCGCCGTCTCAGCTGGGTTACTCTCCGATTTATGGTACCAATCTTGCACCAGGTTTGGATTGCACGTACATACTGTGAACTTTTCACTCTCCAGATCGGTTAGATCGGAATTTTATGGTGATCGAATATCATTTGTTGACTTATTGGTTTCTGAATATTTTCGTCGTGATCGAATATTATTTGTTGAATTATTGCTTTCTGAATATTTTTGTTCTTATATGTTTTTTCTGTATGCCTTTAGAATAGCATTTGATTATTTATTAAGTGAATAAATTAGAATACGTTTCGATGTTAAGTTTAATACAGAGTTCAGAGACACAGAAGTCACAAAGTTTGTCAAATTAAAATTAATAAAAATATATATTCAGTTCCGAATATTTTAAGGTTAGAAATTTCATCAACGAATTTCATGGTAACATTGAAATAGAATATTTTTAGTTAAATTCGATAGTTTTTCACACTTTCGAGAAACAAATATGCGACCGGCTCTCGCTAGTATAATGGTATTAACGCGCAATGAAACTATTAATGCCCTCAGCTTCACTAAAATAATTGCACAGTTACTAGATAAAACCGGTTTCCATAAGCCATATCAAATTCATTTGACAATAAACTTCCTAAATGTATTTACGAGGGATCACGTCATGAATAAATTTTGTCAGCAACATTTAGCGATATATTATGGAAGATATTAATTTATTGTAAATAATCATTCGTGCCTACATGCCAAACTTTTTGCGAATCGATATGTTCCCAAATCTACTTTTGCTATAATAGTAAAGTTCATTTATTATTAGGTCAAGTTTTGCTACTTTGAAAGGTTGTGTTAACGTAAAATATGTCTACTTAAACTGGTATGGCCTCTAAGTTATACCAAGTGCGATATAACAGTCAATAAAAATATTCGATGTGTTCAAGCGTCCGGTAACGTCTGACCCGCGGCCCTCACATAACAATTTTACATCGCATAAAATTTCTTGCAATATTTTTCCAGTTTACTAACATTATAAAAGTTATAGATGTAATAAAATGAATAAACATTACAAAGTAGAGGGAGTTTCGATGTTGATCAAGTTTTTGCAAAAATAGGGATGGTATTTTGTGACACTTGGAATTGGCGAGTAACAAATTTTCATTGTTCCTATAAATATTATGATTTTGTAAGCTGATAGTATGATGGGTTGTGCTTGTGACATCAAGGTGCTTAATTTTATCAATCCTACTCAGTGACCGGCACCTGCAGTTGAAACGCATTTTACGCTTCATGTGCGTTGATTGACCCTGCAATTTTTTTACTTATATAAATAAATAGTAAACATCGTACAGATTGTCACTCGGATTTACTGATTTTATTAGGCTCTTCGAGTGATCAATTACTTTTTTTTGTCTAGTTATATTTTTGTGAGCTTTCCGTGGTTTCCTACTATCGCCTATCGAGCGAAGAAAGTTTTGATATAAGATACTATATAGTTAAAATTATATTATTTGTTTTATTTTGATGCAGTTAAGTAACTTGATTGAGGCTAATTAGGTTGCATTTAATTTATTCGGAAGATTGTTTTTAAACAATTAATACTCCTAAGAGATAGAGTAAGTAAAGTTGGCAACAAAAATTATCTGTGGGAAGACCAGTGTTCGTTGCTAGTTCGGTGGTTGCTAGCATCTCATACTTAGGCAGAGGGTATTTTGGAGCTTACACTTATAACCATTTTTAGTTGTTTTCACATAGTATCATTGCAAGTATATTTGAATATATTATTTTTTTATTTTTCTTAAGCTGCAGCTTGTAAATAAATGGTGGGAGGCTGCAGCCTCCCACCATTTATTTACACACAATTCAAACTGCTTGATCACGAATCATTCCAAGTCTACTTCAACGGTATACCATAACAACGCCACTCCTCACTTAAGAAATCCAAGCAACGGTTCGTAATTAGGAATAACCACTATTGTAATATTCTTGCTTACCATAATTTGCAATGGATACTGTTTAAATTCCCCGATTCCATCGAGAACAGTTAGCTATCATCACTTTTTCAAACAAACAGGGTTGGTACAAGTTGATAAAACCTCTACGTCAGACATGTGACGACGGTCACGTTTTTAATTACCCGAGACTCATCCGTAACTCCCCTAGTGACAGTACTCCAATTGTGTACTTTTAGTTGGATGTTCCGCCGAGTTAAGCTTACGGAGGTGATGTGAGCTTCGGAAGTTAAATGAGGATCGGGCTACTGGGCACACACATGGATTAGGAACCTTTGAAACATTATTTCCCCCTTATGTTTATAGTATATAATTTTCGGCAATGATTTTCTGAAACATGTTTATAAACTTCGATTGAAAAATGTTCGAACTCATAAACAAATTGCAAGTTACTTTTATATTTCAGTTTTACACAATAGGTATATATGTAGATGCTCCCCTTGGAGTTGAGACCCTAGGTCTGTGGGGTAACGGGGCTTTCCGGGTTTTTTAAAAAATACCTTAGCGTCTGGTCGAACCGACCTGTGACCCGGGAGCTGGCAGTAACTAGCGCAGCGCATCAGCATAGCCATTTAGTGAGCCAATGCAGCCAGCGATTCGGGGACGCTTCCGACTGCTATTTTGGATACGTGTCAATTGAGCTTCTGGTAGATTATCTGCTACAGTCTGCAGTTAGATCTGTTGTTGTCATTTTATTTTGTTTAATGTTTTACGCCGTAAAAAAGTACACAGAGAAGTTAAACTGTTTAATAATAAAAAATACAAACAAGTATAAGATAATAGATTTTCTACTTTACCCTAAATGTTGGGCCAATAGTCGAAGTACCAACTGATCGATAGATAGAAAATGCCTAATTATTTAAAATAAAAATAAAATAAATTATACCTCACAAAGAAAGATAACATTACAACCAGACATGCTTATAGTAGAAGAAGTATAAAGGGTGGCTTTATCGCTATGAGTGATCTCTTCTAGGTAACCTTGGGATGGATTGGACATGAAGGAACAATAAAGACGGTGGCACTTAAGTAAAACAGAATAATAATAATAATAAACGAACACTGACAATATATACTAGAATAACTATACCTATACTAAGCCTACAAATACTATAATTTACATTAATAATAATAAAACAAATGAATTACGATTCTAAGTAATGCTGATGAAGCAAATTCAATAGTCTACTGTTCTCGTAATAGCTCACCGTATGTTGGTGTTATGAACTCTACACTCGTTCATTTTCATGTAGCCCCACAGTGATGTATAAAGTCAAGGAGGGTAATAAATAAAATAGCCCCCTTTCCCCAATTTTACATAAAAACGCGTCTCATCCGCAATCTGCATGTTTATGAGGGTGTATTCTATAAACAAGTCAGCATCGTCTTAATATGTTTCCACTGCGCATCTTATGACGGATCTCGTTTTCATCGTGGTTCAAAAACGTTCGAATTTAAAGTTTTTTTTAACCACTTTAAATTATAATGCAATAGTAGTAGTGTGGGTATTATAAAGAATACCCCGAGGGCGAGCGCTTTCTATGATAACAAAAATCGGTAGGTATAAGTTTATTTTTATCACACTGTTTTTTTGCTATTTGTTTTCTTTTCCCACTTATTAGTAGCACACTAGCCAAAATATTTATTTTTGTGTGATATTATTCTAACCAAGATATTTATTTATTGCCGATTGTTTCAAACTAGATTGAAGAAGTAGTCACTGTTTCTTATATTATTTTATACTAGTGACTCGCTTCGGCTTCGCACGGGTGCAAAGCACTCTAGCTATTAAAAAAAACTGCATCAAAATCTATTGCGTAGTTTTAAAGATTTAAGCTTACATGGGGACAAACATACAGACAGTGGGAAGCGACTTTGTTTTATACCATGTAGTGAAGGTGAAATAAATATATACAATGAATTCACGAAAAGTATGTACCTAACTACAATTGAATGGGGTACCTATATTAAAGTCGTTAAATACAAGCTTTTTTTGCAATGGTAAAAGATTGCGAAGTTAATAAGGAAAACTAACTGAAATATTTCACTAGTCCAACAAATTATCGTCCGTCGTGGTATCATGAAAACAAACTCCCCTAGTGTGCTTTGCTTAGGACAGCAATACACAAAATTGCATGCAAATAAGATAAGAGCAATAAATATAAGAGCCCTTCTGCTGGCTGTTCTACGCATTTTTATTGCAGTAAATTGTCATGAGTTTCTTGACCCATCAATTGTATTGAAGAAAAAAATATGAAATTAAAATGAAAATGTAATTTGCCCCTCCCTTTTTTGCAGGACATTAAACAAAATAAGTACGAAGAACGAGAAACACAATATATATGGTATATTTTTTTTCTCTCTGCATCTTCTTCTTCCTGTTTTGCCAAATTACTTAAAGGAAATTCTGTAAAGAATTACAGGTTCCTTTTAATTAGCACTAAACTTTAAAAGTACTTCTTAAATATTTAAATTTCATTTTCATAAATTTCCCTGGCACTTATAAAAACCATAACTTTAGGCAATTTTTGCGCCTGTCAGTAAATCGCCAGGGAAGGATTATTCATCGGCGGTGTCCAAACAAAACGGCTCATTGACTTTGTGATTAATTGCAAGGAGAGCGACTGTGACATTCCGACGTGGAAAATAGCAAGGAATAATACACTGGGTAATATTAACGCTGTGGGATTTCACCTCATTATGATCAAAACGAAGTAGATACGTGACAATTAGCTTCTAGCGAATTAGCACCTGCAAAAATTATATAAAAATCATGTTGACACTGGCACTTGTAATTCAGAGCCGTCGACGCGAGGGTGTCGTGTTTCACATAAGTAAGGATTTACCAAAAAGGTACTAAGATATGCAAGCTCCCTTTCCTTTGTCGGCCACTCACTGGCAACGTGACAAGAATCACTCGAGAGATTTACTACCTAAAGTTGTACATTTCGTAGGTATAGAGTACGTAAAGTATACAATTCATAGAAATGTTTACCATTCTACGTAGTGGCACGATTGCGGAGCCACTTTGCTCAAATTTGAATACGGTTTTGTGGGTAAGGTATACTATCCATTTGGTAAGTACGAACGAGTCTTCCTCATTTATTATAGAAACTCGGATTTGTATGATAGCGTAAAGGTAAAGCTGGTGAACACGGGGTCGGACGGCCGCAGCATTGTGCCGGCGAGCCGCGGGCGCGATTACAATGCCCTCTCTGTGACATTTTCGCTAATGGTTCGAGGGTAGGCACAATAAAACGACAATACAGCGGAAGATAAGGTGGCGAGTGAAAATTTTACAACGGAATTAATTCAATTCTCGTTGTTAGCGTGAAAGGTAAGCCTCGGGCGTAGGAAGTTTTCAGGAATAGTTTCCATTTATTCCGAACTCTAATAGTGTTTTGGCAGTTAAATCGATATTTTAAATTGAGTCTACGAAAACTCACACCTACCTCTAGCTAGAATTACATTTTTAGGGCCTCTTGAGTGATATTGGTGGCAGTAAAATTAAGCTATTTCGGGTCAAGTTCAACGAGCTCTTGCTCTACGTAACTGGGAGGCTATAAAACGTCCACTCTAACTCGCTTCTCAATCTATCCATAATCTATACATCACGGGGGACACGCGTTCACTATACGCCCTGCCCCTGACATTTTGACCCGTGTGCCGTTTTTCAATGAGGATTCCGCGCTTCGCTTTGACTCCTGAAAGGGTTATCCATGTTACGAGAACGCGGGCCTTTTGTATTTTTATCATCGTCGAATGAATCGCTTTAAAAATGTGTCTACAGAAAAATCTATTTGCAAAATTTGCCTTGGTGTTTTTCTGTGAAGTTTTTGCCTTAATTTGAATAGGTTCGTTGGCGTTTTGGTGCTCTTAACCACACATTTTGAATATTAGAACTGTATTTTATAGATGTGTGGATCTGAACACTGTCCTATCTAAACAATGAATTCAGAAATCGAAATAATTATCTATTAAATATACGCATACGTTCAGGCTAGCGCCGTATGTTTACCTAGGGCACCAAAGCTTGGCTAAACATGCCCTCAACACGTTTAGGACCACAGAGCTAAAGGTGTCATTTCGATCAAAGAGACCGCAATGAGCGACCGCAGGCTTATGAGACTTGGTTATGAACTGTCAAATCAGTTGAGAGGTAGCTTTCGATCGTATTACGAGACCAAACCAAATGTTATGCGTTAATACAGTTTATTTCAGATTATCATTCAAATAACTTTATCTTTTTTTCATCCAAAATAAGCACCTAGACAGTTAAAATTTATTAACCACAATAAAGTTTATCTTGCGTGCAAATGTTTCGGAGGAAGTTTTTGCTGTGTGATGCTTCCAGGATCTATGTTACCAGTGTTCTATAAAGCTTTTTGTTTGTCGTTGCCGGTCGCAATTTTGCATAGCCGGACCTTAACCCAAGCCACACATTGACAACATTTGCGTGCGGTGTTCGTTCGGCGTTGTTTCGTATTCGCACTCATTCCGCAAAGTGCAAGCTTTTACAGCGCTTGCGAGGTTCGCGTTTCCTAATACTAAGCAATTATTGTTCGTGGACTCTTTACGATTGTTAAACGTTGAAAATCTTTTGATTAAGCGGAACGACCGCTATAGTATTTTGTTTTATGCATCAAATATACCAGTTAAATTGGATATACCTACAATGTTTTTAATCCTAAATTTACTCAGATGTTGCGTCTTTTTACAAGCAATACTTGTCGAAATGATTCCTTCAATAAATATTTCTTACATAACAACCTGAAACTCGACGCACACAAACATTTCCCATCGGTTTCACAAAAGTCAAATATATATAAGAAATAAATACCTTTCATATTATACATAAATATTATTGAAATCAAATTTTATATAATATGTTTTAAATGCACTGCAACAACCTAAATGGGTACATTTTGTATTTCTGTTTGTATACTTTGATAATTATAATAATAACTTCTGACAAATTGTATGTACCTAAAAAATAATATACCTATATAGAAACAAAAGACAAAATAACATGCAGGGTGAAAACTGGACCTTATTACTAACCCTCAGCTGTCTGTCGCCTATCTGTCAACGGGCAATCTCTTAAACAGTAATTTTTGTTGCGGCAATAAAATTACATAGGTACTTTGTGAAAACTGCAACTTGATATCGAAAAAGTCAAGTTAGGTACAGTTGCAGTTTTCACATAGTATGTATTTTTATTGCCGAAACAAAAACAAATAATAAAAAAAATCCCTTACAAATATCTAGATTTTTGGCTTTTTCCCGTATTTTGTCAAGACTAACTCTTCAAATAGGTAGACAATTAAAATATTTTCCGAGCTTTTATTACTATTGCCTCTGTAACAAAAACTAAAATACAGTTAATACATACTTAAGGGGACGTTGGACGTTGGAACATCCACACCAAGTTGAGTACTGGTAATCAACGTTAAGCAACGTCGGTCGCGGTCAGTACTTTGCCTGTTGACCGTGTCATATTGGCTTTTTGATTTTATCGACATTTTGTGTGCGTTGGGAGCTACGGAACCATCCTTGTGCGAGTTAAAGTGAAGAATAAAAAAATTAAGTGAGGAGTATCAATAAAAAATAATTTCTTTTTTTTATAATAATTAACTAGGTATATGAATAATTATTAGTACTATTTTAACGGGTATTTATCGCGTTTATTTAACTATTTTTCCCAATTTTTCAACAGGATTACACACTGTCGTGGTCGCGGGATGAATGATCCCGCTGCATGCTTATTTTGTAAGCCTAAAGAAATAAAGTTATTGAATCTGAATTTGAGTTGACGGTCGGCCGGTTTTGTTTAATTAGAAGAACTTACCAACAAAATTGACATGAAGCACAGCGAGTACGAGTATGCGCGCGAGTGGAGCTCCCCCTCCGTGCCCCGCCGCCATCTTGCCTCACCACCGCAGCCATTTACTGCCACGCTTCAATTTCCACGTGCTCCTACTTCTCATTTTGATTCAGCAGATCCTGTTGGAGAATAATAGTTTTTACTTTGATGTGAGAGCTTGTGATAAGCCTAACATGTGAAGGTTCAACGCAAAATGGCCTTAATGTCCGAAGCAACTGGTACCTTTAGCAAAAGTAAATAATCGACAAAAGTTCGACACCCTCGGCGCGGGAGTTACTTGACGGAGTTTGTTTATAATATAGGATTTTTTGTGTTCGACATGTTTTGTTTCTACGATTCTGAATGCACTGAATGCTGATTGCACAACTCTGTATGCATATAATTTGTGAATTACCAAGTTCTAAGCCCATATTTTTTAAATTTTGTATATTCTGATTGTTGTATGTTTTGTGCGTTTCAATAAATAAATAAAAGAACCCCATCCTTGCCAGACCAGAGCGGAGTCAATTTTCTTGCATAATGCAAGAATACATAAGCATAATCGCAATAGATTCCGCTGTCTGAATAAAACATTTCCAATGCTTTTACTCACTCGTTCTATTTCAATTTCACTCTAAATTTTATTTTAGTCGAACTTCTAAATTTACAATGCGAAATGAAAGAGTATCACTTAATGCCTAACACGATAAATTTCAGTATCTTTGTGCGAGTAAAAATGGTAAAATACGTATTTTTATTCCCATTCCGGGCGAAAGCCGCAGAAACAGTCGAACGTTACCTAAAATATGAGTGAATGCGGGGCTACGTGCGGTTGTTCTAAAAGAATTTGATATCAAAGATTCGCTAGAGGCTATATTCATGGACCGCGTGCCCTCTACGTGATGGTAAATGATATAAAATGATCGGAAGAGCCTTTCTTGTAAATTTTACTGATGATTTTAGAACGCATGCCCTATTTTTTTTTGTTACATATAACATGCCTAATTGGTAGCTCTGAATATTATCCTATCCTAATATAATACATTTGAAAGTTTGTAATTATAGATGGATGTTACTTACTCTTTCACGCAAAAACTACTTACAGTATTTTGATGATAGGTACTAGATTTATGACCTGGAACAACATATGGGCTACTTTTTATGCCGAAAGCCCACGGGATCGGGAGTCAAGCGGGTGAGAGCGCAGGCACCCAGCTAGTAAGACATATTTCTATGTTTAAATAAATATCTAAATAAAATATTTGGTTACTCAACTGTTTAAATCGTAAGTTCTAGTTCTAATTGGTTTCTATTCTTTAACAACCTCTATTTTAATTACTGTATTATTTATAACGTAAATCATCTACTCAATTGTCGTTATAAATAACTAGCGGTCCGCCAAGGCTTCGTACGGGTAAGTAACAGTAAAAAAATAATTTATCATGCGGATCCCTAACTTTTTTGAAAGTATTCTACAGCCTCTGTTCATCACAAAAAATTTACGATTCTAATGCTGATATAAATTTTCAAATCGGTCCTTTAGTTTCTGAGCCTATTCACACAAACAATCAAATCTCTCCTCTTTATAAATAAGCATAGATAGCCAGTCCATATGTCCTATCCAGTGTGACCAGTCACTCTTTGTCACTGCTCAAAGGTAATCACAAAATGGATGTTGTGGTGTCTTTTGGCCTTTTATTTGGTTGAATGATAAAGGATGTGCATTTGGGGAGAGCTAATGGAATATTTTTTGTGTAATAGGCATTAAAGTCATTTTTAGTACATTTTTTTTCGCGAATTGGAATTCATTTTTTTGTTTTGGCTTTTGTTTTTGTTATAAATATTGTAGGTCTATACGCTAGCCAATTTCGATATAGAACGATTATAAACCTTTGCCCATACAAAACCTGAAACTCGCTCAGTTGTTGCTTAATTTTATAGGGCCTGCGTAATCTTGCTGGGATAGGGCAAAAATGGTTTGAATATTATTTTTAATTGATTTTTAACGTTATTATTATTGTTATATCATAAAAATAATATATTTTTTTTCAGGGCTACTGAGGGAAAGTCTAAAACCGTAAAACCGCAAGAGTTATCGAAAAATCTATTTAAAAAACAAATTAAATCATGAGTTTTCGATAACTCTAACGGTGTCAGACTTCTCCATTATAGCTTTGAAAAAAAAAAACACCCTGTCTTCCTTGGGTACTAGTACGATCAAAGGCCTCCAACTGTATAAGTATCAAAAGAAAATGATAATGACAGTTAGCGAACGATAGTAGGTACGCTAGACTAAGTCGGGTTTTAGTTTTTAGACTGTGATTTTTATTTTTATTTTCACAAAAGAAACAATTAATGTAGTGTGAAACTTACAAACTCGAAAAAACTGTGTTAAAAATCAATCAAAAAAAGAAAGAGAAAAATATTTCGTTGTTTATAGTATGAATTTTGTGTAGCGCCACCTAGTTTTAAAATAAAAAGCGTTGCATTGAAATGAACCACATTAGGTGCTCACCACACAAGCCTCCTCCGCTGGTAATCGGTAAAAATACATTATGTACTTGTACATGGAGTTAAAAGTTTTACACTGTAGTTATAAAAATATAGTTTTTATCCAATTTCGTCTTATACACACTAATTTTACTAATAGTTAGCATCATTACATCGTAAGAGGTTTAGTATAGAATACATAGTACAGTCAGCATCAAATTGAAATGACTAGATTAGTCAAAATTATCTGAAAACATAAAAGCTATTTGAGTTACGCATTTCGAATGTATTGTTGTCAACACTACTCTTTTTCTATACTAATATTATAAAGAGGAAAGATTTGATTGTTTGTTTGTTTGTATGTTTGTTTGTTTGTTTGTTTGTTTGTTTGTTTGTTTGTTTGTTTGTTTGTTTGTTTGTTTGTTTGTTTGTTTGTTTGTTTGTTTGTTTGTTTGTTTGTTTGTTTGTTTGTTTGTTTGTTTGTTTGTTTGTTTGTTTGTATGTTTGTTTGTTTGTTTGTTTGTTTGAATTGAATAGGCTCCGAAACTACTGGACCGAGTAAAAAAATTCTTTCACCATTAGAATCCTTAATTTTCCGTGATGAACATAGGTTATATAATATTTTCAAAAAAGTTAGGGATCCGCATGAAAAATTCAATAATTGAACCGTGGGCTGTATATTCAACCTCTTTTTCTATTATGGCGCGTCAGAATAGAAAAAGAGGTTGTATAGCGCACGGTGCTTGCTTTTTCTCTACGGCCAGTGTCAGTTTTGGAATGTCGAGTCAATGTCAAAAACCCCAATGCTGTTAAAAAAAGTAAAGATCCGTATGAAAACTGTGAAACCCATCGTTTTAGTGTGTATAATTTCTGAAATTTTTGTTTAATACCCGTGCGAAGCCGGGGCGGGCCGCTAGTCATAGATATACGAGCAGTCAGGGTGTTCAAAATTATCTTCACAAACAAAGCTTTCAAAGTAATATTTCCGTAACCTTTAAACAAACATAACCAAACTTTAAATATTAACCATACAAGCAAATCACCCAGCTTGGGTGGAAGCTAGGACCTTCATTCGCTTCGCTCACTCCGATCAATAAATCCATATGTTTTGATGTTTGGATTATTACCTCTTTGGAATTTTGAACAGATAGCTCTTGACCCGGACTACTAGGCTACTTTAAATCCTTTTAAATCAGTTCATATGAGATATAAATAACCTTTAAAGTATCAATAGACAACGCGTGCGAAGGCACGAGCAGTAAGACTTAAATAACTAAATGCTGAAGGCGTGTAGGCGCTCTGTAACCACTTCGCCTGCTATATACGCCGTTCGATATGTCTGCGACGATATCACCCTTTCGATAAAATCCTAGACGATATCCCCTATTCGATATCTCTCTCGACGATTTCATTTTTATTTCGAGACGGGTGATCGATAAATCTAAATACGAGTGGTGAAATCACAACGAACCGGCGGTACTGCGATAACGCACTCGCTATCGTTGTCTATACTAATATTATAAAGAGGAAAGATTTGATTGTTTGTATGTTTGTTTGTTTGTTTGAATTGAATAGGCTCCAAAACTACTGAACCGAGTTAAAAAATTCTTTCACCATTAGAATCCTTAATTTTCCGTGATGAACATAGGCTATATAATATTTTCAAAAAAGTTAGGGATCCACATGAAAAATTCAATAATTGAACCGTGGGCTGTATATTCAACCTCTTTTTCTATTATGGCGCGTCAGAATAGAAAAAGAGGTTGTATAGCGCACGGTGCTTGCTTTTTCTCTACGGCCAGTGTCAGTTTTGGAATGTCGAGTCAATGTCAAAAACCCCAATGCTGTTAAAAAAAGTAAAGATCCGTATGAAAACTGTAAAACCCATCGTTTTAGTGTGTATAATTTCAGAAATTTTTGTTTAATACCCGTGCGAAGCCGGGGCGGGCCGCTAGTAACTTGTATAATTAAAGCAGCTCTACTTTATGCACTTCCTTTTCAGCTGCGTGTGTGCTACTAAACGTAATTTAAACGACTTCAATGGCTTTAAAATGGTGAAGATTTTTAATTGTGCTTTAAAAAATTCTGTTTGTGTTTAACCACTGAACCAAAAGTGAAAAATATGTGAAGTGAATCAAATAATAGCATATGTTTAATTTGTTTAATGTTTAATTTTATTTCGCTCTTCAATCTATTTTATAAAGTTTTATTGATTCAGATTCTTAGGCTTACAAAATATTGGTAAAACTATAATATTTAAAATTCTCTATTATATCTATTGAAGAGATATTGATAGAATTGTTGCCTTAAAATTTATTTTGGTTTACCACTTATAAAGCGGTATATTTGTTATAATATCAGTCTGTGATAAGAAGATGGTAAAATCTGGTCCTGATGTAGGTTGAAATTTAGCAGTAGGGTAAATATAGGGAAGGTTACCATTATTAGTTACCTTTTAAAATATAGTACAGTAACTAACTCTAGTCACTATTTCTCATAAAGTCATGAAGATATCAAAACCAAATTTGGCTTCATAAACCTGGACAGACTAAGGCTAATTCTAACCAACCCATATGTTGGTTATATTGGCCTTAGTCTATGCTTATATTATAATGAGGAAAGATTTGACTGTTTGTTTGAATTGAATAAGCTCCAAAACCACTGGAAAAATTTGAAATATTATTTCACCATTACAATCCTACATTATTCCTGATGAACATAAGCTATAGAGTATTTTCAAAACGTTATTGATTCGAATTCAATAATGTAACCCAAAGTATATACGTGTAATAAACATTTTTTTAAATTTTGGAAAATATTTGAGCGAAGCCGGGGCGGAACGCTAGTTTATTTAAAAATATGACAATATTTAACCCTTTTATAAACCTCGGCCCATTCTTAGCAAAGCTCCAAAGTTATGCCCGCCCGGGTGAATTATTTCAATTTGCAAGACCTGGAACTATGCTAAGAGGCAAACTTTTAAGAGTCTGTTTCGCTCGACTGCTCTTGTGAAGACATTAAATTTAATACGTTTTGGGTTATTGCTAGCATTTCATTTAAAGGTTAGTCTATGATTAAAATTTGTTTTGTTTTAATCAGTTTTGAGAGAGAGAGAGAGATTAAAGTCATGTTTTACGGTGTATATCATTAAGCATAAAAGTGCGTCAGGATTTACTAAAGTGATCAATCAATTAGTGTTGCTTACTCAGAGAATTGTCACAATAAACACAATACTCAAATTAATGAATAATCGATTGAAAACATTGCGCTATCGACATTGGCAGTTGAGCCTCATTTGTAAGAGCAATTATAAATCCGCGTAATCAGCCGGTGCGGTTGCGAACTCTGATTCGGAGCAAAATAGTGATTAGTGACATCACAAATGATGAGTTGTCTATCTAAATGTGCTAAAACAGATTCCCCGCATGGGAATCAAGCAAAGTGGTAAAGTGTACGCCGTTTAACCGTATTGTAGACAAAGTTGTTGCGGAATTTCAGTGGAGATTGGTGTTATCTTAAACATTATGCTCTATAGATAAAATCATCTCGTGATTGGGACACTGCTAGACGTTGGATAAGTCTAGGTTGGCCCTTATCGAAGTTTAGCCAGAATTTACAAAGATTTCCAAACACCGAGATATGTCAATTCAAAAATTGAGTTTTATCTGATTATGAATAAAAATAGCCTAGCCATATGCCTAAAACAAGAAAAAAAGAACAACCGAGTGGACCTAACAAGTGCCCATTTTTCGCCCCCAAAAAAGGAGTACTTCCATCCACAGCCTTCGGCTATCAGAGTTCACATGTGATTCGTCAGCGCCATCCTGTAATTAATGCTGACATGGACAGTGAGGGCTAATGAATGGCGGGTGTAGCGTGTCGTGCAAAAACTGTGACGTCATACACGGATGGGTGGAACAAGCTGTGAGCAACGCGCGAATTGTCGAATGCGAAGTGAAGTTTGTGTAGAACATACGCAGAGCCTAAATCAAAAAAGTTGAAGTTAATCCCCATTTACAAAATCTTATGACTTGTAAGATCTCGGAAAAATTTTAATAATAGTAACGCTATTCAAGAATATTTTATCGGGTATTTATCGCGTACCTTTTGTTTTTATTTTTCCCTACGTTTCCATCGCGTTGCAGCGATCGTGGTCACGGGGCGACAGTCGCCCCGTTCTTTAATATGTCAACAAATCGTGAAAGTTAAAAAAGTTTTAGTAAAGCTATTGTGACACCAATTTTATTATTAATTTTCTGAAACATTCCCAATATCTCATGCAAAATCACAGAATTTATACTAACGGCGAAACGCACATATTTTCTACGGGAAATGTGGGGAAAAGCGATTTCAAACAAACCTAACATGGAGTGGAAAGGATAGGTATAATTCGGATAAGGTCAGGAAGTTCCTGTAAGTAATCTTCGAAAACGCTCTCAAAAAAAAAAAAAAAACAGAATTAAAGCCAAAGTCTTGAATACCTACCTACTACTTGTCGGAACTGATTTTAAGCCGGGGTATCCCCTTGTTGGGTATTTACCTAACAAACGACATTTGCTATTGGTTTGTGAACACAATTTCAGCAACCGGGGCGGTTTATAAAGTTATACTATGATCTGTGCTGTAACGATTGAAAACCATTTGGTTATTTTTCTTTGAAAGGTTGCACCATTGAGGCTGTTCTTTAAGTACGCCTGGTAAGCTTTGTGTTTTTAAAAGTTTTTGTTTGATGCATGATCTATAATCTTATCACATAGACCATGTTAATTTATGAGCTGCGTATGAAACTCTCGATTAAATTTATGGTGGGATTGATTTTCGATTGTTTTACAATATTTTATAATACTTTACAAGGGTATCCACTATGTATAGACTCGTACATTGGCCGCCGATTTTTTTTTTTGAATTTGCGCAAAACGTAGCTCCGCTTGCGTTTTCCTAAGTATGATCCTATCTATAGTCCGCTCTAAATTCTATTACAATCCTTGAGTAAAAAACTTAGGGGCGCGGCGAGCGAAGATCCATCTGCACCGGAGTCTTACAGGTTCGATTACCGCCTGTGTATGTTTGTTAGATCTGCAGATTGACCGGATGTTCTGGGTGTTATCTATATGCAATATCAATGTTGGCTGTAATGTCTTATGTGTATCAGTTATTATGTAAGTATATAAGTCTGCTTAGTTTGGAGCTAGATGACACTATGTGATGACCAATAATAAATAATGCAATAAAAATTGCTATGATAATTATCAGAGTTAGTACAAGATACCTAGAATATCTTAAATATAAGCAAGAATTTCATTTTGTTACCGGATTTGATGGAGACAAAATGAATGATGTCAAGAATTTCCGGCGAGTAGAATTCGGTCAAGTAGTAATGATGAGATACTGTTCTAAAGATTATGCATTGAAGTGAGTTAGCTTTGAACAGATCAAAAACAAACGATCTTCAAGGGAACGCTTGGATTTACTTCAGATAACATTGTATTTCTATTTGTTTGTACAGACGAAGATAAAAGATATGAAGGAATATGTCTGTTTTGTTTTGGATAAATTTATTCACGAAGAAAATTATGATACTTAAAAATTACAACTAGTATTAAGACATATCTCTTTCTTAAAAATCTAAGCCGTCATCAAAAGGCAGAGTGCCCAGAATGCTGGCAGTAATGCCACGTTAGATGGCGATTTGTTGAACATAAAAGCCAGAACCGATCACCTGTCAACTCTTTAGCTATGTTTTGACATAATTTCAAAAGTATAAAAATCTAGGGTATTCTGCCTCAAGCACTTTTGGCTGACAAGGCCAATTTAGTTT
This sequence comes from Eupithecia pulchellata, assembly GCA_963931895.1. NCBI lineage: Eukaryota > Metazoa > Arthropoda > Insecta > Lepidoptera > Geometridae > Eupithecia > Eupithecia pulchellata. The sequence continues at coordinate 6,431,333 of OZ007521.1, read as the reverse complement.
TGGAAAAACCACAATTTAAAACTGGCAACGCTGAAAAAGGCTATAACTTCATATTAAACCGTGGGAAGTGGATCTACTATAAACGTAAATTTTCATCTCCACAAAAGTGGAATGTGGCCTATAAATCTAGGTCTCAAAGGCACCAGTAATTTTCGTTAGGGTCATATTAAAGTACAGGTTGATTTTGTAGTCGGTTTTAAAAAGAAGTGTGGTTTGATGATGACCTTCATGGCACAGTGAGCAATGGTACGAAAATACGAAAGTAATAGGTTGCGAGTCTGATTCGCACGTCGGGACAAATATTTGCACGATATTATGTTATTTGTTCTGTGTCTCGGTGTTTTAATTACAATATCTTTAAATATAAAAATATATGTTTATTTATTTACAATATCTTTATATTTAGTAGGTACCCATAACACGAGCTTACTTTGTGGCTAGATGGTGCTGTGTGAACTGTCCATGTATTTACTATTATTGATGTAAAATTCTTGAGACCGCACTTTTCTAACGCTATACTGAAGAACTTCCTTTATTTACCACCACCGTAAGCGGTTTACCACCGGACATAGGTGTCGGCCCTCCACAACATAATGACGTCATCAATTTTCATATCACCGGCAATCACGTAAGCACCATAATAAGCTAAACACCACCTAGGCCTAAAATTTACAACACTATATAAATCAGCGTATAAGTATTCCTTATAATTTATAGCAGCCTTCTGGTCGGCTGTTTGAGGGTAATGGATGCGCTCATAGATAGCATTTCCTGGCTACCGTGCTACCGTCTTTAAATTACTCACCGTACCGGAAGTCGGTAGCCTACAAACCCATTTAACCGTTTTCCTAACACTGTTTAGATGGAGATTAGAAAAAACAGTTTAGTCTGTAATCAGTTGTAATTGATTCTAATTTGACAGACGATTGATGGTGGTTATGCACGATTTCTTTAAGGTGGTTACGACGACGGTAATTATTAAAATTATTAGCATGCAGGATGAAACATTACATTTCAAATCAAGGCGCGCTTAACAAACTATTGTCGGATTTATTTGATAATACAGAAAACACAATTATCTCTATGAGCAATGAGGAACGGATAAATAAATAAGAAAATAAAATAATTTTTTTTAAACGTTCTGTTAAAATAATATTGAGAACTCAAACATTATTGATATAGACTTAAGAGAGCGGGGCAAGGTGCATAACTACATTTTCCTACAAAAAATAATAATACAGAATCAGATACAGATCTACCAATCAGGACGATTACTCAATTAAAAATATTAAAGGATAAATGTTGGATAATCTATAATATATAGGACTATTATAGGCTGGTGATGAATCTATAATAGTCCGGTCAAATTAGACCAAAAAATAAGAGTAAAATTACCTAAATTCCCACCAAGCTGAAAATCGGTAAGATTGTTTGAAATATCATTAAAAACAAAATTTGAAAGTTCCCCATCTTTTCCCTGTAAGGAAAAATTTTTATTCAAGGTCAAAGGTAAAAAAAATGAGTTTTTCGCGATTTTTAGCAAAACGGTAAGTTTTATCATAAAAATATTTCAAACAAAAATTGTAGATCATTAAATTATCTACAAAAAAATAATCAATATTTTTTTCTACGAGCCACCGTTTTAACTTTCAAATTTTGTTTTTAATGATATTTTAAACAATCTTACCGATTTTCAGCTTGGTGGGAATTTAGGTAACTTCGAATGTCTAAATTGACCGGATTATAAAGCGTCATTACGTCCTTAAGTAGGCAGAGTTTGAAATACGGGTTCCTACTAGATTTGAATTTAAATACAAAAAATGGTGGCTCAACTTTTTCTAAAGTGAGAATGATAAATAATACTAAAGTAATAATAAATGGTTTATTATGGAACATAAAACAATGGTTACAGGATAAAAATTTGAAGTTAAAGTTTTAAAACTGTGTCGCAGATGACAACGCCCTCCTCCGAGGTTAAAGTAGAGTTCCGGAAAAAAAATACATATTTTTATTTTACATAGAAACCGACCAGAACACTGAATAAATATCTGCAGATCGTACAAACATTTGTCTCGAGGAGGGAATCGAATCCGCAACCTCTTGCGTCGCAGGTGGACCTTCATCCACCGTGCCATAGAGGTCGCCCTGAGAAGGTAGCCCCGATTGCATGACTTTTTTTGTAGTGAACAAAACCAATTCCATAAAAAATAAAAAATAACAAGACTAAATTATTCCGTTTGAAAATATTAACGTTGAAAGTAATTTAATGATTTCAGTGTAGAGGCCTGTCCACGCAAGTCCAACCAACATTTCAACGATTTTTTATCAAAGAAAAAATCCCGCACATTTCATACAGAAATGAATAGAATATTAAATTATGTTGGGCCGAGTTTTAAAAACTGACGAAGCGCCCTGCCCTGTTAAGCTTTCGAGAAGCTTTTAAGTTAATGAACGACTTTGTAAAAATATCAGTTTTGCGTCTCGGTAGGTATTCCTATTATCCTAGAATTTTTATAAATATTTAATTTACTAAGTGCATACGACTGAAGCAGCTCGTTTGTGTTTTTAACCGTTGTAGTTATGGATATAATTATTAAAAGTATGGCGAGTACAGTCAGCAGCCCTAACAATACGCTCTTTGGTATACATATATCTACTACTAGCGGCCCGCCCCGGCTTCGCACGGGTATTAAACAAAAATTTCAGAAATTATACACACTAAAACGATGGGTTTCACAGTTTTCATACGGATCTTTACTTTTTTTAACAGCATTGGGGTTTTTGACATTGACTCGACATTACAAAACTGACACTGGCCGTAGAGAAAAAGCAAGCACCGTGCGCTATACAACCTCTTTTTCTATTCTGACGCGCCATAATAGAAAAAGAGGTTGAATATACAGCCCACGGTTCAATTATTGAATTTTTCATGCGGATCCCTAACTTTTTTGAAAATATTATATAGCCTATGTTCATCACGGAAAATTCAGGATTCTAATGGTGAAAGAATTTTTTAACTCGGTCCAGTAGTTTCGGAGCCTATTCAATTCAAACAAACAAACAAACAAACAAACAAACATACAAACAATCAAATCTTTCCTCTTTATAATATTAGTATAGATGTGGGGCTGACTGTACTTTATAGCCAGATACAAATGATTAAGAATGAATAAGTTAATGAAATCGTGATTGATCTATTGATTATTTCATTAATGTATAATCAAAGATCGTTTAACTATTCATCTACGTTACTAGTAGGCTGTAACTTACATACCTACTACATATTATTATAATATGTGTGTCATTTACTTACCTTCATTCAACACTATTCAGTTAAAAAAGTTTTCATAAAATCGATAATTTACATCCTTCCACTCACTGAACAGAAATCACTTTAAACTGTTTTTGTAGTACTTTTCATATACATTTCAAGTCCATACCACCATAAATCAATATTGCAGTGTTTTCAAACACGTGGTAAGTTCTAAATAAAGTTTGTAGGAAAGTTTGTCCAGTAGATTTATAAAAGGTTAGCAAGCACAAACTTGTCGTGTCGATGGGAAGTTGAACGTGAAAGCGACACAGGCCCAGCGCACGGCTCGCTTCGCACTGAATCGGCTCAGTCGCCGCGTCGTCGGTGGCGTCGCCCGAGTACCGAAGACTTGAGTACCAAGCGATATGCGCGGATCACTGGGTAGGAGGAGTCTTAACCCAAAACCACGCCTACCAAGAAGCTACACATTTCTTTTTTCAATATGTGTAATTCAATTTCACTTATGTCTTCGCTGGGAAAGTTGATGCCCCGTTGTCGTTCAACACGATGTTTTTATGTAAACTGTAATGTAGTTCGCGAACCGAGTCGGTCCGTGATGATACGCTCGTGTGATTTTCTTTCTTTTCTCTGGTGCCAATTTCACGTGCTGTTGCTTGTTCATATCTAGTGGAATAAGGGGACTACTTTGGATGATGAAGAATAAACGTTTATAAACATCTTTACCCTATCTGTTTTCTTTTCATTGTTTATCTACCTTATTTCTTAAGTTTTCTGCAGTGCATGAAACAATGGATTTATCATAAATACATTGGGCTTCTTTCATCCTCATCATAACAAAATTTACATGATAACTTTGGTTGGAAAAAATTATGGACACTTGCCTCTGGATTACACGGAGGTACCATTGATTACAATTAGAAAAGAAAGAAAGAAACAAGGTATTTTTACTACCTTAAACTTATGTTAAATAATCTAGTATAAGATTGGTTATTCAGTGCAGTGACTAAGGTAAATATGGTCTTCACTAAGGATTTTAATGCTGGGTGCACACAATTCAAATCTTTTTTTTCCAAATGACACATATGTATACTGAAACATTAAACGAAAAATGCAGGCCCTAAATCAATTCAGCGTAATTGTTCATTATAAACGAAGCCTTCACAAATGTTAGCTACATTCTGGTCCACAAAGGAATTTCCCAAATTATAACAGTAAATTAAGCGTAGTTTCATTTGCGTTACAAAGTGAGTTATGTGTTGGTGTCTTAGTTCTGTCACCACCTAAGTTACTACGGTTCAAAATTAATACACTGCCATAAGGCAGCTCTAATACCAGCGTTCTCAGACTTCTATTTACAGTATCAAATTTAAACTTGCAAGCCCAACGTAACACCTACCTTGTTCCGTTTAAATAAGGCTTTATTTAAGTTAAGGTTTGTTCAGGTAAATAGGCTTTTTCGACCAGGGAAAATCATTATTAAGTGAACACCTATTTGTTTGTGTCGCATGTTACAGGGTACTAATGACGACTGACGTAATCAATAACAAAATTTATGCTAGGAAGCGGGTTCGACAGGCTTCGAACCTCCGAACAATATTTGAATTTAATAATTAGGAACATATTTAAGTCAATTATTTGTTAACGAATACCCTCATCATCAAATAATTATTTGTGCAGAGCTAAAGAAATAACAAAAGTTTTTAATCAACAGCGTGCTTTCAACATGGCTCATCGGCGGAATTCAGTCGATTATGTTTCTTTCTTGATAAGTCGACTATAATAGCATATCACATATCACATAGGTACCTCAAACGCTGGTCAGTCTAACTAATGTTTTATAGGTACAAATATACACAAAATATAGATAGATGAGAAAAAATCGTTCATACAAAGATTTGATCGACCTGTTGCGAAACGAAGTAGTTTCACCCACAGACAGGGCTAGCGTCGCTAATAGCATCAAATGTGTTGATTGGTGAAGTACCTACATCACTGGAGGTCATTGACCCTCGGAGTGCGTGGAATTTAGAATACTTTGAAAACCAACCTGTATTTCAAAATTCTGCTGTCACAAAGCTAAGATTGAGGCATACATAAGATGAAAAAAATTGTCGACCAATTTCTGAATGAAGTGATTTTCAAAATACATTGAAGGAAGCTGTTGCCTTTTCTCTGGTTGGTTCCTTTAGGCTGACGACATTCATAGGCAGAGTTCGGGGGGTCAATTCTTACGCTGCGACTGCCACAGCACATATCCTTCCACATTGTTAATCCTGTACAACAAACATTTTATTTTTATAAACTTTATGCAAAAGAGTTTCTTCGAAAACAACTATAATACATAACCTATCTTACTGAGAACATCGGTTTGTACGAATTTTCAACATAAAATATTTATCCAATAAACAACCTCTTAATATTTAGTAACTTAAGCGCTTGTTTCGCTTCACGCTCTAAGTGAAGCGCTTATAAAATTGCATAAAAATGCAGCAACACTTTTTCGAATCAAGTTTTTCGCCAGTAAGTCCATAATCCTGGCAAGTTTGCAGCCAAGGGTAAGCCAAAGAAAGCAAAATAAAATGTACTGCTTTTTTGGACTTACTTTTGAAAGCTTTGTTAATATTTAAGATCATTCAGACTTATGTATAATTATACTCATCAAAGGCGAAATAAAGCAAAGGAATCCATAATGTCGTCTTTTTATAGCGCCTTTTGAACGTTAAATCTAGCTGAATATAGAATTCAGTTCTAAAAATATTAGGTTTTTTAATTACAGGTAAAGCTGTCAACACCAATCCTAATCCTAATTTTGTCAATTATTTCAGTTTTTAGTTTAAGGTTTATAATGCATTTTTATGTATTTTCTGGCAAAATAAAATTTATTTGAATTTGAATCTCATATTTTGTCATAAAGTTGAAAACTCTAAATAGAGATTATAATACCTTTATAAGTCTAGGCCATATTCTTAGTACTAAAAGTTATTTTAAACATCTACCTACCAAAGCTTGGCTACTCTACTGAACTCATGTTCTAAATAAAAGACGTTGACTAACTACATAAAACCTGTTAAAAAACCTTGTTTAACAAGAGATACTTTCTATCCCCAAGTTTCTGAGTAAAGGAGAACGGCCGCGTCCCGTGAGGCTCGTTTGAACCGAAGCGATTTTCGCGGCTCGTTCTTATGATTAAGTCAACTCTTTTGGGATTTGAAATCGAGACGCCTAACCTAGATGACTGACGGTGAGTATGTTAGGAAAAAATAGTAAAATTACTTACAAATTTTTTGTTAAATTTACGTGATAATCTCGGCTAGGAAGCCGTCATGATGGTACATTTTAGTCAAATTAAATCTGTCACAAAATATAAGTTCAATTTTGATTGTACGACAGTACTTCGGAATATAAGCTAATATTATAAAATAAACATAAATAAGGTTCCCTTTTAAAAGAAAAAGAAGAAGACACGATAAAGGGGAAAGTGCCTTCCATTTGAACGGAAAGTTGTTTAGGCAAATTTTCTTTATTTACATTTGAGAAAAAGAAAACTTCACCTGAACTCGCACGGTAGTATATTCAGCATTTTATAGATGACGAGACTTTTATCGTATCTTTGTGGAACTGGCTTCTTGTAAGTTGCGGAACATTGTAATGGCGATATGTTATTTCTATAATAATCTCAATTCACTTATATTACAATACATGTAACAATATCACATTAGGACATTATCAGTATGATTGTATGTGATTCGTAGTAAACGTGAAAGTTCGGAGGGATGATTATTGTATAGATGATTGATGGATGAATGCATGTTTATAAGTTTTTTAGTTTTTTAAATTATATTTTATTGATAAATCAAAATCCACAGCCCTTATTTACTACTTATACTAATATTGAATCAAAACTTATGCCTAAAAAAAGGGTTTACTTATTATGAACTATGATTTATGATAGATTAAGAATTATCTATCTATCTGTTTTTACTATATTTATGTTTAAACAGACAGTCGATTAATACTGCTATACTTTACATACATCAATAAAATAAAAAGTTTTTGTAAGTGTGTTCAGGTACGCCTAAGAAACTGAACGAAAAAAGATGATATTTTGCATATTCTTAAAGGTACGTCCAGACCTGATATAGCAAAAGTCTTATTATTGTAAGTAATTATTAGCTAAGAAAATAACAATACTTAAAAGAGTAAAACAATTACAACGCCGTCACCAGAAGGCAGAGTAACCAGAATGCTGGCAGCATTGCCACATTGGATGGCAAATTCGTTGATCGAAATAAATGCCAGCATTTCGATCACCTGCGGACTCTATCAGTTGCTTCCAGTCTTACTTTTTGTTCTATGAATCAGCCATCAGTCAACTTATATCCCAGTGGTTTTGTAAATATATTTGTTCTGGGTCTATTTATGCTTCAGTAGTTCTGTTCAGAACTACATCACAGAACAACTGGGAATAACGTTATTTACCTGACCATCCCAAGCGCAAGTAAAGTTAATTATCACATGTACCATATTTACGATATGGGAGTTCCAGAGCTTAATTTAGTGGTTTCCATGCCAGTGGGTAATTAAACGATTGTTTGCCATTTTGAGATAATTGATGTTGGTGTGTTTGATTTGGACTAATTATCTTTCACGCATTAAATTATTAAATCGTTCGGATTGCATTTTGGGACGGAAAATTTAATATTGTCTACTTGATGACCCGTTGTTTTGTTGACTCATTCCGTGTTTATTGTTTCTCTAAACAGAAATCCATTTGTGTTGAAATAACAGATTATTAAATGTGTAGCATCAGGCTCCGACATGATGTTAAAAAAACACAAATCACACTTGATTAACTCGATCGATATTTATTCCAACAAAATCCGTTAAACTTAAAATCAACTCGATTATATTTTCTGAATCACTTCAAAACCGTTACATTCAAATAAGTTAAAGGTAGGAGATGTGCACTTCGCAACGGTCGACGAACAACTGAGCCGAGTCTGCGCGCGCACTGCCTTATAAAGAGTTGAATGACGTCACGGTCACGTGTTCGTGGTCACGTTGTTCGTTCGACGTTTGCGTACTGCACCTGACGTTTACAAATATTCGCTAAGGCGCCGTCACGGCCATACTGACGTTCGCTCGTCCTCGAGCGAGTTAACAGCATCTGAGGACAAGAGACCGCGTTCGATCATCCTGACAATACAACAATAATTTCAAACATTAAATAATTCATCATCATCATTAAATAACTATACTAATTAAAATTTCAATAACTCGCTGGTCCGGTTAACATAAACCCTTCAATATTAGAACTATTTCATCCCTTCAGTTTCTCTTACTGGACCGGATTATGCTAGTCCGGATGAATCCCTTTAGCTGTCTGGGCCAGACCAGATAAACATCCCTTTAGCCGACTGCTAGACCGGATTTACGTCCCTTTAGTAAACTATGCTAGTCCGGACTCATCCCTGTAGCTCACCATGCTAGACCGGATACCATATCCCTTTAGCTTAGTCATTGGTCCAGACCAACCCTTCAATGACTGATATTCTTTACCTCTCTTATTAATTCTAAATTTTTTTTATATCATCTCATATTTTTTTTTTTTTTTTTACTTTAGTTTATTTAACTTTAATTTACTCTATTAATTCTCATTAGTATGGTGTACAAGAGCATTGGTTACAATATTAACTGAATGCGGTAAATCTGAGGTGGAACTTTCCTCAGAAATAGCGCGAGACCTACTAAACACTTCGCGGTTATCGCTACCCGCGCTCAGAGTACGCGAACTAGCCGACATGGTGTTACTGTTAATAGACATAGTATCGCTATTTGAAAGTTCAACCTCAGTATTATCGTCTAAGTCTATACTAGTATCGTGACCAGTTTCATGAACATCGTTACTATAGCTTGTATCCGCCGTCACGTCATCCTCAGCGCAACTTTCGGCTATTTCAAAAAATCCTAACGTACCACGAGGTACTTCTCGTAGGTTTTCGTGGGCAAATTTGTATGTTCTATTAGAGCCATTCACAAGTTTCATTTCGTACCTGTCGTTGTCTAAAACTGCGGTGATTCTAAATGGACCTTTATACTTGGGATCTAATTTTCTTTGATGTCTCTCCTCACTCCTAACAAAAACGAAGTTTCCTACAGAAAAAGGTTTTACTTTGGCTTTACCGCGGTTAAAGCGTATTACATCAGATTGGGCCAACCTTTTTATATTTTCCGACGCATCAGACCTAGCCACTTGTAGATCCAGTCTAGAAGAATCAACGGCATTTGTAGATATGCTAGAAATACCTAAAGAATTTCCTTGAATTCCGAACATCAGCTCAATTGGGGTAAAACCAGTACTTCTGCATCGAGTGCTATTGAGCGCTAATTGGATTTCACCGAGTTGTTCCTGCCAAGACATATCGGAGTTACTTTCAGCTACCGTCAGTAAACTCTTTAAGGTTCGCATAACGCGCTCCACCTGCCCATTAGCTCTACTTGCACCTGCAGCGATAAGGTGCAAATCGATATTGTGGTCTTTACAAAAACTTTTAAAATCTTCATTGTCATAAGAACGACCCCGATCAGCTATTATCCTTTTCGGTGCCCCAAACAAGTGTACTGAATCCCTGACCGCTTTAATAGCGTCAGAGGAATTTAAAGATAGCGTGTGTTTCAAAAGGACGTATTTTGTAAAGGCGTCAATCGTAACAGAACAGTATTCCTTAACATCGCTCTTACCACTGAGCTTACCCGTTAGGTCTAGGTGCAGAGTGTGCCACGGAACTGCTATTTTTGGGATTGGGTGTAGTCGGACCTGTTGAGCACCCGATGGACCTTTAGAAGACTTGCACACTACACAGGAATCTACAAATTTCTTTACATATTTTGACATATTACTAAACCAATAAAGTTCGTACATCTTATCAAGCGTCTTTTCATACCCTAAATGCTTAATGTCGTTATGAACGTGACTAATGAGTGACCATATTAGGGAATGAGGAAGAATTGGTAACCACTTTGTTGTTTTAGCGCGCTCTATCCTACGGTATAGTATTCCCTGCCTAACATCATAAGTATGTGCGATTTCGGAAGGTAACTGGTTCGACTGCACTTGGGATATCAAGTTCGAGATTTCAGAATCGCGTTGTTGCTCAACCGATAACCATCCCTTTTCGAGTTCTGAAAAGTTAACAACTTTGGGGCGCACGTTTTCTTGAACGTGTGATACTGGTTTGACATCTTGTATCTCCTGAAGGGAGTTTCGTGACAGAAAGTCTGCATGGGCCATATTTTTGCCTTCCTTGTAGACAATGTCAAAATTATAGGACTGAAGAATTGCCCACCACCTATGAACTCTGTGTGTGAGGTCCTTCTTTGAATGCGAGGCCTTCAGAGCGTTGCAGTCTGTATACACGGTAAAATGGCGACCGTAAAGGTATCGGCGGAAATGCTCGACAGATTTCACTACGGCTAGCGTTTCCAACTCGTATGAGTGGTAGCGACTTTCAGCACTGGTAGTTTTGTGACTAAAATAGGCTACCACGTGTGGGAGAGAATCATACCTTTGAATGAGTACAGTCCCATATCCGTCGCTACTGGCATCGGTATGCAACTCGATCGGCATTAACGGATCGAAGATTTTAAGTACAGGTTCGGTCACTAAATGTTTTACTATTTCGCTGTGAACCCTATCGTGTTCAGCAGTCCAAACAACACGTCCCTTCCCTGATGTTAGGGGGTACAAAGGTTTAAGTAGCTTAGAGAAATTTGGAATGAACTGCCTAAAGTATGTTGCTAACCCAATAAACTGTCGGACCTGTTTGACTGTATTTGGCTTTGGAGCATTTTGTAACGCTTGAACTTTGCGAGGGTTTGGTTTGAGCGATCCTGAAGATACGACATAGCCTAAATACTCTATTTCCCTTTTCATAAAAGAGCATTTCTTAAAGTTGAACGAGAATCCGGAATCGGATAAGGTTTGTAATAATCTGTCAAGCCGCGAAAGACCTTCATCAATAGTTTTTGACGTCACAAGGACGTCATCCATGTAGACCAGGATTTTATCATCATTTCTAAGAGGTTTCAACGCGTTGTTGATGGCCCTCTGAAAAACCTGTGGGGCATTTCGAAGTCCAAACGGCATTGTCAAAAATTCATATTGACCTGCTGGTGTAACGAAGGCAGTCTTTTCAACAGACTCCTCATGAACCTTCAATTGGTGAAACCCTGAGGCCATATCTATTATGCTATAGTAAAAGGCGTCATGCAGCTTATTGATCTGATCACTAATCAAGGGGAGAGGGTAGTTATCCGCTCGCGTGTTGCTGTTCAGCTCTCTATAATCGACACATAAACGATCACTACCATCCTTTTTCTTTACAAGCAGGATAGGGCTTGAGAACGGTGACGAACTTTCTCTAATTATATTGGCATCTAACATTTCTTGAATCTTCTCGTTAACGATACTAAGCAATAACAACAGAATTTAGTTCCCGTCGAATTCTATCATCACACTGTGATAATACCGATATAGCGAACCCGGTGATCACATTTTCTGGCATATTCACGTCGGGTATCTTCTCGATTAATTGCCACAGACGCATACCTGCTTCGGCTGGGTTTTCTTTGCCATCGAGCTGGAATTTCAAGATCAGATCGAAATGATCCTGAATCATCATAGGCTTCGCATATTTCGAAATCAACATGTCCTTGATAGTAGGCCATGACAATTTATCGGGTTGAATCTTTGTCAGACACGTTGCCGCCCGGCCCTTAAGAGAATGTGTAAGGGCCAAAATTAAATCAATGCCTTGAAGTTTCTTTTGCTCAATTATAAGCTCACTCAGCGTGCACCAGTTTACAATATCGGTCAATATTTACTCTGGTTCGTCGGGCGGGATCAAAGTTTACTAATTTCGTCGCGGTACCTTGAACTGGCTGAGAAGATGTCATATTATTGGCGATTTTCTTGAAGATTGCTTCCATACCAGAAGAAAACAACATAATTTGCTCCAACATCGGGTTGATTGCTGCACTTGCACTTGGTGACGAAGACATTTGTGGGGGCGGATCCGCAACTTCTGATGTAGCATCAGGCTCCGACATGATGTTAAAAAAACACAAATCACACTTGATTAACTCGATCGATATTTATTCCAACAAAATCCGTTAAACTTAAAATCAACTCGATTATATTTTCTGAATCACTTCAAAACCGTTACATTCAAATAAGTTAAAGGTAGGAGATGTGCACTTCGCAACGGTCGACGAACAACTGAGCCGAGTCTGCGCGCGCACTGCCTTATAAAGAGTTGAATGACGTCACGGTCACGTGTTCGTGGTCACGTTGTTCGTTCGACGTTTGCGTACTGCACCTGACGTTTACAAATATTCGCTAAGGCGCCGTCAAATGTATTTCCATGTTGGTATAATATAAACATTTTATTCTCAAATATACTTTATATTATTCTAAGTTTGTTTGACCACGAAGCCACCATGTGGTATGCGAGGATGTAGCCGATGGTGTATTGCAAAGACACCTATTCCCTCTTGTCTTGATGAGATCCTGGTTGTAGTTCGTCGGAACACATCAACAGAAGCTACTTGCTTCTGTTTTTCCGAGAAAAAGAACCTTAGGGGTAGGAACAGTACAGGTCGAGGACAGAGACAGGCAGGACAGGGGTCAATATACTTATTTTAATTTGGGACTGATTAAATTACCTTCCTACTAAACATAGTCCAGTCAAACCAAAAATTTTTGGTACGGAGAAGGTTACATTAAATCCAATTTCGGGGATTCCGGTGAAATATTATAGATGCATGTGTACCAAGGATTGTTAACAATTCCCGATTTCAGATAAATAATGACGCAGTAATTAGCGATCAAACTTAAAAAAAATATTGCTGTTATTTTATGACTTATTTAAATTAGGTGACTCTTCGTCTGATACTTAAATTATAGTTGAAAGGTACTTTTAGTTATAGTTCGACCGAAACCGCTGTACCGCTCCTGAGGTATGCGCGCGGCGAGACGGGGGAGAAGTATCGGCCGCTCCGATCCATCAGTCTGCCGTCGACGCTCACGGCAGTAGGTCGCCTTTGTACCGGACGGTCTATGTCAGATACACATGAGATAAATATCCAAAGATGGGCCGAGCGCTATCTCGTGATGTCAAGGCCATAATTTTTAAAGTGCCCGAATATTTTAAGAAAAGAAAAGCAGACAGAGAGAGCTTTGAATATAAAAGTGATGCAAATATTGCCAAAATCGTGGCAGACGCTACGGGGTACTGCGAAAAAACCGCAAGAAATGTGATAAAAGAGGGCAATTCATCAACTGAAAATTTGGGCCGATTGAAATTTAATTCGCCAAAACAACCAAAAACTATAAAGAAAAAACATGTTGTTGATGATTTTGATTTAGGAGTTATCAGAAGAAAAATTCATCAGTTTTATGAATTTGAAAAAAGAGTGCCAAGTGTCCGTAAGTTACTTTCAAGTTTGAAACAAGATGGCATATTAAATTGTGGACGTGAATTTCTAAGGAGCCTCTTACACACAATAGGTTACTGTTTCAAAAAATGCAAATCGAAGAGACATCTCCTTATAGAGCAGCCTAATATTGTAGTGTGGCGGAAAAAATACTTAACACAAATCAGAAATTACAGAACGCAAAACCGCAACATATATTTCCTTGATGAAACATACATTAACACCAGTCACCATGTAAGCAAATGTTGGCAATCATCGTCCGAACCTGGAATTCATGCTGATATTGGGAAAGGACGGCGTTTGGTAATTCTTCACGCTGGATGTCGAAATGGCTTGGTTGATGGTGCATTGACGATATTCAAATCAGATGCTAAGACCGGCGACTATCATGGAGACATGAACGGGCCTACTTTTTATAAGTGGGTAGATGAAAAGTTAAAAGATAAATTGCTTCCGAATTCTGTGGTTGTCTTGGACAACGCGTCTTACCACAGCGTTCAGGTTGACAAGAAGCCAACCATAGCAAGCCTCAAAACCGAAATGCAGAACTGGTTACGGCGCCACAATGTTGAATTTTCGGAAGCTATGACAAAATCTCAACTGCAACTTCTTATCGATAATACACAAAAAGAGCCCGTGTACAGAATTGATGAACTCCTGAAAGCCAATGGACATACTGTTCTACGATTACCGCCGTACCATCCGGATTTGAATCCCATAGAGTTAGTCTGGGCTGATATTAAAAACAATATAGCTCATAACCATATTAACTCTTCTCTAGATGAAAAGATAAACTTATTGAATACATTGTTTTCGGAGTTCACGGCGGAAAAATGGCAGAAATGTGATGATCATGTCCAAAAAAATGAAAACAATTACTGGGATCGCGATAGTAGATTTGATATTATTATCGATCCATTAATTATAAATTTGCAGAACGACTCTGATTCAAATTCCGATGGCGAAACGGAAGATGAAGTTGAAGCAGAAGCTCTGTCAGAATATCTGTAGATAATTTAGTTATAAAAAAATATAAACATATCGATATAATATATAAAACAAAAATATTGTGCGATATCGTAAGATATATCCGAAAATATCGATCTCATGTGTATTCTTGCTCTTTTTTCCTCGGCCCCCACTTCGCCGCACTTTCTTAGGGAGCGGTACAGCGGTTTCGGTCGAACTATAGGAAAAATTAGAAACGCATTTGTTGGTATAGCCAAAATTACCTAATGGGTCCTAATAATGACAAGAAACGTTTTCACAGCTTTTTTCTCAAGATTTACTTTATGCGATCTCAAATCTTTTTTAGACTAATATAAATACGATAGAAAATTATTACCTTTTACACACTATTCAAGAATGGTCTGTTGAGTGATAATGGTAAGAGGCTCAACGGTATAATACTCGTCAAGTTGAGGAAGCCTTGAGTATCGACGCACTTGCGCCCTCCGAAGACATCCATAAGGGCAGCAGATTTGCGCAAGGAATTCAAGAGGCTATTAAATAATATCTGAGCGTCCGGTCAGTGTTTTAGCTTTGCCATGAAGCGAAGTAATGCAGTCAGCGTCTTGGGGACGTTTCCAACTGGTATTGATGAGGATGAGTTGAGCTACCTGTAGATTGTTTGCAACAGTCTGCAGTTAGCTCAATTGTTTCAATTTTAAATATTACTATTTTGCTTCTATTTGATGGTAATTTTTAAGTTTTAAAGTATTTATACTGCAGGTTTTATTCTATTATATACAAGTTCCCTTACAGTCCCGTCCTGTACAGGTTTTCAATATTTTTCATTATTCTAACTTAATGAAATACAAAAATGGATAACTTTCCTGTTACATTTATATTTGCTGGATCTTAATAAAAATCCTGCAAAGCACATTCCAGCTACAAACAAAATAGAATTACGAGACGAATGAAAACAAAACGGGACTTGATTTTAATATATGTACGTTTTCGCAAACTCGCAATCGCGCCGGTTAAAAATTCTGGCACGCTCGCTGAAGCCTGAAATTACATTCAAAAGAAATATTCACTTTGTTTCAGTCTCTAGACATAATAAAGTAAAAGGTAAAGTAAAGTAAAGTATGATTTTTTGACATGATAGACGTATATTATATATAAAGAGATAATCAACACCCATGAAAAAACATGACTATTTATAGGTCGCATCGCTTCCTATTTTTGTTATTATACCTAGTATTAAGTTCCTAAATAAATAACTTTTTAATTTAATTTAATTTTAAACAAACAACGATCAACAAATAAAAACTCATACAAACTGTTTAATTTAATTTTTAATCCGGTATTTATCAGGTACTTTTAGTTTCCCTACGTCCCGTTTGGTCACCTGACCGTACGGGAGGTAGTGAGTGTAACGTAATGTGAACGTGTACATTGCTGGCTCTGAAGACAAATTGAGGGTAGTCGTGGATGCTTGCCGTCAATTCTTGGCTGCAATGTAACTCAAAGAACATCCAGTCGCCCCGTGACCACAATAACTGCAACGCGAAGACTCGTAGGGGAAATTCAAAAAAAGCGCGTAATAAATTCCTAATAGTCTTTAATACATCAATAAATTGTGAAAGTTAAAAAAATTAAACTTTATTGAAGAAAAAAGGCCTAATAATAAATAATAATAATAATATATAATAATACCCGGGTCACCTATTCGGGCTTTACCGGAAGACCAGTGCTGGTGAGGCCTACTGGAGCTCAGTATTACATGCTCAATTAGGGCCTTTTTGTAACAACTAATGCTTGTACCTATTCTATAATTGTGTCTTGTTTTTGTTTCTTTCTTTTATTGTTGTTATGAATGATTTTCTTTATTTCTTTTTTCTTACCCAGTCGTGAGTGACCCCAAGCTTGCCTGATAGTAAGACCCCTGAAGTTGTTTTAAACAGTAACAAGATCGCAACTACAACTGCTTCTTGCCCGAAAGGAGTCCCTCGTTAAGCGATTAATCGTTAGTGTTCTTCAAACAAAATCAAGTTTCATTGTTACGTTTACACTAATAATGAAGTCGTCTAAATACGATAGTTATATAGGAACATGGCTCAAAACCTTCGAAAAACAAGTTTATTCTATCAGATTGACAATTACACACCCAATAAAGTAACTAATAGGTTGGGGAAAACTACAAACATACTATCGGTTTAAGGGCTGCCTCAATATCGAGCGCAAATTTTTGATTAACCTACGTTTAGAATCAATATGGGTATTGTAACTCTATAAGAATACTACTACAATAATCCCATTACTCACGACGATAGAAGTACATGTGATAGAAGCAACCTTATAATTTTAAAATAGCTATCCTAATCACACTCACACACATACACACATAAGGTCTCAGGTTGCCCAGTTGCAGCATCAGGAGAACAGACACATTCATACTACACTTCCACAAGCCAATCATCATCATCTTCATCATCACCGCTGGACGCCGTCTCGCCCTCCCACTAGCGCAGGACCACAGGGAGTGGCAAAAGACCTTAGGGCCCTTGGGTACCTAGCGTTTAAATTATTTGTAAGCTACGAAGCAATAATCCTCAGCTTAAAGAGTTAGACAGTTTTCTACCAGTATTTTGTGGTGTAACTTATTAGTTTTCAAGTTCAACCTAAGCGTTTTGTTCAAAAATACGAGATTTTTTGGATTCTTTGAGTGACCCGGATTCATTGCTCTCGAGTGTATTTCGCCGTGTGGTGCCGGCGTAGAATTTCACCACCCCAACTCTTCCCGTGGGTGTCGTAAGAGGCGACTAAGGGAAACACACACCGGGGGGCGGGCAGCAGCGCCCTCTGCAGAACAATCTCACTGGACTGCGATCCCCAACCCGCATGCCCAGCGTGGGGATTATGGGCAATATCCCCCTTATGATAAAACCAGCCATAAAATGGCCCCCAGTTCCCGGTCGCCTCGCTATTCCTGGCCATGGTAGCGGCCATGGTAACGGCGGGGCAGGGGGTGCGAAGAATCTCCGGGCTACCCCAGGCTACCATCCACCACACAAACTGACCCTGGCAACGTTTAACGGACGCACTCTGAGGCTTGATCACCATCTAGCGCAGTTGGAAGTGGAGTTAGAGAACATTAAATGGCATGTTCTAGGGTTATGTGAAGTCCGTAGAGAGGGGGAGGACACCGTAACCCTAGACTCGGGCCAGCTTCTCGGGAATAGATTCGCTGCCTTGGAACCCACTGATGACGCTGACGAGACCCTACACAATCTGGTCGAAACTTTGAGGGACGAGGGCATCAAGTTTTGCAAAAAGCAGCGTACTGGTAAGAAGTCCAAACTCTCGGATGAGACTCTTGGGCTGATGACAAAAAGACGGGAAACCACCCAAGCGACTTCGTCAGAAAGGTCAGACCTGAACAAGCGAATTGCGAAGATGGTACGGCGCGACCTTCGGAGCTCCAATACACGCCTCATTGAAGAGGCGATAGAGCGAAACCGAGGGTCCAAAGTATTCACTCAGCAGCTTGGCAGGAGCCACCTGTCGAAGCTTACAACGCACGACGGAAGGACCGTATTGTCGAAGCCGGAGATATCGGCCGAGATAGAGGACTTTTATGGCCGTTTATACGCTGCTCATGCTCCCCGTTCCCAACGAGACGGCCACGATTCTAGAGCCACCTTGATACGCCACTATACCGACGAACTGCCAGACATCAGTCAAGACGAGATTGTGTTAGCTCTGAGGCAGCTTAAAAATGGAAAAGCCCCCGGTGAGGACGGAATAACATCAGAGCTTTTAAAAGCTGGAGGATACCCTGTTATACAGGAGTTACAGAGCCTCTTCAACGCCGTCCTTCACAGTGGGAGAACTCCAAAGGCGTGGAGTGGGAGTTTGGTGGTGCTCTTTTTTAAGAAGGGAGATAAAACCCTCCTTAAAAATTATAGACCCATCTCGCTCCTAAGTCACGTCTATAAGCTATGATTATACAGAAGTCCGAAGAGTATAATCAGCCCCTGTGTCTGGCCTTTGTGGACTATGAGAAGGCCTTTGACTCCGTTGAAACCTGGGCTGTTCTACAATCCTTACAGCGATGCCAAGTAGACTATCGTTATATCGAGGTGCTGAGATGTCTTTACGAAGCCGCTACGATGAGTGTCCGAGTACAGGACCAGCAGACTAAACCGATCCAACTGCGCAGAGGAGTGAGGCAGGGGGATGTTATATCCCCGAAACTGTTCACGAGCGCGTTGGAAGATATGTTTAAGACGCTGGACTGGAAAGACAAGGGCATCAACATAAACGGCGAGTACATCTCACACCTGCGATTCGCTGATGACATAGTCTTAATGGCGGAGTCGCTAGAGGAGCTGAACCGGATGCTGGACAGTCTAGCTTCAGCCTCCCGATGTATCGGTCTTGGCATGAATTTGGATAAAACCAAAAACATGATCAATGGCCACATTGATCCAAGACCGGTGATCGTACATGGCCACCTTTTCGAAATTGTTTCTGAGTACACTTACCTCGGGCAGATTTTGCAGTTGGGTAAAAACAATTTCGAGAAGGAAGCCAAGAGGAGGATCCAGCTAGGCTGGGCAGCGTTCGGAAAACTACGTCGAGTCTTCTCGTCATCCATACCGCAATGTTTAAAAACGAAAGTTTTTAATCAGTGCGTCCTACCAGTCATGACCTACGGAGCTGAGACGTGGACACTCACGATAGGGTTGGTCCACCAGTTCAAAGTCGCTCAGCGAGCTATGGAAAGAGCTATGCTCGGAGTTTCTCTGAAGGATAGGATTCGTAACGAATTGATCCGACAGAGAACTAAAGTCATCGACATAGCTCAGAGAATTAGCAAACTGAAGTGGCAGTGGGCCGGCCATATATCGCGAAGAACCGATAACCGCTGGGGTAAACGTGTTCTTGAGTGGAGACCGCGACTTGGTAAACGTAGTGTAGGACGCCCTCCGGCCAGGTGGGATGACGATCTGCGAAAGACTGCTGGCAGATGCTGGATGCGACAAGCCGAAGACAGGGCGCTATGGCGCTCATTAGGGGAGGCCTATGTCCAACAGTGGACTAACATAGGCTGATGATGATGATGATGATGAGTGTATTTTGAATACTTGCCTACAAGTTATGTAATCAAAAGTTTAAGAAGTTTTTTGTTCAACCTTCGGTAAATCGAGGCTTTATCTTTGTTATCTGTTTAAAAGCTTATAAACTTTTTCTGATTGCTCAATCGGTCTAGGCTTGGATCGAATAATGCTCAACTCATATAAGTTTTAATTTACTTTTGGTGCAACTTTGAACTGCCTTTATTAGAGTAGGCAAAACTAC
The DNA here is from genome assembly GCA_963931895.1 of Eupithecia pulchellata. Taxonomy (NCBI): domain Eukaryota; kingdom Metazoa; phylum Arthropoda; class Insecta; order Lepidoptera; family Geometridae; genus Eupithecia; species Eupithecia pulchellata. The sequence goes on along the minus strand of OZ007521.1, from coordinate 6,411,256 downwards.
TCTATTTTGGTGTGGTTTGTTGAGATGTTCTGCTCTGCGTTAGCCAACTTTCGTTCTTTGTCGACTTTTTAAATTAATAATAGTAATGCTCGACAATTAGCCCCAAGATGAAGAAGCAGAGTTTATGTTATGGGTACTTGATAACTCAAATACCTAATAAATTATATTTAATAATTTACATAGAAAACACCACAACACCCTTAATAAGTATCTGCGTACAAACAATGTCGGGAGGCGGGAATCAAACCCTGCAACCTCCTCCGTCGCAAGCGGGTTTACGCCCGCTGCGACACAGATATCATAAGGTATGGAGACGAACATAGACCTTTGTGCCCCTAAAAGGTGCGTGTGAAGCCGTGGGCAGAAGTTTCGTTAGACAAAAGTGTGAAAAATTTAATTCTAAATCTGTGTAAGAATTATTGATTTATGTAGTTTGAACGAGCACTAAACATTTTGCTTGATGCCCGTTCTTTGCCCCACAAAGGTGCTCCAGTGCAATTCACTTGATTTATACCCTACATTTAGGTACTTATACGACGCTGGCTACGGCGTAGCAGCCTCTACGACGTAACAGCGTAGCCGTGGTTTCGTAGCAAATTTCATATCATAGTTTTCACAAAATGATAATGCGAATTGAAAATTACCTATATATTTTAAACCAAAAAAAAACAGATTACAAATTCCCGTGATTTAGCTACATGCTTTTCATAATTTTACGCGACATATTGTAATTCCTCGGAAATTAAAATGTTATTCAAAAAAATCAAATTGAATGGGAACATTTTTCTGAACTATTATGTAAACAAAACCGATAGAATCATCAAACTCGATATCGAATAACAAATATTATGTTTATAATCATACAATATTAAAGCCAAATAGAGAACTTTCCTTTTTTGAGCCGGTTTAAAATTAGATCAAAAGTATTTGGATAACCATTTACACTATAACCTAACCAATTCATAAGGTCACAAAAATTTAAATTTTGTTTATCCCATTGAACAAAGGCCGAACTGATTTTGAGTTGCGACTCGAAAATAGTATAATAATGAGGGGCATGAATATGATAATGTTGTTGCAAACTACGCTATCTTTCACGGGTGTGGTGGATTGAGCAATTTAGGCAACTTACACAGAACTTCCAACTAAATTGTGATTTCTTCTTTATATTCATTATGTGAACCCATGAGGTACGCAGTTTTATTACGATGGAACTAAATAAAATTCTGCCACTTATGTCTTGCTTATGGCAAGAGGTAAACTTATGTAGAATTGTCTTCCTTAAATATAGCACATTTTAAGCTTTCATCGGCTTTAATCTGACCCGCTTTGTAGATTCTTATTATAGTTTAAATTTTCATAAATGCGCCTGTTCAGTTGGAAACAAAAATAATACATGAAAACTAAAATTTAAAATTTTCCTTTACTCACCAAATGAAATATCATCAGATTCAATATCTAAAAAAAAAGTTAAATAAATTGTAGAAATAAAATTTTGTATTATTTAGTAAGAATTATACTTTATTTATTACTTAGGTACCTATAAATTGAATATCTAAATATATCATAATACATATTTCTATCAATGCAATTCAAAATCTTCGAGCCGCGTTACACTCGCACTTGACGGATCTTGTTTTTAATTCGTTTTGACCTGAAGGGCAACAAACATGCATCCATCGACAAAATCAACTCTCGCATTCATAATCGCGTTATTATTTTATATGCTCTTGGATACAAAGCAAATGCAACAGATTGTCAGCAATAAACTTCTACAAAATTTCAGCAGAAACCTTCATATTACGTACTAATTTACAGCAAAAAAGCCTTTAAGAGGCTGGCAGGCCATTAAAAAGGCGTGAGACTCCGCACCGCTCCAGGCGAATTTGTCAGACGACGAAATTAACACTAGGCGAACATAAGTTACAGCAGCCAGTGATGTGGACCTCCCAAGGGATGTTTTTATCGATATTGTGGATATTAGAGAAGTTTGCAGTTTGCTAAAATCGTTTCGGTCGAAGCGTTGCGGTCATAAGTGCAGTTTGGGTGAAGTTAGATGTTTTCTGGTTTTCATTATTATCACAGCTTTCTGAGCTGGGAATTTCATTTCGATGATAGGCAACTATAGTGAGTATAACGCATATGAGTATACTCGTACTTTATTATATAATTATTTCTTATAAGTAGGTAAACTTATATTAAGTTGAGTATATATTGCATTAGGTTTATTACTTATCTAGAATCCATAGCACAAGCTCTGCTTAGCTAGATGATGCTGAGTAAATTGTCTACCATTCTTATTTTAATTAGTTATTTTAGGTACGGTTTGTACTTCAAAGAAAATTTAGATTCTTTTCACATTTATACGTATTGTTTCGTTTGTATTTTCATCATGTACCTATCTTATTTTGTCTCGTCCCACTGTTTGGATAAGGCCTTCCTGAAATGTTTCAACTCATTACGATCTCGTGTAATTTCCCATCGTCCACCACATCATTTAATATCTGTATCGATTGTCTTGAAATGTTATATGCTGCTAAAGTGTATCATATAATCGATAGACCTTACCAGCAACAAGCACAAGCCCAACACTTCTCAAGATGTGGCAATAATTGCAGCGACATGCTCACTGACGATGTTATTAAGTTGAACTGGGGCTTTACAGCGGCTATGCACCCCGTACCTTGAGTTCACGCAACGATTAAACTTTAAATTAATGGCAAGGTAAGAATGCCTTGCCGAATACCGTGACGCTTGAATAGAGAGTTATAAATTTTGGTAGCGCTGCTTGAATTAAAATGAGTGTATAGAAGACAAACTAACCTTACAAAAATTCGAAAACCAGACCTCGACCCAGACAAAAATTTTACTTCGAACCATCTTAACATTTACAACGGATGCACCGTTTGCCGAAATCGTTCAATCGCCCAAGGAGCTGCGATGCAACTGAATGACATAGACACCTATTACATGCCCTAAACACCCCAACAAAAACCATGAAGCCTATTGTTATTGTCGGAGACTAAAAACTAAACACGGTAGGTAGACTACTTTCCAAAACTTACTTCCAATGCATAAAAATAAATAATTAATATTACTTATATAAGATACTTCATATTACATATTGTATGGGATTATTACTTTTTCAAATATGCGGTTCTAAGATAGAAAATTGTTATCTACCCGTGGTTGCGGGGTCTGTTCCGTGGATGACCGGAGTGTAGGATTTCAGGTGTGTAGATATATTCTAAGATTTTCCTACTAACCTTACTAAAGTAAACGTGGCGACCCTAAATGGAGCTGGTCTACCGATACCAGAGAACCCCAGCTGTCCCGGTTTTTTGCTATTTCTGTCCAGTCTATGGCACGAAGTTCGCGTAGGTGTTTTTCGTCGCTTCTACTGTGTCTTGAAAGCCGGATAAGCCATCGTGAACGAGAGTAAATGAATCCTCCAAGTGTCCGAAGGATTATCAGAAGACAGAAGCGGTTTTACCTTCAGTCCTAAGTTAACCGATGATGCTAATCGTCGGAGAAAACTGCTTCAAGAGCCACCGCCAAACCGCCGGCGCTGCGTGTAGACACCTCCGATCGGAACCGAGCGACTCCGAACGAGAAAGGGGCCTACTAGCAGGCGTACCTACGTGTTTTGCAGCTCCTTTGGAAATACGTCTTGTTTCATTTATATTATATTGCAGATTACATACATACATAAACAATTAGTCTGATTTATCTCTTAGAGAACAATCATAGCAAATATATGTACATATGCTTCAAACTTCAGTTATTTGAAATTCTAGGTGTCACTGGTTATGCCCGAGGAAAATTATTTCCACGTAGATAGAACTACATAGTAGTTATCAGGTTCGGTAGTGTAGGTGGATCAAAAGTTTTTTCTCGTCCATTAATTCAGTGAGTCGTAAGACCGTGGTAGTATCATGTTGTACGGAGGAATACCGCTCAACAGAATTCTTACCAAGAAACAGAATGCCACTGAAATTATATTAAGCTTGATGTGGCTATTTCATTATAAGTAACTACTGGCTTCTGTACTTTTGCATAAATTTGTTTCTACTTTGTAAGTCAGGCTGGAGGATTTTTTTAAAAGTTTGATCGGTTATATCAATGCCCGTCCAAAACCTTCGAACTTTTACTATTGGAGTGGACTAGTACAATACAGTTATTCTGTGATATTGAATTATTAATTTGTTTTCGGGCCCCAATAAACAAAGTACCCTATCGTACAAAAAACATGTTAAAAAACAAGTTCTCCAAAAAACTAAAAAGCCGACAAATTGCCGTGCTAAAGTTGTGGCAGAACTGTACAAAGTTTTACTAAGCGCTATATTAAAAACGGCTGGATAAAACGCAGACCTAATCAGAAGTAAGTTCAGCGAGAGCATTGGTTTCGACGGCTGGGTTGCCATCTAATCACATGAGCTGTATGGAGTCGCACTGTATTTTATTTTATGAGTTTGAGGAACTTTCAGCTATGATTTTACGATAAGGTTTTTGGTTAAAATAACATGCAAGATGCAGGCATGATATGTGCGAAGGGATAATTACAAGTTTCGACACATAACTAAAAATATAAAAAAAAACCATAGCTAAAATTCAATAGACGCGCGACGTCTATCGAATTTTAAGAAGATAAAAAAAAATGTTTTTACGTAGGATTGTAGTTTTGCGAACAACCCAAGGATTATAAAATTGCATCATAACCAACCCATGCTGAGTCAGAGGCCATTTTGTAGGTTTTGGGGTTTTACATTGTTAAGATTTCTTTAAAGTTGTTGTAAGGTTTTATTACGTAGTTCTGAGTGCCCAGATATTTTTTTATTCTTTACCTACTAGCGACTCACCCCGTCTTCGCACGAGTTCAATGCTGATACTTATGCAGTTATATTAAAAATAACGCATCAAAATCAATTGCGTAGTTTTTAAGATCTTTAAGTAAATATAGGGGCAGACAGACAGTGGGACGCGACTTTGTTGTAGTAGATTCTACTCTTATTTTTATGAATTTTAGATTAGCTGTAATTAACAAATGCTTGTCAAGCAAGTAAACAGCAAGTAAAACCATTTAAAAAAGTCTACTCTACAGTTCAAGAATCAGAACTTGGTTCATTTGGTCGAATGCGTTGAGAATTTCAATAGGTAGGTAACTTCTTATCTTGAACTGGACTTGCTAAAACTTAATCGAAGAGTGGCTGTTAGATGCGTGCTTTACTTTGCAAGCATAGTCTTCTTTTTTAATTTAGTACCTAGCTAGAAGGACCATTTTCCTTATCAAATCTTAGAACTGATAAATTACTACTTAATAATAAGTAGGTTTAAATACCAAACAGAGAAAGGTCTGATGTAGTAACACAAAGGTGCACTTTAAGGTAAAATCTGGCTGGGTATAATAAAAAAAAGATCTCAGGTTTCTGTGAATAATGTGAATATCGAGTTATTACATATCTTCGAATTTTGTTCTGCAAAAGACTGTAAGGAGATGCTAAAGACAAGGTACTATGACGCACCTTAGACGAGGTATATATCCAGCAGCTGCAGTAATATAATTTATGTTGATAATGATGACTTTCATATTCAAACACGTCTACCCACTATTTTCCCACTCTCTGGAAAAGCGCCACCTAGAAAAATTTCACGAAAACTGCCGGTAACTCGGCACCGAAGTGTTTTCGAGAAGGACGTAACCGAGTAGGAACAACATGTTGTGACTTAGTTGATGAAAAAGCTCTGACTAAATTTCAAAGATGGCGCTATGCAAGGTTTTAACTGAAGCTCGCATCCGCCTCTAAAGTCTACCTATTTCAGTAGAAAAGCGCCACCTAACGAAATTTTACGAAAACTGATGATAACTCGGGTGCGTTTTCCAGAGGGTCCCCTAAGGTATGAAATGAACTAACATTGTCACCTAACTAGCCTGCTGATGAAAAAGTACCAATGAAATTTCAAAGATGGCGCTAGTTGTGATTACAACCTTTTTTTGAGCATTGTTCAAAACTCGTAAAATAAAACCTTCATAAATAAGATTTCAGGTATTTTTTTAGTAATGCTTCGGAAAATAAATAAAAGATAACTATCAAAAATTTTCTGTCAAAAATCCATTCATGATTACCAAGGAGACCAAACGCCCAAATACTTGTCTGCAACTTCTTAATAAATTTATAGCGTCGCTTACTTTTCGCTACGCTAGTGCATACACTACACTGACACATATTATTATGTCAGTCTCATAAACTTCGAAAACATAGTTATTATGATCTTAGAAATATGATCGGTTTTACGAACCTTATGTATTGCCATGTCCAATCAACAAGGCCTAACCCCTCCCATCTCGAATTTTTGACTGATTTTCGTATTAACTTGTGACTCTTAATATAATCATGGATCTTAGCTACATTTTGAAAAAGAAGTAAAAAGCAGGGTATCTGGTATATTATGACTTCAATTAATGTAGTTATTTGAAATACCTACAGGTACAATAATCTCAGTTGAACGTAGGTACGCATTGTAATGGTGGAGTAAAATTAGACTTTTAGAGGTCAGAAAAGAAGGTGCTCTTAAGAAGATCGGTTGCTATTTTGTAGCAAGGGAATCAGCTTCTTTAACGTACTTTCCGTTGATGTAAAATGAGGCATAACAAGTAATGTCATAATGACGACCTCTGTGGCGCAGACGCAGGTCCGTCTGCGACGCAGGAAGTTGTGGTTGGAAGCCACATCGGATTTTTTTTAAGATCTGCAATTCTTTTCGGGGGTTCTGGTCGTTTTCTATGTTTAGTATTATTATTATTTTATATCTATGTAGGTATGTAAAAATATTGTATTAATATTAGTCATCTAGTATTTACCCATACCACGAGCTCTGCTTAGCATGGGGCTAGATGATGCTGTGCGGATTCTCCAGCAATATTTATTTATAAGTCACAAATAAACAGAAAAAAGTTACCCACTTCACAATAAAAACCATGTTGCTATTGTTACGACGAAAGCTTCGGTGCGCGAGTTCAATTTACACTTGGCTGATTTATTTTCATAGGCATCAATTAAAAAGGTACATTAAAGTTTTAGAAGATATACGACCTGCTTCACAAACAAAAGATCAAAAACTCCAAAACAACACAATGATTTCAAACCGCCAACTCAAAATATAGGAAAGTAAGTGGCCTACGGTACAAACACAGCCGAAACAGCGCAAATCTATTTTTTGTTGTTTGCATACATTGTGAACCCCACTCTAGCAGAGTGTCTCGATCGGCTGCGAACGTGCCAAAAACCCAGCAGCGCATCCATCGCGCCGGAGCCATCTGATATTGCGCCTGACAATATTTTACACAACTGTGAAAATTGCAACCGCGACCCAACTTTTGCAATTTACACGACTTGGGTTGAACCTGCACTATCTGTCCAAGAGTCGGTGTAAAGGAAATAAAGCACTTTGATTTTGATTTTGATTTTCTCATTGAGGTCTTATTTACCCGAATGCACTACATAGTCCGGTCAATTTAGACATTCGAAGTTACCTAATTTAGGTACCGAATTTAGGTAACCTTACTGTTATTTTTTGGTCTAATTTGACCGAACTATACAAGAAAGTTTCTTTTCGCTATTTACCTACTCTATTTGAAGGTTGTAAAATAAGCTCTTGGTAGATTTGTGGCCTATTGTGATCGCCTCTTCATGAGTTCACCCCCGAAGCCCGAAGTAGCTTTCTACGTTGAATAAGTGATATGAAGGCAAATCTATGATAGTGATGTTTTCTAGACAAAACCTCTGAAAATATTATTAAATCCTTAATTCTAATACGAATCTAGTGGATAAGTCGGGTTCAGCCCTCTCGATCCCCGCTTGCATATTGCCACTGTAATGTCGCACGTTTTCAACCCAATTACCAGGCATTAAGAGTTACGCGTTAAGCAATTACAGTTGAAAATGGAGTTTTTAGATTTATTATTTTTGTAGGTTTGATAAAGCTACCGTTAAATCTGTGAATGCTAAGTGTCGGGTGATTTTGGTAGGGATCCATGTTTGATTTGGTCGGACCATTAAAGAGGACCAACGTGTTAACAAATATTTTACGTCTGTTGGTTGACTCAGCAGCAATAAAAGGATTACGGCAAGACTGTGTCTCAGAGTAAAGTTAGGTACTATTGCGTGGTAATTTTGTAGCAAACCCGTCGTTTGATGCAGCAGGTTGTCAGATTTTTTTTTGGAATCCCTACCCAAAGGTAGAAACGGTACTCTATTACTAAGCCTCCGCTCTATGTCCATCTGTCTGTCCATCAAGGTCCATCAGCGGGTCTCATGGAGGTCTCATGGAGGTCTCATGGAGGTCTCATGACATGAACTTTGAAAGGTAGACAGTTGAAATTACACAATCAGATATAAAGTGAATTTCATTTGCTGCTACAATAAATATAAATGTCGGGCACTTGATAGGTGACTGCGTCGTGTCAGTTTTTTGCTTAGGTATTTAGGTTTAAATAATATAGTTTTGTAGGGTTTCTTTTTTCACTCCGTTTGAATGCTCCATGTGGGAGTCGAGTTCTCGCATTGGGCTGGTTTTATTATTATTTTAGAACCTGTTTTTCACTCTTGATAACAATTTTCATAAGCTGCTAATCCACTTCTCTTGTTTGCATGATGTTTGCATAGAAAAACAAGAGAAAAACAAACCGTTTCTGCCAAATACAAGCGAAACAAGACTTGAAAACTTTACGGCACGTAACCAACCGTGTAAAAGTATACCAACTAACCCTGTTAATGCATTAACAAGTCTAATCCGTTAGCTTAAGGTAGAAAATAATATTGAGGTTAGGCAAAGACTGAAACGGAGACAAGGAGTTTCCTACTATTTTGTATTCTGTACGGACATGAATCACAGCGAGCTTTGCATTTGTCGCCTATTCAATGAATTATTCGGTAGAGACCAGAATTCTAAATACCATGTGCTAAATATCTTGAAATGTCTTGTACAAAACTGAAAAGAAAACTGAAAGTGATTTTATATGCTTTGTTAATTGGATTTCAACATGGCAACAAATTCACCGCTCGTATTGCTTTTCAATTTCAAACTTAACCAATCAGTAAGAAGTCCTGATTAGATTCAACAAATTAACAAATTTTCAAAATATTTTCGCGTTTTACGCTAAGGAAGGACATATTGCTATTTTGTTTAGGTAAAAGCGTGCGTACATCTTCTAGCCACAAGCTAAGCAGAGCTTGAGTTATAGACAAGTTATATGTAATTGTATGTATATCAGTCATCTAATACTAGGTGACTGATATACATACTTAATAAAATATATTAGCTAAATAAATATATAATTATTTAGTAATAGCTATTGTGATGTGCCAACTTCAACTCACCGTCACTTCTCTGTTAGTTATCATCAGCAATGGCATGATAAAACTTTTTAGTCATATCACTATGTTCCTCCAGTATAGTAAATCCATTATACCTACTTTAAAATGAATTTACTTCTTTATGACTCTAGTAGTAGACTACATTAGTTGTTAGCTCCTCCTAGTGTCTAACCCTTGTCTAAGCCCCAAGATTATAGTGCTTCGCTATGCATTGCCTGTCACGCCGTAATTTAGCTATTTAGATTAGATCTAGCCCTGCTCTTACCATACTTGTTAGCCGTCAGATTTAGGATTATTCTCGATGGTCGTTTTAGAGTAAGTGGCATCGCAAACTGTGCGACTTGTCGCTGCGTCTAGTCACTGCAATGAAACAACAATTATGTGTAGTTCTTGATCTATCTTGTTCAGCAACTTGGTGCAAAGTGTGCAGAGCTTTACTAGACTATAGTGTTAGAATACTTAATAAATAAATAGTATTAAATAAAAAAATTACTTTATGCTTTTGATCAGGATGCTCCTGTACAAATTTCTTTACAATCCGTTAAAACAGTGCGCATGTAACTGACATTCGCACTTAGAAATATTTGTAGGTCAATACGTTACTAATATAACTCTGGATCATCGTGTTTCAAAGCTATTCCTTGTCTCGTATCAACGTACAATTTGAACGTAATATAAAATATTTGAATACTACCAATATAATGTCGGCCGCGGCCTGTCGTTGTATTTAGTCGCGAATCTATTGCGGTGTCGTGTCGTCATAGTCTGCGACGGTACTAAACGGATCCGCTCTGTTTCTCGCATTAGTTCAATCTCGATGAATTGGGGCATTTGCCTAGAGAATGGACGAATTTCGTTAGCCGTTGTACATTGTACTCACATTTGGTATGTGCATAGAATGCTTGTAAATGCTTTAGAATGTACTGTCACGTCAGTAGTACATAATGGTGAAAAGGTCCTACAATATAATTTTCTGAAGGCTTTGCAGTTCAGGCTCAAACGCAGATTCAACTCAGCAGGCCCTCGCTATTTAAATGACGAAACGAGATAGAGATTTTTATAAAGGGAAATATCTAAATTCAAAAGCTTCGTGCCAGTATTTACAGTATCTACAGATTTGCAAATTTTGAAGTTTTTGTTGTATTTATTGTAAATAATGTTCTAATTCTATTATTGTAATTTTATATGGAGATTGTTGATCTAGATTTTTTAAGTCTGCTCACTTGTTTCTATTGTAAATAAGAGTTATAATTTGATGCTGTTATTTAATTGCAATTCAATTTACCAAAACTAGTTTTATGGTAATCTATAAAATAACTAAGTACCAAGCATATCGTAATAGTTTACGTCCTCTTTATAACTAACTCATAACATTGCTCTTATTAAACATCAAGAAAATTAAATTCCTCTCGCTACCTAGTTATTCTGTTAATTTTCCCAGAATCATTAGAAATAGCTACTAAAGCCCAACTAAATATTACTGGCAATATTACTTTATTGCCATCATTTGCCACAACAAAGATCAAATTATCTGTTCAATTTACGTACAATTACTTACTTCTATCATATAAAGGATAGCACAAATCAACCAATAATTCGTGATTCACCGAGTTATTAACGTTTCTATTATTCAGACAAAAACATACAAATGGAGCTTTCCATTTGTATGTTCAATTCAGGATGGATATAGGATTCGAGTGATTCGGAGTCTTATATAGGATGATTTCAGATCTCAAGAATGTTCTTTTATTCTAGCCAGTACGAGTATATAATCAAAGCCGTTAGTAATATATCGAAAAGTCATGTAAGAAGTTATGTGCTCAATTTTCGAAAAAATTAGTTCTGCATTAAAAAGACGTGTTGTTTCCGATGAATAGTGATTAGTTTTTTTTTTGCGTATTCTGGTCTATTTATTATAAATAAATATATGTACGAGGACTACTTGTGCTCAAACTTGTTGGAACACCTTCATATTTTATGTAGGCTTTGATATTTACAGTAATGTGGCGAGATAATAAGGACCTACTTATATCAGGTTGCCTGTGTAATTTCACGGGTTTGATATTATATATAGATCGTAAAACCTGTGTATTATGTATCATATACACAGCTAATACGACTTCTATGGTGCGGTGCGGTGGGACTAATTTATGTACGACCTGCAGATATCATGGTCGTTCAGGATGTTATGGTCGTTTTCTATTTACAATAAAAATATAATTCTATGTAATATAGTTTGTTACGTATATCAGTCATCTAGTTCATAGTCATTCATTCGTCATAGTACCCATAGCAAAAGCTCTTTTTAGTTAAGGGATAGATGGTGTGTGTATTGTCCAGTATTATTTACTTATTTATAAACAATTTGATATGATAGAACAATTTGATAAAAAGATCTCTGCTTACTCCGATATTAAATTTATTGATGCTCTGCGAGATTTCCATCTGAAATTAGCTTTTTTAATTTATTATAGGATTTACATTAGGTGTCCTCAATTGATCCAACTACCCATTTTCGGTAACTAAAACAAGTCGCCCTTTTTGGCCCTTGTTCCCAACGAGCCTCCGATAAAACGAGACAAGAAACAAATTGCCTAATTTCTCTTTATGTATACAAAATGAGCTTAAACTTGCTAAAATTGGCCTTTATACACACTAAAACAATTTGGTATGAAGGCGAGAACCTTATTAGGAGGTTTAATCTGGAAGGTGACTGAGAGCGAATACGGTTCATTTAATTTTTGAATAAATCTTTAAGGAGCTTGTAAGGGAGGAAGACAGTATTCGCGAGCGCTCATTGTGTCACAGACTGATATTGTTTGAAGGAACTTAATTTTGTCTACCTGTTCATGAATTTTTCATTAATTTACAGACTACTTGCGTCTAAAGAATAAAAGACTTTTCTTTATAAATTATTAGGAGTCTGCTCCGGCTTCGCACGGGTATTTAACTAAATTTCAAAAAGTTTTATACAAACTTATACTTTTTTAAAGATAAAGAAAAGAGACTTTGGGTTACATTATTGAAGTTTTGAACCGATTTAGATTTTTTTACCATTAGAATGATAAACATAGGCTATAGAATATTTTTAAAAAGATGCACCGTATTATAACTTAAATAATCTAACCCAACATGTAAGTGTGTGTAAAATCTTTTTAAATTCTGTTAAATACCTGTGCGAAGCCGGGGCAGACTGCTAGTATATTATATAGACTGGGTATAAGGATTTATACACTCATAATAATTTCAGACACACAAAACTTACCCTGGTCGTCCCGGTCGTTATAGGCGATCAAATCAGTAGTTAGGTAGGTGTGCGGTGTGGCAGAAAATTCTGAAGTTGTTCTGTGACAGACTTGACTGGTTTATTTAACTATTTCCTAATAATCAAATCACTGTTTTTCAGTTCCCAGGATATAATGACATCCTTAAAGAATTGGTGAGATCACTGATTTAACTAACGAGCAAAGTATCAAAAACTGCAATTTTGAAAATATTTCGTGTTAGCTGGTCAGTCTTTCAATGCAACACTCTAAATAGCATCGCTAAATAGTAATAGTAAATGTGACACCTTACACCTACTGTGACTTAATTTGAACACTTGTTTAGAAGCTGATATACTAAAGTACCTATATGTATAAGTATATAGTATAGACTAAAGTATACGAAAACTGGGCAGTTCTGAAAATATGACTTAGATACGGGTCAAATAGATCACCTCGTTTTTTGAAGTCGGTTAAAAACTGAATAGGTACCACAATTCGATGCAAAATTGTGTGTGTCTCTAGTGACATTCAAAAGGCAAATTGTTGCTTTGAAGCGACGACGACGCTGGGGGCGGTTAGGGGCTTTTATCACCATAGTTAATTATGTATATTAAAACGTCCCGTTGAACGGCACCTATGACAAATATGACAATAGACCATAGACACAATTTGTGTCTATGTATCCTCGAGAAATTTGTTTAAATTTTCATACCTCAAAGGTTATGTAGGTTGATAATAATAATAATAGTTAGAATAAGTAAAAAATTGCTTTTGAAGGTAGTATGAAAAGATTATAGGAAATGTTCTATTATCTAGGACAAAACTAAACTATAATTTCAATTTTATTGAATTACAATGGTGGTAATACTTACAGAGGAAGTCCTTAAGCTGATATTTAAAAGTAAATCAATACTTGTAATCTTAATATATAAAGGAACGAGCGATTTTCTGGCGACAACGCCCAGCCTAAGCCGCTGAAGTTAGAAAGCTGAAATTTGGAAGGTAGGTTCCTTTTACAACACAAGCACCCGCTAAGAAGGGATTTTTGGAAATTCCACCCCTAAGGGGGTGAAAAGGGGGATGGAAGTTTTTTTGGTCATTTTTCTAACTCTGTAACCGGTAGCCCGATTTCCTTGAAATTTACAGGAAATACTAAACATACAAAAATATTGAACACGTGTTTCAGCATTTTTCAAAATATTCCTGAAAATAGGGTGAAATGGGTCATTCAAGTTTGAGATTCGTATTTTGGCTCCATATTGAAATGTCTATAACTTTATGATATAGCATACTAATGACTTGAAACTTTCAGTATGTATTGAAAAAACTATAAATCAAACCACGTGTTTCAGGATTTTTCAAAAATATTACTATTTAAGTTTAAAAAGGAAGTAGAACTATTGAGGTTATTGTGGTGAAATTTATCAACCATTGACGCTATTGGCTTAGAATTTACAGAGAAAACTACACAAACAAAAATATTGAATACGTATTTTAGGATTTTTCTAAATAATCCTGAAAATTAAAAAGGATTAAAACGGTTATTCAAATTTAAGATTCGTAGTTTGGCTCCGTATTCGAATGTCTAAATCATTTTAAGTACTACGAACTAATTACTTTTGCATGTCCTAAAAAAAACAAAAAAATTAATAATATGTATTTCAGGATTTTCCCAAACATTCCTGAAAATGGGTTGACAGAGGTGATTTAAGTTTGAGTGATTTGTAGTTTGCTCCATATTGAAATGTTTTTAACTTTTTAATGAAGGATGGTAACGACATAAAATTTCAAATAGGTATACATAATACCAAGTACAATAAATAAAAATAGGTAATTCAGAATTTTTCATTAAAATTACGTTAAAAGTATAAAAAGAAGTCGAATCACCTAAGATTTTTTGGAATTTTTAACTTTTCTCCCAATCAGCTTGAAACAAAATTAATAAAAATACTAGCGGTGCGCCCCGGCTTCGCACGGGTATTAATCAAAAATTTCAGAAATTATACACACTAACATGATGGGTTCCACAGTTTTCATACGGATCCCTTACTTTTTTAAACAGCATTGGGGTTTTTGACATTGACTCGACACCCCATAACTGACACTGGCCGTAGAGAAAAAGCAAGCACCGTGACCTATATATTCAACCTCTTTTTCTATTCTGACGCGCTATAATATAAAATGAGGTTGAATATACAGCGCACGCACAGTTCAATTATTGAATTTTTCATGCGGATCCCCAACTTTTTTGAAAATATTATAGCCTATGTTCATCACGGGAAATGAAGGATTCTAATGGTGAAAGAATTTTTCGAATCGGTCCAGTAGTTTCGGAGCCTATTCAATTCAAACAAACAAACAAACAAACAAACATACAAACAAACAAATAATCAAATCTTTCTTCTTTATAATATTAGTATAGAGTATAGATATAATACTTATTTCTGGATTTATCAAAATATGCCTGAAAATGGGGTGAAACGGGTTATTCAAGTCTGAGATTTATAGTTTGGCTCCGTATTGAATAACTTTTTAATATGGCGTATAGTTTACTGTTTAGTTTACAAAAAAAGGAACACGTATTTCAGAGCTTTTCATAAATGTTACTCAATAAGTACCTATACAAAAGGTAAGGGTATTAATGACTTTTCGTTTCAAAAATATACTGTAAAAACAATGAATAAAAACAAGAGTTCCGAAGTTTTCTTTTTTTTAGTCTTTTAATAAGGACAATAATACATTAGAAGTTTTTAAGGACTTTTTAACTTATGTGACTTTTTATCCAGTGTCGAAACTACCTAGAAACTTGCTGATAATACTTAAAATATCAATTTATTGAACATATGTGTTTAATGGTTTTTCAACATAAAATAGGTTTTGAAGTTATTCATGTTTTTTGTAAGTTCATAAGGATCATTCTTTGAAAAGAAATGCATAATTAATAATCAAAAGAAAAGGTTATTATTTAAAATTTTGTTTGAATACTCACTCTACTTAGATTCAGGTAATTTATTTATAGTACTTTAATTCAATGGTGTTTTTTCCTCGATAAAATATAAATTCGTAATATTTTTTTTTAACTTTGTCCGTGACTCCTTTCACGACTGTTAGCTGCATGGCTTCTGATTTTGCAATCCAATCCCATCTCAGAAAGCCAATCTGTAGATATATTTAAATAAAATAGGATTAGGAAATTTACAAACAAATTGGGCTATAGTAGAATGTCCACCGTGTCATTAGATTCTCTATAAAAAATACAGTAAATGATTATTTTAAAAAAAACTCATTATAATGGGCTTATACATGATATTAAAAGCGGGTTTCAATTTCCGACTCTTAAAATAGGGTATTAGCTGATTTCGTCAAGAAGTTTTACCCTAAAGTCCACGCAAATGAAATTGCGAGCGGGTCAGCTAGTAATATAATAAACTACTAACGGTCCGCCCAGGCTTCGCATGGGTATTTAACAAAAAATTAAATTTTCATGCGGAACCCTATTTTTTTAAATATTTTATAGCCTATGTTCATCACGAAAATATTAGGATTCTAATGGTGAAAAAAATTTTCAAATCGGTCCAGTAGTTTCGGAGCCTATTCAATTGAAACAAACAATGAAATCTTATAATAGTACTTTATGTATTTCTATAAATCATAGGCATTAAATATCAAAGTTACATATATAGGTTTATATATATATGTGTTACATGGTATAAAATCTAGATAAATCAACTTTGTGATAGGTACCTATGTACGTTCTGCTAGAGCTGCGCTTAGATAAATAACAAATAGTTTGGTTGGTACACCGCAGCGTAGTGCTATCGATCAACAGCGATATTGCAGTCTTGTTGTTGACGTACCCATCGCGTTGTAGGCTTGCACCCATTTTCATTTTCGATTACTGCGTCTAAAGATAGCTGTGTAGTAATTGAATCTCGGGTATCAGGGCCGTTGTTAGGATTTTATCGGACCAGAAACTATATTGACGGTATTATATTAGCTGCCGTGGCCCTGATTTGTAAGAGGATTTCATATTATTCATAAATATTTGAGGCGAATCTTCACGGTAGAAATTAAGCATGTATAAAAAGTACCTTCATTTTTAATGTTCAGAGTCGGGCTGCTTATGAACAAGGTTATAAAATCCGCTGTCTTATTTTGAGTGGTTTGTGTTAAAAATATGGAACCTACAGTTCATTTTACTTTACTCATATTTTCCACTCCACTCTCTTTCATTACTACATTTCTCCCGTACACCTTCAGGGTGTTTAAGTTACAAATTTAGTTACAGTTCTCACTAAATTGCGACCCGACCCGACTTTGCATGGGTGTTATACATATAAACCCTCCTCTTGAATCACTCTATCTATTTAAAAAAACAGCATCTAAATCCGTTGAGTAGTTTTAAAGACCTTAGTAATCTAAGCATACATAGTACTGACAGCGGGAAGCGACTTAATTTTATTATATTCGCATTTAGTCGCAATAACGTCTGGAGTAAGCCAATAAAATATATTATTTTTTTTTTATAACATACGATGAAATGGAATTTTGCATCTGTTTGAATGAAAGTTAAGGCTTATAATCAAATTGCTAATATCAAGCCGCTATTGATTGAATCTGGCAGCATATTACAACAATGAACCTAGATAGGTTACTTATCGATAGGAACGTTTACCTATTTTTCGATTCTAGTTGAAAAAAGCTTAATTCTATGTATTTCATGAAATGTATGTTTATTATGTTAATTTTTTAAAATAATTTTTGACATAAATCTGAACTCAGTTTTGCAGTGCCCTTCCAGGGTGCATGTACCTAGTGAAAACTATACTAACCATTCAATTAGACCTAAGAATGAATGTACATGTAAGCAAAAATAAATGAAATATGAAATATTTGACGATAAATACCAGGTTCCCACGGGTACGGCCATAGCCAATCTATTACAGAGACAGACATTCCCTCCTAATATAGTTAACTCATAAATATTTTCTTTATTTAATGCATGCCTAAATGAGTTTTTTGCTGCCAATTAATACAGAGAATATGATTTATAGAATAAAATTTAATATTTCTTTATCAATATCCAAAGTATACCTAATAATACACGGTCCTAATATTAACTAGTAACTTTATCTAGAATGACGCAATACTTATTATGCTGTCTTGGTTGAGATGTAGTAGGTAGACAACCCTTATTGTTTGTGTGTAGAGCCCCACTACAGCACTGGCAGTCTTCTTTGATACATCGGCTATTTTATCGGATCGGACGCAATAACAGACTGTTGATTGCCTCGAAGTGGACTCGGAAGATTGATTATTTTCTCGTTACGAACCTCACAAGACGTGGGTTGTCGCCTGTTGTTTTCTCTAGGCGAAGACTGTTACTCTTTACTTATATACTGAAAAGGTTCTTGTTTATTTAGTTGAAAGTTTATTTGAGATAGAAGCAATATAGGTAAGTAAATAATGAATAAAACACCTCGCATTGGTTTGTTTGAGTCAGAATGTGTTTCCAATAAATAAAATAATCGTGACACAGATATATATTTACATATATACGGTTTGGATTTCCCGTCACTAAATTTCGACTGTGACGTCACAGTAGGTGTTAAAAAGTCGGCACGCTTGGTTTCAATACAAATCGTCATACTTGCGTTATCTATGTAAATATATATCTGTGAATCGTGACCTAATTACGATTGTAGTTTAAATACATCCTAAAGCACACTGTAGCATACCTATAGGTAAAAATAAACATCCGATAAATCTGCAAGGTTAACAATGTTTGAGAGATGAGCCTAAACAATGGTTGATGTGTGTAAATTGGTATCGCGAAAAGCGGGAACGCTAATGTGAAAATATTGTCGGTGAGGGCTGCCAGCCGTCCGTAGTAGGCAAAGCTCATAAATAAACAAAACTGGATGTACTGTCGAAAAGTTCGTGGAAAAATGTGGAAAAAGTAAAATTTACAGCGGATTCGAGTCGAGTTTTAATTAACCGTGGCTATGCCTTATGGCGCCGAGTTGGGCTATTGTTCATAGTAAATGATAAATTATTTTCTGGTGAATTGGATACTTAAGTGCTACTTTATGAAACTAGCAAATCGCACCGGCTTCGCACGGGTATGAAATAAAAATTATTACATACATTGGGTTAGGTTGACATTATTCAAGGTTTTATATGCAACTCTTTGAAAATGTTCTATTGCCTATATTCAAAATCATCATTATCATCATCAGCCTATGTTAGTCCACTGCTGGACATTCATATATTAATCCGGAATTATATAGGATTTTGATGGTAAAAGAATTTTCAAATTATTCTAGTAGTTTTGGAGCCTATTCAATTCAATCAAACAAACTATCAAATCTTTCCTCTTTATAATATTAAGATTATATATGTAGATTGGACATTTCTTGGTTTAAATTTTTTGGCCCGGACAAGCCTTCAGATAATGAAAATGCCTCAGATGCTATACACAAAACTGAGGTCAAAAATTCATACAAATTTTTGTTGTTATTGTTATATCGCTAAGCTTTCGTGAATATGTTTTATAAGTGCTTATTATAAAATGACGGGCTCATCAACCTCAACCCGGCCCATCCACCGCGGTTGCGGCGGTGTTGAAATAATACAGTCGTACTCGCTAAGCCAACAACTGTGTAACCAAAAAGTTTATTTTGTTTGGTAACTTAGCGGGGCTTATTTGCATATATGGCAACAAAACAATACCACAGCCTAAATTGAATAACTGGGTGAGTATGCACGAAGAATGTTCAGGATCTGTATATTATTTAACAAATGGATTTTATAATTATTCTGGAATCATAGAGTGAAATTAGTCGTTCTACATACTAAATGCAGCTGCATGCAACTTTTTCTGATTCTATTTATTTTTTTACGACTACAGCTAAACCAAAACTTCCAAGAGATGGGATCCTAGTTTGTTACTTATGTAAATAAGTTTATATTATTAATATAAACTTATGTAAATAAGTAATACATATTATTATTAGGTTCTTACTTAGAAATAGAATATTGTGTTCATCTTACCTACCCGTTTCTGATGATAATCAAGTGCCTACTGGCAGACGAGCACAAATGTTCCACGAAACTTCTTTAAAGCTACAGGTTCTGATTCTTTATTGGCATATAGTAGGTACCTATAGGTCTACTTATGGTATAATCTTAATAATAGGTATAAGTAGTAGGAGCACAAACTTGTGGTAATTTATTTTGATACAACGTGACATGGGGATGCAGTGATTTTAATTACATCGTGATGTGACACTACAGTTAAAGAATTTAAAAACAAATTTTTTTTATTTCATTAAAGTAAATAACACTATTTAAGGCTCTCATTACCAATGTAAGCTATTATAAAAATTGCTTGTGGTTAGTGATGAATCATCGCTACGCTACTATTATATGTAGTTACGTTCCTTCTGATTCTCTAATCAAAGAAATCAGCTGTAGTCCTGTAAGCTACGACCGACCCAGAATGGTACTGGCAGGCGTGTGAAAACAGCAAAGTTTTGTATAATGAAGATGAGGAAAGACTCGGGGTAATCCGCCACGTAGGGCAAAACTCGGGACAATGCACAGCATATTATACTGGCATGTTCAACTTACGTGTGTTTTACGTTCAGTCGGAGGAGAGTTGCTTTTTAAATTCTCCCCGTAGAGAATCAATTTACACATATTGGTCTTGTTGTAAGTACTTATACCACTGCCGCA
This sequence comes from Eupithecia pulchellata, assembly GCA_963931895.1. Taxonomy (NCBI): domain Eukaryota; kingdom Metazoa; phylum Arthropoda; class Insecta; order Lepidoptera; family Geometridae; genus Eupithecia; species Eupithecia pulchellata. Next base: position 6,390,879 of record OZ007521.1, on the reverse strand, counting down.
TGATTTAGTGGCCGCTGATAATAAGGTACCTGCTGGGTTCGAATCCCGGGTCGAGATAAAAAATATTTTTAGGTTTCTTGAAGGAAAGCAAATTCATGGCAGCAGGAATTTAGCGGTACTATAATTTCGTCCCTCGGAAAGGGCGTTAGCCGTTGCTGGTAGTGTCTTGACTTCTTCGATATGGCAATATGTGTCTGATTTTGCCATTTTCTGCCAGTGTCCAGTTCATGGAAATGTCTTAGTCATGGAATGGAGGCAATTTACAATATTAATGCGTCTGACCTCAACCCGGTTGTGTCGGTCTACCGTCATTGGATTATGACAGTAGAGAGCGTAACAGTGTTTGCCTCACTTGTGCACTTTAATAAAGTATTCGGCCACGTCCGAAGTTTGGTTGGACATCATCATTATCAGACTTGTGATTCATTTTGTTGATTTAAGGTAATTATGGATAGAGAGCCGCATTGAGAGATACGTGCAAAAAAATAAAACACAATTTTAATATTTTACCTTCGTGTTACTTTACGCACTAAAATCAAAAGTTTGTTATCGAACTCATCAAGGTATAAAACATATCGTAAGCTATCAGTAAATTTAGTAATAGTTCCAATAGCTACTACTTCTTACAAAAGGTACGTACAAACTTGTTTTGCCATTTTGATCCAATAACTGGAAACTTGCTAATACCGATCACCTTAAATTATTTTTTTTTTTTGATAAAATATATTTGTAGGATCTGCAAGTATTTGTTCATTATGTTTTTGGTTTCGTTTTCAATGTAAAGTAAAAAATATCTATATACTTGTATATTATTATGTATATCAGTTATCTAGTACCAATAACACAAGCTCTGCTTAGCTCGGGGCTAGATAGAGCTGTGTGAATTGTCCAGAATTATTATTATTACATTGTCTTGATTAGTATATGCAGGTAAAGGAATTCTCATATATTTTTAAAATAAAATAGAAAATAACCTTTATTTTTTGATAATTTTATTGAATACGTAATAATAATTTTACTATATTTTTTACAATGGAATAAAATAGTATTATATATGTATTTTAATATTTAGTAAAGACTTATAATGACTGCATCGTTAGGTATAATGTTAAAAAACTTTTACAGCCGATATGTATAGAAGGCTTTGAAATCTGTAGTTAATATTATAAAGAGCTTAGATTAGATTGTTTGATTGGATTGGCTCCGAAAATATTGGACCAATATAAAAAAATATTTCGCCATCATTGAATTACTATTACTAAGTAGTTACACCTCACTGTTCCCCATTAGAATTCTACATTATCTCTGATGAACATAGTCTATAGAATATTCTCAAAGCAGTTCGCGATCCGTATGAAAACTTCAATGATATAACCTTAAGTATAGTATTTTTGAAATGTTTGCTAACACTTGTGCAAAGCTAGTTTTACTATAAAAAGTATCGTAGTTTGACCAATTCAGACAGGTTAAAACGTGTAAGTTAAAATTCCAGTGAAAGCGCTAGATTGGGTCGGGGTACCGGCTTAAGGTATAAAACGTTGATGTTGTATCAAGAGAAACAATAACACTAACCTAGGTTAGTGTTTAACTCGCTCAAAATCATAGGAAGTTTTTTAAATGTTCTGCAATAGCAAATAGCGTGTGTTTCTTTTTAAAAACTGCCTCCTTGTATCGTCATTTAAAAGGAAGATAATTAGTTTCAAGAGAAAGTCATATTTTATTTATTGCCACATTTAAAAACAACTTATTTATAAATCCGATTAATTAATAATCTTAATTCACAAAACGTCGATATGTTATTTATTATTTATATTTATTTATAGGAAATATCTTTACAGTAGACTTAACATGCCTTTAAGGTAGACTAGAGAAAATCAGCATCAAGTTTCCAATTTAATACATTACCTATGTATGAAAATATTATATGTATTCAAGCCTAAACAAAAGCTGGGGGATGTAAAAGAAGTAAATATCCTATTAATAGGATACTCTGTTACTTTATGGCTTACAACTTCAATCGGATATTAATATCCATTTGAGTGGGGAAGTTTCTCATCAATAACAATTTTTCAAGTATTTAATTCATTAAGTTTTCATTTTACGCGTTAAATAAGTATGTAATTATGGTATAGGGTATTATTGGCTGACACTGGTATCAATCACTTATAAGCGGCGTATATAAAAACGTGGATTGAAAAGATACCTCTCATGCTTATACATTTGAAAAAAAAATTATGAACATAATTTAATCTTTATCTTGGTTAAGTGGAACCACATGAGAGAGGCTGTAATTTAGAATTTTTTATCGACCTTTATCTACGCAACTTACGAGTATACCGCAATTGGACAATGATTTAGTAAAAAGTTAGGCTCGTGTAAGTACATAATTATAAGTATAGGCATATTTTATATTTTTTATAAGATATTAAATTATCTTAAAAAAATGATTAGTGTCTTTATTGTCATAATGGAGTAGCTTAAATTTCTAGTACAATTATTGAGCTTTGCTCATTTAAAATTATTACACCATATTATTTAAAACAAACTCCATAAACGCTGACATAACTACCTAATCTATTTTTTACAAAGATACCTATGACTCTTATGTTGGTAAAGAAGAAAACACTTGGGTAAATTTACATTATTATGGCACATATGATAAATTATGTAGATTTCACCTTAACAAGTACAGATTAAAGTTTGTGAAAAAACTACGTTATTCAAAACAAAACTCTACGTTAATCCTAAAACGTAAATAATTACAGCAACCGCAGTTGGAATGTAGAGAACCGAGCACGATATAAAACTGCAGTTTGCACGCTCTCCATCTATTTCAAATTTGTTGATAATTTTACGAACTTTGTTGCTGAATTTTTGTTCGTGGATTGCAATTGTAGCTGAGTAAGTTCTATTTCTAGTGGAATTTATTTTAATTGGTAGCTTTTCTGATTCCGTTGCAGTATCGCTTTCATCTTCATCATCTGATCCATCGGCTGATCCGTCCGGGCTTTCTAGTGGTGTAGTGTATTTGTAATCTTCCTTTTTAGCTATTGGCGTAGTGTTTATGATTGTTTGTCCTGGGATTTCTGTGGAAGAAACAATCTTTTGATTAATTTGGCTGCGAAAAGATGTACAGAACTTATACCTTAACCCACAGATATATATTTACATAGATAACGCAAGTATAACGATTTGTATTGAAACCAAGCGTGCCGACTTTTTAACACCTACTGTGACGTCACCGTCGAAATTTAGTGACGGGAAATCCAAACCGATTCAAAGACACCGATGCTTTTCTCGATTATTTTTACCGATGATTTTCTCTTCCTTAAAATGATGAAGGTTTTTGTGGTATATCTTTAAAAAGCACAAATGATTGTATGTCAGATATTTTTATACGCTACAATCTCAACTTTTTTCCTTCAATGAAACTAATATTTTAAAAATGTATGGAACAAAATAGTACTATGTTTAGTCGGGAACCAGTCTTTCCGTCCCGTGGCCGCAATCTATTTTTCTTTTATGATAGGATCATGTGGGAAACTAAAAAAAATATTTTCAAATACAATAGAAATTTATAAACACATTAAATATATCGTCGTATTTGTTAAAAGGATAAACAAAAATACATTAAATATATGAATCCTACAAATATTACCTTACTCTTTTAGCTGTCGTGTAAAATTTGGTACTTCATGAGCTTGTTTTATCTACTAAATTGCCTTTATTATAATATCATTTGTCTGTCGATATCGATTAAAATCGATTATTATGTTGTAGAACGAACAACACTAGTCGCTAGTTTTGAGACGAATGAGAAATTGCCTGTATCACAAAGTCGAAGCGATGCGCGACAGTATCGCTTGTTCCGATTTTCATAGTCTCTTAGCACACAACGTCAGATCAAACGTCCAAAGCAAACGCGGCAATGTATTAAGAATATAATTTACTTAACGTTCATTTATAGTTAGGTATATTCTGGGACTCACAACAGCTTGAAATACTTAAAAAAAAAGTTTTAATATGAATTTACGCATAATATTTTAAAATAACTTACCTGTCATAGGAAATATGTTCCTGCCTTTTGGAGCTCGAAATGTTTGGGCTATTGCAGTTAATTATCACGCAACGAGGCATTTTTATAGTTTTTGCGGCCGTCCGGCAGCAATAATGGACGCGCGCGGACTGAAGTTAGCGGCGACCAACCTTGACGAATGGTTGGGGTTCGGACACGCGAAGTACATGCATTTGCGTTATCTATGTAAATATATATCTGTGCCTTAACCCGTTCTTTGGGAACGATACCTATTATCTCGATTATTGCAGCAAAATTGTATTTTAATGTTGTTGACAAGTCATCTCTGCATCTAATTAAGTATAATTATTTGTGTAACTATTGACAATAAAATGATCTTATCTTATCTTATCCATATACGTTATTTTGGAGATACTTCTGAGTTAAAGTTTCATAATTTTTCTATGTTCAACATTACTTTATTTTTAACTTGAATGTGCAATATATGGTACAAAGACAGTAATTAGTTTACGGATGAAAATATTTATACAATTGCGCGCAAAACCTTCCCTGGTAAGATATAACTACATAAATTGTAGTCCGCGTAGAACAAACCACTACTCAAGATATTTGCGCGGAATCTCTGTATATTTATTACTGTATATTTTCATCCTTATATATTTTGCAAATGGATTTCCTCGAAGTAACCCCTGAATATAATATTTGCATCACTTAGTAGTAGCTGTTGTAATTTTTTTTATAAGATATAAAGATATTGCATTGCCTGCACTGATTTTAGAAGCTCGAGAAAACAGGAAAAACCATTTGGTATTATTTTACCCAACAACTCGAACAAAGTCGTAAGAAGTTTAATAACATGAATGTGTGTTTACGCAAAATTTCAATCCAACAGCCTGGAAGTTCCCATAGAATTTAAATTCCGTATCTACATTCCTCAGGAAGAGGAGAATTATGAAACGCTTTATGCAGGTACTAAAATCAGAACAGTGAGATTTACTAAGTACTATTATTATAAGCAGTAGTATTGAAGTAACTTGCAGCTGTAGTTTCTACCCCGTTTGGTCGTTATGCGTCATGAATTCTACCATTAGTAGCTTAGCATGGAGAGAAACGTATTGTCTAGGTTCAGTAAATTTACCTTTGAAATAAGATTAGTTTGTAGGTACCCTTACACGCTATAATTTATACATTATGATCTTATGTACCAACAATCTTGTCTATACGATTTGTCATCTACTTCTCATCTCTTCCAAGTAAACAGAAGGTAAAACCAGTAGACGTAAAATCTGACCTATTTATTTTCAGTGATCTCTGACACTTACTTCAATGATTGTTCCATCTTTTTTTATTTCGCCGTAGAGCAATAACAGACTTGTATCAAACACCAGCTTGAATCTAAAGCATCACCACCAAACATGTTAAAGTCATTAAGGATGTAAGCGGGTTAGCTACGGACCTTATTGTGTTAGAAGAATACGAAAATTTCATCCCTTTTCGAGACTTCTGACCCGCTTTAGCGTAGTTAACTCGTGAACATCCGTAATGAATTTGTCAAACTACGAATATTAAAACATATTAAAGAATATTTATCGGTTATTTATCGCGTACCTTTTCTGTTGCCCCGTAACCCGTAAAACGTAGGGGAAAATGAAACAAAAGGTACCCTATAAATACCCGATAAATATTCTATAATATGTCAACAAATCTTGAAAGTGAAAAAAAAATTCAAGATATATTAATCTGTATATCAATTACCATAGACTCGAATCACGCTGTCCACTTCTCCGAGAGAGTTCTTGGCTACACACCGGTACCCGCCGACATCCGCCGACGAAAGTCTGCGCACCGTCAGCACCATGCGGCTCTCAAATGAGCTGATCATTGTGTTCACCACTTCGTACTTGCTCGAGGATATCACCATTTCATCTGATAACAATTTGCAGATGGTTAATTAGATTATTACAAGCTAATATTTAACGTGTCATGTTAATATATGTGGAACAAATCTTAGAACTGAATTTTTGACTAGTTTTCCTCGACCGATTGAGCTGATATTTGGTACTTATGTAACTTCGGTAAAATTGCAACTTCAGTACCATCGAGCTAGTTTCATGATACTCGTAGAGACTGGTGGCAATAAGAACTGCTAAACTGAAATAATTAACCCCGACAAGTTAGGGTTTGTTAGATTTGTCTTTCCAAACACTGTGGTCATAGATGAAAGAAAACATTGTTAGCAAAAAAGTATACCTACTAGTGAAATTCAGTCATACGAGTAGTTTTCATTTTATGTTAGTACCTTGCTCATGATTCAAGAGTTCATGTTATAAGACTAAAATAAAAAAATATGCCTACTATTCGTATCTCATTCTAAGTTAACCAAACTACTACAAGGCAACAAGATAAGGTGGACAAAGTTCCCACATTGGTCGGCTGCGGGAAAGCGATATTTTCAAAAAGCGCCAAATCGCTGACATTTCCCGGCCTCCTTTTGACCTGGCCCAAGCAATCTCTTCATAGCGATACATAAGTACATCGTTCACCGCCTCTCCAAGCCACCTAAGCCTCGAGTGCCTGTTGTCCGCAAATGATAAAGCGACTAGCTTTCTTTCAAACACACTGTATTACCGCCCGTCGTGTTAAACACACCATTCAACTTCCTTTTTATTACAAACAGTAAAATACCTCAAGAGACACTTTACCGAGATATTTTTCAATAAAACATAGGGGAGTCGTTTAAAACCGCATTAATTTAATTCGCAGGCTCCGCCGTGAACTTTACAAGGAAATGATAACACCAGTAACGCCTTTCCTAATCTTCATTCCGATCGAAACTTCGGTTTGTTTACTCCCAGTGTACTCGGCTTTAAGACGTGCGGCAAAAATGGCCTTCGAACAAAATTACTCTGCAAAACCCGACCGTTTCATAACAGAAATTTCATCTCAATTAATGTCTAAAATAACAGTGTTATACTCTTAATTACGCTTGAGTGAGGCCTGCTTAATTAACACTTACATGTCAGGGGGCTTAACATAGATTGATGACAAACGAGAATGACGATATTGTGCAGTTTGGGTTTGGCTTTCGCGGTGGGTTCGAGGGAAACCGCCAGTCACGGCCAAGTTGGCGAACAATGCCCTGGAAACGCCACTCTCGACAAAGCCCTATTCCATCATAACGCAGATGTAAAACAACTTGGGGCCCTAATGCGTTTTCATAATTAGCGTTTGAAGCCACAAAGGCTGTTTGCCTTTTAAGCTTAGTCAAATAGTCGCGTCGTGCAAAAACTACTGTGTACTGTGTTCCATTAATGACGGATTCAATAAAACACTGAAACTGTATTTGTGTCAAATAAAGAATTTTTATGTTTGTGTTTATGTACTTATACTTTTTAAAGCTTTGATGAAGATTTAAAGAATATTTATCGGGTATTTAGCGCGCTTTTGTTTTTATTTTCCCCTACGTTTCCATCGCGTTGCAGCAATAAATATTCTTCAAATATGTCAACAAATCGTGAAAGTTTAAAAAGTTTTGATGAAGATCTTATGCACTTTTGTAAGAATAGTTATATCCACCCAAAGGACTGGCAAATCTGGTGAAGCAGAACTTTGTGCCGGCAACCAACATTCGACATTTTAGTGAACTAGTATCGGACATACCTGTCGTACAAGTTATTATGTACGTAGCTGGCACTCCCTAAGGTCACGCCGGCACTGCATCCAGTAATGGAAGCAACAAAGCTTCTGCAGACCATGTCGTGTCGGCTAATGAAATTATGTCTTGTACGCGAGCTTTATACGTGGCTTTTGTAAACTTCAAACTGGAGGTTCCGTGGTTGGTTTTATTTGCCTGATTAAGAACTTTTATTATACCTACAAAATTTCTTTTAGTCGAAGGTTTTTTAGATGCAAGCCATTATAAACCTGAGCTAAAAAGTTTGACGCCTTGTTCAGGAAACGAAAATGCTATTTATTTATAAAAATGCAGAGATTTTACTGTTGAGTATAGTGTGTTATATTAGCGGATGTTTCCCTAATAATAATTTTCTGAAATGGCCCCGACTATCAAAGTTCAATCTCAAGTATTAATAAAATAAAACAAGCACCATGACCAATGGTATAAGCAAAGGTAAAATTATCCGTTTTCTGATAGAGAACACGAAAAAAGTCACTTAGATAAAAAGGGTTCAACTATAACATGGATCTTTAGGTCTTTAGGGAAACCTATTTATAAGATAAGAGAGCCGTTCAAGTCCAACGCTCTTATCAGATATACGTTTTTGCCGTGATTTTCAATTTACTTAAATAAAAACAACATTCCACTTAGAATGTAGTATTTTTTTTTTAATCCACGAAGATCTTACATTTATGCTTGAAACGCTAGACTTTCAAAGTAGGGTATGTGGACTAGAAATGAACCCCGAGAAAACTTGCATTATGACAAATGGACAGAAAAACAACACAAGTTTAAAAAACTAAATCATTGGGTATGTAGATGAATACAAATATCTAGGACAAACCATATCGTTTAATGGAAATTATATAGAAGAAGTAGATAGAAGAATTAAAAAGGCATGGAGTTCCTATTGGTCGCTCAAACACACATTTAAATCCAAAATGAAAGTTCACCTCAAGAAAAAAGCAATGGACTCTGTGGTTACACCGACCCTTTTATATGGGTGCCAATCATGGCCTATCACAAAAGAGACTATCTACAAAATCCAAGTTTTTCAAAGGTCTGCTGAAAGGAGTATGCTTGGTATAAAACTAACCGACAGAGTAAGAGGCAAAGACATACGCGCCAAAACTCAGATCATCGACGCAGCAAAAATGCTATGTCGCCTGAAATGGCGATGGGCCGGACATACTGCGAGGACATCCGACAACAGGTGGAGCGAGAGACTGATGCACTGGTACCCACGCGAAGAGCGCCGCCCGCCCGGGCGCCCGCGCCGCCGCCGCTGGGCGGACGACATCGTATCCATCGCCGGCGCCACCTGGACACGGCTGGCTCAGGAAGGAGTGGAACAGGATGGAGGAGGCCTATGTTCATAAATGGACGTCCCACAAAGAAAATTAAAGATAATTTTTATTAAGTAATGCATGCAATAAGTATCTACCAATTATAAATTAAATTAATTATTCATTAGTATAATTTTAAAAATTGTATTAAATGGGAATAAATGGCTTATTATTATTATTATTATTTTTTTAATAGCTTAAATGCAGTAATGTTATACTCAATGAGGAGCAAGCACCTCGTTTCATGAATAATTTTCAGATTTAATATAATCTCCATCTATATTTTTGCTAAAGCTTCTGTTTGGCCAGAATATTAAAATAAAGACTATTTTTACGATTTCACGTTTACAGGTTGACCTCTCAAAATATCCCGTAACGGTAATGCGTCACACTTCACGTAAAGCAAACCCCTCGAGGGCCTGACGCGGCTCCAGCCATTTGTATTAAAGAACCGTCATTCGTATTGTCACCAGGAATCCATGTCAGCGGACGCGATTACATGATTCCGCTAAAATATTCCTTTTTCGTGATCAGAAAGGATTTTAAAAAATTATTATTTTTGGAGAAAAATATTCCGGACGAATCCCAAGCTTGAGACCAAAACTAAAACGGGCAGAAGTTAACTTGTAAAATACTATTTTAAACCAATGTGAAGATCATGTAGGGAAACAGCTCTGGTCTATAGGTTTGCGTTTTATGTAACCATACTTATGAAAATAACTTTAAAACAACCGGTGACCTTTAAATCGTCCCGCAATCTACATTACATTAGAAATAATAAAACTTGGAACATTTCTCCGAACGCGAGCCAAGTATAATATGGAACTTAAAATTCCCCAGAAGCTCAAACCGTGCCATTGAAAATTAACCCGTAAATTTCGCACGACAAGTGCCGAATGGGAAAGTTTGCGGAACGACGACGGCTGGCTACGAACAGAGCAATAGACGGCTCTATCTGCCTCATTACAGCTCCACAGTAAAACTGGAGATATTTCGATAGGGCTGGTGCTATTATCTCTCATTGGAACGTATTTTTCAACATCATCTGACGTTATTTGTAAATGTAACGTAGCAATATTTAGTTCAAAACTGGGCATGCAATTAATTTATTATATTGATCGTGAATAGACGTTACACCTCATGAAATAGGCTGAGAGAGCTGTAAACTAGTGACACAGGCTATACAGAGATCAAGTGCGATAGAACTCTGCTTAGGTACTTATATTAAAGTATCATCTTTATGGATAATAGACGGAAATATCTTCTTTTGATAATATAACTTTTAAGTAAGGTTAATTAATTAAGTCGTATGTACCTTCTACAGTTTGTTTGTGGATATGGCAATATTTTTTTTACCACAATCTTATCTGCTGGTAATTGACACTGGGCCGACGTTGTATCAAGAAGGTTCAAAAGACACATATTCACTCTTTTTTTGAAGATTTTAATACAAATTGCAACCTACAAAAATGGTTGCAATTTGTATTAAAATTTTGTGATGATGTTAAGTTATAGGAATGTGTTATCCAATAATTTAAGTATTGTTACGTTTTAAATAATTAATCAGTCCTATTTCGTTTGACTAAGTTCGGAGAAAAGTGATAAATGGATTTTATAAATACCGAGCGTTCCATCTATCTGAACTTTTTTTAAGAATTCAAAGTTCTACAAAACAAAACGAATCTTTAATAAAAACGCCATACTTTATCATCCTACTTTGCTTGGTTTATTTTCCGCTAGAGTAAGTGTTAATGGATTCCCAACAGGGAGACGTAACGCGAGATTTTATTATGATACCTAGGAGGTGATTCTACTTTTCCAATGTTATTGAGGAGCATTTGGTTTTATGTGGTAGAATTACGATCTGAGGCTTGCGTGTCTAAACACGCTTACTGAAATGCAATCAGTTCATTTGCTGAAGTGCAATAATAATAGTCTATAAAAATAATAGTCTATAAATAATGAGCCGCATGGTTTTAAGGGTAGATTATGTTAACTTTGCACTGTAGAATTTCTATTACTAACTTCCGTTGAATAAACTCAGTTTACGAATTATTACCTAAATTATATTTATCTATTATATCTTATATTATATCTTAATTTAAAGATCTTCCAAATTATACGTTAAGTACCTACTTACGGAGGTAAATTCTATTATTATTTCTATTCGATAAGATAATATTGACTTGACTAAGGCTCTGCGCCTGAAACAGAAGATTGAAGGAAGGCTTGAAGCAACGTTTCAGTACCTAACGGTTTCTAGGGCGTAAAGGTTTATGACCGAGCAAGATTTCATTATAATGCGTTTAAGAGGCTTGCAAAAAAAAAACAAATACCATTTTTTATAGATTTAAATTTCAATAAACGAGAAAAAACCGAAGTCATGAAAACTTGCTTGTAACACTGTTTTTGTTCTCTGTTTGTTTATTTTCTACATTATTGTTCTGTCATTGTATCTAAATAAAATTATATGTATATTTTATTCTATTTTTGGTAGAGTTTTGTCTTATAACCATACAAAATCTGGCAACTCTTACGTTATAATATTTATCCTGACAAATAATTTTACTGAATGATCAAAATCTGGCAACTTTATCACGCCAGATAGGAACACTATAGAGCAAGGTTCAAATATATGAAAGTTTCATAGCCTTACAAAGCACAGAGTGCGCCATATTCTGCTCTACGCGGTAATATGAATAAAATATGGATTCATCAGTTGAATAAACGAACGAACGTGTATGAATAAAACGTGGTGTAATGATCGGATCTTTATATATGAAAATTTCAGATTTCCATTTATTGTAAGAATTAACGTAGTGTTAGAGGTACCGTGGAAACAGGGTAAATGTTAACTCCAACGTTGATAGTTCGCAACTGATTTATTGATTAAAACTAGCTGTGTAGTAAATAATAATATAAAACACACACACACACACACATACCTTTATGTTAATTTTGTTCTGTATTATGCCTAAAAGAATTAACCTTTTACTTTTTCTCGTGTAAGTAAGTTAATAAGTTAATTCTTTTACTCGTGTAAGTAGGTACCATTGTATAGCTAAGTTTACTAATCAGAGTATCCCTCAACGCCCGCGCTCCAGCTTAGCCTATTTTCTCCTTTATTTTTACTTTCTTATTTAGTAGGTAGGTACCAAGTGTGCTTCTTCTTTGTAAAAGTATTATGTTATTAGTAGATCAGGCTTTGGTGACCGTGAATGTTATGTGAGCTGGTAAGGTAGGCCTCTAGTTATAGTACCTTTGTGTATTTCTACTACGAAAATGAAAGCGCAGAGTGAGTCTGTGGTACAGAAAACGAATATAGTACAAACTCTATGTTTATTATTATGAAATATTCGTTATGCGCGCTGTTGAGGTAGGTCTCATCATCTCAAACATACAGGAAATAATATAGGATACGAAAAATGCGCCGAGTTAGTTAGTCTATGGCAGAATAACTATTAGTACTAACTCTCTAAAAAAGCTTTTACTCTCAAAAGCGGTCCTTACTAGGCGAAAATAGTAATAATATTGTAAATTATTATAGTTTAGTTATAAATTTATAGATAGTTGGTTAATTTAAATGTTAGGTTAGTATGTACGAGTAATTATTCTACATTTAAATGTATTAGTGCTACTAGCTGGTAAGGATAAATAAAGCTCTGTTTATTTTATTTATTTACTAACTATCTGGTTTATTACTACAAGCAATCTAAAAATAAAAATACTACATCTGCGAATAAATTGAGATAGAATTTCTATTTAAAAATAAGCCTGAATATTCAAATTGTATCAATAAAATGAGTTTATTGTTTAAATATGTTAATAATGGACCGCCTCCGTGAAAAGAAAGTTAATGTCCCATTTTCCTTTTATATACATAAGTAAAATAAAATTTCTGACACAAATATTCTGAAAGAAGTTTGTCATCGTGACGCATAAATTAGCATAAAATGCTTGAGAATTTATTATACATACTCGTATGTCCGAGTCAATCAATGAGGTACCGGGCCATTACGCTAAGATGACAATACTACTGCGACCTCGCCTCTTTAGAAGAACATGAATTTTAAGAACCAAGCACGTTGTAAGGTCTGCTCCGACATGCCTCTGCCCAGCTCTGCCCTATAACTTGCTGATAGCTGATAGCATTATCCTTGCTCTGTCCACGCGGCGATGGCGACCATAAAAGCCAAAATATCGTACAACTTCCTTCAAGCAAGCATCCTGGCTACGGGGCGCGGTGTCCTCGCTTGGAACAAGGCAAGGTAGCAAGCTTGCTTACCACTCGTTGTCTACTATTTGAAGCTGTCACTGTCAAACGTTTCTAAAGATTTTAGTATTCGTATTTGAATGTTTAATTTTGTGCGGTGCGGTAGCGGCGTGGCCGATGCCAATAATATAAGAATAAAGCTTGGACCATTTTGGAAAGCTCAAAAGTTAAAAGACTCATGAACAAATACCAACACAACCAACTGGTTTAATACTATTGATCAAAGTGGGCGAAAAGTTACTGAATTAGATGAGTACTTAAAATTTGTTCAGTCTTTGTATAAAGAAAAATAATTATAAAACTTGCAATCCAAGAGCGCGCGTGACCTTATTTGGACGATAACTTTTCTGAATCTATCTCTAACGTAAAATACCTACTTAAATGAAATTTGGACTTTAAACAGCATTGCAGCTTCAGCATTAAAAGATAAGATACTTCACTTTTACTTGCCCATAAAAACTTGCCTTCAAAGAATTTTTTCATCTAATTTTAAGAGAGAAAAACTTCTAACCACGATGGTCATTTTGACCGAAAAATAGGGAGTTAATATCTACCATTCGTTTGAGATAAATTATTATAAAAGCTTTGTCAGACCCCGTAAGGCATTCAGTTGGAACTAACGAGCATTGTCTTATACGACGAGAAATCCGGACTCAATCGTAAATTCAAATTTAATCACTCATTACTTGCAAGCGTTACCACGCCCAGTAGCTGGTGCCAATTTTTTTAATTACCCACTGTAAGTTCTTCATTCTTTTCTGAATTTTGAGAGGGTATTTTTGTGGCACTTAATGGCGGAAATTGAATAACCTAGCTTAAAAGAGCTCCTCATTTGCATGATTTTAATTTTGATATTCCATTGGAATAATTTAACAAATAGGGTAAAACTGGATAGTGCATCAAAGGTAACAAATAGTGCCCCACTGTCAAAATTCCTTTTCGGAAACGCTAAAGTAAAATTAAAAACAAAAAATGTTTCATCAGTTCCTAAAAAGAACAGATGAAAAAAAAATATTAATAGGATAACCAATAAAATGGGAATCTTGAATTTGAACTGTAATACATACTTCATTGTTATTTTACTTTTACAGTAGATTATTAGATTATTATTTAGTAGAATATTCAATATTTTTTTATTTGGTCTCAAAAGTTGCTCATAAGCGTGTTTCAAAAATTGTTTTTTTGACAGTATAAGTAAATATGGCCCTTTATCCCTCTAGGGGTATCCCTTCGGACTCAACAATCTTTATCATAACTTTACCCATCAAAACACAACTGCACAGACATAGATGGCATCAAAAATTTGCATGATGTTAGTATCTTTCCTGAGAGCTATCACGAAATGGAAAATTTAAGTACCTCGAACTAGTTAGGTAAAGTAAAATAAAATCCCTACCATCTGCCAACATCGCTAGTTTAATGTATATTAGATGAGCATCCTCAAAAATGGCTTCTAAACGAGTCTCACCGATTAAAGTGGTTAAGAGATTCGCGTGTAGCTAGACGAGGGACGGTCCCCACGGAGCAGTAAACTTGCTTTAGACATGAGACTGGCTTCTAAGAGCCTTGGTCACATGATGTTACTACGGAGTAATTGGCAAAATCTACTTCTGTGTGAGTATTTCTACTCTTAAATTCAAAGGGTTTTAACAAACACTGAGTTGTTTTTATGTTTTCTCGTTTTAAAACCGGTATCTTATACAGCCAGCAGAACTGAGTTCTGATCAGCGAAAATAGATATTTCTTCGAAAATATACGACTTCACGTATGCAACATAATGCTAGGCAAGTTTAATAAAGTTTCGACGATCCGCGCAATCTAATCTGGCATGAGCAGCTATTTGCCTTAGATTGCATAGGCTTCTACTTCTGAAGTATTACTTATTTTTTTGGATTTCGAACGAGCCTATCTTCATCTTCTTCCTTGTTTCTGTGGGGTCAGTACTATGTACATAGCATATTCTGTTTCACCTTCCTCTATCTCTGCTTTCACTTATTTGTGAACGATCTCCGGTTTCATTATCCAAACATTTTTCTTTCTAGTTTCTTTCCCCTGCATTATGACCGAGCCTTTACCATAGAACTGTACTATCTTTGTCCAACACTATTTATACCTATATTAACAACTCATAGCGTATTTTCAAGGGTACACTTTACCACAAAATTGAGATATTGACGCATCCCTTCTTTATAGGACGTATATATCTTCGAAGAACATGAAACAAATAATACGGGTGGATGGGATTGAAAGATTGCTGGCGAAACGACTTTTGCTACATCGACGCAACGTCTTTTTAAATTTATTTGTGGACTTACAAATGATGAAAAATTGCATATTTGAATTACAAGATTAAGGAAGTAGATTGTTGATTAACTTTCTGTTAGTTTTAATGCTCACGCAGAAAAAATTATAGCCTCTTAAATTTACCAGCGTAGTTTAAATCACTACACTATAACTTCTCTGATCGCATAAGCCCCGAAATTAAATTATTCAATTTAATACCTTATCGATCGAATTGAAAATTTTAAGAATTTATTGAAGTACGAGGAACTGTTTAGATACTTACCTACATCATTTTGGATTTTAGAATTCTAGATACTTACTGGAATCCCGGACCCAGTAGTTGATGGAGTTAGGTGAAGACTCGACGTAGCACTCCAGCGTGACGTCAGTGCCCAGTGGCGCCCCCACCAACTGGTTCGGAACTTGGATCACCGGGTGAACTGCACAGTGAATACGATATCTATTAGTCTGATGAGATGCGTGTATCAATCGACTGTTAGGTAGGTAATGTAGCAATTTGGTTGATCAATATGTGAACGGATATAACAGAATACAATAGTGGTCCCGTAGAAATTAATAAATAAATAATGCTTGACAATCCATGTGTTATCGGTAATAGATGACTGATAAACTTAGTATAATATATTACAAACATAGAAAGCAAACAGATGTCCCGAAAAAAATTCTAGCAGATCGTACTAAAATCTGTCTGAGAGGCGGAAATCAAGCCCGCAACTCCCTGCGTCACAGGCTGGCCTTCGCCCACCGCGCCGCTCAGGTCGTCATAAGAAAGAATTGTAGTTGGTTCTAATTTCTTAATGATAAACATTTGCAATATCTAAGTACTGTAACAAAAGTTTTAGGTGTACACAATGGAAAACAAGACTACCGCTGCTGTTGAGGACAAACATGGAAACACAATCAAGTTCGTAAACTCGCAACTACATCCTACCTACTCCCGAAACTCAGCACCGACCGTGTTTATTTCACAAAATTCAAACCTACGAGTACCAAATCCAAATGAGTAAGCCTTAAATAATATGTTTTAAGCTTTTTCACAAATACATTGTTTACTTAAGTTCTGAGTGGGCCACGAAAGGCTTGAGTAAACATAATAAAATAACAACTGGACATTACTGAAACCACGTTTACAAAATTCAAGAGAAAATTCCCTAAATCGGATCCTGATATTAAAGTTAAATCTTGCATGAACGCAAAATGTTCGCTCGACTTGACGCGAAGACGCAAACAGTCTTTTACAGGCAGAAAATAATTAAAAGCTACTACTTGCTGACATTGAATAACACCATTAATAACACGAAACCTCTGAGAGTTGCCAAGATAAACAACAATTACCCGAATGTCGAGAGCTATTTCTCCTAAGAATGATGCTGCCTGGTAACACTTTGAGGAAAAATCTGTTACACAAGGGAGTCCAAGAATACCAAAAAAGATACAGACTTTGTTTGTGTAGGTATCGTTTATTTTTATAAAATTCTCTATAATAAGATACTTGGAAGCGAAACAAGCATAAAAGGTATTCTATTAAAACTTCTTGCTATACGGTCCAAAGTATTACGTACGTAATAGAAACGCACTACTATTCGTCCGTCACTTTAGAGCTTACATGTGTTGTGAGCTTGCGCACTGCGTCCCATCTGTCCACTTCATGACCATGAATATCCTATTAATATAAAGACTATGTTAGTGCTCCTGTTGCACGGACTCTCATGAGACCGGTCTCATCTATGCGTTGTCCTCATGAGCACCTAACCTAACGTATAGACGAATAGAGGCACTACCACACACACACTCTTGGTTTGGTAGCTCATGTTGCTCGGACTCTTAGGAGACCGGTGTTCTCAGACCAAACACAACACACACCACACTTACACACTACCTACACTCACGCATAAGTTGTCCGGATGCTATACCTACTACCAAACTTAACACGTAGTTTTTAAACACGTACACAAGCTAATCTATATCTATACTAATCTATATCTGAGTTTATTATGTATATTGTTTGTTTGAATTGAATAGGCTCCGAAACTACTGGACCGAGTTAAAAAATTCTTTCACCATTAGAATCCTTAATTTTCCGTGATGAACATAGGCTATACATATAATATTTTCAAAAAAGCTAGGGATCCGCATGAAAAATTCATTAATTGAACCGTGGGCTGTATATTCAACCTCTTTTTCTATATCTATGCGCGTCAGAATAGAAAAAGAGGTTGTATAGCGCACGGTGCTTGCTTTTTCTCTACGGCCAGTGTCAGTTTTGGAATGTCGAGTCAATGTCAAAAACCCCAATGCTGTTAAAAAAAGTAAAGATCCGTATGAAAACTGTGAAACCCATCGTTTTAGTGTGTATAATTTCTGAAATTTTTGTTTAATACCCGTGCGAAGCCGGGGCGGGCCGCTAGTATTGAATATAAATAAAGGTTTTACCCGATGAAAAAAAAAGTACAGAAAGAAAATTATTTATTTTTTGTAGGTACATCTACATTAATAAATCAAATTATAAAAATGACAAAAATACAATACAATAATAAATAAAAGTTATATACCTACAATAATTTAGTACACCGATACCAACGATATGCAAGATCGGGATTTTTTATAGCTAGAATATTTTTTACTTACAATATAACAAGCTTGACTATGTACATACCTTTGATTATATACTTGTCTAGATAGAGAGTTCGAGTTTCAAAGCGGTTAAAAATGTATCACCCCACTGATGGGTTATAAGCTCGTTCCGCCCGCTCAGTCGTGACGCTGTCACTGTATGGTAAACATGCGATCTGTGAGATACAAAAATGAGGATTTGCGCCATAAAAGTGTGCAGGAATTACAGTGGACGTTTGAAAACAATTAAAAATATCACTTATCATCGGTAAGTAAACTTAGAATTACTAAATAAGATAGAGAAACAATTAAATAAGTAAAGTTTTTTCTGTGGTTTTATACGACGCCATGTTAACATGGTTGCCAGCTCTTGGAGTATAAAATTTCGCAGTTTTGTGATTTTTAATTTGAAAAAAATATTTTGTCATGACCCAACAAATATTTTTCCATAACTATTAGCGTTATTAAAAGTGAAACCATTTACTATTATTATTATGCCAACCTTATGTATTAATCGGTAGTTAAAATTGATATTAATTTTGCGGTTTTTTGTGATGTTTGATACGAAATAACGACGACCACTGTGGCGCGGTGGGCGAAGGTCTGCCTGTGACGCAGGAGGTTGCGGGTTCGATTCCCGCCTCGGGACAAATATATGTACGATCTGCAGATATTTGTTCAGGGGTTCTGGTTGTTTTCTATGTATAATAAAAATTATCTATCTATTTAATAATATTATATTATGTGTATCAGTCATCTAGTACCCATAACACAAGCTCTGCTTAGCTTGGAGCTAGATGATGCAGTGTGGATTGTCTAGCATTATTTATTTATTATTTATTAAAAAACCAATGTGTCAATTTGGGGGGTTCTAGGGTTAATAAAGAAAGTATCTACATTTACACCGTATACCTACTAAATAAGGAAATTATAGTTTACCTATTTAAAATACAAAAACCTGCGGCTGCGTTGAATGGTAAAGCCAGTGTCGTCTACTTTTTTACAGGATACCTACTGATCCTGTTTTAAGAAAAAAGTGGATAGACAATATAAGAAAAAGCCGGAAAGAGCATGTCTGGAACCCAGCGAAGACAGCAGTTATTTGCTCTTTAAATTATAATCTGCATAAATAAATAATCTGCAATAATACCTGTGTGTGTTTTTTTACAATAGATTTATTTACCTAGTAATCCTTATTTAATTTTTATAATTATAGATGAATCAAAATAAATACAATATTTTTTTACCTACTACTATTATGGGAAATATTCAAAAGCTGGTATCACTCGGTACGGCCAGATGTGACGTTGCGCTCCTGTAGTTACACATACTTGTGTGCGTAATTCGCACACAAGCCTTTCAAACCTGGCCTGTTGTTTTTGTTGCGACTGCAGCGCAACACTCTATCTAGACAAGTATATAATCAAAGGTACATACAAAAATAACCATTTTTGATTTTATTTACGTTGTTGCATCGCTAATGAACAGACCAAGAAAAAAATGCGAGAGAGATGAGATATACTTCTAGTTCTGGAATGAATGGATATAGACCAGGATAAAATAAAAGATTATTATTATCGTGGTAAAAAGCGTTTGAAGCCATAGCTACATCTTTTGGAAAAACAAACCGACTTTGGGTATCGTAATGAGCTCTGTATACAATGCAAAAATAAAAAACGGATATGGATTGTCCGCAGTATTTTCCATCCCTGCCGAATCTCATGGCATACCGTAGGTACCGCGGTGGGTTGTGTAAATTCACGCAATCAGACGGTAATTTTACACAGTACATTTTAATGATATTGATTATCGACTGTGAAAAGAACCCACGCACCAGTTTTTTGGTCAGTTTTCCTTTAATTTGGAACTGACCGACCGAAATGGCAACACAATACCCGAAATACACAACGCCGATTTATATTTAGGCTGCTGGACTAAGCGAATGCCTGATTACAAGAACCAATACGACGTAAGATGCTATCGCGACGACGAAGCAGCGCCTTCTGCAGAACAACTACACCGAACTGCGATCCCCAACCCGCATGCCCAGCGTGGGGATTATGGGCAATAACCCCCAAATAATGATGCCATCTATGGCGCTCATTAGGGGAGGCCTATGTCCAGCAGTAGACTATTATAGGCTGGTGATGTTGATGTTGATGATTATTTTATAAAGGAAAGATATGATTGTTTCTTTGAATTGAAAAGGCTCCAAAACTACTAGACCAAAATAAAAGATCTGCCACCATTTGAATCTTAAATTTTCCCTGATGAACATAAGCTGTACAATATTTTTAAAAAAGTAAGGGAACCGCATGAAAAAAATAATTTTTGTTAAAGTAATGTATACTTAGATGCTAAAACCTACAAATGTACACAATGAATTGCAATAAATGAATATAAAAATTAATATTCCACACAGATAAATAAATATGAATAACTAAAATACATAGAGTATTTAATACTTACAGTGTACTTTTATGGTGATCCTTTTACTGACGGATGGCGGGACACCATTGCTTGCGATGCAGAGGTACGCGCCCATATCAGATCTTGAGATTTTATTCAATACCATTACTTCTTCTTCGAAAACCTGAGCTAAAAGGGAAAAGGTATTATAATATTAATAAATCATTTATTTCATGCATCATAAGAAGGGATAAAAAGGTGGTAAAAAGTCTAGTGCCCATTAACAAATACTTTACAGATGAATATAAAAGTCTTGATTACTAAACGATACACATACGGAGATGTATTATGCTCGGCATTTTGTTCATTTATGTAAAAGAGGACCCAGAAAACTATCTGCATTGTTTCTAGGTCAAAATCTCACATAGTATATTTTACTTTAGTTAAAATTTTACAGATAAATCTTACTACACAGATTTACAGAAATACATTTTTGATAATCATCATAACCCCTCAGTAGTCCATCAGAAAAGACTCGCAGTATAATTTCGGCGAATAGGAAGACACCTCCACATAAAATGAATCAAAACATCCATTTATCATAGTCACAGAATTATTGTATCACATTTGTTTTGACATCCCCAACAAGAGCCAGTCCCGCGCGAGGCAGTCTCAATTGAGTGATTAGACCTACTCGTATTATGGTATTGTTGACAGAATCATTCATTTTAAATGAAAATGTTTCACCTTTTCTGAGTTCTCAGGGATAATCCAATTACTGTTTAGATCTCAATATAATCTTTTATTCAGAAAATGGCGATCCGCCCCGACTTTGCACGGGTGCAATACTCATCAGCATTGTACCCTTGCTAATGCATGATAAACAATATAAACCAACCTCTTAAATTACTCTATTTATATAAAAAAAAACCGCATCAAAATTCGTGGCGTAGTTTTAAAGATCTAAGCGTACATAGGATAAGAAAGACAACGGGAAGTGATATTGTTTTATACTATGTAGTAGTGATAGACATTCTTGTAAGTGTAAATATGTACAAATTGAAATTGTTTTATTCTATTATTGTATTACCATAATTTGGTTACAAGTACTAAATGAGTACCCGATTCTTTATTCAGATCAGTTTTACATAATGGATGATAGATACCTATTGAAACGATGACACTAACAAAGCTTTATAAACTATCCGGTGGTGTCAACGACCAACTCTTCTCTCTCCGATATCCGAATAATTAAAACTGCTTAAATTGTAACAGTTTAGTGGCCAAAAAAATAATTAATGCAATTAATTAACTCAAATAGGGAATGATTGTGAGTGCATATTTGGGAACTAATCCTGCAAATGATAGATAACCATTATATAATATCCAAGCACAGGTACATATATTTGCAGATACCTTATCAGGAAAAACATACGTAAGAATGATATGAGCAGCCGTAAAAGCTAGGGTAACATAAATTTTCAAGACATAATTATATTATGTACTTATCTAAGCACTCCGAAAACCAATAACGTTTTTACCTGTTCCTTATAAAATTAAGCCGGTAAAATTAAATTCCCAGACGTATTTCCAACATGGCGTGAGGTCAATCGCTGTACCGAGGTTTTACATTACAGTGAAAATAAATTGTCAGCCTTAATTAAGCGTACCTTTTGTTTTCCCTTCATTAGAGTCTGTAATCACTGAGAACCCTCCCTTTTTCACACGCGGGATATTTGTCGTATTGAGTCAATTTCATTAGGGATACCTATATGTATTTCTACCTATGGACCCAACAGTAAGTGGATGAAGTAATGATGATAACAAACACAACCAATTAATTACCTTTAGTCTTACCGCCATGGGAGTCTCTTACAACAATATCTGCCCCGTCTTCCCTTCGCCACATGATACGGGGAGCCGGCATCCCGCGGGCGCGGCACGAAACCCTTGCGGTACCTCCTTCCGGTACCATAATGTCGCCAGATGTCTCTTCAGCAATAAAATCAGGCGGTATCACCACTTCTAAATAGCCCATCTGAGTAAAGAAAATATTATATTTGATAAAATCTTGGATATAATTATAAACTGCTAAAAAGTAAGTGGGGTGACTCCAAACAATGAGACGAAATGACTATATGAAATAAACAGTCGGAATAAGAGCTTGTGTTTTGTATTGTAGGAATCTTGAGTACTATAATTATTATTGAAGTGTAATTTTCCAACATTTCCCATGTTCACAAAGTCCTCATGTCATCCTCACACTGCCGCAAAACGATCATAGAAAGTTCCATATTTTATTGATTAATCTAACTTGATAATGTTTCTCCTAAATAGCTTGTTATTTCAAACATTATTGTGTCAAGTGGCGTCATGCTGCGTCAAAGTCGACATTGAAGCGAGCGGCGCTGTCGGCGAGCACGATTTATGCCGTTATCAGGCCTGCGTATAAATTACATCGCGGCGCAATAATTTAGGTGCACCATGCACGAATCATTACCCGCTGCGTCCCTGTGAGCCTTAATTCACTTTATCTCCCCAATGTTTACTCTAATTGCATTTTGATTCCAGTTGATGTGCTAAACAAATTGATAATGACTGTATGACTAGGCGATCGACTGGTGCACGCCCGTCAATTAATGTTTGGATAGATGTACATTGTACATTAACCAGTCGGCCGTGCAATCGATATAAATATTTTTTATAATGGACAGCGATGCGCAGGAAAATCCCAGTTCTAAGTCAAAATTCCAGTGGTCTGGCTACGGCAACTTCAGATTCCTATTATGGGCATGGATGATGAACGAAACGTCTGTGGTATTTGTGCCTGCTGAGGTATCCCTGATGGGGTTTTATGTACACATTTCTTTGACAACGTTAGCAGTTGTCTTCATCGGGATACCTATATTGTATTCAGAAATTTGCATTGCACAATACACAAACTGCAATGTTTTGACAGTGTGGGATTTTTGTCCTCTCTTTCGTTATGTGGGATTTGGAACAGTTTATCTTGTTTGTTTGAAGACTATTTATATACTGGTACTGACTTCTTGGTACTTAGAATATGCGTTTTTTGCTACTTTTGATCCACCACCTTGGCAATCCTGTTCAGAGTTCAACGATACTAAATGCATGGTGAAAAATATTAACATATCAGTCTTCCAGCATTGTTTAGAAGCAGCATCTCAATTTAATGAAGACTGCGGCATGAAAACCGCAAGTAATTGTTTCTTTGAACGTGAAATTGGCGGATATGTGTCGGGAATCTCCTTCAACTGCATGTTCCCATGGAAAACTTTAAGTGCTAGAAGCACAGTGAGCTTCGTAATTTATATTTTATCAATAAAGCGGCAGAAATTCATTAATCTATGTGCTAAGCTCTTGGCGGCCTATATTTGTATGGTACTTTTGATCTTATTTTGTGTAACATTATCAACAAAAGGGACCTGGTACGCTACAGTAAATGTCATGGATTGGTACCAAATAACTGCGCATGACTTTTCACACTCTATGAACCGAGGCTGCCTTTGTCTTGGAACTGGTTGTGGAATTATTTTATTTCTGTCAAAAGATGCACCATTCCGAAGCCCAGCAACAATGACATCTATTTCTATTCCTTTATTTGCACTTTTTCTATCAGTTATATTCACCGTGGTTGCATTCAGCGGTCTAAAAACAATGATGTATTTTCATGGCGAGGAACCAAATATTATCGAAGTAGGTTCCAGTATCTACTTTGTAGTATTCGCTTGTATATCTGAAATAATGAATTACTTCGACGGGACTCAACTATGGGGCTTTGTTTGGTTTTCTGGGATATATTTTTGCTTACTTGTAAATCTTTGGATAATGTATATGTTTTTGAGATCTCTAGTACTGAAAATTGAATTAGCCAATAAATATGAAGATTTAAGCTGTGCAATTTTGATGGTGTGTATAAATATTTGTTCATTGCCATTTTTTTGCTCGGATTTGACTACGGTACTTACTGATGTTTCTGAGATTGTGCAAATTACAAATAATCTTATTTTCTCTTTTGCACTCTATTGGGTGTACGGCTTTAATAATCACAACATTGATATAATTTTTATGATTGGCGTTAAAGCTAGCTACTTCTGGAAAATATGCTGGCTCTTAAATCCAATTTTCTTTGCAATCACATTATACACTAGGTGGATATCCATGGAAGTTGAAGAATATGACACCTCGTATTTTATTGGGTCTTTGGGTATGGAAATTGATATACTGATGGTTTATATATTAGTAGCGGGATATCATCTTATTATTGTTCTTGGGATATTTTACCAAATGTATTTATACTACAGGCATGATTGTTTAAGTAAATTATTTTCACCCACTAGCAACTGGGGGCCGCAAGACAAGATATTGCTTAAAAGCCGAAAAATGTTTATGCCCGAAATAATGACGACTGAGTTTCTGTACCGACAGATTAGAATTCGTGGTTACGGGGAAACAAAAATCCAAATCGTCAATAAGCCCATGAGGGAAGCATCGAAAGAGGAATCTATTGAATCATCTGAATGGAGCGTCTTGACTTCAAACTAAATTCCAAAACCATAAGTAACTGCAATTGTTACTACGAAGCTATAGCTAAAGAGACAGTGTAAGGAAGACTTACCTGACTTTTCATGGGGTCGGTATTGATTTGACACATGTATTGACCACGATCCTCTTCCTGCACGTTCCTTATGTGCAAATTCCATATTGTCTGACCGTTGTGCGAGACACCGACTCGATGGTTGTTGGTTATTACATGAACGTGAATGGCTTGAATGGCTTTTGTATCAGCTTTTACCCATCCTACCTGTGAGTAGATATATTTTTAATAAAGTGATAGTTTAAAACCTTATCTTGTTTTTATAGTAGTACTTACTCTATATCCTCCCAGGTTTTGCACCAGACATCTAAATGTAGCATCTCTACCAAAAGGAACAGTCAAATTCATCAACGGTTCAGCAAATTCTGGTTGGAACGCTTGTCCTGAAAACAAAATTCAGTCAGAAAAGGCATGAAAATATAAAATTACAAGTAAATATAATGGATATATCTTACCAACGAGCTTTGAGTCTAGTCCCAGCATGAAGATAGCGAGTAAGTATATCGACCAGGGTTGCTGCATATTTCTGGTCAGGCCAACTCTTTCAGGCTTAGCCCGGCCTCGCGGCGAGACTGTAACCAAAAGATAAAAATTACATTAACATATTTACCGCACTTGGTCAGATTATGTATATTGGGACGCGCTGGGTACTTAGCAAACGATTTCCCAGAAAAATATTTAATATGCACATTCAACAATGGGTGAAAGCACTTGAAAGACAACCGTTTGTATCCGGATTTCGCCTATCCCCCAGTTACATTTATCTAAATGTAACTGAGATCATACAAAACATGAATAAAGCCAGAAACGGTGGCACATTACGATAATGATACGAGTCACTTTGTATGCCAAGACGTAATGATGTCGCGGGATGCCGCAAGTAGCGCATTTGGTCCCTTCCGACACTCTTGTGATGTTCATGATACTCGTGATCACTCAATAATGGTGCGATACAACGCACATTTCTTCTGAATATGTGAAAATACCCGTTTGAGTATCGAATAACAGTGACATGAGTTCGGAAAGCGTACGAAATGAGTGCGGATGCGATCGCGCACCGGTAACTACTTTTCCGTGCGATAAAATGCTTGAAAAAATATCAAAGTGCGGGTACCTATAAAACGTTAGATCTAAGGCCTCGTTTAAAATATTTTAATTTCTAGTCTGTACTGTGGACCTAGTATGTTTTTTTTTTAAATTTCTACGCGTTTTATAGGCATGTACCTCTACTTAAGTTACATAAATCATAATTATTAAGTTGATTCGATCTTTAGAATATAAGTATATATAGGATATAGGAATGAAATAACTTATGAATTTAATTCAGGCCAATGTTTTTGATGAAATAAATTGAAACAGGTGTATTCAAATTGACAATGTGACAGCGGATTCAAACCCTTTGGTAGGCTGGGCAATAATAATCCCCAGACAATATCTCCGGACTGTAAAATAAAGGGTTTTTTATTTCAGAACTGTCTCATTTCACGAATAAAATAATTTTGTGGAAAGCGATAGTCTAATCTAGACTCTTGTAAGGCACTTTTAAGCCCTTATATAATCACAACGAATTAAATAAATAATGCTGGATAATCCGCACAGCATTATCTAGCCCCAAGGTACGCAGAGTTAGTGTTATGGGTACTGATGACTGATATTAAATAATACAGTATATTAAATCAATATATTTTACAAACGAACAAACAAACAATAAAATCTTGCCTCTGTAAAATATTGTTATGTCAATTAAAAATCAAAAACCAATAACCAAATCAAGACGAGCCTATCTAAATCAAGAATAGCCGGTACTGAAATAATTTTTGACGTTTGCTTTGATGTTCTGAACATTGTCTTGTTCTTGAGGAGACTTGTTTCACGAGCCACGGTCCAAGTTAGCCATGGCAACAAAGTTTATGTCGGAAACTTCCAACTGTTCGGTGAACTATATCTTCCTAACTTCCTACCTTCCAACGCCTATCAAAACATTTACCTCTAATTCATAATAGTCTAACTTAAAACACTGTTGTTTCTCTTTCTGTCTTCTCCCGTTGACATGTGTCAGAGTGAGAAGAAATACGCTTAGAGGCTGTTTAAATTTGGCGGACCATTATGAATGACTCTGATTTGATATGGTGGAACCTACTAGAGACTTTATTCCAATGCCTGCTTTTACTAAGTTAGTACTTTAATGTTATTCTGTGGTTTCACTCGAAATTTATCTTTCTTCTTTTTTAGGGTTGCGTACCCAAAGGATGGCAATGGGACAATATTTCCAACATGTCACAGACCTAAACTCTTCCCACTTAATTTGATACCAGTCCACCACTGGCGTAGTAAAAAGTTAATGAATAGTAAAATAATAGAAAAAATATTGTGGAAACTCTAAAGCTACAATGAACTCTTTGCTACTTTGTCACTTTATAATGAAATT
The DNA here is from genome assembly GCA_963931895.1 of Eupithecia pulchellata. Lineage (NCBI taxonomy): Eukaryota > Metazoa > Arthropoda > Insecta > Lepidoptera > Geometridae > Eupithecia > Eupithecia pulchellata. Next base: position 6,363,176 of record OZ007521.1, on the reverse strand, counting down.
TAGCTTTATATAAAGAAGTTAAAAAGTATAATGAAAGAGGGTGTTACACCCATTTTATAAAAGTGTCTAAATATAAGATTCTGTACAAAAAAATATTTAATCGATAAGTGCCATAAAAATGCGTTTATATATTTAACACTTTAAATTAGGCGCTTAATCTGACGAAAACACTGGACGTAGTGGACCATATTGCTCTTCGGTCATGACGTCATCAGTTGGCTGAGTCAACAAAGTACAAAAACGTATGACACTTGCCATTTTTTAGCCTTCACGGCCATATGACGTGCGGCTACTATTTCATCATCAAAACAGATTTAAAATGTGAAAACTTAGAATACATTTTTTTTATTTTATAAACAGCAACTAACATTTTCCGCCTACTTTTTACGTACCCTAGTCTGTAGGTACTGATAGTAATACCTAGAAAATAAAGTCTGCTTGAAATGTGCTTCGAAATAATAGTAGATTTACTTCGAGGAGCTTAACTTGTTAAAACTTAGGAACCTTGTTATAAAACTACGGAAAATAAACAACAGAAAACAGGGTTATGCCTACAGCAAATAACTTATTTCGTGGAGCGTGGCACGACCTAAGATTTGCGGCGAGAGAAGTTTTCAAATTTTCCATAGTTTGCGACACATTTTCATAAGCTCTTGGCAGCTTATTGTTTTAGAAATTGTACGTATTTCATCATGAACTTAAAATTAGGAAAACTTTCTAAAAATTGGTTTAAAATATCTCCTACCTGTCTCACATAGTCATTATAAACACATAGATCAACAAAACTTATTTTTTTTAATAAAAAAAACCATGTTTTTTTACAAATTAAACTACAGTGTGAACATTGACATTCTTATCGCTCAATATCGATCTCCACCAGACAACTGTGGTTGGATAGGATCGTTTGATTGAACTGTGTGCATACCCACAAACCTACGAACTAAAGTAACTTTTATTGCTACTTTAAACGTTTTATCTCCCCTTATATTACGGAAGCGCAGTGTTAGTGCTACCATGATAATTGGCAGCTGATTACTTCGAAATACTCCGAAAACACTCCGAAAAACATTCTCCCCTTCCTCAATAGACGGAAGGATACGGACAATCAATGTAATTAACACCTTCTTACTTACAAATCCCGGAAAGAATGTAGTTGGAAGTTAGAAAACTCCATTGTTTAAACGATTTGCGCCTCTTACAACCCAGCTATAGAGCACAGTTTTGCTTGACGTTGCCTGTTTTTGCTTGACAATGAAATAGGAAGCTCTTTCAGACAAAATTCTTTAAATCATTAAAGTTTACCTTCCTGATTGGCCTGTATAAGATAAATCAGCTAATCTTATATTCAAAGATAAGATTAATATGATTAAGTGAAAGTTTAAACGTGTTCTCATTAAGATCGTCTTATTAAATTATGATTAATCAATGAATAAGTTCAAATAAGTTATTGAACTTATTTTAACTTAATCATTGATAATTTTATCAAACAAGGTAATCAATTAAAACGAATAATTTACATTATTTAAAGTGTAATATAGTTTTTGAATCAGCCACTTTGTAGAATGGCTAGGCGGATTAAAAAAGATAGCATTTTTTTTGAAAACTTATTTCGTCGGACCGATATGACTATGTGACGTTTACCCATATTGTGGAATATTAATCGTTCTTAAATATATTTTAGCCGACATAAAGTATTAAATTAAATTGTGTCGTTTTATAATTCGCCTAGCCATTACCAACAGGCTGATTCTATGATCCGGCGACACCTACATTTTGATGGAGAATATAAAATATAGGTATATCTCGTAGTACTGAACTTCTTTCTAAAATCTACTTATCAACAATTCACATACAAAACACATTGGGACACACAACAGATAAATATATAAAATTGTGTATAAAATATAAATAAAATTGGGAGCAAATTATAAAAAATCTGAACTATGATTAACTTTAAAACCAATTCATCTAAATCAATTTTAAAAACAATAAACCACGCATCTGAAACTTAAAAAAACTAACCTTACATGTGACTTCCATAAAGCTCGTAGTTTCCCGCGTCAAAGTTCCCGGTACTTTGCGGATTTCCCGGTCCTGGGGGAACGGTCGGCGGTCTCGACGGCGCGGCACACACTGAGCGGTTGTTCAATGTTCATTCAACATTCAGTCCGCTAGCTCGCCGTAATTCTTACGCAGATGTCCACGTGATTGAACTGTATGAGCTAGAACGGATTTGGACTTTCTTATTGGAAAATTTTCATCTATTTGGCGTTGACGGTTTGTTATCTGTGTCTCGCTAGCTATCTCGCAATGATGGGTTTGAAATTTCAAGTTCTAGTTACATTATCACTTATGTTGGTCTTGGCTTGTAAAAAGTGTCAGTTAAGAAAAATGTAGATTAGTAGAAGATTCAGCCAAATTCAGTTTAAAATGTTTTTAAACAAACCACACCAAATAACTGAAATTCAATCTATATATTTTTTTACATGCAATATCGATTTTTTGTGGATTTAAGGACTTTATTATAGTGAATATTGCTTACAATAGAAACTCTACACCTGTGAGACACTCTACACCTCTAAACATGTGAGTTTTAGATTTTCCGTTTAACATTGAATTTGGCTGGAATATAGGTGATAATAATGCTGGACAATTCACAAAAAGCTTGTTTAGTCTTATAAAATTATTTAAAAGAAACAATCAAAACAACAGATTCCGGTAATCCAATACCTTAGAGTTTATTCGAATAAACTTCATTGGAATTTTCTGTGCAGCTCAGAATATAATTTCACTCTGGCTTCAGAATCGACTTAATGAAATGAAGATAGAATAATTAGCCGTCCTCGTTTAATTTCCAAAGTTATTAATTGAGGCGTTAGAGTGCGCGTCGTCGTCATCTGGGACTCAAATGAACTGACTGGGATGTCTTAACCTGTACGCCAAATGACTTCCTTTGTGAGGATTATTTTCTATGGCGATGGGTTAAATTTTCTCGGTTTCCTTCCTTTATTTGCAATTACGTATAATTAAACCTATTTAAAGGTGAAAGTTTGGCTGTTAATTGTTTGATGTTATAGTTAATATTAAAAATTTAATTTTCATCCGATAGGTTATTTGGTGTTTAATATATTTCAGAATATTTAAGTAGTAAATTAAGTAGAAAATTAACTTTTTGTAGAACTAGCGGTCCGCCCTGCTCCGGACAGTTATTTAACAATAATTTCAAAGATTATTAATTTTGTAAACGTGTTGAGTTACTTATTTGAAATTTCCACAAGGATCCCTGACTTTTTTGAAAATATTCTGTAGTCTATGTTCATCAAGGATAATCTAAAATTCCAATGGTGATGGAGTTAATCAATTTATCAATGATCTAGTACTTTCGTAGGCTTTAATTCAAACAACAACAATCAAATATTCCCACTTTAATATACTGGTATAAATGTACTGGTAGATAGATGACTAAAATAATTTATTGTCCCTGGAAATTACTGTAATATTCATGACATGCGGATTGAAAACAATTATATTTGGCAAATCATTTTGATTTAATTAAAACCATTTCGGCATGATTATTTATCATTAATGTCTCGAAAATCTGAAGATTCGACTACGTTTAGACATGTAGTACATACATACACCCTGTAGTAATCCTGACTCGATTAAACTACTTATTTATCACATTATGAAGAAAATCTCAAACTCTGAGACTAAGTTTAAAATTGTCCTCCTAGTCCTAAGCAGTGTTTCTGCTTTTGACGCAGAAGACGTCGAGCACATGCATAGCATATCCGCCCGATTACATCTAAACTGTATTTATGTAGGTCGTAATTACACTGACCGCAATGTTCCATTACTAAGCTACGGTTATTACCAGCAAAAATGTTATTAATAAACTCTTATTGTTTATTGTATGGATGAACAAAACATTAATTAATTAAAAGTAATTGTGTATTCAAGCTCATTTAAACTGAGAAATCGTATAAGCTCATCAATGCTACTTCTTCTTTGGAGGCTCCAATGGCGCGTTATAACCATCGTGGAAGTTTTCCATGTAAGTCCACGGAGATTTAAGATTGAATGAACGCATCTCTTGAGCAAACTCAACGGGCTCATACACCAACTTTTTCAATTCGTCGTCGTACCTGACTTCAGTGTAGCCAACCAACGGGAAGTCCTTTCTGAGTGGATGACCCTGGAAGCCATAATCTGTCAAAATTCTTCTCAAATCTGGATGATGGCTGAAGACTATACCGAAAAAATCATATATTTCTCTTTCGTAAGCAGATACTGATTTCCAAATATTAAAGGCTGAGTGAAGTGGGGTCAACTCGTCCGTGTAAGTTTTCACACGTGCTTGCGACCAGTATCTTAAACTAAGGAGGCAGTAAATGACTTCAAATCTGTATTTCCGGCTGGGTACATCAATTGCCGTGGCGGTACTACAAACGTTGAAGCACGCAAGCTGATGACTGTGCATAAATTGGAGAACTGGATTCAAGCCTTCTGGCACTACCAATATCTCCAGTTCATCGGTATGCTGCATTTGTATCTTTTGCACGTATTTCGGCATGCATGCAGCTGTGTACAGACCGAACTCGTAAAGTTTCTGTCTCTTCGGATTGTCATGTTTCCTCAAAGTATGACTTTCATACTCTATTGGCTTGAGGCAGAAAGGGTTTTTAGCTTCAACGTCTTTGCATTTTCTCAAAATCTGAGATGCGTGCAGTTTGCGTTTGAATATTATAGAAACACTATGTTTAGTAAAAGTTAATAACATTTTGCACAAAAACGGTCACGAAAAAAAAGCATTTGACTTGATTTAGCTTTTTAGGCAGTGACAAGCAATTTATCCATCTCCTGTCAATCTATGTTGTGCTTATAGGTTAAGGTTTTATCCTCGAATTATTGTACTCGTACTTACATTATATCATTATAATGGTATCATATTATTTGGTACTTTTTGTGATGCGATTATATGCTCAAATCTTATTAGAAATCATCAACATTCATATACATACGAGTATATTTATATCTTATGACACTACTTTTTTTAAATCAGAAGATCCAAATTCATAAGAAGTTTAAAAATGCATGCAGTTTTAGTTATTTAAATAATTGAGTTCATAATAATGTAGAGGAATTTACGTTTTTTCTCACAGTTTGGTTATGGTTATACATTTCCATCTCAAATAAATACCTCGTATAGGTCGTCGCTACACTGCTTTCTTTAGAAAAACATAATGGTATGCAGTTCATAGCAGAAAAATAAGTAAAGGTACATATTCCTTAAATTATATAATATAATGTGTATGTCTAAAATACTACCTCTATTATAAAGAGGAAAAAAAATATTGTTTGTTTTTATGGATTGAGTAGGCTCGGAAAGTGCTGGACCGATTTGAAAAATTATTTCACCCTTAGAATCCCACATTATCCCTGATGAACATAATTATCTATTTGAAAATATTCTATAAGTAGGTACAGACAGAAGCATTAATTGGTAACCCCCCTAATAGCTAAAGTTTACATTGCAAATCACTGTACGATTTACAAATCTTTTACTCAAATACTAAGAAACAAAAACGTAACAGCCAGTGGGAATCGAACCAGACATCCACATCGCTCACATGACAAGTAATGCACGCACCAACCAACTAAACCAACGAACCAGTTATCAGAGCGTCGAAATTTTATGTTATTAGTGTTCGACAGCGGATTTTTATTTATGAGATCTCTTTACACTGGATAAGAAAAAAAAAGAAGTATTTGAGGGTAGATTTAAATATAATCTTGGTGAATAATGAAAAGGTCAGGTAGCCATACTCAATTCCAGTCTTGACTTACTGGTTTGAATCATAAATGAATTGAAGAATATTGAAGGAAATTATGCAAATTAAGAATTTTGTAAGAACTAAGATCGCGGTGCTATTCGAACAGCAAATGAGTAATCAGGAGATTGCTAGTTAGCTTTGAATTACGGTAAGTTATCAACTTATTATTCTTGTGTCATAATCATTACGAAACAAATACATATTTTTTTTTAGTAAAACCTTGTTATCTTTAACTTCATTTAAGTATTGATTTGTTGTCTTACAGATAAAAACCGTGCGCTTAAGTGTAATGTGGGGATGTGAATGTAAGAAGCAATGGCAGATAAACAACAGGAGTGTATTACAAATCAGTGAAGTCGCCACAATAATATTGTTGACATTCAGACTAGTTCGCCTTTTGCATCCACTCGTTCTACTGCTCAACAATATTTCATATCAACATCAACAGAAGGCATTTGCATGCAGCTGATATACTTACACAATTATCGAGCAGCAAAAATAGGACTGTTTGCTGAACTCCATCGTAGGGCATGAATAACTTTAGGTAAGTGATAATACTGATAATTCTCAACAAATTCGAACACTTTTATCTATGATTATTTCATCATAATAATGATATTTTTAACAAGTTAGTATTTACACGAACTAAATTAACATTATAACAGTTGACTTTTTTTTTCTTTTTAGGTTTTGGAGATGGATATCCTCTATGGGTCCTGGAGAAATAGTAAAAATAACTGGGCACATGAATGACGAGCTTGAAAGTGTTGAAGGTTACTACGCGGATCGCGTATCCAGAATCCCAAATTTATTTTGTCCATGATAATTGTGCAGTGCATCGTACGCGGATGGTTTCTCAAGGGTTGTTCATCTCTACAAGGCATTACTGTTATTTCTTGGACATCTAAAAGTTCGGACCTAAATCCGATAGAAAATGTGTGGGGTCAAATGGTTTTAAATTGAGATCCGATCCGTTAGCCCTTAAGCTATTAAGCGATAAGTATCACTAAATATAAAGGACGATAAATATCACTACCTACTAAACCCTAATGTAATTTTACCTTTTAACATTGTCAGAAAAACTCCATTTGACCTCATTTATTTTCAAAACTACCTGATTATTTAGTATTCCATGATTTACACGAGATCCAAATTGTTTAATTCATTAGATTAGCAAAGTAAACGAAAATCTAATGAAAACATGTGTATTCTCGAGCACTAAATCGAAAATGGAATATTATTTTTCAGGATAGGAAGCTATTTGTAAGTAGGCTAAATAATCAAATAAAACATTAGTTAAATTTTTTGTGTTGTCGTTTGTGTAGGCAAATTTTTGAAAAAAATAAACGTAATTGTTTACCTGAAATTATTATTATTGTTTTATTTTATCAATTACTTTAAATTCATACTAATAGACAAAAACTTCACTATTACACATAAATAAATGACATTACATTACTAAAATTAAGTAGTAGTTAAAAAAACAAAAACATCCACTGCAAGGATTCGATGACGATCATTACGATGTGCGGTGACAGAATCTCGGTTAAACTAACCACTACACCATAGTTACACTTACATGTGATACAGGCTCGAAATTTCAGTATCGTTACTCCTGATAAAAGAAATGTAGGTGTTGAAAAAAACATTTGTTTTTTATTTAAACAATTAAACAAACTTTATAAAAAAACAAAAATAAAAAATAATGTAAATTAAAATGAATATATAAATCTTCACGGGTTTGAACCTACATGCTACTGAATGATAACTATGACATATTCTGTGAGGGGGTTACCAATTAATGCTTCTGTCTGTACCTACCCTAGAATATTTTTTTAAAGTTAGGTATCAACATGAACACTTTAATAATGTAACCAACATAATGTATGTGTGTGTAAAAATTCATAATTTTGATTCTTTTTTAAATACTTGTGCAAAGCTGACTGCTAGCCGCACATAATAATTACAAAGAAGTATTTATTATTTAACAAATTTTAAGGACCTATTATTGATTCTATGGATACTATTAGCCTCGTCTATTCCCCAACATTCAAATACCTAACATTTTGCCAACAACCAACGGCAGCACCGTTGTTAGAGTAAGTCTCGCACTTACCTCAAAAGTTTCGCTTTTCCAGTATGACAATTATAATAAAAGCTCCACCGGTTTTATCAAATTATGGAGACAATCTGCGGCCTGGAGAAACACAACGTAGGAACAAGGCTTTACTCTTCGTACGGATGAAGTTTTCGAGAAGTTTCGACATGTGTCCCGCCAGACTAGCGCCTACCAAGGTATATCTACTCTTTATTTGAAATAGCATTGTTTTGAGATTTATTTCTTCATATCAAAGATAGAGAAACGTCCATATATACGAGATGATTTGATTTTATATTGTCTGTTTTTGTTTTTTCATCACATCATCATCATCACCAGCCTATAGGTAATATTATAGTCCACTGCTGGACATAGGCCTCCCCTAATGAGCGCCATAGATGGCATCATTATGTTGGGGTTATTGCCCATAATCCCCACGCTGGGCATGCGGGTTGGGGATCGCAGTTCGGTTTAGTTGTTCTGCGGAAGGCGCTGCTGCCCGCCCCCCGGTGTGTTTCCCTTAGTCGCCTCTTACGACACCCACGGGAAGAGTTGGGGTGGTGAAATTCTATGCCGGCACCACACGGCAATATTATTTATATTATTTATTATAGTAAGTTATTGTAGATAGTTAATATAGTTGATTTTATATTACTAATCCCATAAATACAATACAAGGCAAAATAAAATCTGCATATTGTCAATTGTGTCTTGGTTATAAATGGATGAGAGTATGCGTTTAAGTCTATCACCCCTGATAAGTAGGTTTATATAGAAAATCTCAATTTCCACGCAAATATTTGGGATAAAATTTATTTGTTGCCAAAGATATAAAACAAAACTCGCCATTTATCTTTTCCAGTTCCATATATAAAACAGAAAGCTCAGGCTGCACTTGATTCAGTGTTTCCCGCCAACCAACTCCAGATTGTGCGCCACAACACCGCAACTTCCGGCTTCCGGTTTGGCTGCGCTTGCGCGTTCCAGACATGACGTCACACTAGTATAACGTCATACATGTCAAAGAAGTTTTAAAAAGTAGTCGACAAAGAGTTATGTTTTATTAAATAAAAATAACAACAGTACATAGTTCTCAAATCTTATATTAAACGCCGGAAAGGATTTTATGCAAAGATGGTTTCCGAAATTCAGACACTTCAGAATCATTAACCATTTATTTACCTAGACATATTACTAAATAGTGAAAATAAGGTACGGATTATGTACAAATGTGTTTGATTGTGGTTGTTCAAATGAAACGTTTTTTTGGTCACCCACGCTTCTGATAAAATTTGCTTCATTAATTATAACAGCACGTGCTCACTCCAAAAATGTTAATTTCACAAATTGCCAGTATTCATACCTCAATATATGTAATGCAGAACTAAAGCGCACGGGCGAATGTACAGACAGAAGCATTAATTGGTAACCCCCCTAATAGCTAAAGTTTACATTGCAAATCACTGTACGATTTACAAATCTTTTACTCAAATACTAAGAAACAAAAACGTAACAGCCAGTGGGAATCGAACCAGACATCCACATCGCTCACATGACAAGTAATGCACGCACCAACCAACTAAACCAACGAACCAGTTATCAGAGCGTCGAAATTTTATGTTATTAGTGTTCGACAGCGGATTTTTATTTATGAGATCTCTTTACACTGGATAAGAAAAAAAAAGAAGTATTTGAGGGTAGATTTAAATATAATCTTGGTGAATAATGAAAAGGTCAGGTAGCCATACTCAATTCCAGTCTTGACTTACTGGTTTGAATCATAAATGAATTGAAGAATATTGAAGGAAATTATGCAAATTAAGAATTTTGTAAGAACTAAGATCGCGGTGCTATTCGAACAGCAAATGAGTAATCAGGAGATTGCTAGTTAGCTTTGAATTACGGTAAGTTATCAACTTATTATTCTTGTGTCATAATCATTACGAAACAAATACATATTTTTTTTTAGTAAAACCTTGTTATCTTTAACTTCATTTAAGTATTGATTTGTTGTCTTACAGATAAAAACCGTGCGCTTAAGTGTAATGTGGGGATGTGAATGTAAGAAGCAATGGCAGATAAACAACAGGAGTGTATTACAAATCAGTGAAGTCGCCACAATAATATTGTTGACATTCAGACTAGTTCGCCTTTTGCATCCACTCGTTCTACTGCTCAACAATATTTCATATCAACATCAACAGAAGGCATTTGCATGCAGCTGATATACTTACACAATTATCGAGCAGCAAAAATAGGACTGTTTGCTGAACTCCATCGTAGGGCATGAATAACTTTAGGTAAGTGATAATACTGATAATTCTCAACAAATTCGAACACTTTTATCTATGATTATTTCATCATAATAATGATATTTTTAACAAGTTAGTATTTACACGAACTAAATTAACATTATAACAGTTGACTTTTTTTTTCTTTTTAGGTTTTGGAGATGGATATCCTCTATGGGTCCTGGAGAAATAGTAAAAATAACTGGGCACATGAATGACGAGCTTGAAAGTGTTGAAGGTTACTACGCGGATCGCGTATCCAGAATCCCAAATTTATTTTGTCCATGATAATTGTGCAGTGCATCGTACGCGGATGGTTTCTCAAGGGTTGTTCATCTCTACAAGGCATTACTGTTATTTCTTGGACATCTAAAAGTTCGGACCTAAATCCGATAGAAAATGTGTGGGGTCAAATGGTTTTAAATTGAGATCCGATCCGTTAGCCCTTAAGCTATTAAGCGATAAGTATCACTAAATATAAAGGACGATAAATATCACTACCTACTAAACCCTAATGTAATTTTACCTTTTAACATTGTCAGAAAAACTCCATTTGACCTCATTTATTTTCAAAACTACCTGATTATTTAGTATTCCATGATTTACACGAGATCCAAATTGTTTAATTCATTAGATTAGCAAAGTAAACGAAAATCTAATGAAAACATGTGTATTCTCGAGCACTAAATCGAAAATGGAATATTATTTTTCAGGATAGGAAGCTATTTGTAAGTAGGCTAAATAATCAAATAAAACATTAGTTAAATTTTTTGTGTTGTCGTTTGTGTAGGCAAATTTTTGAAAAAAATAAACGTAATTGTTTACCTGAAATTATTATTATTGTTTTATTTTATCAATTACTTTAAATTCATACTAATAGACAAAAACTTCACTATTACACATAAATAAATGACATTACATTACTAAAATTAAGTAGTAGTTAAAAAAACAAAAACATCCACTGCAAGGATTCGATGACGATCATTACGATGTGCGGTGACAGAATCTCGGTTAAACTAACCACTACACCATAGTTACACTTACATGTGATACAGGCTCGAAATTTCAGTATCGTTACTCCTGATAAAAGAAATGTAGGTGTTGAAAAAAACATTTGTTTTTTATTTAAACAATTAAACAAACTTTATAAAAAAACAAAAATAAAAAATAATGTAAATTAAAATGAATATATAAATCTTCACGGGTTTGAACCTACATGCTACTGAATGATAACTATGACATATTCTGTGAGGGGGTTACCAATTAATGCTTCTGTCTGTACATAAATTATATTAAAATAGGGGTCCTAACCCACGTCCAACTCGTTGGGCTGCATTTAAATATTTAAAAGTGGAAAAGGGGATGTAGCTTGTCCGCTAAAAGGTTCAGAGATTGTTTTGAGGAGTACAAAACAGCAGATTTAAAAAAAAATCCTAACCCTATAATAGTTTCCTGCACCTCTTTGGGATTGCAGAGATATTCCATGAAACCACGAAAGTACTCGAAAAATATTAATTTGGTTCAAATAGTAACATTTGAATAACTGCGCCAATTTTTAAATATATCTATGAACTTTTACGATCAAGTCAACTTCCAAACAACCGTAATATTTACTTAGAAACCATGATGTCACGGAGTAACATACCCACGTCAAACCAATAGCACCCAAGTAGCACCCCTTGTTTTCGTCAGAGGCTAACGCCTAAATACCTACTCAAACGCAAATCTGATTAAAGGACATCACAAGTGACACATTTTCAATTACAACTGACAAAAAAGTACAGCTTGAGACGCACTTAAATCCGTTTGAGTAGACTCAACCACAGAAATTGGGCATAAGTTGTTCTTAGTTATGACGTCAGATTTTATTGCTCTGAAGATTAACTACACCAATCTGCCCGAAGTCTGTTTGAGTAGACTCAACCACAGAAATTGGGCATAAGTTGTTCTTAGTTATGACGTCAGATTTTATTGCTCTGAAGATTAACTACACCAATCTGCCCGAAGTCTGAATTATTATCACAAACATATTCAGCAACTGTATCTCACGCCGCGTCCTGTCGTAGGCGTTATCTAATAACACCTAAGTGGTTTTGTGCCTGATTGGAATGCTGGCTTATTCCCTCATATAAGCGTAGGTGTACAAACGTGAAGGTCTGTAATGAAATCATCCTTCTCGACCTTCTAAGCTTCTCAACCACAGAACTTGGATATTCCTAGGTCTCAGCTAACACCTACGTAATAACTTAATGCGTCTTTAATCTTACTTTCTTAATCGTGTGAGTGATACCGAACCGTCACGCTCAAATCAGTTACGCTGAATCGGGTAAAGTTGGTTTAGTCGGAATCTTCAAATTTTTATAGGTTTTACTTTAATCTTCAGGTCATCACGGGTAAGATAATTCTCGCCCGCTCAACATCCAATCAAATCCTTTTTATAGTTTTTATTTAAATAAAATGATCCCTAAAAATGTAACTGAGGGGTTCACTTTACTCTGGTTTCGGGTGAATCTTCCTTTCCGGCCGCAAGAGGCTGCGGTGGTATACTCTAATCTAAACGGACGAGTTCTTTAGAGCAGCCTTATTTATATACTATTTAAAATTTTGCTGAAGTCCTTAAATAAATACTCATATAACATTTATTATATTGCATTCGATATGGGCACATCAGTGTCTACTACCCCAATACAACACAATTTTTTAATCATAAGCTATTTAGGGTTTCGAATCGCTTATGGTCTCGCTTTTTTTCGGTCCTTTTTTCAATGATCTTAGCAGCTATTAACTTGAAATTCAAAATAATAGTACATTCCTTGCTAAAAAATTAAAAATAAAATAAAAACAATCTGTGGATACCTACGTATTAAAAGAGACAAGTAAGGTGGTATTAATGGTTTGTGTGTAAATCTAAACCATTTTTTTATTATTTTCGAAATATTTTGAAAAGAAGTAAAAAAACTTGGCTTTAGTAGATACTCCAATAAATTATTCTCTCGCTACATTTCGTTTTAAATAAATATGCTTGAATCTTTTTCTCACAATGTGGTGGTGCAACTATATTTTTTATTTAGCGGTAATGTGTTTTTACCACTGTAAACGAAAATATTCTGCAGATGCCCCTGTAAATTAATATGTCTGGGTAGTAATAGGTCATATAAATCGTACTAAGTTTATAGTTTTTGCTATAAAGCTTTAGTTTAGTTTATAGTTTACTAGCGGCCCGTCCCGGCTTCGCACGGGTATTAAACAAAAATTTCAGAAATTATACACACTAACACGATGGGTTTCACAGTTTTCATACGGATCCCTTACTTTTTTAACAGCATTGGGACTTTTGACATTGACTTGCACTCCATAACTGACATTGGCCGTAGAGAAAAAGCAAGCACCTTGCGCTATATATTCAACCTCTTTTTCTATTCAGACGTGCCATAATAGAAAAGGAGGTTGAATATACAGCAGACGGTTAAATTATTGAATTTTTCATGCGAATCCCTAACTTTTTGAAAATATTATATAGCCTATGTTCATCACAGCAAATTTAGGATTCTAATGGTGAAAGAATTTTTCAAATCGGTCCAGTAGTTTCGGAGCCTATTCAATTCAAACAAACAAACATACAAACAAACAATCAAATCTTTCCTCTTTATAATATTAAGTATAGATACGTCACATAAATATATATTTGTGAAGCAAGCGCTATTCGTAAAATATATACATTTTTCTGGTTGGTCTCATTTTAAATCCTAATCTTCGGCGCGACACTAATAAACGAACGAAATAATATTGTACTCTATTCTAATGAATAGAGGACGATCTTATCAGTATTGCCTAAAACTGTTTATAGAGTAGGTATCGATTCTTTTTACGTTCAGTTAATCGTGATAGGTTTACACCTAACCACAGCACTTAACTATGTTACCCTGGCCTTAATTGGGTTAAATAAAGTGAATCTAGCCATCTTTTAGTGAATAATATCTTATTTAAGTTTAGTTTATCGAGTATCGTGGTCATTTACACCTTACCACAGCACCTAACCATGTTACCCTAGGCTTAAATAAGGTGAATCAAGCCATCTTTTACTGAATAATATCTTAGAGTATCAGGAGATTCTCAGCAAACTGCCTGTGTAGTTACCATAAATTTCAAGAGTTATCTATACTAATATTATAAAGAGGAAAGATTTGATTGTTTGTTTGTTTGTATGTTTGTTTGTTTGTTTGTTTGTTTGTTTGTTTGTTTGTTTGAATTGAATAGGCTCCGAAACTACTGGACCGATTTGAAAAATTCTTTCACCATTAGAATCCTAAATTTTCCGTGATGAACATAGGCTATATAATATTTTCAAAAAAGTTAGAGATCCGCATGGAAAATTCAATAATTGAACCGTGCGTTGTATATTCAACCTCTTTTTCTATTATGGCGCGTCAGAATAGAAAAAGAGGTTGCGCACTTCTTGCTTTTTCTCTACGGCCAGTGTCAGTTATGGACTGTCGAGTCAATGTCAAAAATCCCAATGCTGTTAGAAAAAGTAAGGGATCCGCCGGATCCGCATGAAAACTGTGAAATCCGTCGTGTTATTGTGTATAATTTCTGAAATTTTTGTTTAATACCCGTGCGAAGCCGGGGCGGGCCGCTAGTGCAATAATAATACTACATGGAGCTAAGGGGCTATATGTGGTCAGAGAGAGGTAGTTTTAGTCTTAAAATAGTACCAACAAACTATTATAGCTTTGGTGTGGTTAATAGTTCTGTAGGGCAAGCACGGGCTTTCTAGTCTATGGTAGAATAGACAAACATGACGTCACTTTGTCATCGAATGCGTAAATTATTTGAAATAAATTTCTTCAACTTCAAAATGTACGCAATGTATGGCAATGCGATGTCATTATTGTCTATACTACCCTAGAGAACAATCCCCGTGCTTGGCCTACAGTATGATAGGAATACAAAGTTTGTACACTTATATAGGTAACATTTTATTTTAGACAACCTCTGTGGCACGGTGGGCAAAGATCACCCTGCGAAGCAAGAATTTGCGGTTTCGATTTCTCAGGATAAATATTTGTATGATATGCAAAGATCTTTTCCGAGTGTTCTGGTTGTATATACACATCTCTGGTATACACATTTCTGGTTGTAGTACAATACAAAATAAAATAAAAGCATCAACACTGTACATAATGAAAAATGTCTATGGATTTTATAAAATATATTGTAATAATTATTTTATAACTGTCGTCTAGTACTCATAACACGAGCTCTGCTTAGCTTCGGGCTAGATGGTGCTCGGTAGACTGTCAAGCATTATTTAAAAAGGGATTTGTGATAGGGTCCAGTTCTCTGGTACGGAATCCCAAAAATTAGGCATTTTTTATTTACCTCATAAGTCGACCCCTCAACTTTGACGAACTTTCTATAGATCTCATAGTTTTTGAACTTGGCCATACAACAAAATCCCATCTCAAAAAGCCACCTCGTAAAGCAACAACAGCAAACCGTGATAAGTAAACCCGATCCTAAATAAATTTAAATCCAATTTACAAAAACTTGCATAACAAACTGGCGTGGTTGCAAATCTGTCCGACCTTATCTAGTGTCACTCGCTTGTTCCAAACAACTTAAGGCTCTGGCGACGGATAAGTTTTCCATACAAACGTAGTACGAAAACTGATTTTGTAATTTGAGCATATTATCACGACGATTAGCTATTATCGGTATTAAAGTAAAATTTATATAGGTTTCTGCAATATTTTTTTTCGAAATACTTTTTACATTACAGAAGACATGTTTTCTTAGTATTTGTGTTGATAAGTACTTATTTTGATAAAAGCTATTCGCAGGAATCAAAATAATTAGCATTCTAATACAAATAATAGGAAAATAAAAAAATATTCTCAAATTGCAAACCACTTTGGTACTACGTTTGTATGGAACATTCATCCGTAGCCGGATCCTTAACTCTTTGGCTTACTTTTTTCTATAAATGATGTTAACGATGCGACTTCTTTATCACCCTTTAAGCGATAAGAAACATTTAAACGATATTAAGGGGAAAATTTCGGTAAATTTTGCGGTAAAACGAGCTCCTAAGAAAGTAGCTTTAAAAGAAAGCATTGCATTATGCTTCAGTGTTTATGGCAACGAACATATAACATATGAAATGGACTAAATAACTGATTCCAATAGGTGATTAAAAAATAAATAATGCTGGACAATCCAGTACCCATTATACAAGATCTGCTTAGCAAAGGGCTTGATGACACTTTTTGGAATTTTCCAGCATTTTTTATTTATTTTTATTTATTAGTTCACAAAACAGAGTGATATCCATAAAAAATACAGTAGTTAGATTATTGTTACGAACAAGATTTTACCCAAATATGCAAACATAAACTACATACATAGTAGAAAAACCTAAAATTAAAAATTTAGAAATATACAGACAAATTACTACAAGAACAAATAAAAATTAAATTAAAAGGATAAAGATTATTTAAAATTGTCGTTGGAATCGCAAATGTCCAAGGCATTGTCAATGGAAGCTAATTCGTTAAAAGACGACATGCTCTAAATAATGGGGCATTGTACGATGTGTTATTTTTTAACGTGCGAAGTGAAAATATGGTATTATATTTATTTACTCATTTGGCCACTGTACCCGAAACGGTACTAAATGTTTTGAATATCACAAAAACATAAATTATCAGATTACTTTACTGAATAATATAATGCTACAAATCATCAAATGTTAATTGTTCTATAATTAACATAACCGGGTGATAATATTTGCCTTGATAATATAGCCCCAAGCTAAGCAGAGCTTGTGTTATGGGTACTAGATGACTGATATACGTAATACAATATTATTAAATAGATATATATATTTTTACTATACATAGAAAACGACCAGAACCCCTGAACAAATATCTGCAGATCCTACAAATATTTGTCCCAAGCGAGGCGGGAATCGAACCCGCAACCTCCTGCGTCACAGGCGGACCTTCGCCCACCGCGCCACAGTGGTCGTCAATTTATCTGCATATTATAATATTTAAAACCTATACCTAACTCAATAACACGTCTCTGCATATAAATTTTCATCAGAAAATTATTAAAAATCAACCAATTATGGTTAAATCATTTCTCCATCATTGCACTTCGAGCTAGGTACTCAAAAATGCAAAAAACAATTTGACGAGCGTCAACAATTCTTTCTACCCTTGACCTAATGGTCTTGACCATGACATAATCATCATTATTATGGTGTTCCTAAATCGGTACGACGACCATTATTGGGCAAATAATCGATCGATTTGCGTCAAATTACTGTTCAGTAGCTTTATTCCTAGCAGAACGCACAGAAAAACTAAAAAAAAACAAATTTGAATTTCGAATGAATTTCGCGCCAACTCGTCGTATTAGGTACTTCAAAATCACCTTATGCGTATATTTTGTTAAAAGCCGTTGACCGTTCAATAAAGCCATTACTTTATATAGAAGAAACAATATTTCTCATGGCTGTCATCATCTTGCAATGGGAACACAATCTGTTACAAGTTTTTGTTTACATGATATCAGCTTCCAGAGATTAAAACAAACATACTCCAACAAGTTGCCTGGTTTGTTTACTTTGGCCCACTTGTTGTTGGATAAAACCGTTACAAAGCATGTTATTATAATATTTAGATTTTTAGGACTTATTCTTACTGTGCCTACTTGGATTATTGTTTTCTTTTGTTTCTCATACTCAAAAAGTGTATTATAGCGTAGCTTAGCGGGCGTAAAATTAGTGTTAGGTATTCTGGCTAAAAAAAATATTATAAATTTAACATTTAGTCAAATACAAACGGTTTCTGGTAAATGAAATGTTTGATAACAATGCAGTTTATATTTACAAGTTAGTATAAATAATGAGTAATTATAGTAGGTAGGTACATAATTTTCACAGTGATCTGTAGTATGTAAATGTTTGTCTTTTCTTTTAATTTGTATTTATATATGAAATTGGATTCAGTGAATTCAATTTTATTATTGATAAAGTTTTAAGAAATTAAACCTAATTGAGCTTAAAAAAATTGAGATATGTTTGTATGCCATCTTCAAAAAGATGACGACTATTTGTTGTAATGATATAAATTCAAAGTTCTCAAACAGCCTATTCTTTTATGCGCAACCAATCGAGCTAACATAGTTATCTACGTTAAATTTAATATAAAACCGAATAATCACCCAGCACCTGCTGGTGCACTGCAAGAATTGCAGTTAATTCATTCCATAATGAGCTAGAGGAGTGCATATTTCATCAGCAACGGGGCGCGGGGCATTAAGTGTGGTATTTTATTGGCTTATTATACAATATTCTAAGCTAAAAATCGTGGAAAGAGTACGTTTTTAATTGGGGTTCGTTCGTGGCGCTGACGCGAGGTTATTTATGACCGCTTCAGAGCCAAGAGTCTCGCCCCGCAATGCTGCGAACAATTTTTTTATTAGTCCCACCCAGTTTAACTTTCTGAAATATACACTTGAAGATTTACTCTTTGTATTTTTGTATGTATAGCTGTGATAACTAACAATAATCGTAACTATGTAATAACATTATTAATAGATTAGGAATAATATACTTACAAAATAATTATTTTCATGTAAGTGACTGTCTTTTTTGAGAATATATCATTAAACCAGATTTAAATTAGGTAATTTAGAAGCTGCGACAAGTTTTAGTGTTTTAATACGCTGCCACTGCTTGAAAATATCAATATTAGCGTAGATTTGCCAATCATCAAGTATATTTTATAGCTCCATAGGTAAAATAGGTTATATGTGGGCGGTTCTATTAACCGTCATCAGAAACAGAATCATTTATTCATAAGATACATACAATTTATAAAATAGTATGTTTCACTGTATCTTTACCCTAGAGACGTATGAAAAGTTATATATTTTTAGTTTCAAACCCTTTTCAAACCTACGTCTCTGATTTAGTTGAAAAATGTAATAATATAAATGTCAGCCATCTTGGATTTTGAAATGTACGTCTTTTTCGTAATCTACGAGCTTTAGTTAGTGGGAAACGATAGCCTTAGGTGCATGCAATCTCACAGCAAAGCTTACTTTTCTCGCCTTAGGTAAATACTCGAAATCACCTATATGAAGTTGCTGTAAATTGGTGCGCAAATGTTGGCAAAAGCTGCATGCTAAAAGAGTCTAAGCCGACAAACTCGCATCAGAATACGCAGAGGAACTGAAACCCTCACTTTAGTTGTTATGCTCATTGTTGCACCCCTGGAAAGGTACTAATTGAGCCAGTGGATACAGCATGTGGCGTCATTAGTGCACTTGCATGGGATTACACCTGTTGGTTTGTAACAGAGCTGGTGGTTTGTTTGTGACAGAACTGAACTTGTGGAATATACCTCTAATTATCTTGTGAATATGGACTAAAATATTCATAAAAGTTGGTGTTTGGTATTTACATGATGAGGTCAAACCATTAAAATATATGAATCATTAAAACTGCTTACTTTTTTATTCTAACGAGATCTTCATTATCATTAGCCTTATACCTTTCAGTTTAATTTCTTGTTTCTAAAGTAATTATATTATTTACCTTATTCGAAGAAATGGATGGGTAATATCCAATCAAGGTTTTCTGGGAGAGATAAGACCACCAATTATCGCTTTTTTCATGACGTACTGTACGTACTGTCTACTCTGTCTTACAAAGGCACTCCAAGTCTTGGCCCCATAAAGCACCAACGTTAGCGTTAGTTAAAAGTGAGCCCAGCTTTATCAGAAACATAGTTAAATTTTGTATATAAATATTTTTAGAGTAATAAAGCGAGAGTGAGTTAAGTTACTCCAAAAATAACGATACCACAGAAATTCATATCATTCCACGTAATATTTCAAACAACGCGATCCTGGCAGGCTAATTTAGCTTTCCAAACCAGCGGGCCGGCACACTGAATTCAAACATTCCTTCTAGAGCCACGAGAGGGCGCCAGAATCTATTTCACGCACATTACGCCATGACTTTATGAGTTATTGCAGCGGTAAAACTCAGCACACGTCAGTCCATTTGCTTGATTTTTTGGTTTTAGTTAAAAAACATTTTTGGACAGGATTTTTGACGCTTTGCCGGCGGGGGTTTTTACTGCGAAGAGTGTGTAAAATAGGTTACAAAATGGCTAAAATATAAATTATATCTTTATAATAACTTACCATAGTTATAATATAGGTACTAATTAGGAAAAATGTAGATCAATAAGTGAATTTTCAGGCAATTGGAGTAAGCTTAGAATAATGGTCTGTGCACGAACTGCAGTTAATAAAATCATAATGGAAAAGACGTTGTGGGCTATATAAATGAGTTATTTTGAAATAGGTGTAAATAATAACGAAACCGCGGAATGTTTGGAGCCACAAGGGGAATTTATTTACGCCACGCCCGGATAGATGGCACTACTAGTTTAACTTCAACGAGTAGTGCCTCTTCTATACGTATTTTTGATAGCTTTGGCATAGATTTTGCTAAACAATAAAAAAAATTTTCGGCCGTAGAGTATATCCATTAATAACATTATTTTAAACAAAACCCTAAAAAGATAGGTACGATCTACTATGTTGCAAAGACCATATTAAAAACTAACTTATTTCTTATCTATACTAATATTATAAAGAGGAAAGATTTGATTGTTTGTATGTTTGTTTGTTTGTTTGTTTGTTTGAATTGAATAGGCTCCGAAACTACTGAACCGAGTTAAAAAATTCTTTCACCATTAGAATCCTTAATTTTCCGTGATGAACATAGGCTATATAATATTTTCAAAAAAGTTAGGGATCCGCATGAAAAATTCAATAATTGAACCGTGGGCTGTATATTCAACCTCTTTTTCTATTATGGCGCGTCAGAATAGAAAAAGAGGTTGTATAGCGCACGGTGCTTGCTTTTTCTCTACGGGCAGTGTCAGTTTTGGAATGTCGAGTCAATGTCAAAAACCCCAATGCTGTTAAAAAAAGTATAGATCCGTATGAAAACTGTAAAACCCATCGTTTTAGTGTGTATAATTTCTGAAATTTTTGTTTAATACCCGTGCGAAGCCGGGGCGGGCCGCTAGTTTTATATAAAAGCCGTGTGGTGCCGGCATAGAATTTCACCATCATTCCGACTCTCGCGCTCGAGCGAGACGGTCGTTCGTTCCGCCAGAGCCCACGTGCTCTGTCCGTTCGACTTCTCGCCTTTGTTTGGGCCGCCGGCGCACGTGTCTCTACCTGCGTTCCGGTCCTTATCTGCGTTTGGGTCTCCACCTGCGTCGAGTGTTTCGCTTGCGAAACAAAACCAGTTCTTTTCAGAACTACTTTTCTGTTTCTTAGACTGAACAGTCAAACGTAAGCGTCCTGCTCTTTTCAGAGCAACGCTCTTTCCGAGGTTCTCGCTTTTTTCAAAGCGGTTCCTCTATCTTGTTTCTTGGGCTTAATAATAGTGAAAGCCACGACTTTAGTGGTCAACCAAGGGATACGTAACCGTGCCAACGAACTTGGTTGGGCGTTGACCCGGAGCGCCTACTTTACTTCTTCAAAGTAAAGTAGAATCCGGCTGGGCCTGGGACCACCGGCCTTGGGGAAGTACCCTCGCCGACCCCAGGTAGCGCTAGGTAGTCACACACCCCTTTCGCCCCGTAAGAGTGGTATAAGGGACACACCATTAGGTAGGACACATAGGTACACACCCCCTCCCTGTCTAACCCGACAGGGAGGGATCATACACTCATCCCGGGTGTCCCCCCCGGGATTAGGGACCCTTCCCCCCGCCCCTCAATATGTCCACAATGGACATATCAAACCTGTCGCTTGACAGTTTGCGCGGAATCCTCCGCGCAATACTCGCCAAGTATCCGACGATGCTTGACGACTTAATCGTCGGTATCCCTCCCCACACCCCCGCCCCAAAACCTGCCATTCCGGACTCTCCGGAGTCTCCGGCCTCTCAGGAGGCCCTCTCTCGCCCTTCCTCTCCCGAAACTGAGGAGATGGAAACCGGCGAGGTCCCATCCGAAGGGGACACGTCCGGATCGGACTCCGAGTCCGATCTCCCGCCCGCTCCCTCCGCCCCTGAGTCGTCTTCCGACGACGGCTTCCTCACCGTAGGTAGCCGTAAGAGGAAGAAGGCTAAGGGCCCCCCTAACTCGGCTGTGGCTCACCCAGCCAAGACCCTTAACCGCGGGCCCTCAGCCCCAGCTCCCTCCCCGCCCCCCGCGGCCCCTCTGGCCCCTGTGTCCCCCGCGACCCCCGCACCCCAGCCCTCTCTCCGTAAAGAGAGACCGCCCCCTCCGATCTTTCTCCGCGAAAAGGCCAAATGGCCTAATGTGGAGAAACTCCTTACCCTAAAGGGAATTCACTTTGTGAAAGCCCAGTCGGTCAAGGAGTCGATAAAACTCCAGCTCGAAACGTCGGACGCGCACCGACGCCTCACCTCCATCCTCCGCTCTGAAGGCATAGGTTTTCATACCTATGCTCTTGAGAGCGAAAAATGCCTCCGGGTAGTTATCCGCGGTGTCCCCGCTGAATTCAACCCGGAGGCTATCAAGTCCGACCTCCTGTCGCAGGGCTTCCCCATCAGGGAAGTCCACCGCATGTACAGCGGACGCGACAAACGCCCCTTTGATTTAGTTCTAGTCATTCTCGACCTCACTCCCGAAGGTAAGGCGATTTTCGGCCTCAAAACCGTTTGTCGCCTATCCGGTCTCTCTATTGAGGCCCCCTTCAAAAACGGTCCTCCCGGACAGTGCCACAGATGCCAGCTCCATGGCCACTCTGCGCGCAACTGTTTCGCGCGGCCGCGATGCGTCAAGTGCCTGGGCGACCACGGCACCGCTGACTGCACTCGCACCCGCGACGACCCGACCCCGCCGAGTTGTGTACTCTGCAACGCCGAGGGACATACCGCAAACTATCGCGGTTGTCCCAAAGCGCCAAGAGTCAACAACAAGGCCCGCTCACGGGCTCCGGAGCGCTACGCTCCCGCCCCGCAATATACCAAGACATCGCCAAAGGTGTCTATGGCCCCCCCGCTCCCCGCTCGCCCCCCTGCTACCTCAGCATGGGCTAAGCCTCTGTCCTATACAAGTCTAGCCCCTCAGGCGAAAGCTTGTTCCCCGCCCCTCCCCCGCTCCCAGGAGCAAACCCGCGCCCCGCAACCCCTACCTCGCCCCTCTAAGCCCAACCAACCAGCACCCGCTGCTGCGTCGGCTGGCTCAAAGGGGCCCTCCCCCTCAGGCGTTGACTTCGGCAAAGTCACTGCGCTCCTGCGCAAACTTAGCCAAGCCAAGACGGCCATTGAAAAATTGATGATCATTTCCGATCATCATGACGTCATGGCCTCCCTTGACTCCCTCTCTTTTAAGTCTCTATAATGGTTGTACAACCTGAGAGACTTAAACCCCGCTCCATTTCGTTAGCGTTCTTTAACGCTAACGGACTCAAGCCACAGAGAGAACTCGTCCACCAATTTCTGGTTAACCATCAAATTGATATTTTCCTAGTACAGGAGACTTTCCTAAAACAGGGCACCGCCAGCCCTAGGATCGCTAACTATCAAATGATTCGAAATGACAGAACGAACGCCCCGAAAGGCGGTACTGCCATTTACTTTAAGAGGTCCCTGCACTGCATACCCCTAGATCCCCCTCCCCTACAAGACTTAGAAGTCTCTGTCTGCAGGCTTGCAATGACTGGTCATCAATCGGTCATTATTGCATCCTGTTATCTCAGCCCCAATAAGACGCTTCTTCAAAGCGATCTGGAATCAGTCCTCAGTCTTGGAAGCTCGGTCATTATGGCCGGTGACTTCAACTCAAAAGATCCGATGTGGAACTGTCGTTTACGCAATCGTAACGGCCGCATCCTATCTCAATGCCTAGAATCCCTAGATCTTGACCTGATCGTACCACTGTGCCCCACGCGGTACTCTCCCATCCTTGGTCAGAGTAACGAGTACTTGGACCTGGCACTGCTACGGAATGTATCCCTTCGGATGCAATCCATAGCAGTGATGCAGGAACTAGACTCGGACCATCGCCCCGTAATAATGCGTCTTGGCCCTCCTCCCAATGACGGTCCTCCCACCAAGACAGTGGTGCGATGGTATAAGCTTGAGAGCGCTCTCAAGAATATCCATTCGCCCGCCTTGGAAAAAATCCCCGATGACATTATCTCCACCGACGACATCGCAATCGCGATCGACTCTTTGACTAGTCACGTCCAATCCGCTATCAGCGAGTCATCAAAACAGGTGCCAGCGGCGAATGATCGTCGCTGGGACCTGCCAGATGACATCAGACGGCTGATCACTGAGAAGAACGCAGCGACTCGTCGCTTTAGTTCCTATCCCTCCCCTCGTAATCGCTTCAGAATGAACTCGCTTCGCCGCAAGGTTAAGAGAGCCATTCAAGAGCACCGAAACTCCTCTTGGGATGACCTGCTTTCAACGATCAAACCAGGTCACCAGGCTTACTGGAACCTGGCGCGCTCTATGAAAGCAGATGGAGTCTCCATCATGCCCCCGCTTATACGTCCGAATCATCAAACGCCTGCGTTTGAGGATAAGGACAAAGCCGATGCCCTAGCCGAAAGTCTGGAAGCTCAGTGCTCCCCCAGTCTTGAACCCGTCGATCCTGCTCACCTCGATACGGTGAACAGTGAAGTCGACCGTCTTACTTCGCTGCCCCCTACTGCCACCCTTGACCTAGTCAGGGCGGCCGAGGTTGCAGCGATCATCAAAGATTTAAAACCAAAAAAGTCCCCTGGCTCGGATGGCATCAGCAACAGAGTACTTAAACGATTCCCTGTTGCCCTCATCTATCTCCTCGTAAGCATCTTCAATGCAGCCATAGCCACTTGTTCGTTCCCTGACGCCTGGAAGGAAGCCAATGTAATTGGCATCCACAAACCGGGCAAAAAGGCGAACGAACCTGCCTCTTACCGCCCTATCAGCCTCCTCAGTGCACTGGGGAAAATTTATGAGAGACTCCTTCTGAGTCGCCTCTGGTCCCACGTCAATGAGCACAAGCTCCTACCCGATGAGCAGTTCGGCTTCCGAGCTCATCACTCTTGTCCCCAACAGGTGCTCCGCATCACGGAGCACATCCAATCCATGTGGCATCACACCTGGCCCGCTAGCACGGGAGCTGTCTTCCTCGATGTAGCGAAAGCCTTCGACAAGGTCTGGCACAACGGCTTGATTTACAAGCTTTTCACGCTCGGTGTGCCGGACAGACTCGTACTCATCTTACGAGACTACTTGTTGAATCGTAGCTTCCGCTATCGCGTGGAGGGCACTCTCTCTGACCCCCGATCCATCCGAGCCGGAGTCCCACAGGGCTCCGTCCTTGCTCCGCTTCTTTTCACGCTGTACACCAGCGATATCCCCCGTCACCCGAAAGTAGAACTTGCCCTTTTCGCGGACGATACAGCACTGTACACATCCGACTTGAATGCAAGCCGGGTGAGTATAAGGTTGCAGGCCGCACTAGGCACACTAGGTGCCTGGTTTAGAAAGTGGCGCATAGAAGTGAATCCGACGAAAAGTGCAGCAGTGTACTTTTCACGGAATTACTCTAAGCCCAGACCCCTTACCCTATTTGGTAAACCCATTCCCTGGGCCAAGACAGCCAAATACTTAGGGGTGATCTTAGATCACCGCCTCAGCTTCAACCCCCACATTCGCGCTGTAACCAACCGTGCAAAGTTTATACTTAGCCGGCTGAACAGCCTCCTACGAGCGAAGAGTAAAATGTCCCTTAGAAATAAGGTGACACTTTACAAAGCGGTCGTACGTCCTATCATGACCTACTCCTCAGTGGTATTTGGCCATTCGGTCAATGTCCGCCACCTTCAGGTTGTCCAAAATAGATTTCTCCGCAAAGCCACGGGCTGCCCGTGGTACATGCGCAATAAAGACCTCCATCGAGATCTCAAACTCGAGTCCATTGCCCACTTCATAAAGACTGCTTCCCAGCGTCATTATGAAGCGGCAGCTGATCATTACAATCCCCTGATTTCCACCATTCCCGATTATCCCGTGGATAATCCGCCCACGAGTTCTCTCCTCCGTAGACCGAGACACGTTCTCGGTGACCCCGTTGACCCAATCACCGCCGCTAACCCGGAGGTGACGTCAACTAGTACCGATTCGCTTCCGCACACTACACACACGATCAAAAACCGACCCCGCCGGATGCGGGGTCGAAGAATTCCCCGCTTCCGCCCATAGGTGCACTTGTGCACTTAGGCGAAACCTCCATACCCTCTTGTAGCATCTGGCAACAGCCCAAGCCGAGGTTCGCACCTAAGTGGTGGCCCTTGCGCGTGTTGCCCCAACCTAACTTTACCGGTGTGGCGCCCTATGCGCCCGCCAAAAGTCCGGTAACGCTGTCATGGCCATCTGCGGTCAACAGTATTAAAGTCCATTCGAAAAAAAAAAAAAAAAATAGAATTTCACCACCCTAACTCTTCCCGTGGGAGTCGTAAGAGGCGACTAAGGGAAATACACCGGGGAGCGGGCAGCAGCGCCTTCTGCAGAACAACTACACCGAACTGCGATCCCCAACCCGCATGCCCAGCGTGGGGATTATGGGCAATAACCCCCCAAATAATGATGCCATCTATGGCGCTCATTAGGGGAGGCCTGTGTCCAGCAGTGGACTATTATAGGCTGGTGATGTTGATGTTGTATTTCTTATTGATGAATTTTCCATACGAACGTTAGGTATACCAAAATGACCAAAATGATAGAATATTGATAGACTATATTGATTGAATTATAGCTTTTATCCTAAATAATTACCGAATTTCATAGTAAACATAAAGATTGATAGGAGCAGGATAGGGGATTACTAATTCCTGTCAAAAGCAGGCAGAATCCACAAATCGGCTGCTGTTTATGAACAATGTTTTCTAGCATTGATTTATCAAGCTTTGGGGAGATTAATTTTGTAATTTCTAAGTTAGAAATAATGACCTTTAGACCGCGTGGAGGCCAACTAATCTCGATTTTATGTTCATTTTCCGTTTTTAGAGTCTATCAGATGTTTTTTTCGAAATTCAAAATGTTTTATAGGATTAGTAACTTATTAAATGTACTAGAGCTGATATTGATTGAGATTTTTCATCTAAATACTTTTATCCAAACACTGACTACGTCAGGCCTGACTACGTTAGTACATTCAATTAGTAACTAGTCTTATGAAATATCATAAATATTTTTTTGAGATGAAATCCATAACGTAGGTAATAAGCACGGCTGAACCAATTTTCATCAAACACAGGATGAGAATATTATAAAACATAAATCATTTCAATGAGTTCAATGAGTTTAGTAAATATCACTCATCTAATATTCATACATAACACAGGATCTGCTTACCTTAGGCTTAGGTGATGCTATGGATTGTCCAGTACTTTCCATATTTATTTGTAAAAGTGCCAATAGTTGTCGCACATTAATTTTCTTCTAGGGCATATAAATGAGTCATGATGTCTGCTCTGTAAGCTAAGGTACTGTATGCCACATCACCCGTGTCGAGACAACTCGGCGCCAACGTACGAACGACCCGTCGATGGCGATGGTAGCAGTGACTCCAATAGATCGGGACTTACAGGGTGATTTTAACCCCCAAAACAAAAGGGGATATAAGCTGAACGTATCAATTTGAAAGATTTCGATGTTTCGGTATAAGTGTAAATACAGGTTGTAATTGTTTTATTCTAAGTTTAACTTCTAATTAAGTTTATTCTTTATCTTTAAGTTTATTCTATATCTATCTGAATGTGTATGTTGTACCTACCTATGTATCTTAGCTTCATCAGACCAACGGATCAAACAATTTTGGTTGTTTTTTCTTATCTTATTGAAATGATTTATGTTTTATGATATTCTCATCCTGTGTTTGACGAAGATTTCATCACAAAAAAATATTTATGGTAAGACTAGCAACTATTTGAATGGGGGCTGACTTGATCAGTGTTGGGATAACAAGATCTGTCAGTGTTCGGATAAAGGTACTTGATAAATAAATCTCAAATCAATCTAAGTTGTTAGTAAAAACCACTTAGTTACTATTCTTAAAACTTATTGAATTTCGAAAAAAACATCTGATTAACTCTAGAAACGGAATATGAACTTAAAATCAAGATTCCGTTGGCCTCCACGCGGTCCAAAGGCCATCATTTCTGACTTAGAAATTACAAACTTATACTCCCCAAAACTTGATAAATCAATGCTAGAAAACATTGTTCATAAACAGCAGCCAATTTGTGGATTCTGCCTGCTTTTGACAGGATGACGGTAATTAGTAATCTCCTATCCTGCTCCTACCAAACTTTATGTTTACTATGAAATTCGGTATTTATTTACGATAAAAGCTATAATTCAATCATTCTAGCTATACCTACCTTTTTGTCATCATTAGCGATTTTAAATTGGTTTGATAAAATCTATCACATGAATATATTAAGTTTGTGTTTACAGTGGCGTTCACTGGTACCCATGTAACGTTTGAAACCAATTTCTTTATTACCTGAGCATCTGGCCGATGCGACGTGCTCCGAGAGCTGGTGAGTATCTGGCGCAGCGCATCAGTATGGCGATGCAGCCAGGTTCTTGGGGACGCTTCCGACTGGTCTTGATATGGATCATTTGAGCTACCTACCTGTAGATCGATCTGATTCAGATTCAATAACTTTATTTCTTAAGGCTTACAAAATAAGCACTTAGACAAGTCTTGTCTTGTTTGCAACAGTCTGCAGCTATTTGAAACTTTTCAAATATAAACTACCTACTAAAATCGAAATCCAAATTGTTCTGTTGGTTAAATTGTTAATAGAGTGTAATTAAGTAAAGGTATATTTTATTATGATAAAGAAATTCTTAAACAACCATAATATTAAATAAAACCTCATTGATAAGATTTTTTATCAGTGTGTTTACGCCTTTATTTTCCTCTGTACACAATTTTTGTTAACTCACCAGTGATTATTAATCTTTTGAGAAGTAAATAAATATCTTAAACCTAAAACAAAATTAAAGTACGGTAAGGAAACACCCCTTGTGAACAAACTGGATGTATTGACCCTCAACTAACAGGTCAATGCGGAGGAAGTGAGCTCCTTTCCATGGGTAATAGCGATGTTACATCTCAAAATATAATGTGACAGTGACTAATCAGACTTGAATCTATTTCGCTTCTTTGTTACGAGGTCCTTTGGCTCTTGAAACAGGGTTCGTGGCTTAGGCCCCCAGTGGTCGACGCACCTGTGGTTGACGCCCCCGATTCTATTAATTGTATTATTATTATTATTTGCACTTTTGCACTTAGTACAGTAAATGCCAAAAGTGTATCTTACATACCGTTTTAGAGATTTTTTTTAAAGATAGTTTTAAGTAATTGTACTTTACCAATAAAATACTTCTGTCTTTAATCCTACTAATGTTATAACTGCAAAAGTTTGAAAGTAGGGATAGATGTAGAGATGAAAGATGAGATGAATGTTTGTTACTCTTTCACGTAAAAACTACTGAATGGATTTTTGCGATTGGTCTGTTGCGTGACGTTGGTAAACGGCCTGACGGTTACTTGTCCTTTAGACATTTAGATATTTTATTTATTGAAGATTAACAACGTACTGGCCTCTAAAACAGAATTTGAACAGAAGGCTACGTTCCAAACATCCTGACATGCGGCGCACGCAGCAATCAAATTTTCGTTGACAGATTTAGCAGAAGAATATGGTTTTGGTTTTCCGTGTAAAATATTTTTTTAATGTAATCTTTTCATTGATAAATCCAAACATTATGTTCACGGTTTTGAACTGAACACTTTCGAACTTGAAAACTGATATTAAAGTTTAGTGTGCCATCTCACAATGTCGAGCGAAGGTACTTCGCAAGGGCTGGTGCGAAGTAATTATGAAATGGTAAAAAATAGACTAGGGGGAAAAACATTGCTACATGCTGGATTTGCGTATAATTTTCATAGAAATAATAAACACGATAGTGTGTGGACATGTGTAAATAAAAGACATGGCCGATGTGGTGGTTTAGTGAAGTTAACTAATGAAAGCGATAATGTTCAGATGCAAAAAGGGCATAAGCCTGAGTGTAAGCCGGATTTATTAAAAAACGAGATAAAAGTTGTTATGAACGATTTAAAACAAGAAGTTACAACAAATTTTAGTCCTATACAGAAAATGTTTGAAGTGAAAACTGCAAGATTACAGAATAAAGGGCACAGTGAGAAAATTCCAATCTACAACAATGTTAAAAAAGCAATCTACAGAAGTCGTAATACATCCCTGAATGTAAAAAAAACAAGATTTACGGATCCAGCTGAAGTTGTTATACCTGAGATTTTTAGAAAACACATGTTAGTCGATTATAATGAGGATGGTAACAGGATCATCATCTTTGTATCAGAAAAAGCTTTGGAAGATATTAAAAATGTACACCACTTCTTTTGTGACGGTACATTTGATTGCTGCCCCTGTCCATTCAAACAGATTTATACGATACATGGAGATATAGGAGACAATACAGATGACACCAATATTGTGCCAATATTTTACGCGCTACTGGTCACTAAAGAAAGAAAGACATATGAGATAATGTTCAGAAAAATTAAAGAAGCTTTGATAGAATTCAAGCCCTTAAAATTCACTCTGGATTTCGAAATATCAGCAATGGTCGCAATAACTAACGAATTTCCCAATGCTGAAATTCATGGATGTTTTGTACATTTTCAAAATGCCATATACAGGCGGGCAAAGTCTCTTCGTTTATTAGATCATGAAGAGACCACGCAGTACGTTAAACTGTGCATCTGCTTAGCCTATCTTCCTGAAGAAGACATTGAAGACGGATGGCTTTCCATAATGGAAAACAGGTAAGTATTTACGCTTCAAAACTTGTACATTCCTGGTATTTTTACATTTGCAGACCAATTTGATCCAAGACTTTCATTTCAGTATTCCAGACGAACAAATAACAAAGTTCAATGATTATTTTGTTGAGCAGTGGCTTGAACCCACGGAAAAAATTGCTAAGTGGTGTTGTTATAAAGAAAAACATAGGACTACAAATTTAGTAGAGGCTTGGAATCATCGACTTACGCGCCACCTGGGGAAGAACCCATCTTTATTATCATTTTTGGAAATGATAACGATTGATATTTCTACCTACGGCACGGCACAAGCAAGGCAATATATTTATTTTAAAATCGCAATTATATTTATTGGTAAAATAATGCAACTATTATAGATAATATCTTATTTCAGACTGAAAGCTAAAAACATTCCTGTTAGCAGGCGAAAAAACGCGTCAAGAAAGAATGCAAAAATGATTGCCAATTTGACTGAGCAGTATAAAAATAAAAAAATTACTACGATCATGTTTTTAGAACAAATCTGCCCATATGTGGAAATCCGAGCAAAAAAGTAATAGCTACCCAACTAGCAAGGGAATCCTATAATAGAATACAATAGGTGAAATTAGACTTATAAAGCTTAAATTAGACTTATAAAGCTTTTAATGGCTTTTCTCAAGTATACTTTGCTTATAATAGCAAGCATTCTTACTCTCCAGAGCAAATTTACTAATAAAACTGCCTTGTAGTTTACTACTATACTATATTATAGGATAATTACAAGACATATAATCTCATAAGTGTATTGACAAAGTCTTAATAGTCCTGCGAAAATTATAGTCTTATAAAAGCTTTGTGTAAGATTTCCAAGACTTATAAAATACTTAGCTGAGATCATTATAGGTATGAGGCGATGTAGTCTTATTAAAGACGCTTATAAGATTTTTTTGAGAGTAAATAATCTTTTAAAGAAAAAAAAAACAGTTTAACAAGTCGTTCGATTTGAGATACTTACTGTAAATTATTATTTATCATAGATTAGAAGCGTTTTAAACAAAATGGAGGTTACTGAAGAACTGTACATAAAAGACAGGCAGAATCGGTAACGCAAAAGCGATCGTCTCAAGCAAGTTCTGAAAAAGCAGAAACCAGTAATTTATTAGAATGTTCCGTACATTCCGAATGTGGTATCCTTATTACCCTAATTGCATACCTACGTTGTGAAATAAAACAGATCATTATCCTGTACTGTATTTTTTGTACAAGAATCTCTTTCTTTAATCATACTTACATAACTATAAGTTGCACATACACATATTTACGTCAAAAATGTGTAGCTATTGCAGGTTTTCAAATATTAATCGAGGAACTCTAATTTGATTCAACATGGTGGTTAGGTAATCTTAACTAAGAGTAAATCAAGCGTAGTTTTACCTATTACAGTCTTATAAATGTCTTGATAAAGAGCTATTTTTGAAACATGGCGAATGATCAAAAAACAATTATGAAGTGCTTGATAATATTGTTTCACTAACAGGCTTGACATTCAATTTATGTAAGCGCGTAAGAAAATTAGCGCAAACACTGTACACTTATACATTAAAAATAGATTTGCCATACAAAATTGCATTCGTACTTAATTCTAGATAAGCATTTTTCATTCAAATATTATCAAAGAAAATAATGATAAAATAAATTAGTGTTTATTAAACACTGCAAATACATATTAACAAAACGAACTAGAAGTAGATAACAAAAGGAATACTGCTACCAGTAGTAATCTTCTCTAAGGCAATTATAGGGAGTTCAAGTCCCTCCAAATACTAGCGCAAGGCAATAATTAGACTTAGCATGCTGTAAGCTCATAACAAGAACTTGTGCTCCAATAAATGCGCCCAAATCCAGCTTTGTAGTTTACTACTAGAATGTTATAGGAGTGTTGAAATGTAGTCTTGAAGACTGTTATAGGATCTATTTTGCTACTTGGGTAATTATTAACGAAGTAAATAAGATGATTTTGGTTGTTTTCTGTTGTTAGTAGACAATTTTAGTTCATGTGTCTTTATTTATATTTTTCATAGTAGATTATTTTTAATAATTATTATTAAAAAGTTTAAAATTACAAGTTTGTTTGTTTAGATGTTTGTCCGTCTAAAACTACTGAACGGATTTTGATGAAATTTGGTATACAGACAGGGTATGAGCTGACTTGGGCTGAATGCTCCCTTGGGAATATTCCACGCGGGCAAAACCGCGGGTACAAGCTAGTACAAAATAAAAACATTTCTAATAAAAATAGTTATGGTTATGATATAATATATTAAAAGCTTATGCCTTTTATGCCTGCAAGTACATTTGATAAAAAAAATATTCGGATTAAAATAAACTGACCGGGGGCGTCGACCACAGGTGCGTCCACCACTGGGGGCCTAAGCCACGAACCCTTGAAACATAGTACATACAACATGTAGATGGCCGCCATTTTTATAAAGTAAAAATAAAGTAGATAAAAATATTGGAATATCATCATCTAGTCCCAAAGTAATGAAGGCTTATTTTTGGGTAGGTACTAGATAACTGATATACCAACTTACTATTCTTGATGATATAGGCTATATAGAATATTTTAAAAAAAATTTGGGATCAGTATGCAAATTTCAATAATGTAACCCAACGTGAATTTGAGTGGGGGTAACCCAACGTATATGGGAGGGGCTAACTACTGATAGGTAGATAATCAAAATCTGAAATCAGATCAAACACAATCTTATTACGGCATACTACACAAAAATGAGCCTGAAACCGTATAAGTCAAATAAGCTTAGATCTTTCCGAAAGCTTCTATCGTCTTTTGAATAATTCCTCTTATGTATAGCCGTGTAGAATATGAGATATAATTTCGAGACTTACCTACTCGATGTCCCAATAAAGTTTGTCTGGGATCTTTGCTGCCACATAATAAAGTATTACAAAAGCCAAAGACCGTCATTGTTGCTGGGACTCCAATCCTTTGCGCGTGGAGCGTTTGCGCGGGCGAGTTGACTGGAACGCTGGCGACGAAAGCCTCGTAAAAACTGTGGTTTAGCAATGAAATAAGGTTTTTGGTATCTTATTTTATGTAATTATAAATGGAATAGGTACCTATGTTTTAATATTTTTCGATAAAAGTGATATGGTGTTCAATTAATTAATTTTAGTACCTATACGACATTACGTACGTAGAAAATATTATAGAAACTTGTATACTACGTACGTTTACTTGAAGTTCTAGCGAAATTGACTTGGCGATTTTGCATTGTGAAGTGAATTATTTTTTTACCTTTGATTGCATGTCAATTTGTGGGAGGGCAGTGCAAATGAATTGCATTTTGTGGAATCTCTTCAGATAAGGAGGTATTGTTTCGCGACATCTGTCTCGTATTATGTATATCAGTAATCTAGTACCCATAACACAAGCTCTGCTAGATGAGCTGTGTGGATTGTCCAGCATTATTTAATCAATTTTTTTATTTAATAAAAAGGTTGAATAATATAAACATTATCCATTGCTTTATAAAATTGGCATCCACGGACAGTTTTCTTAAATATTTAAATTCTTTTACATATTTTCAATGTCTGAAGATAAAAAATAGTTTAAGTGAACTGGTTTTATTTGTGCTTAAACTTCCCATCATTAGCATGGTCTACCTGACATCTACATAACTGGTTGTTTAGCTGACGCTTCAGCAATTTTGTGCCAACATTTTTTGTCATGTAAAATATTTATAATGCATCTGAGATAATTTAACCTAGATTTTCTAAATTCACTATAATAATTCCACTACTATTAACTAACGTTCTAAACTACAGAGAGACAAAGATCTCCTTACTGCCTCAGTCGAATAGCAATGTCCCCCGGGGGTTTAGTAAGAAACCGCAGTAAACGCTCCTCGAAGGGTACAGATAAGGTTTTATGAGTTCGCCACGTCGTTGCTATGGGAAGTCCTGGAAATTTACGCGGTATAGTTTTGTTTAGGTTACCAATTACAAAACACAGTGAATACGAGTGAGCTTCTTTAGTACCTACGTTTTATATTTAGAACGTAGGTTAAGCACCAATTTTACTTTCAAAATGTTTTGACGTCTGAAAGGCATCTCTTTTAAGTTACAAATTGGATCAGAAAGCTCGCATAGACACTGCTTTCATGAAGCTATGTAATTGAATCTAACGTTTTCACAAAGGATTTTCTGACAAGACCGATCTAAGTACTTATATTTACTGGAAAAGTCTTGTTCCAGGGTCTCTTGAGATTAGGGGATACCAACCAGCTATCAGTTTAAAGCTATTTAAATTGTTAGTTTCTACCAACATTGGCATTTGTAGGGACTGATAATGATGGGCCTTAATTAAAAAGCAATTAGCTACTATTTCGCACTCGTTTACGTTTCGATCGTCTAGACCTCAATCTATGCATAATTTCAACTTTTCAAGCCACGGGGTTAGAACGGATGGACGTAAAGTATTTTTGGCAGAGATGCCTAACATACCTAAGTACATCGTAACTTTAACATATTATAATAGATTCAACCAGTTTAAAGTAACAGTTAAAGACTGATATATTATATCTATACTAATATACAAAGCTAATATATGAGGAAAGATTTCATTGTTTTTCCTTGTTTGTTTGAATTGAATAGGCAATACTGGACCATAAGATTTTTTTTTCAAAATTAGAATCCTACATTATATCTGATGAACATAATGCGATAGGATGTGAATTAAATAGGGTCCTTAAAACCAAAACGATCGAAATCGAGTTTTCTGCTATAATGAATTTTGTTTCGTTGGCTCATGTTGGCCCATGCTACAGTCAGCGTAGGTAAACGAATTTGCGAGACAACCAGACGTCAGAAACACGGTAATTCGTAGACGTGTTTGTGTTGTACGGCACAACATACACTCTGCATAAGTGCAAACTAGTTTCTGTGGTCAAATAATGCAACGTATTTAACTACCTTGTTGAGGAAAAGAGAGAGAGAGGAAGAGCGAGAGATAGAAATGATTTTTAAGAAATAAATAAAAGGAAAATAATAATAATAACATAGTAAAAAAGTCTTTATCAAAAAAATAACAAAAATATTTGTTAACATAAGACAACATAATATTCTTTTTTTGTAATTTTTTTGCAAAGTATTACAATCTAAGACTTATACGTAATTAAAATTTGACATGAACTGCAAAAATACTTAGATGTTTTGAATATCTCACTTTTCATAATGTCTTTAATTAATTGCAGTCTTTAGTTAAGTGAACTCAAAAATCTAAGTCCCATCTGATCTAGAAAAATAAATCTAGAAATAGCCTGAACCGTCCTCATCAAAATGTATTTTCTTAGGTGTTAATAGTTTTCCCTTTACACCTAATAAATGTTATTATTATTTAGCACCTATCTAGTCCTAAATTTTAGAGCTGAGTGGCTAGTATCAGTCTGGACTATAATGAAACAGTAAAATGAGTTCGTTTACTGCCTCAAATTTTTCAAAGTTGCCAAATTGCAACAAAATCACTCTCGAGAGATATTCGAAATCCATAATTGGGTAAATGGGTAATGGGAAATTGTATTGGATCGTTGTGTTGAAGAAAACATAAGAACGAAAAGCTTTCATTATTAGTCATCCGGTATGGTCGACGTAAAGCCCTCAATCTATGAAAAGACATTATAAACTATGCAAAACTCTTCCTCAAGCTTCCTCAAGTTTCGGAAAGCTCATAGACTATCATAAAAACCTTTAAATCATTTTGAGATTATTAGTTATTAGTATCCTTCAGTACTAGTTCCCCATTGATTCCAGAAACTTAACCTAATAAGCTTCTAATAAGCAGCGGAACTTAAAATCTATGACTGCAACTGTCTGCAGGAAACAATCTTGTATGAAACAATCCCTCTCACACAAACGTAACGTCGACACACTGCTCTTCGCACCAGAGTGACGTGTTCAGTGACGTCACTCGGCGTGAGCAGCAGTAATGGAATTCTCATGCTCTCCTCGCCCTCGGTTTTGCGGTGCTAGTAATACACACTTTAAATTTCCACCGGTAGGTAACCCCGCAAGCGTTCCAACAAGAAACTTTCGTAAACTTTTAAAGGGATCCAAATGGGCCTTATTTCAAACTTTGAGTTATTTTGATGCAATAGTTGGCGAAGTTCTTCGCTATATTCTGTCTCGTAAATGAGCGAGCAGTGATCTGAGTAAACCTGGACACCTGTAACTAATAGACACACAATTTTAGGTTCTGCTTTGTGGTTTGGCTGAAAAGCGCTTGAAATATTTCTGACCTCTGTTGCGCGATGAGCGAAGGTCCGCCTGCGACTGCTAGAGATTAAGGGTTCAATTTCCACTTCAGAACAAATATTTCTATGATCTGGAGATTTTCGTTCCTAGTGTTCTGATCGTTTACTTTGTATCTCTGCTTAGCTTCGGGCTAGATGTTGCTGTGTGGTTGTCCAGCACTAGTTGCTCGTTTGAAATTACCTGAAATTAAAATTGAGGCATTTTTCGCAGCTTTCACAAAATACTTACCTTTGAAAACGGTTAGGACATTTGTGTACCGCAGTAGCCGCAGTAGGTGCCTTACTCTCACTTGAGGACA
Organism: Eupithecia pulchellata; assembly: GCA_963931895.1. Taxonomy (NCBI): domain Eukaryota; kingdom Metazoa; phylum Arthropoda; class Insecta; order Lepidoptera; family Geometridae; genus Eupithecia; species Eupithecia pulchellata. The sequence goes on along the minus strand of OZ007521.1, from coordinate 6,325,404 downwards.
GTAAAACTCCGATATAAAACCACGGGTCTGTTAGCGAGCCGGAGCAATCAGGAATTTGCCATTTTATTTTCTTACCGCTGCCGCATCGCACTTGTTTAAGCGTTTCAAAGATATTGCTAATTGCAGCAAAACAGCATTCACTTCGAACGGAATGTTAGTGGTTGATTGGATTTGTTTCGCTCTCCATTCAGGTTTGATCTTAAACACACTGCAGTTCTTTTTTAGGGTTTCGAGATCGGTTTCGAAAATCTTAAGTTTATTCTCGCTTTTTTTCTACTTTCAATCTTTGATACCTCAGCAACCACCACAGCTATTAACTTGAAATTTGTCATTACGATATATTTTGTGTGCTTGAACAGATTTACACATGAAAATAAGTGACAAATGACACCTAGGATTTCCAGTAGGATTTTTCATGTCGAAATTTTAAAAGATGTGATCAAATGCTAGTCCATATTAAATTAATCTTTCGATAACAGTTTTATTTGAAACTTATTATTCGTAATCGGATAACCCGTAATTACGATGCCACAGACAAACACACTTTAATCGAAGTTTTAATTAAATAAATATAAATAAATGAATAATGTTGGACCATTCACACAGCATTATCTAGCCCCAAGCTAAACAGAGTTTGTGTTATGGGTAATAGAAAACTGATATCCTTAGTAATTATATCTATATTACTATCAGTTATCTAGATATTTTTTTATTACCTCTATACATAGAAAACGACCAGAATACAAATTACACGCCTCTTCTTGTCGAGGATAAATAAAGCAAACTAATCAAAACGCAGCCAATATTTACAAATAAAAAAAAAGAAGTAGTAAGTTTATTTTTAAACCCATCCTCAATACTTTGTTGTTGGACAAGTAGCCACCATTTATTAAATTTAGGACCCGTACGTCACTTCTACAATGGTACATGCTGAAAATCAGCGTTGTGGGGTTACTCGCAATATACAGCTGAGCATGAACCTTTTTTGATAGGTAGCGCAGGAACACCGCACTGATTACACACACGGCGGCAGCGGCCCGATCTTTCTTTCATTCTTCCTTCCTTAATCTTTATATTTTTATAATATTTATTAGGTATATTCATCTGTATGGCAACTGTATAATTCTCGGTCCGGTTAGGAACAACCCTTGGGTTCCAGCGAAACTCGTTTTCAGGGAAACACAACGTTTAACCAATGGCTACGAGGCTCCCAATATGTAGCAATTATTTATTTTCTTCCATTATTGTTTGTTCTTTTGATCATGAATTGACCAGTGTTCCATTGTTTTTCTTTAATTGATTTTTGTGAAGTTGCCTATCCAAACACCCTTCCAATCGTGAATTTTTACAGTGTTGCACTTATGTATAATCTTCTTTCTTACAGTAGGCACAATATAGTAGGTATTTCTACTTTCCCTTTGGTTCTTTTGCAAATGTAGTAACCTTACATACGCGAGTATTATAGGTTACTACAGTAGAAGTAGAGCTGGTTTTTTGTTTCCAGTGACTGATTCTTACTCTAAAAGCCTCTCTAAACTCGCGCGCGAAGCCGCTCACCATGAATGTGGATCATATTCACATATTTGTTATGACATCGGTCGGGTTCGCGTCTTGGTCCCGTAGCTTGTCGGTTTTTAGGGTTTTGCCATCGGTTGCAAAACCCTTATGGAATCGCTTTGGGTCTGTTTTGTGTTTTGAATCCTTAATATCTCAAAAACTACTGCAGCTATTGACTTGAAATTTGAAATAATAATACATTTTGTGCGCCCGCACATATTTATAGAAAAATAAATGAAAAATCAATATAAAGATTTTCCATACAAATTTTGAAATCGAAATTTTAAATGGAACGTACAAAGTCAAAAGTGGTATCAAATGAAAGGTAGAAGTTTGTAGATTTCAAAATAATTTTTTAAATTTTGGTAGATTTTATACTTTTTAAAATATTTTGAAAAAGGTCAAAAAATTACCGTTCCCCCCCCCCCTATCTCCGAAGATTGCAGAGCGATCGACGTGATATGTACCAAGTGTTTGTAGATATGGATCTATATTTTACAGGAAAAATATAGAGAAGTCTAAAAATAATAGTTTTTGAAATATGGTCAAAAAAGGGCGGGAAAATTTTCTGAAGGGCTGACTACCCCACCAAGTTGGAAATCAAATGAAAGGTATTGATTTGTACATTCCAATACAGTTTTTGAAATTTCGATAAGTTTTATACTTTTCGAAATATTTTGAAAAAGGTCGAAAAATTTACCATTCTCACCCCCCTATCTCCGAAGATTGCAGAGTGATCGATGTAAAATGTACTAAGCGTTTGTAGATATAGATCTATATTTTACAGGAAAAATATAGAGAAGTCTGTAAATATAATACTTTTTGAAATATGGTCAAAAACCTAATTTTCATACAATGGGGGCTATTTCATTGAGAGTAATATCAAATCAAAGGTATGGATTTCGACAATTCAAAACAGGTTTTGAAAATCGTCTAAATTTCATACTTAGTGAAATAGGTTGAAAAAAGCCGAAAAAAAATTGTAGGTACCAACCCACTTACCTACCCACTAATCTCTGTAGTAACTGTAATAGGAGTTCCACAGCGCACCAAAACCGTTGTTCTCAAAATTTTTGAGAAGAGATAGGTATGTATCCTAGATAATCCACACAGTATCATTTACCCACAAGCTAAGCAAAGCTTGTGTTTTGGTATTACTACGATAGCTGTTATACTTAATAAAGTATAAGTATCACATTAGATGATTTATTTTTGTGTACAGAAAAGGACTAGAACACCCGAACAAATAATCTGAAGATCCTACAAATATTAGTCCCGAGGCGGGAATCAAACAACCTCCTGCGTTGTAAGCCCACCGCGCCAAGAGGTTGTCATATACGTACCTACCTAAACGACAAAAGTTCAAAACCCTCGGCGCGCGAGTTACACTCGCACTAGTCGTACTTGTTTTCCAGCGACAAAGGTTTTGAAGATCGACGCAGGTTTAGACGCAAGTTCGCCTTCGTGTTGGAAAGCAAACACAATAAAAATTATGTCAATGTCACAGTAGAATTTATGACAACCACAATAAGGCATATGTCAGTGTCAAAGTCTCGAATTATGTCATTAGATGGTGACGTTAGTTTTGCTGGTTCAAAATGTATTCGGTCTCTTATAGAAATATGACTCGATACTTTTATTTTATTTTTATTTATTAATTTATTACTTGGCAGGTTCGAAGGCTTATATTATAATAGATAAGTAGCTTCTTTTAAGCACCAGTTTATGAATTTAGCCTTAAGAGATCGTGTTCGATGGCAATCCAAACAGTCGAAATACCAGCCATTTAATCACTCCTAAACAATCAAAAACCAATCCAACCTCGTTTCCACATTAAAGAAATGGCTACTCATCAAGTTGCCAATGTTTGGCCACAAAAATTCCGTCCAAGCATTTCAATTAAATCTTAAAAGGTTCTGAGGGAATGCCGTCGAACAAAGTGCCTCCAGCTCATTATAATTTAAGGAGTGCAGCATGACCACTGACGTTTCATTCACATTAGGGTAGTCGGAAGTTCAAGTATTACTACGACGTAGGTTAGAGAGACATGAAAAAAGATTTTTTTTTTAAATCTGTGTGAGTACATGTTTTGATAGGCTTGTGTGGCAACGTGGCAGGTGGCTTTGAAATTGCAATTCTTGGTTATGAAGTTATGATAAAATAAGTAAAAGACCAAACCAAGTAAGACAAGTAGAACTTAATTAACTACGTAAATAGATTATAATATTCTTCATTAAATAACAAACCTTCAACATAAGAGTACTTACTTACTAAAAAACGCTAAATTCAACTTACGCATTCCTGTACAGGGTTTCGTTTATTAACCAAATAAATGCTTAGAGTTAAACCTATGGAGTATCTTACATACTTAATTCCTGAATTCTAAAGAACCTTACGAGAGAACATAGAATTTCAGATAATTTCATGATTTATTCGATAAAACAACCAAGAAATTTTCCGGAGCGTGCTAGAAAGCATCACACACTTATTTCGGACAGGTCATGACGAATTTACTTCCAGGGAAAATTTAGTGAACTAGCTGCTATAATCTCTGAGTTAAACAAAAGATTGTGCAAGATTGTTCAGGTAATTAATCTCGGTAGAATTCTTTTACTCGTGATGAGCCCAAATCAAGGAAAGAACGGCCTTTAACTGGCCCGAGTTCTCTTTATTGTGGTACGATGAAAAATAACTGTTATAATATTATTATCATTATGTGGGGGTTATTGCCCATAATCCCCACGCTGGGCATGCGGGTTGATGCCATCTATGGCGCTCATTAGGGGAGGCCTATGTCCAGCAGTGGACTATTATAGGCTGGTGATGATGATGATGATGATGAATATTATTATTATTAAAATGAAAGATTTTTGATAACAAACAAAGATTTAGTAAGTATGTTATGACCGACGGGCATGAGATTTATTTATGAATCGTCTCCAACAGTCACTTTAAAACTGGTTGTTTTAAATCTCTTTTTCTTTCTCTCTCAATCTCTGTCTCTCTTACCAGCTAGTTACCCCATATGGTGGTGGGGTCAGCTTTCATTATTTATCATCATCATCATCATCAGCCTATGTTAGTCCACTGTCGGACATAGGCCTCCCCTGTTGTCCCCTTTCATTAATGTCCTCCAATTCGGTCCATCCGCGATGTCATCTTCGGTTCTTTTAAATAATAATGACCGTGAATGACGTTTTAACGTGTATTTACTATGGAAGATTTAAATGTACTGGATATTCTGGATTTTCATCGTAATCCAAACGTAGGTATCTGACCTTAGTCTGAGATCGTATGGTAAACCACAGTTGACATAATATTATAAATGGGAAAGTTTGGATGTTTGTTACTTCGTTAAGTCAAAAAGACTGAACGAATTGGGTTGAAATTTTGCATAGGTTCAGAAGTGAAAAAAATACGCATTATAGTTTTTGTTCTATGGTTTTTTCCCATATTAGGATATATGGGATAGAAAATCGTTAAATCGTTTCTATAGAAAAAACACGCGAAGTCACGGGCAGCAACTTGATTGTTTATAAAATAGTTGCCTACAAGGCTACTATTTTATTGTCGGGTTTCTAAACGAATCAAGTGCTGCTTTCGAAAGTAGCGCAAAGTTTGAAGCATCCGTGCAAATTTAAACGGACAGTTGCGATGCCGCGAGCCGAGCATGAGAATTCCATTTACCTGACTCAAACCTCTAGGTCTTAGCATTACTTGTTTTCTAAATCTCTAGCTGCCCAATCTAGTTTGCTTAGTTTGGGACTAGATGGCGCCATGTTATTTTTACATTAAGCTTTTTATCGATAACTAAATAAAAACTAATTTTGTTTGTATATTTATTAAAAATATAAACTACATCGTTACACTCTTACCTATATCTTCATTCTTACGGATAAGTATGATCTAATATATTAGAGTACCTATACAAAATAATAATTCCATAAAATGGGCAAAAAGAATTATTTATAAAACTTCAAAAACCATAGTTAAATAATTCTTTACAAAATAAGATTTGCGGAAAATCCGCTCGTCGAAGCTATACATAAACGAAATTTATCGAAAACTTTATTAACAATATCAAAACTAATTTCTATGAAATAGATAGAAACACTGGTTTATGTTATATGCCACATTTCATCCAGAAAATATGTTTGTGTGTAGCCAAGGGTGTAACAAAAACAAAATAATATGTAGGTATATAAATCGCTAATGCATGACCTAAAACCAACAGGCGAGATATCTACAGAGAAATCATTTTATCTCTTCTTAAGTCTGTTCTTAGGGACTTTAACTTTAACTTGTAACGCAAGGTCATTTTTGAAAGAATTGCAGCGTAAGTCTCTGAGCGCTCGTTTTTTTTCATATGGTGTGTTTTATATACGAACCCTCTCATAAATAATATTCTAGTCATTCAGTATCCACAACATAACCTGCTTACAGAGCTTGTGTTATGGATAGGTAGGTACTTACCCCTACCTAAAACTCGGGGCTAGATAATGATGTGTAGATTGTCCAGCATTAATAAATTTATTTACTCTACTAACCAAAATCATTCCTAATTCTCGCTCTGTCTTCTTCTATTGACCTAAATCAGAGTCATAGCAACTATTTTCAGTTAGCAGAACATTATAAACAAGAGGGTAAGACTGTAAGCAATGCGGGTAGACGGCAGAACTAAGTGGTATTCTCAATGCAACGGTAGAGGTCATTAACTAACACATACCAAATACCGATTTTCAGATAGTATAACAACTAGCTACAACCTGGCGGCTTCTCTCGCTGTTTTCTATACTAATATTATAAAGAGGAAAGATTTGATTGTTTGTTTGTTTGTATGTTTGTTTGTTTGTTTGTTTGTTTGAATTGAATAGGCTCCGAAACTACTGGACCGAGTAAAAAAATTCGTTCACCATTAGAATCCTTAATTTTCCGTGATGAACATAGGCTATATAATATTTTCAAAAAAGTTAGGGATCCGCATGCAAAATTCAATAATTGAACCGTGGGCTGTATATTCAACCTCTTTTTCTATTATGGCGCGTCAGAATAGAAAAAGAGGTTGTATAGCGCACGGTGCTTGCTTTTTCTCTACGGCCAGTGTCAGTTTTGGAATGTCGAGTCAATGTCAAAAACCCCAATGCTGTTACAAAAAGTAAAGATCCGTATGAAAACTGTGAAACCCATCGTTTTAGTGTGTATAATTTCTGAAATTTTTGTTTAATACCCGTGCGAAGCCGGGGCGGACCGCTAGTATTCTATAAAAGTATCCTACTCCAAAAACCTATATGTATGGTTTTTTTCAATACGCATTAATGAAAATTGTTATCCATTATCGTTCACTTTTTGTTACATTTTCCCTTTACAAATTTAGAAAGTTTATACAGTTTAAAATTTGTACGTTCAGGCTTTTAATAGTCAAATCCGATGGAGAGAGCTATTTTCAGATTTATAATAAAACACTATGGATGGATGCCAATATCAATATTTTAATTTCTAGATAAAGTTTTTAAACTATGTCAAGAGTAAGCGAAGTGGGCTGTTACACAAAGCTTTTGTTGCTGTTATATTTTAAATGGAATGGAAACAACAATTTTGTTTTAACTCTAATAGTAAAGTATTATTATGAACTAGGTCCCTTTTTCCCTTTTTTATTGTCACCGTTTGCCTTAAGATAGGATAGATATATTTTTCGCGCACTTTACTGACATTATAAACTAAGCTTTACAGTTTACTGACACTTTACTGATACTAAATATACAAAATAACGACACATAATTGGGAATGTTTCATCATTGACGACCACTGTGGCGCGGTGGGCGAAGGTCCGCCTGCGACGCAGGAGGTTGCGGATTCGATTCCCGCCTCGGGACAAATATTTGTACGATCTGCAGATATTTGTTCAGGGGTTCTGGTCGTTTTCTATGTATAATAAAAAATACCTATCTATTTAATAATATTGTATTATGTATATCAGTCATCTAGTACCCATAACACAAGCTCTGCTTAGCTTGGGGCTAGATAATGCTGTGTGGGTTGTCCAGCATTATTTATTTATTCAACACACAAGTTCTTCTCAGATTTTTTTAAAATGAAAATTGGTCTTTATAAACTACTAGTTGTCCGCCCCTTCTTTACACGGGTATTTAACAAAAATTATACATACACTAACACGTTGGGTTTCACAGTTTTCATACGGACCCCTTACTTTTTTAGCAGTATAGGGCTTTTTGACATTGACTCACACTTTATTTTTGACATTGGCTAGCCTCCCGCACCCCAGATGACGAAATGTGATATTTATGACACTACATAACAGACACTGGCAGAGTCGCAGTGAAAGCAGCGGGGGCGCCATAATATAAAAGAAGTTGCATATAGCGCACGAATTTTTCATGCATAACCCTAACTTTTTCAAGTAAGTATTCTATTTCTATATTCTGTCTGTATGGTAAAGGATTTTTCAAATCGGTCTAGAATTTTCGGAGCCTATTCAATTCAAAGAAATAACCAATCAAATCTTTCAACTTTATAATATTAGATTTAACTAGCGGCCCGCCCAGGCTTCGCACGGGTATTAAACAAAAATTTCAGAAATTATAAACACTAAAACGATAGGTTTCACACATGGATTTATGAAAAGTACGGATAGAATCCTGTCAAATCAAACTTGAATCTTAGCAATGGCGGAATGACATTGAGTGTCAGTGTATAGAGAGTTGCCAACAGAAGAAAAAATTACCCATATTTTTTATAAATATTCTTCCTAATAATTGTTCACTTATTAATATGAATATGTAAATTATAATGAATCATTTTAGGTACTGCTTTAGCCACGGTAATCGTGTTTATTAGACCTACTTTTTATAATTTTCAATTTACGCCAGCGCTTTATGGTGCTAACTGCAGTGAATTTTATTGTCCCACAAGAACAGAACAGAACACTGCACTTCCCGGGATTAAATAGTAACTACCCCTATTTGCTAATCGAAGAAATTTCAACAAAATCTGTTCAGGCCTCTGAGTGTGTGTGCAGAAGTAACAAACACATCCAAAGTCTCATTCCATGTCTAATTTTAGTTTGAATAAATTATTCTTTGTGCCTATTAACTAGCTGACAACATTTTCTGCCTGCGGCTTCGCATACGTTGTTCCTATGGAAATGCCTAACCAATATATAAAAAAAATTATAATTATTTAAATGTACATTTGCAGCCATATCTTATGATTGTTACTGGGAAGATCAATGAAATGTTATGTGAAAAAATATACATTATTCTCATATTCATTGTTTATTGATACATTACATTATAAATAAAAATTTATGTATGTATACCATAATGCCCGCATGCTTTTACATGAAAAATCTTCATGCACACTGCATGCTACAATAGATTTAGTGGGATTCAAATTATTTTAATTATGAGATTCACGAATTCAATTTAACTTCCAATTTTCGTCACCCGGAAATCCGAAAAAATATTGACTTTTAGTTATGCCCCACGGCTATCGTTAATCTCGTTATAACATCTGCGTAGCATGATCGTCACTTAAAGTATTATCCAAATGGGTTCAGCTATTTTGGAGGTTAGCTCAAATAAAAAACAAACATATTTCGAAATTCGTATTATATAGATATTACAAACTGAAATTCAATATCCTAATTATATTTCGAATATTATTTTATAGGTATAACCAGGATGATAAAGAAATGCCTATATACCTGATTCATAATTTAGAGTCAATAAAATATTAGAATTAAAACATTTTTAATATCCTCCCACACTTACTGGAAAATTTACATGTTTACATGTTGGCAGCACTGGCGAGATTTTGTGCTTGTAGTTTGATTTATATGTTGATTATAATTTTGCGTCAAATCGATAAAATAAGTTGGTGATATAAGAAATTTATCTACGAAATGTGATCCGGTGTTTTTTATTGACAAACCCATTGTGACTTTTGCAACATCTGACCACACAAGACGGCGTTTTCCGTTTATTTTGGTTTGTTTACAATAGAGTTCATCAGTTGGTGTCTATAGCTGTAATGGCGATGGCCAGCATACTATTTGATTGATTGGCATGCTTGCTTGATTGGAGTGCTTCATTTTATTTTGTTCTGATACTCCTTCCGAACTTATTTATAGTTTCATGGTTTCACAGTTTTCATACGGATCTTTACTTTTTTAACAGCATTAGGGTTTTTGACATTGACTCAACATTCCAAAACTGACACTGGCCGTAGAGAAAAAGCAAGCACCGTGCGCTATACAACCTCTTTTTCTATTCTGACGCGCCATAATAGAAAAAGAGGTTGAATATACAGCCCACGGTTCAATTATTGAATTTTTCATGCGGATCCCTAACTTTTTTGAAAATATTATATAGCCTATGTTCATCACGGAAAATTAAGGATTCTAATGGTGAAAGAATTTTTTAACTCGGTCCAGTAGTTTCGGAGCCTATTCAATTCAAACAAACAAACAAACATACAAACAATCAAATCTTTCCTCTTTATAATATTAGTATAGATAACAGAACCAAATAAGAACCTTATAACAATTGAGCTAACTGCAGACTGTTGACAACAGCTACTTTCGGAACGGGAGAATAATATTTATTTGCTTTAGTTATGAAGACTTTTACCGTCGATTGTGAGTAGAAAACAAAGCTTGATCTTGTTGAGTTTTGGTTTTCTACTTTCGATACATCGTAAAACTGAACTTAAATAATAAATCAGCCTGTATACCTCTGCAGAGATTTCCTGTATCACGTAGTTATCACCACCAAGATGCCTTATAAACCAGAAAATAGTACAGTCAAGTTATAAAAAGAAATACGGTATTCGTCTGTTTATTACTGTACATTAGTTATACAGCTTCCGTAGTGTCGCCTCGGCATGAAATGGGAACTAATGAGATTTTGATGTTTTTTTGACTGTGCTTTTATTTTCTGTGGTAACATGAAGACGTTGTTAGTGAAGTGTAAAGTTCCACTAGGTTATACTCAGGCTTGCAACTATGATGTAAAGATATCTGGGACACTGTTACCATACTGCGGACGAATATTTAGTTTTAGAACTTTGCCGTGTTCTTTGAGTCCCAAAATTAGTCTTAGTTATCATTAATGATGGCTGGAAATTTACTTAGCTGGGTACAAAATAGTGAGAATACTTATGATAATTTTACTTGGTAATCTAACCAGTATTTCAATAGTCATTATCAATGTAAGCGGGTTAACTACGAAGCTATTTTGCGTTGGAAGAACACCAACGTTTCATCTTTTAAGGAGGGGCTTTATCAGGGTCATCAGGGCTCACGTCGCACCCGTATCATTGCAATGAGCACAAAATAGGTTCGTAGTTAACCCGCTTACATTAATAATGACTATTGAAATACTGGTTAGATTACCAAGTAAAATTATCATTAGTTCGTCAGTACCCATAAAACAAGCTCTGCTTAGCTTGGGGCTAGATAATGCTATTTGAATTGTCCAGCAATATTAAATTATTTAATTAGAACTGAAACAATCTAGAGGTAGCTAACAGCAAACAAATTACAGGTAGCTCAACTGATTCATATCAATACCAGTCGGAAGCGTCCCCGAGATGTAGGTATACTCGTAATGTAGGTACATAGGTTTTGTTAAAACCAAGCATGATAAAGTCGTTAAATTATAACATGGAGTCAGTTTCGAAACTCGCCAACACTGCATTTCTGTTAAGTCCGGCTCTTAATCAGAGTATGTGCAATTATTAGCAGAAAGCTGAAACACACTCGTTAATTAATTAATTTCGACAAAACACTACGTAGGTACATCTACGTTTAATAAAGCAATTTCTATGCAACTGCACACAGTTCTGCAGTCTAAGTTGCGTTTTATGTGACATGAGCTGGGAATATGGAAGGAATTAACGGCAAAGGATGGGAGCAGTATCATAGAAGTGACAAATTAGAATCCAAGTTTAAGGCGTTGCCTCAACCCAAATTACCGGTATATTACCTTATTTACTAAAATGAGTAATTTTTTAAATTCATTGTGTGCTTTTTGATACCACCATTTAAAGATCCAATAAATTTTTCTACCTATTAGAATACGTTGGGTAAGTAAATCCCGCAAAACTTAAAAGCAGCGTAAAACTGAGGGACTTCAAGTCGGTTTTTGTGTGCTGAGGTTAAATAAATTATGTTGGATAATCCCCATCTAGCCCCAAGCTAAGCAGAGCTTGTTTTATGGGTATTAGATGACCGATATAAATACCTACAATATATCCGATATACATACAAAGTATGTATATTATTGTTTGATATACATACTTTATGGTAAATGGCGGGAATTAAACCCGCAACCTCCTGAGTCACAGGCGGACCTTCCCCCGCTGCGTCGCATCGGTCGTAAAACTTCATACCTCAATACTTTATTCAACATGAAACTTCAACGAAAGTCTAATTGCCAGCCACAATGTCACAGCAATGAAGTAGAAAGTAGAAAGAATACAAGAAAAATAATTATTTTGTAATAACAGCCTGGGTAATGTGACAATGAAGAAAATACTGAGCTTAGAGCATAATCTTTTCTGAGACCAGATATTTACATCGGAACGGGACAATGTTAGATTTCCTTTTTTGTTTTGTATTTTAACCTTATTAAGGCCCGTTATTTTTACGTTGAAATAAAGGCAATTTCTGAATGTTTATTGGGCAGGTTTTGATATTTGTTATAAGCTTTGTTTAATACATGTATTAAAGTTTTACTTTATATAGAGGTACTTTGGGCAGAGATACAAGGTTGCCCTTTTTGGCCATCATCTTTTTCCCATCTCTGCCTTATTTTTTTATGTATAGGTCCTATTCATTGGACGACCTCTGTGATGCGGTGGGTGGAGGTCCGCCTGCGACGCAGGAAGTTACGGGATCGATTCGCGCCTCGGGACAAATATCTGTACGATCTGCAGATATTTGTTCAGTGTTCTATATTATGATAAAAAATTCTATCTTTGTACTCGTACCTATAATATTATGTACTTATATCAAATATCTACTACCCATAACAATAGCTCTGCTTAGCTTGGGGCTAGATAATGCTGTGTGAATTGCCCAGCATAATTCATTATTTATTTATTACGGTTTTTTTACATCGTATTCGCTAAATATATTGTTTCTTTTGCTCGGGCCGGGTCCATCCCGTTGCCCTATAAAGCCGCCTCTCGGCTCGGAAATACAAAAAGGACCCTTCAGATTTACGAGCGCACTGCACACTGAGAATGAATTTATTTAGCACTGGCTAAATTTGTTCCGAATAAATTTACAGGATGGTATTATGCAAGAGTATTTATCATAATCATAAACTTTATGGGACGTGTATTGAATAAAATAGACATTGCCGTGTTTTTTCTGCCTGTTTGGAGACGGAAGGAACAGCCCCTTATATTTTTCTGCTATTACATTTTAATTTTTTCAATGGGGAGTAACACTATTCTTTTTGTCTTTTAAGGGTGTAGCGACCTCTGCCATCGTTGGCCTGAACTACAAGGGCCAGTGTCAATAGAGGTGCGCAAGAATTATCGGAAGAAAGAAAGAAAGCTAACTACCTGCCTAAGCGTTTCAAACAGTCTCCGCTAGATGTCGCTAGGAGTTTCTAAGAGTACAAAAAGAGACGCAATTCCTAGATCGCGCAAACGCTTGTTTCGGTAACAGCTAGCTCATATACGAGTACCCGACATCAACTGTCGGTCGTAAGACCACTGGAGTAAGTGCGCCAGATGGGCGAACTCCAGCTCAGGGGAGACCTCCCCCTGTTCCCAGTTGGGGGAATCCACCTTCCACCCCCAAAACTGGTGACCTTCGTCGTGCCAGCCGTCGATTACCTCGGACGACTCCTGCCGAAACCCGATGACTGGATTCCTGGACACGACTTCTTCAACAAGCAGCGCAGCACCACTCTCAAGGCAGCAAGGACCATCATCATCATCATCAGCAGCCGACATCTACCATCGTCTCTTCTCTCTCTCTCTCCCTCAAGCTACCTCCGGACCAGCAACATCGCACCGTACCAGCATCATCCCTCCGCCTCCGCAGTTCCATCGCAGCCGCCCCAGCTTCCTGGTTCTGCAGGCTTCCCCCTCCTCGATAACGCTTCGAGGAGTTCCCCAGCGGCATTATCTGGGCATACAGTCTCGACTCACCGAAGATTCACCCGGAGCACCGCACCCCGCTTAGTCCCGACTCACCGTGGACCGTCTCGACTCACCGCAGACAATAAGCACCGCGCTTCGTCCCGACTCACTGGGACACATCTCGACTCACCGTAGATGACAAGCGCTCTCCCGTCCCCAACCTGCTCGTCGCACCAGTCTCGACTCACTGAAGACTACGACTAGCTAAGATGGACACTGGACATGCTGGTATCAAGGACTTATATCGACCTTCGGTCTGGAAAGGGAGTGATGTAGCGACCTCTGCCATCGTTGGCCTGAACTACAAGGGCCAGTGTCAATAGAGGTGCGCAAGAATTATCGGAAGAAAGAAAGAAAGCTAACTACCTGCCTAAGCGTTTCAAACAGTCTCCGCTAGATGTCGCTAGGAGTTTCTAAGAGTACAAAAAGAGACGCAATTCCTAGATCGCGCAAACGCTTGTTTCGGTAACAGCTAGCTCATATACGAGTACCCGACATCAACTGTCGGTCGTAAGACCACTGGAGTAAGTGCGCCAGATGGGCGAACTCCAGCACAGGGGAGACCTCCCCCTGTTCCCAGTTGGGGGAATCCACCTTCCACCCCCAAAAAGGGTACCTAGTAAGTAAATTTTTGCAAAATTTTATATTATAAATTTTGCATAAACTTTTTCTAAAATGAGAAACCTCGAAAATTTAATTACGGCAGATCTTTTAACTATTTTTGTGTCAGGACAATGTATTCTTGCTAATAAAGGACTGATTACTTGAAATAAACGTGAGGCTATTTTACGATCATCAATCTTTTTTTTTTTTTCAAACTTGGATAGCACACCACCTTGCCTTGCTTAGATGACCTATATTGGTTCCCACTTCAACAATATCGTTCACTACCTATCTTGATACATATATTTACCTATCTTTATACATATATTTAGCATTAGTAGGAATCGTAATCCAAAGATAAGATTGAAAAGTATGATCAACACAAACATTTAGATTAAATAAAGACCGTGTAATTCAGATAGCCGAGGAGCGTAAGTACTTATTGATATAGAAAAATATGAAACTTTAGAAACATTTTGATGCCATCATAGTTATTAACTGCATTTACCATAAGTCTGACAAACAGCATTTACCATGATTACAGAATTTGCAAAAGCCGAAGAAGTGTACCTTCCAACCGGTTCGCGTTCAGATACCGTCAGCGTCTGTCGTGATCGAGTTGCGTTCGACAATCCGATGTTAATGGTAACGTTCGTAGCAAAAGACGCAGAAGGAATCTGCCAATAAAAACTTACTCCGTGGCTTAAGCTGATCATGGCGTATGACACTAAGCAGAAATATTGCAAAAGTCAAAACTCAAATAATGGTAAATAATCACATTGTAGAAAAATATATTCTAATGTATATTTAGTTCACATGCATACTTATCCCTTAGACTCTATCCGATAATGTCTAAATAATTCAACGTGAGTATCAGAAAGAAGAATACTTTGTAAACCGCATGGTAGTATTGATACAACTCGATAGAAAATCCTTTTAGCTTCATAAAATATTCTACTAACTCCTACCGTGTCCTGGACGTGCTACTATATTCTACATGCTTGATAATGCTTGTCCACAAACTACACATCATTATCTAGGTCCAAACTAAGCACGGCTTGTAATATAGGTACTAGATGACTGATATACTTAAATTTTTATTACCTATAAACGCAGAAATCCAGAACAAATAATTAAATTATGCTGGACAATCCACACAGCATCACTTAGCCCCAAGCTAAGCAGAGCTTGTGTTATGTGTACTAGATGACTGACATACATAATACAATATATTTAATAGATATATATTTTTTATTATAAATAGAAAACGGCCTGAACGAATATCAGCAGATCGTACAAACATTTGTCCCAAGGCGGGAATCGAACCCGCAACCTTCTGCGTCGCAGGCGGACCTTCGCCCACCGCGACACAGAGTTCCTAAGGAAGTAAGATAGGGTACGCAACATTTATCTGATATCAGAAAGACAATATCTGTAGAAATGGTAAAACCATCACGTTTTCACTTACAGAGATTTAGATTCCACAAAACCTATTCTCACATTGCGTATTCACGTCTGGCAGTCGTAGCTTTCTGCATTAAACTATTGTTGTTAACCTTAAAATAAGTAATGTGTTTAAATATGTTTAGTACAATCTTTTGTTTTTTTTTTAATGCTGATTTTGCGTAGCACAGTAGTTAGTAAAAATGTCTATATTGTGATGTTATGAGTCTGATTTTGTTGTAAGAGATTTATTTTATTTTATTGTGGACTTTAAAACAATTATGTAAATAGGTACCATTGTTGATTTTTTTATTTTGTTGCGGAGACATTATGTTCTTTTTTTTTTTTTTTGCTGACAAATGTAGTTTCAGTTAATAGTCAAATAAAAGTGTATAATAAGTATGCCTTTCGTTTATTTTACTAATACTTTTTTTGGTTGACTGTACTAAAATTCACCCATAGTAAAAGTGGTGTGAGTTGCAGAATGAAGAGTATAGCTTTTTTACGATTCGTCAACTCACACCAGTTGGGACAAGATTCATGGTGTGAGTTGACGAACGACCCTGAAAATTATCGCTTACTGTGGTCAATTATTATCATTTACTCATATACAATTATTTATCAATTATTTATCAACTTAAGGTGATCCGTTTTTCATACATTTGTATTTTCCCAAATATGAGCCATGTGAGCTTAATTTTACAAATAAGTAACTGTTTTTGGCATTGTTATATGTGCTCGTTATTTGCGGCAAATTGTGTTTCATTAAAGAAATTACTACATTTATTACTACATAGTATAAAACAAATTCGCTTCCCACTGATTGTCCCTATTTATGCTTAGATCTTTAAAACTACGCAACGGATTTTAATGCGCTTTTTTATAGATACAGTTATTAATGTGGAAGGTATAACAGTTGTTATGTATAACATGCACAGTGTCACTAATTCTTTATTGAGTGATAAGGAATCCATAAAACATTATAAACGATTTGATTAAATTTATATTTTGTAACCTAATAAATACATTTGAATAAAATACAACTAATAATTTAAATAACTATCTAAATCCTTAATTATTACTGTATAACAATTTAAAATTAAAAATTTTCATCAGACTCCTAGAATCCGTCATAACACATTTATATTATTTATAAATTTCTTTTAACATATTAATCATATTTTCTACTAAGTACAAAGTCTATTTTAAGTAGTATTGTTCTTTGTTTCATCACAGCCACAATTTTCCTCGGTTTATTTTCTGTTACCAAACAAATTACGAAGTCCACAAGAGCAATCAAGTACTTTACCAAGGTAAAGTTTCTACAGTTTTTCGGTTAGCTCCATTTCCTTCCGTTCTTTTTCATGGGTCCGCCGTTCTTGTATCCATTGCAATAGCATGTCAGGTATCCAAGTGACAAGCAATATAACTAAGAGGAAGTTCTGTGCAGTTATGCATATGATATAACTTCCCGTAAAGTCTCTGATCCAACCTAGGAAATATCCGGATGGAGGGACAATGATGCCCATCGACAACATTCCTAAGCCGACAGCAGCGGGCACTTGATCCAGTCGACAATTTTCAGAGATAGACAAGTTTCTTGCAACTATGATCATACTCCGTCCGAGCCCGTACAGACAAGACATAATGATCAGGGTGTTTAGTTGCGATTGGTATGCCAGAACTGGAAAATAATATTACTCTGATTAAACAAAAGAAAAACGTTTTCTTTCTAAATATGAATACTGCGATAGATTGAATCAGAATAAGTACTATTCATTGCATGATTTACACATTCGGAGATTCTTGTTAAACTATAAACGACCTATAAATATTTTTGTTACGGGACTAAAAATCTTCGAACTCTATTGAATAAAATTAAACAATGACCTAAATGTATAAATTTATGCGTGCTATAGCTAAATCTTGTTATTTATTATTTTGATATTTAGTACTTTGAATGGCCCTTGAAACGATCAAAGTTTACATAAGATAAGTCGTTATCAGATGTTATCGACCCAAAACACATCGGTGGGGTATAAATAAAAATATGATCGGCATATTGACGGGATATAAAAAACAACGCGTAATATACAAGATACCAGCCTACAATAACAGCATTTCGAGGTTATCTTTAACCTAAAAACCTTGTTATTGCAAGAATTAATAATGATACCCTTTTGCAGAGAACGTATTGCTGTTTCTTAGGGTCTTTTTATATGAAAATTCTTATGTCAAAAAAGTATGGTAAATTCTAACGAATATAAATGTAGGCTAGGAAGGCAGCACGTTACTGTAGCAAAAGTTGGAGTTAACTGTATTGCCTACATATCCATTAACACGTGACCAATAAATGAATAGGGGAAAATGATGACAAACAAATATAAGAACTATTCTAAATTGTACTCACCTTGCCTAATAACGATCAGCCACACACATGTCATAATAAACATCCATCTAGCTTTTATCCGGTATTTGTCTTGTACATACGGCAGCACGAGTCTACCAACAATGTCGGCAGCTGCGACAGCTGACATGCAGAACGCTACTTGGTTCCTGTCGAAGTTCGCAGTGTTCTGAAAATATTAACATTTTCAATTATATTACATAAAAGAGCCCAGTAGTAGTGATGATGATTTTTTTATTCCTAGTGCTTTCATCTACAACAAAGGAGCTCTCAGTTTAATGCTGACTTTACGTGCGCGTGCAATAAAAATGCATATTTGCATGCAATGCAATATTACAACTCTCAGTACAACTAAAACAAAATACTTATGGAAGAAACTGATCTTGACAACATAAGTGTAACTTCACAAAACCAAGAAAAAAAATATAGCCTTATTATTATTATAAAATAAATAAATAATGCTAGACAATTCACGCAATATTATGTAGCCCAAAGCTAAGCAGAGTTTGTGTTAGGTACAGGTAAGGAATAAAGCTCACCTTCAAAAACAGCGGAAACAGCATACTGAAATTTTGAATGGACGTGGTCGCAATTGCGGTACCAAAAATAACGTTCAAAAATCTAGGGCTCTTCAGCAGCGACAAATCAAATAATTTTATTAATTTTTGTAACGGTGACGTAGGCGGTGGTACCGGCACTGTGGTTCCTTGAAATAGAAATAATAGGTGTATTAGTCGAAAGCTTGATTATAGCAATTTTAGTAGTTAGGTACGTAGCCATAATGCAGCCATAATGCCTATGACGCATTTCATATACCTATGTAGAATTCGTTTTGAAATTCCTACCCCTTGTCATTATATTATAATAAAAATACTACGAGACTCTTTTTGCGTGTATTTTCATACAAAAACAGTTAAATTCTTCTGTTCGTAAGCCTGCTTACCATTTACTCCATTAGCCGCCTTTTCAGTCTTGTTTGTATTCAATTCAATATTACTCTTGAACGTTTTTTCGTTCCATCCATTTTTCAATTTATTGTTACCAATTTCAGGCTCAGTGCCTCTTCTAGTTATATTAAGATCTTTGTAAGTATTTGAGTTCTTTCTAATAACAATGTCTTTGTGTTTTTCTAATAACTGTTGTTTTTCATCTATAACCACTTCTTCTTCAATTTTCTTCATGTGCCATTCTACAGGTTGTATGAGTAATGTTCCACAGATCTGCAAATATATTTTATATTCTAAATTGATTGATTAAAATAGCTTTTGAAACAAGGACTATCACAAATTATCGCAAATGTCTTAATTTAAATGTTTTCTAACATTGTAAGCTTATTTTTCCATCGAATCTAGATAAAGAAAATCATTTGAACACGTTACAAGCTTCACAAGAGCATTGTACTCTGGTCTATCCTAATATGTGGTAAAAGCGTTTGACATACGCAATATCAAAATTAATAGTTACCCCATGTAAACTCAACGAGGACAGAAGCAAGCACGCGCCTCTGTAACCGTAGTTTTCCAAGAGATACCTCACTAAGTGAGGCATTAGGGTCTGTCCCACACCTGTTCCCACATTGGCGAGACCCACAGCGCGGCTCTTCTTTAGCTTGAAGTAACTATTTATTGCCACAAACGAAGAGTTCTGAATGAAACCCAAACCCAGACCTGAAATTTCGAACGTGTTATTTTTGTACAATCGATACTTCTGTTGTTTCGTTCGGTTCAAGTGAAAGCTTTATGCTGACAGTATAACAGTACAATATTATATAGAAAGATGCATGTTTACACCACTAATAACTCTACTCTAAGCTCTTCACCCGATTCTTCATTCATAATGATTCTAATCTTTCGTGATTATGACCCATAAATCTTCATTTGGAATGCCTGCTTACACCAAAATATTTCACTGGCTACAATTTGATTACTAAATAAAATACGTGATAATAAGCGTGGTTTCAATATTTAAAACAATTGGTTATATTTAAGTCTAAGTATAAACAATGTCTTATAGTTTATATGTATAATGTGTATAATTATGTATTGAGAGAAAGTGAACAACCGTTATTTATGCAATCAATCATAATAAGTGGCGACCCTTTCAAATGTGTAATTATGAGGCATCATTTGCGTCTCATACTACGTTACTGATTGTGTAGATGGAATGGATCAATTACGTTGACTTCTTGAAAGAAGTTATGCAAGACTTTTATGCGGACTTATAAACGGAGCATTCATAGGTAAACACAGAAGTCTAAATTGTAACAAAGAGAAATGGGATTGTTAAGAACAAGGGATTGTTATGTTAAGCTCTTGGTTCCGTATAAAAGTGTTAAGTTTCTTTTAAAAATTTCGTGAGCTATTCAAATGTAAAATTTTGTACAGAATTTCCTCCATAAAGGTCTCTTTATGACGGTACTTACTAATGGTTAAGCTTTTATCTAGAGACTCTTTCTACAGGTGATTGGAAAGATGACTTGAATATAAACTGATATTTACGACATAGGAAACCTATACTAAACATAAAAATAAAATCCAATGAAATCTCACCTAATAATAATCCATAACTGAGAATTAAATGTATAATATTCGTAGCAAATCCACTGAAGAATATCCCTGCCGTACAAAAGCAGGCTCCAATTACAGCTACAAACCTTGTCGAGGTAAGTTTGACTATGGCCCCTGCTATAGGGCCACCGAAATTAGTGACGAACAACATCGTACTCATTACAATTGCAGCCCCTTTTGTATTGTGTCCCATTGCTTCTAAAGCTTCACCGTATAGTAAACTGAATAGCGACAGCATTGATTGATTGAAAATCTGGAAAACAGACAGTAGAAATGCAATATTCCTTCGTTTAAGTAAAGTTTTAGGGGAAAGGACTTTGTTAACTTGAGTTAATTTCGATGCAAATAAAGACTTTTATAGGGTGTTCCGTTTTTAAACTTTAGAATCCGCTAGTGTGATATTTCAGTGTATGAGGTAGGTAATCTTTGTTATCGAGCCTTAAAAAAACCAAACCTTCGTGTGATAAGAATGTAATAAACTTACATTGCTGATTGCGGTTCCAATCAGCACCATCCAGCCCCATCCACCATCCGGTGGGACTAATTTGACGACTTTCATAGTTCGCGGTTTAGTAGCTAGTAAACTCTTTTCGCTCGCCATTTTGTTTTATTTATTTTCATTATCTATATATATTTTCTTATTTAAAAAGCGCTCGTCAGATCTGAAACCAAACAAATTCAGTGTAAGTATGACTAAAAAAAACAAATACCTACCAATACATTGGTTTGTTATGATATTCTGATTAAAAATTTCTTAAGGCATATATAACGCGACATTGAAAGAAGGAGACAGTTCTATGTTACGGTGATTGTATGTCTTTTTAGGTAAGTGGGCTTACTTTAATATTTATCCCGCAAAAGTAACAGTCTTGAATAAAGCGATCGTAAGTAAGGTTATTAGTTTTTTTTAGAACAATTAAATGATTTGCTTATCGAACAAATAAACTTATACACCGGCATTAAACAATTCCACCTGTAGAGTTTCCGGTTCACTTAATTATTTTCCATTTCTGATGTCATCGTTATCTCAATTTATTTAGCGCTATTTAATAAACAAGTTATTGTTACTTAAGGAAAAAAAAGCACCCTGAGGGATTGTATGAGACAAAAACAGACAATCAGTGCTCATAGCGAGCTAAACCACCTACCAGTGTGTAGGTGGTTTAGTTTATTTTATTTATTTATTTTATTCATTTATTTATAAGTCCAGTTGTTTTTAGTTTTATTACCTATATTCTCTGTTCAAGCATTTAGAAAACCTTTTGAAAATTTTCACAACAATGATTTCTTTTACGAAATATTCGCTGCGTTGAGTCTACAGGACGCATAGATATATGTATATGTCCTGTAGACTTAACATAGTACAGTAGAAAATACTGAAATCTTCAGATTATCTCGAAAATTAAATAGAGATATGTACCTACATAAGTTAAAATAAATATTGACCCTCTTAGCTATTGTCCACTTCGTTATCGGCTAAGATTAATGCGTTTAAACAACAGTATTCGTAGTACAAGGACATACATGTATATACTCAGGTACCTTTATATATAAGGGGATACCTTACGAAATGTAAATATTAGTTTTGTTTTAAAATACCTGAGACCAGCAGCCTTATTGTCTAACTTGAAATCCATTACCAGTGAACTTCAAACCGATTACCAGTTGACCCAGTCAAAATGTTGTCGGTATTGTCTAAGGTATTCAACTGGTCTTCGGTTTCAGCTATTTACACAATACGAAAGTGACAATCGAAGTCCAGGCTAGGTTTGAAATGCCAAACTGAAACCGATTACGATTACCAGTTGAGTTAGACAATAGAGCCGTAGAAGACAAACACTTAGACCCGGATACACCAGCAATGATGTAGATAGAAAAAAATTGTCACTAACGAGACGAGGGTGTGTCAAGTTAATAAGCACGCACTATCACAAAGTTCAGAAATGATAACCCTGTCCTAAACGTAAACAAATGGATTACCTAATTTGGATCGAGCAAAACAAAGTTATTTTTCTCAAATGCCCACCCAGAAGATAACACATACCTAAACACTTGTTGTTTTTTTTTGTTCGTAACAGTCTGGAGTTAGCTCAGCTGTTTTAATTATAAATACAAGCTTTTATTTAGTTAGATCATTGTAATTTTCATTGTTAATAAAGGCTTTTTTCACTTGTCTATACTAATATTATATAGAGGAAATATTTGTTGTTTGTTTGAATTGAATAGGCTCCAAAATTACTGACTGATTTGAAATATTCTTTCACCATAAGAATCCTAAATTATCCTTGTCTGATTATCCCAGTGTTTTGTATGAAAACTTTAATAATGTAACCCAACATATAAAAATAAAAAGAAGAACACAAGAACGCACGAAGACAGGGCGCTATGGCGCTCATTAGGGGAGGCCTATGTCCAGCAGTGGACTAACATAGACTGATGATGATGATATAAAAATTATTACAGTACGGTATTTTATAGGTCCATATATTATAATACCCTTGCGAAGCACGTACCGTTAGTATTGTGTACTCAAATCATATTCTTTCGTCTATCCCTATGACAGTTGAACACTTTCTAATTTCTTATTGCACGATAAAATATACATTAAGACATATAGATACAAAAGGCAAGAAAAAACAGGCAAAGGCGGTATTAAAAATAAATTAAAATGTCTCTTCCAGAAAACCTTATTAAGAGAGAGAGAGAGACAAAGTTATAAAATTTACCCTAACGCTTAGCTAAAGTTATAATATACTAGCGGTCCGCCCCGGCTTCGCACGGGTATTAAACAAAAATTTCAGAAATTATACACACTAAAACGAGGGGTTTCACAGTTTTCATACGGATCTTACTTTTTTTAACAGCATTGGGGTTTTTGACATTGACTCGACATTCCAAAACTGACACTGGCCGTAGAGAAAAAGCAAACACCGTGCGCTATACAACCTCTTTTTCTATTCTGACGCGCCATAATAGAAAAAGAGGTTGAATATACAGCCCACGGTTCAATTATTGAATTTTTCATGCGGATCCCTAACTTTTTTGAAAATATTATATAGCCTATGTTCATCACGGAAAATTAAGGATTCTAATGGTGAAAGAATTTTTTAACTCGGTCCAGTAGTTTCGGAGCCTATTCAATTCAAACAAACAAACATACAAACATACAAACAAACAAACAATCAAATCTTTCCTCTTTATAATATTAGTATAGATGTATTTTTTATGATAATTAAAAGATGAGTTCAAGAAACTAAATGACCTTGTCGAAGATTTCGTTTTTGTGAGATAAAAATGTATGTTTGTTCATTAATTACTGCTAACTAAGCGGTTAGCTTATAATTATAAATTTATAAATAATTAAATAAAGCTGGTTAAGTCACACAACATTATCTAGCCCCAAGCTAAGCAGAGCCTGTGTTATGGGTACTAGACAAATGATATACTTAATAGTATACGAGAGTTTATCATACATTACATACAGTTTATCATACATAGAGAATGACCTGCACACCCTGAACAAATACTTGCAGATCGTACAAATATTTGTCCCGAGGCGGCAATCGAACCCGCAACCTACTGCGCCGCAAGCGGACCTTCGCCACCGCGCTACAGAGGTCGTATATCACTTATTTATCAGAAAGATGTCAACTTGGACTTTGGAACAATCGTTTATTTCTTAGTAAATCTATCTAAAACGTTTGCATCGGGCAATACCTACCTTGCTCACTTTCACTGATATCACCAATAAATGATAAATCAATGATAAAGTACACAAATGATAAATGTTCTTGTTTATGTTAATCCACCTGCCTGAGTAATCATGACAATATTTCCTTCGTATAAGCACAGTATCCCTAAGTATACTGTGGTATAAGAGAGTCATGTATAACAGTAGACTATAACTGAGTATGATGTGAGCTGACAACGACGAAGTCTGCTTATAAACATAATTAAAATACTTCTATTTAGTTGAGCTACCTGTAGATTGCTTGCAACTGTCTGCAGTCAGCGCCATTTATTTATTTATTTTGTACTAGCGGCCCGCCCCGGCTTCGCACGGGTATTAAACAAAAATTTCATAAATTATACACACTAAAACGATGGGTTTCACAGTTTTCATACGGATCTTTACTTTTTTTAACAGCATAGCATTGGGTATTTTGACATTGACTCAACATTCCAAAACTGACACTGGCCGTAGAGAAAAAGCAAGCACCGTGCGCTATACAAACTCTTTTTCTATTCTGACGCGCCATAATAGAAAAAGAGGTTGAATATACAGCCCACGGTTCAATTATTGAATTTTTCATGCGGATCCCTAACTTTTTTGAAAATATTATATAGCCTATGTTCATCACGGAAAATGAAGGATTCTAATGGTGAAAGAATTTTTTAACTCGGTCCAGTAGTTTCGGAGACTATTCAATTCAAACAAACAAACATACAAACAATCAAATCTTTCCTCTTTATAATATTAGTATAGATATAGATGTGAGTATGTTTATTTGTAGAGCGCACACAGACGAAAAAAAAATTTACATTGTAAATACTAGTTCTAATTGTAAAGAAGTGATTTTCCTCTACTCTAAAGAAATATCTTTACATGTTAAAATAATATCTATTGCGCAATAATTTCGGACATCGTGAATGACGAAATAATACGTCGTGATCTTGAACAGGGCTGACTAGTTATCTTCTGTACCTTCCGACATCTTCACTTTCCATCATTTGATTATAATAATCAACGATTACTTATATTTTCTGTTAAAAATAATACAGAAGCTCCCGCAATTGCTTTTCAGGAAAGCCAAATATTAACTTTCTCTTCATATGGGTATGTAGAGATCTGGGTAATTAAATCGCAAGAATTGAACCCGGAAGGGCCTCAGCATTGCGGTATTACGAGTAACCGCAATCAAGAGGATATAATAAGATGGTAATGTAACCATGTTCTTCCCAGAACACGAACATTTGTTACAATGTCTAAGACTTACATCCGATTATTATGTACTTCTCTAAGATACATAATACCGTTATTTTTCAGTTAATATTTTAACGCTTTACAGTATTTTATAGGTATACATTTTAGATTGTTATATTTTGTGGTTGGTATTTTAACTCTTTGGTAAGGTAATTCATAACAAAGAATACCTGTGAAAAATTTTTTTGAGCTGTTTTCGTTTGTTTCAATTTCTTAAACATTTTATTTACACCGATGTTAAAATGTACGCTATAAAATTAACGTTGTTTACCTATAATAAGACCATTATATTTTTGGTACGGGATATTTTAATTCTTTGTGACGATACTTCATAAGAAAAAATAAAATGACCCAGGCAGGCATTTGTATTTTAGGGGCGTTTTAGATTCGGTTTGACGATTGTATAGAATAGAATAGAATATTTCTTTATTGCACCATATTGATGGTAAAATAAAGCTAAAATCTATGTAGTGTGCATAGCTAGATAGATATAGTCCCTAGGAAAATTATACGTCATGGTTTGGTCTCCAAATCATCAAAACGAACTCTACTCCAATGACGTACAAAAATGTGACGTCATAATTCTATTACAGAATGCTTATTAGTTTCTACCTAATAATATGTAAGAACTTTATTTTTTTGTGGTTTAATCTTTGTACCTACACTTGGTTGACGTCAGGAGGCACTATTTGAGTGTATCGCCTGGCATAGCCTGATTATGTTAGATCATTTTAGCCTTGAATCCATCCGCAAAGCTCTAATGTAAAATAGAATTCGTCATGCACCAGAAAATATACGTTTGATTGCCAAATAATGTTATCTTCCTGAAAACGAGTTATTGTATAATATTTCCACTGAACATTAAATTAAATTGGATTTTTTTTCTTTTATGGACGTGCTATTTTAGTAGAAAGTATTTACAGTTAGATAAAGTAATAATTTACAATAAATGTATAAGTTTTGAGAAACCCAGCTCCGATTCAGATTTTGAAGTTATTGGAAATTAACTATAGTTACAATAAGAAAATACGTATTAACTTTAAGAGATCATAAAAAGATAAGAAACTATAAAACATATTTAAAATTGTCGTTGCTACCAAATATAAAACAGTCATTCCTGATAAAATAAATTTGATAAAAACGACAATGGAATTATCCTAAAATCAGTCAACAGCTGATGTAGCAATCGTGGATTTTGAATAACATTACATAAGGTAGCAACACAAATTTACTTTTACGCATAAGGTAAAAACGCGAAAGCTATTGTAGCAACACAAATCTGCGTTACAAAAACGCGAAAACCATTGGTGGCACTACAATTAACTATGTAAGATTAGTATCAGAAGGTTAGCGTTAGGTAGGTACTAGTTCAAGGTTTCAAGATTGATAAATTTAGTTATTACGATCATTATTAGCAGTGTGGATTGTCTAGCGTTATTTATTAGTTATCTTACTCAGTCTTTACACGATCTTCAGTCTTAACATTATAAAGTTATTCACTATGGTAGGAGTCTAGGTGTGTATAGGACCTTTGTGGCTTTGTGATTCACCGTTTGCCACATCTAACTTTCCATCAGGTGAGATCGCGGAAAGGCAGAAGGTCTATCAACTATATAAAAACTAAAATTTTCGAATTCAAAGATACGGAAGGAACTATTTTGCTCCCACTCAATACATACAAACGTTCTGTGCAATGAGATAAATGATGAAAATTATTATATTTATATTTTTTCTGGTTTTATTTTATATTTTATTTTCTCGACATTGCGTTGATTTAGGTTCGCAGGCTTAATTGGATTTACGTTGTCAATTAACAAAAAAAACTAATCATATTTACCGACAATAAAATTCTAAAACATCATTAGGTATACTGGGTATACCTACCCAATGCTTAGTAGAAGTACACCCAACAGTAAAAAGACTAAGTGATAATAAGCATAAATTAAGATCCACATACCTGTGACTGTTTAAAAACTATTCATTGAAAGATGTTAAACAACTCTACATCGGAATAAACACTCGGCATCGCGTTTACTGACTCATTCTTTCAGACGACCGTACCGTAACACCGTCATCAATTAAATGACATATCATACATCATCGAACAAAGTAGGTTAAAATCGGTGAGCAGATCAGATACTGAAAACGTGGCAAAATATGACAGAATTCGATCGAACTCAACGGTAAAACACATACGAATTATGAAATTTCAAACGATGCTGCCGTAGAATATTTAACTTTGGTATCGGGTTTATGTTTAATTTGCAGTCTATCAATGTTAGGTCAATAACTTCTCCTTAGTTCAAGGTAGAGTTTGAGTTTTGAAGGTCAATGTTTATTTTTTACTGGGTCTGTCTTTGTAGAGTATGTTACTAACTATTTGTAATTTGGTACCTACTTAGAGAAGTAACTCGTAATGCAAAGATGGCGTTAAATTAAATATAATAGATTTAATTGAGGATCTTGGTCATATATGCAGTATAATGGATACTGGTTATGCTTGTAAGTTGGTATATATTTTTGTATTTTATCGCGGATATCCTACCTAAAAGTATTAGAGACCTAAATATCCTAGCTCAGTTTAAAATCACCCTTTGCTAAAAAATTCAAAGCTGTCCCTAAAAATAGTCAAAATTATATTTGATATTCCAGAATTTGTACCTATACCTTGTGTATGGTTTCGCCTTTCTTTTCTCTCGCTCTGTACAGTATTATGGCTAACTACCCACATAATAATTTATTATTTGCTTGTATCAATTACTTACAATAAAAATAAGCGTTTTTGTTTCTCACCAGCGATGATTTTAGTCTTTTGAAATGTAAATAAACATCTTATTGTTAAAGATCAACTGGTCAACTAGACGACCTCTGTGGCGCGGTGGGCGACCACCATCCATGCAAGATGATGGTTTGTTTCCTGCCTCGTTTGGGTTGCAAATGTTTGTGCGATTTCCAAATATGTGTTTCGGGTGATCTGGCCGCTTTATATGTTTTATTAAACCATTCAACATTAATTCAATCATTCATTAATTCTTTTTCTCGTGTAACGGGTTCGATTCCCGGTTCACCCCTGTAACTATTTAAAAATCTATGAATGCAGTTTAATTTTTTGTTTTTAAATGTAATAAAGTCTTCTTTCAGTTAAATATTCTATCTACATAATTTAAGGTACTTGATAATGTTAGTACCTACGTCTAAACGGCAGTGTCAGCCTTTAATTTTTTTGGAAAAAAATTAATATCAAATGCTAAAATTAGCTGTCTTCCTTTTATTTCTGATACTATGTTATTGAGCAAAAAATAATCCTTATGATGAAACCTTTCGATCGGTATGATAAAACTACAGGGTAATTATTTTTCTCGTGTAACGGGTTCGATTCCCGGTTCACCCATGTAACTATTTAAAAATCTGTGAATGCAGTTTAAATTGTTTTTAATATAAGATAATGTCTTCTTTCAGTAAAATGTTCTATCTACAAAATATTTAACGTCCCGCTCGCGCGAGCGATGACGTGTCAAGCGATCATGCGGCGCGCGGCGCGGGAAACCGCTGCGCGCATTCTACGCGCTACCTAAAAAACGCTTATAGCACGACAATTGTTACAGCTACAACCAAGCAATAAATACTAACAGAATGCTATTGAAATTTAAAATCTAACAACACTATACGCTTATTACTCAATTGCAGTAAAACCAAGACATAAGGGCTGCAAGTTTGCGATTTGTCTAACAATACAGCTAACTAATTTTTTCATACGATTTTATTTGAAAACTACATTGTTCTTGCCCAAGATAATTACATGCTAAAAAAGTGTAGGATCTATCCTTTCGATTGATACCAAAATCTTTGGATAACTATTGAACTTTCTACCAAAATAAATTTAAACAATCTAATCACTCGACCGAAAAATCGCGAGGTCGTCGTACTAAATGTACCTACTTGCATTTGAGTTATGCAATATAATTTAGCCAGATATAATATGTATATTTTCTGTTACATGATAAAGCAAGGTCAGTGTTAATACTTATCTTATCCCTCCAAATAATCTTATCTTGACTTTTAACCAAATATCATAGGGTGAAATTCTCCGATAGATAAATCGGACTTATTAGCAGTTTTGTTCGTACACATAAAAAAACCTGTCAAAATTAAATCGCCAGGTTATCTTTGATGAACACATGCCTTAGTAGCTTACTTTAAATTATTGTCTAATTTAGATGTATCACTTTTGTTATCGATAATCTAAATCCCATCCACGACTCCAACGCATGTTTTCGATACATGGTTGCCAATTTTATCTTATCAATATATCACCACTTCAAATATAACTTGCTGATTTCTTTTAATCAAATGAAAAATGGATGGTTATATGAAAATGCATTTCCATGGGCATTAACATACGCTTACATCATCATCATCAGCTTTTAATAGTCAACTGGTGGACATAGGCCTTAGATGGCATTATTTATCATTTAGAGGTTATTGCCCAAAATCCCCATAATCCGTTGGGCATGCGGTTTGGGGATCGCAGTAAGGTATAATTATTCTACAGAGGGTGCTGCTGCCATCCGGTGTCTTCCATAGCCTCTTACGACACACAGGAAGAGTTGGGGTGGTGAAATTCCTAGCCGGCACCACACGACCAATTAATAGGCTTATAATACATTAATTAAATTTAGGTAGCATAGAGGCAATTAAAAGGCAAAGTACGACCTCTGTGGCACGGTGGGCGAAGGTCCACCTGCGACGCAGAAGGTTGCGAGTTCGATTCCCGCCTCGGGACAAATATGTATTTGTACGATCTGCAGATATTTGTTCGGTCGTTTTCTATGTATAATAAAAAATATCTATATGTGTAATAATATTGTATTGTGTATATCAGTCATCTAGTACTAACAAAAACTGTTTTCGAATGTATAATCAAACCCTAACTCAGCGATCTATAATTTTTCAGGGTATTTGTAAATATATTGCGCAGTTTTTTAAACGCAGTACCTAATCTAATTAATTTATCTTTTATGCTAGTCCTTAGTTTTGAAACTATTCGTGGCACTAAATCCAGTTGCCAGTGCTATCTTATAGCGCAACATGCATTGCCATGTAAATTCAGAGCGGAGCAGTCCTCGTTAATTTGACTCTTGTCAAGGGGCACATCCCTTTCTTCGTAAAGCAGAACGTACCTAAGTACCGCGGCGCTTGCTTTCACCAGTTCCTTAGATGGTAATTGCCTGAGTATTGCAAACATGGCTGCTTTGAGTACTTATTCCGTAAGTCCCGTGAACATAATGGTGCACTAACCAAAAACAGTTGCTTGAAATCTTTAATTTCTCTTAGACGTATGTCAATAGAAAAAGACAGAGTGAGCAAACTTTTATGAATAAGAGGGATAGCCTCTAAATGTAAGTTTGCCTAGATTGGAATTTTGAGACTATGTAACATAAATTATCCAGAAGCTTAAACTTGCTAGTTTACTTACCGTCTGCCGGGTCATGATTCCTCAAAATTATATTTTCAAAATAATTAACATTAAGTGTTATCTACATCGTTGTATAAAAAAATACGCTCATACGTTGTGTTATTTGAAGACAAAAGCGTTGGAGCTATAAAAGTTTGGTTACGTTTGTTTGAAAACGATCGAACGCTGAAAATACATCGTAGGCGGTAATATTTATACATAAATAGTGGTGGACAATGCACCGGGAATCATCTAGACCCAAAGTGGATATACTAACCGCTGAATTAAATTTCCAAGCCAAAAAATGCAATTATTAAAAAAATCATATATAAATAAACGACCATTTCATAAAAAAATATCAGCTCCTATCGTAAGCACTATTTTATGTATAATAAGAAAACCACGCACCATTTCACCAGAGAACAGTGTGGTGAACAACTGAAACATATTACTAGAAGACATTATACCCACATCATAGACGCTTTCACGAATTAATAAACCCCTTCAAGCCACATCAATAAACGCCTTCAAGGATAAGCTCGACTAACTAATTACGAGACAAAAATCGATGCAACGTATACGTATATTTATCACTGAGTGATTACCTACTTGAGAAACAAACAAGTCTCCAAGCATCCAATCCGAGGAAACGAAAACTGCCGAAGTTAAATTAAAATTGAGTTTAATTCGGCTTGTTTCCGCGATAAATCGATAATTTATTTCTTCTAGCCATGTGCAGCTGTGTTACTTGAAAACTGAAACTGAATAACCATAGTAAAACATAAACTACTCCGGTACAGCATTTAAGTCTGAATCAGGTAAGATTCGACTGGTGGACAAAATTATCCAAGTAGTACTCTTACCTTAATTATTATTGCTGTAGGTCGTACAATACAAAGTACCGACGTAAAGGACTTTAAAATAATATACTCACGATTAGGCAGTATTTTGTTTTTTGACACCTCTACTTCGATCTATCTATCTATCACCAACATGCCGGCCAATCGCGGGAATTATGGTAAAAAAATCTTGTTTGGGGAGGCATGTTCAGCACTTTATATTTGGCTGCTGATGAGGAAGGAGCTGGCTGTAAATTAATGAAAATAACCGAGTGTGTAGCACTTGATTGGTAAACAGTTTAAAGTTTTAAGTACAGAAATGTACAGAAACCATAAAGAAAATGAAATTGTAGTTGATGCACTACTACCAAAAGACATCGCAAAGTTTGAGCAAAGAAGCAGAACAATAGATACGTACCACGTAGCCTAAACGCGTGACACATAGCTCCGCAGAGCGCTTAGCACGGAATTCGATTCAACTAATGCGACCTAATCCTGGCCGGGTACGTAAATGGTCCAGGGCACATTCCGGAAGGCCATGTGCAATTCGCAGTTGGTGATTGATGATAATCCCTAACACATCTGTGCTGCGAAACAATGCACTCACTGTTATGTTAGAATTTTTCAATGCCTCAATTTAGAGGTTTGCCTGTCATCTGGTTTTGATGGTATGATGGATAGATAAAGAATGGCGGTAGTGCTGGAACCTCTAGTGGAACGCGGTTTTATTTAACGACTTCGTTTTTAATTTTGCTATGCAGTTTTTATTCAATCTTCTTTATTCGTTTTCCCTTTATCAATACATCAACAGACATATTACGACATAAGATGTCGTAATATGTGTAATATTATTAAGAAAGACATTATATCAGTGAAATCAACAAACGCCTTCAAAAATAAATTCAACAAACGGGTTACGAGACAAAAATAACAGGCTAAAAATAAAACAACAAAGAAAGTGACGCACTTAGTCGGTCTAAATTCACCACTGCGTAATATAGATCTCACAGGCTCTCTCGTCTGTTAACAAATAAATCATAGAAATGCAAAACAGAACAAAATTCAGCGTATGCTTTGGCATACGTTTTCGATAGGCAAGTAGAAATATGATTAATAAGATAAATATGATTAATAAGTATTTATTTTACCACCATCATTCAGCACAGCAAATAATGCATAAGAGATGAGTATGTAAAGCTAATGTACCTAGTTATCAATAATTAAACTTTTTAACAAACAAAATGCTATTGCAAGAAACACAAGGTAAAACTACACTAGTATGTAGTTCTGAAATTTATAATAATGTTTAAAAGCTTTAGAAATTTAAAATTTCGTTTTGACTTTTTTTATGTAAAGTCAAAGTTAGTTTTACAGTGCCCTTTCAGGGTGCATATAACATAGAGTAAACTTAACTAGCTATTCACTTAGTCCTAAGAATTAATGATGCAAGCAAGAATAAATATAATATGAAATACATAAGTATAGCTCGAAGATCACTCCACCAAGAAGCACAAACAATCCCCCAAAAAGCAAACTAAAATCATATTTAACGCCTATAATTCTCTGTAAAAATATAGCGTGTTTTATTCTAAATAAATCCCCGTCAGTTCCGGTGTGTAGTTCTGCGAGGCGGAACGGGCGGAAGGTGGGCCTTGCGAACAGGATGGTGTAAGATAAAGAGAACATTTCCTATCCAAGACTGGGGAGATTTAGCAACATTCCGAGACGCCAGCGTTCTGTGTCAGCCAAGTGTTAAACAGCCTTTTTGCGGGTGAAGGGAAATTGGGTGTTTTTTTGTTTCGGATTAGGATACATAAATTATTGAGAGTTCAAGGTTTTGCAAGGAAGAGCTTTTTTGGGTAGCTGGGGCAAGTTGTAATATGTAAGTGTAATTTTTTACACGAATGTCATGAAATTATTTAATGAAACGTGACAGCTAAACCGATTTTTTTTAAATAAATATCTGTTCCCTTCCGCTAGTCACAAATAAATCTTTGCATCGGTGTAGTTATTCATACGGCATGTACGTACGTACATATTGTTCAGATAATCTCACAATCATTTGATGCTCTTTTGTTATATTGCTATGATAAAATAATGTGAACTATTATTTTGTCGTGAGCAGGAACTGAACTTTTATCTTTCTGATATATGTAAGTTGTTTGGTACCTCTAGGTGTACGTATTATTGATATTCTGTTGTGTCGTTTAATTCTTATCTATACAATTGGGTATTTTCCAAGGAATTCATGTTGTATTATAGGTAAAAACTATTGGTTTTCTTATTTCGACGACGACTGTGGCGCGGTGGGCGAAGGTCCGCCTGCGACGCAGGAAGTTGCGAACTCGATTCCCGCCTCGGGACAAATATTTGTATGATCTGCAGATATTTGTTCAGGGGATCTGGTCGTTTTCTATGTATAATAAAAAAATATATATCTATTTAATAATATTGTATTATGCATATCAGTCATCTAGTACCCATAACACAAGCTCTGCTTAGCTTGGGGCTAGATGATGCTGTGTAGATTGTCCAGCATTATTTATCTATTTATCTTCGATAATCACAAAATAATAAATCTATTGAAACGATATTCGATAACTCTGGGTTCAAAGAGCGACTTGAAGAGAAGAAAAAAACTAAATTTGTAGGTTTTTGCATTTTGAATGTAAATAGTTATACGAAACCTACAAGGAAAATAGTTGTTGCGAGATCACGTGAAATTTAGTTATATGTATATTATTGACCCAATAGTTTTTATGTGCCTTGCCGTTACTGCCATTTGCCTTCATTTCGGTGGTGATGTTTTGTGATTTACCCCCTACTTTTAATTTAATTATGATAAGCGTAACAGAAATCCAAAGACGTAAAAGTATTCTATTTTCCAAATTTGAAAAAACTAAATATGAGACAATCAAAACCAGCAAAACTAAGTATTAACTCAATTTCTACCAAATTTCGTTAAGGCGCATACAGCACCTAAACTAGCGCCACCACCTACTTTATGTTATTATTCTGTTTAACAAAGGAATTTTCAAAAATCCATCGTCCAGTTTGTGATACCTATCATAAGCTTTTTTTTAATGCCTCTGTAATAGTTTTATTCTATTTAGTTTAGGAAGAGATACGAAAATAGATTTTGGTGGCCACCAAGGGCAACTTCGGTAGGTGGTGGCGCTAGTTTAGGTGCTGTATGCGCCTTAAGCTCTGCCGTATAACTTGGGCTCAAAATCCTAGAGGTATCGACATATTCAAATCAATTTATCGGTAACTTGTGTTTTAGATCGCTGTCTTTAAAGATGAGGACCTCAATTGAAAACTAATTTATTCCCAACCGAACTAAGCCAAATGCAGCCAAGACACCAGAAACTTAGGGCACAACACAAGTGCAAATAGTCTCTTCCCAAACACCCAAGTATCAGTTTGCAATTACAGGCTTTAATAGACACCTGCACACAGTTATCTGCAAATCTTGTGCCTTAGGCCGACTAACAGAGAATATTAGTTAAATCCAGATAAGGTTTCGCAGTATATCAATCGGGATTGTATTAATAGTTTACTACTGAAGCCTAGGCAAGGGTTACCGAGGCGCACCTAAACTGTAGGCAAGGTAGCTTAACGGAATAAGTTCGATAATAGGCGTTGCTTGGGTGGGTCAGAGCACTGCAAGTCGATACCTGCAGTACTCTGACCAACCCTAAGTCTGATTCGTTTGATTATTTTTATATTTTTCCTTTGATATCAAGTTATTTATTGACCTGCATCAAGCAGAAAATTAAGTTATGTATGATACATTTTCTAGGTTTCTTTGAAGTGGTAAACCTAAAGGCATCGGTATACTCACCATTATTTCAATGTATCTCTACAAATGGTTTGGATATCCATTTCGTAAATATGCAAGGACAGCTTCTACCTGTTTTACCTTCTGTAAACTTTTAGCTCGCTGTAAAGATTCGTCGCTCTTTTCGTTCCATTGATGCGGAGACAGGTGCGTGCTGAAACTTTTACAAAGGGAAACTTTGCAGACAGACTCTCCATACGTTTATACTTCTGCTCAAAATTTCACAGCCATTTGCATTTTATTGAGTGTGTAAACAATCGCTTACAATCAGTGATTGTATAATGGGATATAGAGTTTGGATACGCATGCAGAGTTGGTTTTCGTATTTCGTTTATAATAATTATCAGATAACGTTATTATTTTTAGTAGTCTAAAAAAATCTGTTTGTAAAGTATGTATGTATTTACTTTAACGCCTGCGTGGATTCGAGAAATTGAATTCTATAACCAAACACCCTAAGAACTCTTTTGTAGGTTTAACTTTTTACCGAAATTTATTTGAAAATGTCTCTAAGGGACTCAAGTCTCGGAAAAAACAGCTGAATTTCGATAAAATTAGAACCAAAGTGAATGAACCTTTGAGCGGCGAACATAATCGGTAAAGCATATGGTTCAGGCTAAATTGATACCGTTTAAAAAATAATATAATCCTCTTTCATTTCTCCGATAGATTCAACACAAGCTATCTTGAAACCCTCTGCTGTCGGCCACATAGCTGTGCTCAAGTGATTAGTGACAGTGTACACTGTATCTAACTGCCTGTGGTAGGTTCCGGAATGGTACTGCAGTGAAATCGGAATCACGGTATCGGACCCAGTCCTGTTCTAAGCGGGTAAAGCAATTAGACTCGCCTATTTGGATTGCTTTGATTTCTGGTGTAAATAGGTACAATCGCATTTTCCGATATTTATACTCATCAATTTAGGAACTGTGATAAACAGTGATCTAATTTTAATCTACATAATCATTAAAATGCATCCATTACAATTGAGGCATCGATGCTTTGTTTATTTACAGGCACTGTACATATTTATGGTATGCTCTCTCTTGTCTGACACTAAAAGTTTTAGGTGTTTACCGTGCATTTCTCTCAAGTAAATTTGATTGGTTGGTTCACAAAAAGTTTAATCAATATCTAGACCCAACTTCTAACAGCAAAGCTACTCTATTTAGTTCTGTCATGGGAAACCAATCAATTTCCACTGTCTCAACATAAACGATGTCTGTGTGTCCCGATGCCAAGTCGGTACCAACCCGAAAGCGCCATAGAGCATTCAAGCTTGCACCAATAATTGTAGATCAATGGATGGGTCAGCTCGATTCACTGCCAACGACCGGTCTGTGGTTTTATGTTGACTCTTGCCTCTTACTATTGCATCTTGCAATTCGAAAACTTGGACTTCGGAAAGACTTTCTATATTGAATCGGAAAAGCTTTAACATAGATATAACAGCTAGGTATTGATTGGAGCATATCTGCACGTAAAACGACCAAAATATATCGAGCTTAAAATATTGGTGGTCAACGACTGAGTCCCATTTTTAGAAAACTTTCTTATTTTTGGCGTCGTTAATAGTAGCAAGAATTAGAAATGGATACTTCTGTTTCAAATTTAATCTAACTTAGCATAACCAGAAGAATAAGAAGAGAAGGTATACATTTTGTTTTGCTAGGTTATTTATCTTTTCTTACAATGAAAGATAGCTGGGGTAGATAGCTACTAACTTTCCTTATACACCTTTCCAAGTCTTATCCTCAAGCTAATAAACATCTCGATATACACACATTTACTATCTTTTGTTTGCAGTGTGCCGTAAAACTTGCGCTTTTACGGTACACTGAACAAAAGACGGTAATAACTTCCTCCTCGAGTAAGACAACTGAAAACAACTATGGACTCCTCAGGAACAGAGTGCATTGATGTCCCGTAAGGTATAGTTTTGGAACTTTTTAAATGGAAACTTTACGGGACAGAAGTCCTTTCTTTGCCGGCTGCTTTGTTTGAAATTTTTTTTCAAATTTTTATATGAATTGGCTAATTTGGTTCTCCTGGATTTTATTATTGGCGGAACTGGTTGTACAGTAAGTTTAACTCTTAGGTATAAACAGTCAATTATGGTTTTGATATGGTTACTAGGGACCTGTTAGTTGTTTGCAAAAGTCTGCAATTACTTCAATTATTTTTATTGGTAATATTCGTGTTTGTTCTAAAATCTAATGTTATGTAAAAAACGGTAATAAATCAGCAACGTTCTTCTACTGATGATCTCAGTGGTACAACGAGCAAAGTTCGCTTCGAGACAAAAATATTGTATAAAGAGAAGATATTTAATCCGCGTGATCTGGGTGTTTTCTAAAATATCTATATTAAATATCTTCGTATTTAATGTATTAAATTACAGTTAAGTCAGTGTGCCCATAACACGAGCTATGCTTTGGGGCTGCTAGATGATGTTGTGTGGGTATTTTACTTTAAAAGCATTCCTAATTTGACAAATTCATTATGATGTTAGCGGTTCGACTATGAACCTGTAAAAGAACCCCAACGTTAAGGGCACTAACTTTCCATAGTTGGTGTTCTACCAACACAAAAATGGGTTCGTAGTGTTTCATTATTTTCTACTTTTTTGTGCAAAAACGGTGAAAATATAACTATAACTGAGCGTAATATCATGAAACACAACAGTAGAAGTTTCAATGCATTGGTAATAATAGCGCAACTGCATCAGACATTGGAAGACGTTAGGTTATTGCTTATAAAACTATAGTGCAAAGTGTTTCGAATTGTTCGACGATTCGCGGATATCTCTACCAAAGGTTTTAGTCACGGAAATAGAGTTAAGCATTTGAAAATAGTTTACAACTAAATGGGCTGTTGTCGTTTTACCTATAATTCCGTAGCGTGAGAATCCTAAAGGCTACTTAAGTAATATAAGAAACTGACCTTTTTTTTATAATTTATTTTCTTTAAACTTTCAAGATAGAGTTTTTATA
Source organism: Eupithecia pulchellata (assembly GCA_963931895.1). Taxonomy (NCBI): domain Eukaryota; kingdom Metazoa; phylum Arthropoda; class Insecta; order Lepidoptera; family Geometridae; genus Eupithecia; species Eupithecia pulchellata. Next base: position 6,286,538 of record OZ007521.1, on the reverse strand, counting down.
ATAAGTTTATTTAAATTTTTTATAAAATCGGAAAAGCATATACGATTCTATTGATTTGAGATTCGATAATGTGGGCCATAAAAAATAATCGAAGCCGTCGTATATTTTTTTTAATTAATAAAAAAAGCCAATATGTTTATTACTCATGATCATTACCAACAAAAAATTACAGTTAGTACAGATTATATTGACGAAACCAATTATTATTATAGAGAGAGTTAATATTCGAGTGTCAATGATTTACCGCATTAGGCTGGGCTAGTACCGTGGGAATCATAATTAACAGTTAAAAAGTAAACAAGCCTCAATAATTGACTGGCAAAAATGTACCTAGTGATACGCAAAATAAATTTTTGAGGAAGCAAAGTTACATACAAACAATAAAAAGAAAATTCAGTTAGAAACATAATCATACTAAATTATTAATTTTACTACTGAGCCTACAAATTTGCTCCCCTTGGAGTCGAGACCCTAGGTCCGTGGGGTACCGAGGCTCTCCGGGTCTTCAAAAAATTATCTGAGCGTCTGGTCGAAGCGACGTGTGACCCAAGAGCTGGTCAATATCTGGCGCAGCGCATCAGCATTGCCATACAATGTGGCAATGCAGCCAGCATCTTGGGTACACTTCCAACTGGTATTGATATGGATCAGTTGAGCTACCTGTAGTTTGTTCGCAACAGCCTGCAGTTAGCTCAATTGTTTCAATTGTAAATACTAGTTTTTTATTTAGTTAGTTCATTGTAATTTTATTTGCTAATAAAGGCTTTTTGCACATTAAAAAAAAAATTGCTAAAGTTTGAGTAACTTTAAAAAAAAATACGAGATATTTAATTTCTTCCTTTTGGTTTCATTGTGATTGAGTATCCACGTTACAGCCGAGAATTTCGATTGGTCGACATTTAAGGATTTAAAGTCTGTGCAACAGTGTTTGATATACCCAATATAAACAGTACCTTTTATATGTGTTAATTATTTACAGCAAAAATGCTTTATTTTGCTGCACAATGGCTGGCTTCCCCATTATGCATGTAGACCTAAGCACCAGACACCGACAAGTTAACTGTAGCGTCACTTGCAAAGTCCCGTTATTTATTACGTCTGCTACTCGCTTGTCACTTCACAGTGTCTATTGCCTTACTGCGTTATTAGTAAATGTGCTTAGCTCAAGATTTTTTACGAAGAAAATGTTCATGTTTTTTAAATGAAATGTTTCATGAAAATCTGGTTGTTTTTTATATTATTAAATAACACGATCCCTTACTGTTCGAAAAACATTTATATTGAGAAATAGAATCACATCAGATGAAACCCAATATTAAGAATTAAACGAGAAATCAAATACTTACTAAGAACTCACCTCTTTTCTTCGCCAAGTATAGTCTTCGCAAAAATATAGATTTATACAAATTTTACCGCGGGTTTCACAGAAAAAAACGGCAACGCAGCGCACAAAAAAGAATAAACTGCTTTAACAAAGAAGTGTTTGCAAATTGCATATTTCATCATGTTAGCTGTATACTGAATGTATCTGATCTCACATGTCTCAGATAAACAATTGCAGCTACTGTAAACAGGTAGTACCGTATACAGCTCGAGTAATTAGCGTATCAACAGCTTACCCAGCCACCTGCGACAATACTATAATTCGCAGAGTTGAAGCAGGTATGCAGCTGTATCATGATAGAGCTGGGCGATTAGTTCCATACTATTCAATAAACCACAGTTATGCGGCAGGGGCGTGCATTTGACAGAATCATCCTAATCACATCGATTTCGTATTCGTAGTCGAGAATCGGCAGGGAATACAACTCCTGCAATTAATATTGGAGCAAAATTGAGGAAGGAAATAGGTACTATAATCCAATACTAGATTGTTATGTTCAAATATTGTGCAAAATATTTGACGAGAGTATTATTTCATGAGATGAAATCCGAGATTATAAAAAAGAACTATTTTCGGCATTGAAAGTTTTCATTGATTATTCGTTGAATATTTTTTTCGCTGCGTTTGTGCAATAATGCGTTGTTGTATTTGTTTTTGTTAAATTCTCAGTCATAAATCTCGTTGATATAAAATAACTTGGATTATAGAACCGACTTCATGGGGTGAAATAACAGTATTCATTCGGACTAAATGGTATCTTCACGATATAGGTATTTGTATTAAGTGCTTTAAATATCTTTAAACAAGACCGTCAAGTGCGAGTCGCGCGCTGAGGTTTCGAACTTTTATCGATTATGTACACAAAAACTTCCTATAGGTACCAGTTACTTCGGAGATCAGGGCGTAGGTACCTACTGGTAAATTTTTCGACTCTTTTCAATATACATGTTTGAAAAGAGAGTATCCACCCCTTTTGAAAGATATTTCCCCTTATTGAGCATTTTTAAAAGAAAGTTTACTTTTAACATATTTTTTTATATTTTCCTGTAAAATTAATATAGATCCGATCTTTATCAAAATATTTCGAAACGTATGGTTATATGCATATATTACTAGATCATCTGTCATCATCTATCCAGCAAATCTATTCGATATTACGTATATATCCATCCTGGGTTGCCTGAAAGAGATGTTAGCGATAAGGCCAATGATTGTGCCATTCTAGATATCGTTAGTATTAAAATCGTATATAATTGTAACCTTTTTACTATATTGATGGTGCAATAAAGTAATATTTATGATATTCTGTTCTATTTTATAGATATTCAGTTTGTTAATTGTGTGAATGTACGGGCGATAATGCGATAAATTGCAATAAATAAAATAACTTCAATATCAACAGGATCTAGGACACACGCAATTATAGTCGACCTATCAGTGTTTACACAACAGTTCATCAAATCTCCCCTGAGTCGAAGCCGGATAATTGAAAATATTTATCTGACTGTTGCTGTAAATTGGCAGTCATGCGAGGACAGACTCATTTAAAATACTCGTTATATGTACTATCTTTATATACACTTTATATCTATACCACACATTATATCTATGCTACGCTATGCTTTTTTTTCTGTACATATTTTTTCAAAATAAATTAAAAGAATGTTACGTATGTATTTAGTTTAATATAATACTTACAAACCCTATAATAAGTTGTAATACTTTTACTGAAAGACGAAAACTATAATTATAAATTATAATTGAATAGTTTTTTTAATTATTATAAATATTAATTTTATCTATAATTTCCATGGCAATACAACTTAACGAAAATCCAACCCTAATGTAATGATGGTCAGTCCAAGCTATCACGAATTTTATTTAAAGAAGCAATGTTCGCACATTTAGCCGCTATGGTGGCTCCTTTATGGAATGGTTATGGAATTCTCTCCCGCACTATATTCGTTCCCCTCACTCTTCATTTACATTTATTTATATATTATCAACTTATAAACCTAAAACGGCCAAAAACAAAATCAACAAATATTTTTTCAAATCATCTCAAAAAAGTCATCTTTTTTCAATGCAAATCTTGAACTCCTTTAGGGTTAAGCTCGCCTTTATTTTACATCTAAATGTTTTACTGTATATTTTATAGTGCAATAAAGAATTAAAAATGAAATTTAGCCAGAGACAAAGAAAAATGGAGACACTATACGCTACTCGAGTAACGAGATAATCATGATAATGATCAGTCCAAAACATTATGAAAATCATTGTTATTTTGTAATTTAAAATTTAACCCCATTGCAAAATTATACTCGTATATGTCTCCCTACACTTAGCTATCCTGGAGGTATTTGCTTACTGCTTATAATCTCCAAGCAATTAATATGTATGTCACTGGCCAAACTAATTACAGGCTTACCTTAATGTGTAATGACAAGTCATTTGCAGTACATTATCGCTCGATGCTGCATTACTGGAATATCCTCAGCTTTGGGGATAAACGACGGTGACCATCTGAGACCATTTGAGTTACTACATAGAGGGGTCTAGGTACGATTCTCTGAATATAAATGTGAGTTACTAAGTTTCTTGAAGAGTTTCATGAGATTTTGTTAAAACAACAAGTATTGGATTGATAACGTAAAGACTAAAAATTGTCTATTTCTTTAACTTAACCTCTTTTAAGCCATAGATAGTAACAGTCAGTCATGGCTTTATCGGTTAAAGGACTGTGCCTACGATGCCTTAACAAAGAAGTCAGGTCAAAGCCAAGTGCGTCGTTATGAGCACCGATATACGACTAGATTCCGAACCGTTAAAATGAGCCTGACCGACCGCTGGAAATCAATATCGTATTCTTTGATTACTTACAAACTGCTATCGCGAGGTTCGAATCAAGACTTGACATTTTAAATCCAAGAGCTTTAATAAAAAATGCTTACGTTGCGCTGCATTGCAGTTTTTACCAGCTTTGAATGGAAAGAGTTTGTTTTAGCTTAATTAAAGTTCGATTCTTTAAGTGTCTGCTCTGTTCTTATTTTACAGAAAAACAACATGCAATATGCCAGTTTTCGATAATATGGATAATGGTTGATAGATGTTTGATTTATCAAAATTAAAAATTTTCATTGTACAAAAATCTTCTTCACGCATTACTACAGAGAATTTTCGCGATTACCAGCTTTTCTGGCGAGACTAATTTCCTCGATTTACAAAGTTCAATGGCTTTCCTTTGTCTCAGTTGAATGTGCTCCTATTTCACGTCTTTATTGGTACTAATACTGTACATGGATAAGTTTAAAGTAGACAAAGACGCTTTCTTTAAGCTTGCGTGAAATCTTCTTAATTGGCTCGAGTTTGCCGTCCTATTGCTTATAATTCATTGAAAACATACTGAAATAAATAAAATAAATAAGACAAACGCTACCTTAAGCCAATCCCATAAGACAATCTTTAACCCAATTATGAGACATAAGTCAATATTTAATCTTAATATCTTAAATCGTATTAAAAGTTACCTCGGCTAAGTCGTCTGTAGCAGGATTAAAACGTCAAATATACGCAAGAAATACATATTTTATGTCGTCGAAATAAAAAGTAAAAATGGAAGAGTGGGGACCTCCTAGGGAAGTGTTACCGCATCAGTATTCCAAGCACCATTCGACGGGAGGAAACAAATTCCCAAAATTGAATTTTACGAAACGAGTTGAATACGACACGGGTACACAAACTCGGTAAAGAAACGAGATTTCTATCATTTTGATACGACAATGACTTTGTTTGAATGTTGTGGTAAAGTGATACTTAATCAAAGATTGTAAAATGTATAAAAAATTCAGTTTAAGTCTGTTGTCAAACATAATTCTTTGAACTAGAGGGATTTATTAATTTACTTGAATTTATGTGGTAAAAACTAATCATGATAACCCTCTGCATGCCTGGTGGAAAAAAGTTACATGGTAGCTATGACTGGTGGATCCGTGGGACCCCGATTTCTAAATTATTTCAGGTGAAATAATAATAATGAAGTGAGAGCATTTAGGGGTAAGATGATAGATAAGAAATAATAATTATGAAATCAGAAACATAATATGTAATTACAAAATGAACCAGATGATAGTGAAGCAATAATAATAATAATTAAATCAGAAATGTAATATGTAAAACCATTTCCTAATTACTTAATTAAAAATTCGTAAATAGCTTTGCAGATATAATATATACCCAGCTAATAAAATTTGTGACCTAAAAACTCCGGAGATAAGTGGTGCATGCATCAATAAGGTTCCGTGAAAAGTTTCATATCTTGGCTGAATGCAAAGATTCGTTTTGCTTGCACAGCGGCTGTGCACTCACCAAGTAGGATATTGATGGCAGTTCATAAGTATTGGATATTGGAAGTGTTTGGGACCTAAACACTGTTTATTATCTACGAGCAGACTACCAAATCACTATCTTATAATATGAGAGAAGTAAGCTTAAGTAAGCTCATGAATATTTTAATTGCTATGATTCACAACTACACTCGAGACCAATGAATCCGGGTCACTCAAAGAAAAAATTATAACTGTAAATAAAAATAGTCTTATAAGATTCAAGTAATCACTTAAGAAAACAATGAAAGTAATAATTTACCTTTTGAGTTTAATAAAATTGTACGAAATATCAAGTGAATAGGTATAAAAGATTAAGCAAAACTTTTCGTCTTCAAAGACGACTTAGTAAACGAAATAAATTTCAAAATTCAAAGCGAACTCAGATTTTTACAGATATTAATAACAAGCGCAGAGCTTAACCGTCTGCAAACAATGTTAAGGGATTTATTTAAATCGCATTGGAGAATCTAGACGGGGACTAGAAAAAAATAAGCTAGATAAATAGGATTTACTATCTTACAAGTTTAAGTCTGTAAGGTAAGTCGGCGGGGTATTAAATTCAACTCTTTGTGCAATTTAACAACTGTAGCTACAAAGATAATTCTTGGATCCCGGTCATTGAGCTATTTACTGTTCTCTATACAAACGACTTTGGTTTTTAAATCAAGCAAAAATGCACCTCAACTTTAATGTATTTCTCACTCATTAAAATTAGAATGCCTGAATGGTTCAGGCACTTACAAAATTTTGGAAAATTATTTTTTTTAATGATTTTTGATTTAGCGAGGAATGAAAACAGTATCACAATCTCAAATTTAGTATAATTTTTTGAAAATAAGTCGCGATAGTATTTTGTAAAATAAGCGACCGGCATTCAGGTCCCATTTATCGGAACGCTGACTTTAGGTCTTTAGTCGGATACCCTACATAACGAGGTACCTTTTGTCTCCAGAATCGGTAACTCCGTTCCAGGAGTTAGTTGAACGTTACAATAAAGTTACCGTTCTCGGTTCTGTTGTCATCGCCATAATGAGGCTTCAGCTATATTTAACCGCAGTAAACTGGCATTTTTATTATTATTTTACTAATTTTATTTTAGTTTATTAGGTATAGGAAGAATTTTTTATGACATATATTGAAATAAATTATTACTAATAAACGAAACGTGATCTACTAATTTACTAGTTAAGTTTAATACTTTAAGTAACAATTTTATAACTATGTTGCCAATAAATAATCTGAATCTGAATAATAAAATAATCCTAATTCGAGATTGGAACCGCTGTATATTTTTTTTAAGAAAAACCTAACTAGCGCACACTCTAGAATGACGTTGCGTTATTGAATGTCATAGCTATAACGCCGTGCTTTTTTGAGTTGTCATGTGGTATTATTTTGACTATGAATTTGACCCATAATATAAACCACATACCATAAAATTATCGCATCTGCATAGCCATACGTACAGTTTGTATTTTTGTTGCGACATAGTTTTTAAACTTCTGCAGATTTTGACACCTTTAACTATTTGTTTTATGTTCCATAACACACGATATTTTACAGTCGATCAGCAGCCAGCGTTTTGGGGACGCTTTCACCTGGTATTGATATGGATCAGTTGATATACCTGTAGATTGTTTGCAACAGCTTGCACAATTGTATCAATTCTAAAAACTATTTCTCATTACTTTCTATTATAAGATGGTAAGTTTAATGGTTGGTAAATTATTTATATCATCAATTTCGCATTATTAAAGTTGTCATACAACTAAATTATGAGTTAACTAGACTAGAAGCAGTAATTTCGCCAATTAATGTTCAACTTATTTAACCCTCAAGCTTAATATTATACTTCATTCCATTCAAATAATTATTTGTCAAAAACACTCGAAACTTCAAAGCTTCACTATACAGATGCCTAAATTTTAATTACTTCACACTAGGGACGAAAGTAATTAGCAAAATTAAAGCACGTAGGTGAGCTTATGGTCTTAAAAGTTTTATTAGAAAGAGCACTTTGTCATGTCAGGCTTTTAACAGGCCTTTTAATTTCTCTTTGTGCAGTAAATTGAGACATTAAATCGTTTACGTCAAAGTATAATAAGGGAGGAGTAAATGAAACGTTCAGGCCTAAACGAGCAGACGAGGCAGATGCGATGTTATTTGATCGAGTTACATGACGGTACGTATAAGAACAAAATTAAAATTTGTTGTTGGGGAATGATAAAACGACTATAAAATAAAAATATACGTGAAATATGCACGTCGAATAATAAGATAAGATAAAATAATAATGCTTTATTCTCAAAAACTTATACTAAAACAATATAAAATAAACGGTTGAAGAATTGGCGGCCTTATCGCTTAAAGCGATTTCTTCCAGGCAACTAATAGCTTAAAATAGAACATTATAGGAAGGCGGTGCAGGTACGATTACAAATGTAATACCTATCAATAATAATGAGTAAATAAATCTAATACAAAATTTAATAATCCTAATACATATTACACTAAATAGAAACATACAGTAATACATATAAAAAAACTAATACCTAAATAAACTAATAGTCTTTTATACTTTACAATTCCGGAAATATAAATGCAACCAGCGTCTTGGGGATGCTTCCTTCTGGTACTGATATGGATCAGATACCTCAATGGTTTCAGGTGTAAATACTAGTTCTAATTAGTTTTCGTTTCTAACGTTTATTGTTAAGGTTATTTTCTTATCGTTCTTTAGACTGAATTCTTGTTTGATTGGATTTACATAATTATATTATTACAAGTCTAGATGGCATTATTTATCATACGGGAGGCCTATGTCCAGCAGTGGACTATTATGGGCTGATGATGATGATGATTACCAGCCTTAAATTAAAGATAAAGTTTTATCAGATTCGTTCAGTCCTTTTGGCCTCAAATAGTAACAATCGTACATCTGCCCATTCATCAACTTTCGTATATATCAGTTATCTAGTACCAATAACAGCTTCATTACGAATGTTACCGGGTTAACTACGAACCTAGTTTTGTTGTAAAAACACCAAAGTTTCATCTCTTATTGAAGGACTTCATCAGGGTAGGCTCACTTCGCGCCCCTGTCACTTCTAATCCTTAACAAGGGCCTTCATGAGAGTGATCACGGCTCAAGTATGCATAGTAAGGCATAGTACTACGGTATTTAAAATACCTATAGCAGCTATAACACAAGCTTAGCCTGGGACTAAGCTTGATGCTGTGTGAATTGTCCAATTTTATTAGTAATGTGACGGTGCAAAGGAACAGTTGGCACGTTTAAGAGGTACTCCCCGCTAAAATCCGCAAATGTATTGATACCGAGCTATATCAAATCCGTATTTAACCACAAAATACAAAAGTATTGTGTCCGGTATGCTTGTATCAGAATGGCTCGTTTCCCTAGATTCAATTTTAAAAATTTGTTCCACTTGCAGCTCGCATCCTGAATATCAATGAGGAGAGTTATGAGTCGTATTGACTCAGGGGCGAAATACACTGAGCATCTTGCAGCGTGATTTGAGAAATTTGGAGGAATATACGTGTATTCACTGTTAGAAAAACAAAATATATAAGGGGATAGAGTAAAAAAGCACATAGAAGTATGTACTTTCTGTTCTGAGGAGAGAGGTTTTGAAAACGGTATCGTCAACGCCAAGTAAGCAGGTTAGACATTGTTGTTTTTCTTTGGACTTTAAAACGGGAAAATTAATAAAACTCAACGTTATTGAATATCTTCATGAAGCCAATAATGAAATGAAAAAATTATGAATTAAGTAAGCGATGCAATCAGGGAAAATTATCAAGAAGATTGATGAAATGGGTACCTAAATGATGAGGTGAAGGTAAAGCATCGATCTATGGTGATTGGACGATCTATTTAAGGAACTGAATCAACGATGTTAATGAATTCAGCGCCCTACAATTTGTAAGCAGATTACTACTCCTTCAGCGTAAACAATTCAAACGTATCAAATTTATCGGCGCAATAATACATTGCTGGCACGGCATTCGCACGCCGTCCTGCGGAAATTGAATGCGAACTATCGGGTATGGACGGACTGACATGGCGACATGACGCAGACGTGTACATTCCGCTGACTATCTGTCCGTCAGGCCGAGTCCGGACAGGCGGACAAAGACAGTCATCTACTGTCTATCACAGACTAGATTCGATTAGCTGTTTGTAGGTTATTTTTTAACCTCGGATCGTTTAATCGAATGTGTGTGGCAAATAGCTGGAGTTATTACTTATCGCTATTAATTTTTTGTAAAAGGATTTAACTTTGCTTCTATTTTTAGTGAGAGTCAAGAAACAAGCAATACTTTTCGTGGTTGAAGATTTTGATAACAAAGTCATGAATTTTTATGTCAAAATAAACGATTTAAAAATCATGATGTGACTCGACTATAATTATTAGGCATAGGCACCCTCTTTGGGCTTAGAAAACCCTATCAAACAATTATATTGAACAAAATTTACAAAAACTTTATTAGACACTGAGCAATAGCAGAGATTTGCTTCCAAAACTTTGTCGACAGACTTACACGATTAATATTTGCGTTCATCGTAAATTTGTATTAGTAAAATAAATTGGTGTTTATACAAACCCAACTCTAGATACATTATATTACTAATTCGGCCTAAAAAGTGAATAAATCACTTTAATTATTGTTGCAGTGTTTCATTAACGACAATTTAACGGCATGATATTTAGCGAGTTGTTCAGAATTACAGGAGTAGCATATTATCTTTTAGGCGAATATTTCATGATACTCTATTAACCATAATGATAAAGTAAGTCCAGCTACTGTAAATAAAATTGTATAGTTCATTACTAATGAGGTCAGTAATGGTTCTGGCCGCGATGATGATGGTTGAAATCGATGCGTAGTACAGGTCCAGGCCATAACAGCTTGGTAAGCATTGCAGATGTAGAACGACAAGCTGAAAACAAGGCGTTTATGGCGCGGAAAGCAGGATGATCAAGCTTGAAGGCCGATACTGTAGCATAGCTTGAGGCCATTAAAGCGTGGCCGGCAGTCATTGCGGATCATGGCTTGTATATATTTACTCCAATAAAACGACTGCAAAATTCTTACAACCCTTTGTACTGCTTTTGAAGGTTCAAAAACGGAATGCATAATCTATTGACTTAAAGTTAAGTAACTGTCTGTATTTTAGCTTAATATTTTTTTTTATTATAATATGTTATTGACTTGTAGGTAGCCAATGAAAAAAATTCGTGAGCGGAAATCAATTTAGCCTATCGCAGGAAGCTACAATGTACTAAAAACATTTAACATTCGACCTTCTCAAAAAGTTTCTCTGGAAATAGGTTTTATACCTCAAACTCGCATGAGTCACCTCCTTTGTTTACTCGTATGTCTAAAATGAGTTTCAAGACATTACTTTTTTAAAGCCAGCAAAAAAAATTGCAAGAGCCTTTTCGAGTAGGTAAGCCAAAAAAACTTGGCAAAGAAAAGGTTGTCAAAATGTTGAGCAAGTTACTTAAATTTTGAGTAAAATATATATCGTTCTTATGGAAAAATTCAGTGTTCATGCTAAATGAGAACATTAAACCTCATAATCTCCTAATAGGCACTACGAACTCCTTATAGCTACATAAACTTTGAAACCACGTATCGAGAAGTTGGGAAAAGATTTCGAAAACTAACTTCCAATAATCCTTGTTAGTCCATTGTACAGAAACTTGTTTTCAGATAACAGGGGCGAGAACTTGCAATCGCTAAAATCACTACCAAACCAACCAGTGCCAAGTGTACTGATTTTGTAGGCGTTGACAATGAGAGCCATAATAAGTAGAATACCACTTTAGCCACTTTATGAGGACTACACCTTTTTGTAATTATTTTTTCTTTGTTTAGTGGTGCTTAAGGCCTTGAATAAATATAATAATTCCATTACTATATTGGAATATTATCCAACCCACAAAAGTAAGTGATAATTTGAAATTTTAATATTATAAATGGCATTGCGGGAAAACGTTTCATTATTTCGATTGTTTGTTGGGGTTTCGATTAATCGCGCCGATATATGGTAGAAATTAATATTTCTACCATAAATCGGTGTACATTAAAATCGGCTATAGTAATAAAATGTTTAGACCAACGTACATTCTAATAGAAAGTCGACGGATTGAAGAGGATCAGAAGGCCTATCTTAGTTCTTCAAAATTTAGTTTTTTTTTGTACATAGTTATTAGCAAATACTTTGAATTTGTGTATTAGAGTACATATGTATATTAGCCGAAACGAAAAATAAAAATAAAAATTAATGTTGATAATATATCCCCAGGACTACTTTTTGTGGCGTCACCGATCGGTTTGGGGGATGTCAATGTTCAACAGTGTACGTTATACGGGCTGATGATGATGATGACCTACTAGTATCAAATCCAAAAGCCACCAGCCAATTGCTAATTTCTCGGGCGCTATTCTCGTTAGGCTTAAATTACGGATATGGTAAAATAGTGCTTTGTGAAATTAAGCAAGTTCATAATGAATATTTATTGGTTTAATACGGACCAGCTGGGTACTGGCTAGCAACACTGAAAGCTAACAGCGCTACAATCACTACGTAGTATTGCCAGTAAGCGCCATTTCGCAGCAATTTTGCGTTTGCTAAAAATCAGGGAAACATTCACGGTATTTTTATTGATATCGGTTTGTAATTATTGAATCGTACTTCGCACATAATCAACTGCTTTTGTGATTTGATCCGCTATTGGTCTGAATTCTTCGAATTTTATGTTTTTAGATCATTGCCACAGAATAACTTTAAAGTACATAATTGCCTAAATCTTGATTTTTTTTGAAACTCCTATCCTCCAGACGTTGTCTACTATTTAGTATTCTACGTTAAAACCTCTTATTTTGGTCAATTGAATTTTCTTCAATAGAAGTTTATTGGATTTTATAGTAGAAGACTCTTCTTAGCTATGCATTTTCTGAGTTGTCTGAGACGAATAATAATAATTATTGGAGCTTTGATGAGTCTGACTGACATAATAATCAAACTTAATTTAATTGGAGAAAACTTGACAGAAATATAATTCACTACCAGTAAACCTATCTGCGAATGGTGATTCATAAGTATGTTAAATTCAGTCCTGAAATTAAGTTATAATGCATCGATATTTGATCGACTAAGTAAACTTGGCTCCATATTGCGCTATGGCATAGCTTTTCTTCGAACAATTCGTTTTGAGTAATTCTTGTTTGAACTGTCTGTTTGTTCGGCATTGTTTGTTTTAATGAAATGCCTTTCAAAAAAAGTATGCTCTTACTCACTTATATAAACGCGAAATCATATGCCTATCCCCTTTACCAAATAATGCACGGTGCTTTTTAAATGTTTTTAGGGTTTTGCCATCGGTTGCAAAACCCTTATGAAATCGCTTTGGGTCTGTTTTGTGTTTTGAATCCTTAATATCTCAGAAACTACTGCAGCTATTGACTTGAAATTTGAAATAATAATACATTTTGTGCGCCCGCACATATTTATAGAAAAATAAATGAAAATAAATGAAAAATCAAAATGAAGATTTTCTATACAAATTAAGAAATGGAAATTTTAAATGGAACGTACAAAGTCAAAAGTGGTATCAAATGAAAGGTACACGTTTGTAGATTTATAGATAAATAGTTTTGAAAATTTTGGTAGATTTTATACTTTTTAAAATATTTTGAAAAAGGTCAAAAAAATGACCGTCCCCCCCCCCTTATCTCCGAAGATTGCAGAGCGATCGACGTGATATGTACCAAGTGTTTGTAGATATGGATCTATATTTTACAGGAAAAATATAGAGAAGTCTGTAAAAATAATAGTTTTTGAAATATGGTCAAAAAAGGGCGGGAAAAAATTCTGAAGGGCTGACTACCCCACCGAGTTGGGTATCAAATGAAAGGTATTGGCTTGTACATTCCAATACAGTTTTTGAAATTTCGATAAGTTTTATACTTTTCGAAATATTTTGAAAAAGGTCGAAAAATTGACCGTACTATAATACCAATACCAAATTATTGGTATTACTACGATAGCTGTTATACTTAATAAAGTATAAGTATCACATTAGATGATTTATTTTTGTGTACAGAAAAGGACTAGAACACCCGAACAAATAATCTGAAGATCCTACAAATATTTGTCCCGAGGCAGGAATCAAACCTCAACCTCCTGCGTTGTAAGCCCACCGCGCGAAGAGGTTGTCATATACGTACCTACCTAAACGACAAAAGTTCAAAACCCTCGGCGCGCGAGTTACACTCGCACTTGTCGTACTTGTTTTTTTATTTAACGGTGAGTGCCTAATAGATAACTGATATTCCTAAATATGTATAACATGCAAACATATTATATTGTTAATTTTATTTCTTTAGAAAACCCCCAGAACACCCGGTACATATATCTATTTTACAGACATGATGAATTTAATTAATTAATTAATTGATGAATTATGATACCCGTAACTTCCTACGCCACGGAGGTTGTCACCTCACCATCTTTCAGCAACTGAAAAGAGAACTATCAGTTTTACTTCAGAATTACAAGAATTCTATCTTTGTGAAAGTATGCAGTAGTATTCTTCTTTATGAAAATAGATTAGATTTTTTAACCAAGACTACCAAATTGAGTGCCCGCTTCTTCTGTAACGGAACAGGATGTCAGTGTAAAAGAAGTATTTCTGCAGAACCTAGGTAGTGCCGTATCAAAACCGTATTTCTTGCGGGGAGGGACACCGCAATACGTTTGTTTGTTCCGGACAGTAACTTTCTTTTTATAAAATGTCTTCAAGGCTCAGGAGTAACGTAAGTTAACATTTCAGATTCCCATACTTTTATTTCTTTAGGCTTATAAAATAAGCACTCAGACGAGGCAGATTAAATGCCATTAATTATTAGGAACGAAATAAGAACAAAGTTGTTATTGGTTTTCTAATCATTTAAATTTTTGTCCAGGAAGTGAACGTGAAGTGCTACAAAACAAGGAACAAAGTATGCTTTGTTTATTGTTTTTTATAACGCTATGATGATTGTTGTACCTATCGAGTAGTTCTACACTTAGCACCCTCTGGCACCGCTGAAAACCACTGCAATATTAAAAGTGCTATAACAGAATTAAGCTCGCCGGTAACTTTTTGCGTTACCTTTATATGTTACCGTGCATATTATTTAGTAAAAGTTTCGAACATAAATGTTTTCACTCCTTGTTTCTATTTCTACGATTATCTTATACATAGCAGTAGTTTGACAGATAGGTACGTACGTATAAAAACCAAGGAACATCGATTCCTCATAGAAAATTTGTAATTCCATTACTCGGGATTACATAAAATTAAATGAGTTCCATCAAAATTTCCAGGCATCCTTACTAGCCTGTAGTTTTTAGATCTATTAGTGATGAGTGGTTTAACCTATTGTTTTTTATATAGTTACCTACCCTATTTTTAATACCGTGATGAAGAACCGAATTAACCGTGTTTTTAAAATTTTTAAACAAAGCTAATTTTGGATTTAACACTCCACTTTCATCCTTTTTGATAATAAACAATCTATCTATCACGTAATGGTTACGTCCATCCAGTCTATCAATTAGACAGTATCTTATTTAGATCCATGATATGCCATAGATCGAGTGATGTGGTACTTTAAAGAGGGGACGTGAGAGTGACATCGGCCGTTCATGATGATCGGTCACGATAAATAGCCCATAATAAAGTTAAGAGGACTCGAGCCTAATAGCTAAGGGCGTAACGTGATTTGCTCCTGCTCTATTACCTTATACTCCGCAACTATTCCGCCGACAAAGGAGAGATCCTAATATAATATCGACGGTAGAAGTACGTTTACGTGTGCTTTGAATTTGAAACGGAAAATGGTCTTGCAAAAGTTTGTCTAAGCCTTGAGGTGGGTATCGCTTTCAAGGAATCGCTCACTGGCTATATTGTGGATTTAATAAAGCGCATTTATTCAAAGACTTGTTATGGTATCGTTCTTTTGGATTTGTGAAGCCGCAAGTAGTAGATAGGAGAAGAAATTTTGATAGATTTTGAAAAAATTGTGGTTTTTACACTAGAAATATGAGAAACAAGAACAAATTACACATCTCCAGATATCTACACATCATCACCTCATACAGATTACAAAAGTGGAAAACTCAAAACTCTAATCATGGTAAATATCCCGTTATAAATGACTTTAGTGTTAATAACCATGATAGTTTCAAAAGTTTTACATAAGGTAAGGAAATCATTTATGGGTAATTGCGCTCGCTTCTATAACAAGCTTCCATCCGAAGCAAGCGAGCTCGCTATTCGTAAATTTAAACACATTCAAATTTATGTACATTAAAGAAAATCTTATTAAAAAAGCCCTTTTATTCGATAACAATCAATGATGTTTGATGTTAATGCTTGGCCGGATGTCGCTGAGTTCAGCAACCACAATAATATGATAGAATAGCAAATTTTGTAACTTTATAAATAAATATTGACATGCATCTTAATCTCATAAAAATTAGATTTAAATATGCAAAATAAACATGTATTAGACACAAAAATGATTATAATAAATGCGCTAGTGGTTTCTTTTTAAATTTATCCACTTGAGGACGAAAAATCTAAGAAATTGGTGACACTTTCAGATAGATACATAGATAGAAAACACTTTATAATTGTTGTATTTAGTATTAATAAACGCCTATTTTCTTAATTAAAATGATTTATGGTATAAAATTTGACTTGCCTTAATGCTTCAAGAAATACAGGTATTGAAATCCGTTGCAAATACTACTTTTTTATCTGAGATCCGTTCCGAAAAGGTAAGAAAAAGGACCGAATGTCAATTTTAAACAAGTAAAGGTACCATAAACAATGTCGATGTCATGATCGCTATTAAGAAGGCAACTGAGAAGCTTTCAGTTTTAGTTCGTGATAAAATCCTCACTATGAACCTTATAAGGTTAAGTGGATTAAGATAACCCTATAGAGGCAGTCAACCAAGACCGTAATTTAATATCGGCTATGAAATTCACGAACAGAACCGGTAAAATTGATACAGTATCCATGCAATACATAATGTAGATGTATGTGATATCTGTTTTGAGATTTCCGGGAAAGTTGTTAGGGAATAATATTAACTACTGAGAAAAATCTGAGTGATGATAATTCCTCATAATTGGTAGAGCAATAAAGAGGTTTATTTGTGGTGAATTAATAATAAGTGGTTATATTTCTGTATATGCAATGACTTGGTAAGCATTTAGACGACAAAAAAGTTTGGGACGAGTTATGCTCCAACTCTAAAACTAACAACCTAACAAGGTAAAGGTTTCTTGTTCGCTTCTTTACTTTACCTTAAAAAGATTGAAGTGAACAATTAATCAAGTGATCACTTTATTTCTTATTTAACTTGTTTTTTGTGACGTGTCCAAGAGTCCTGTAAGGTCTAAAAGAAATAAAGCACTTTGATTTTGATTGATGTTGATTTTGATTTTACAGTTAACTTCGGAGTGGCAGCCATTTAAAATATCCAATGATAAGAAAAGAAAACACTTCTAGGGCCATCGTCATAGAAACCGCTGAAAAGGCCTCGGGCTTTATTTCTGAAAAGCTTTGACGTACTTATCTTGAAAGAATGTCGCAATTCAATATGAATCGTCGCTCGTTTACCTTTTTATGTATCATCGATACGTTTGTAAATCATCTTCACGTTTTGTCACATTCTACATTTTAATAATCGCTCCATTTATTTCCGAAACCAGTAGGGTCACTGTATAAAAACATGGTCGTAAACGGATCCATTGCTTTCCCTGTTCGTGAACACAGCTATCAGGGCAGTGCGGCGTGGCATAACTGCCCTAAGTGCACTTTGCAGGGCGTCCATTCAAACCAACTAACTGGTCCGCCAACTGATTACCTTGCTACTTTTTCTACTTACCTAAGTTACTAATTAAGGGGTTTCTTCAAGTTTTCTCTGCTCTTCGAATGTATGTTTTTTTGCTTTGTTTGGATCATAGTTTCTGCCTTTTCATTTCGAATAAAACATATCTAATGAGCATAACAAAAGAAAAGATGATGTGTCCACTATTTACAGATAATTTGTAACCGAAAACATTTTAAATGTACCTTACACTTGGAATGTTTTAAGTTACAAAATAAAGTCGAATAAAATGATTAACTTTTATAATATCTGTGTAAGCAATCCATCATGTTCCCGAAACATGATTTATTCGGTTTCAATAGATAATTTGACATTGGATAATAAATCGAATGATCGATAACTTTTGATCTATGTTGATAGAACATCGCAATTAACGTTATGTAAACGCTCCAACGCTCCATTAGACGTCATTAATTAATTCTCGCTACACACTATCTGCAAAAGTATGTTGGTGTTGGATTTTGGGAAACTTTGATGATAGGAGATTATTTGAAAGTTGGAATTGAGTTACTCTTTAACAAATACCTTATAGGAACCCGATTACTTAATTAGGCATACAGACAGAGACATTCTTGCGTTTTTTTTAGTCCAGTGAAAGTCTTAGTATTTTTATCTACATATGTATACTGAAACCCAACTCCAGCATTACAAAGACTGCCCTTATAATTTTTTGATACTTAGGTACGCGAATTCCTTTGTTTCTACTAGTGCCCTATATATATATATATATGAGAAGTGGATGCCTCTTAACTATACAAGCATCAAAAGAAAATGTAGAACACAGTGGGTGAACCTAAGTTCATTCTTTTCCGTAGTGGGTAGTTCTTAAGATTTTTTACATATTTTTTGCTGATTGCTTGAGAATAGTAAACTTGATTGAACTTTAAGAAACAGTTTCGTAAAGTACGAACGAAAGCCTTCGCAACGATGCCCCACACAAGCAAAATACTTTGAGATTTTCGACCCTTACCCATAATCATCGATCGGGGTATTGAAACCACATTTGTTACAATCAGACTAGTAGTCTCAAAGATATGGGACCAAAGAAATCGGCTATTTACATATCGGAAACATACATAGATTGAAAACCTCATAACCCACTTCCGTTGGTAGTCGGGTAAAAATACGACTTATTCAGTTTCAGTCTCTTGAAATTACGAGTTCGGACGGTAAGATCAGACACGTGCGGCGGTTAGTTGAAAATGAATGGACTCCTATTTCGATAGGTGATCGATTCCCTATATTTAGGCGGGAGATCGAAACCACAGGTTCCGACCTCGAGGTTCCCAATTGAAGCATTTGAAAGAACACGGATTTGCTTGGATGATATGGGTTCATTTGAAGGGATTTCGGCTTAGTAAATAAAGAATGAAACATTGATTCTATGTTTATTCATCAAAATCTAAATCTAATAAGAGAAATATTCGAATATGGCTCATGCTTTTATTGTAAAATTTTTCATGATATAAAAAAAAAATTCTATCTAGACTTTGTTCATCAGGGAAAATGTAGGATAGTAATGTTGAAAGAATTTTTCAAATCGGTCCAATAGTTTCGGAGACTTTTTATTCAAAACCAATAAACAAATAAATCATTCCTCTTTATAATATTAGTATAGATAAGGATAGGAAAACTAATCAAATTAATGGGTAGTAGGAAAACAACTTAATCAAAAAATTATGATATCTTATTACAAATTTATTTATTTTCAAGTAATCTCTGTTTTCCATCTTGAATTAAGCTCGGCAACATAGCAGTAGGATGCTAAGAAGAATTCAACTAAGATAGATGACGTCATTTTCCTCTTCATTAACCCATTTACTTGGCTCGAGCAGTCAGAATAGTTCTTGAAGTCAACACTTTAAATTTGGGTACTTTTTGTGAATTTGGCGACAATACCCTTCTCTGATGAAAGAGTAATCATGGCCAACGTCAACGTTTATTAGTGGTAACGGTGACTTTTAAAAGGGTCGTTATTTTTGGGTTTACAAGGATTAAAAGTAACGGAAAAGTTACCGTAAGTCTTTAACTATTTTCTATGAACCCATGAAAAATTAACTATTTCCAATCGGTCAACGAAACGAATATCGCCATCTAACGCAATGCTCACAAAAGTTTTCGTATAGACCCCTGTTTTTTTAATATACTCATAGCTATATTAAAAAATTATATATATATAGTTCATCAAGAATAATGTAAGGTTCTAATAGTGAAATAATTTTTCAAATTAGTCCTGTAATTTCGGAGCCTATGCAATTCAAATAAACAAAGAAATCTTTCCTCTTTATAATATTAGCAATGTATAGATAACCTTGTAAGTTTCCAATCTATGAACTGTCACATTCACGCTGACACTAGTCTCAGTTACATTTATTCCATTTTATACATATTATGCCAACTAAACCAACACTTACACCGTATAAAAGGGATCGTAGGTACCCCGCTCTGGTCAATTCCCGGCATTTGACATGTATCGCGTTCCTAAAAGGCGATGCTTGAGAGTCGGCTCCTTTCACTAGAGAGCACTCGAGAGCTCGATTTGGGAAATCACGTTACAGGCCCGGTGCGCTTTGGCTACATTGTTGCGAACTTGTTTGTTCTTTTTGTACGTTGTTGTTGTTTTGCATGTTGTTAGGATTACACACAGTTTTGAACTTATTCTCGATGATAATTTGAGGGTATTTTTACAGCCAAGGCTTCGAAAAACTGCGAATGACTCCACAAAGCCGATAAGCGCGCCGATGAGAGAAGACGTTTTTATCTCTCGGTATTAACGGTGTTCAGATATTGTAGTCAAAGTAGACTTTCAATCAAACAGTGAAGTTATTCAAGTGATTTTTAGTGTTGTGAGTGACATCCAAGCATCCAGCAGGATCCAACTGGAGGAGATTACTGATGTTCCGATTTAGCGGCTAGTCGTGTAGCCTGTTATAGATCAGTACCAGGTACGTGGGTTTGCTATCACGACATCAGCATGATAGGTACAGTCCGCGTCACATATAAGTAACCCCCTATCTCAATGTATGTGGGACACAATAAGTTGTTATTGTTAGGAATTTCAGATCTTGAGTATTATGGGTGGGCGGTTCGATCCTGAGCGGCAGTGTGATAAATTTTTGCATGTTCAAATTTGTAACAAGTAATTAGAAGTAGTCCAAAATATTTGAAAGACAAGGGGGATACTTAATTCTGACGCGCACTGTACCTTCTTCACCATTCTCTTTTTTATTTCTCAAAACAAGAACCATACAAATACACCGTTATAAATGACTTTAAATATACATCTACCTCTACTGGAATTACGGAAGTTTTTTTAATATAAAATTAGGTATTTTTGTTAGAGGCATGTAGACTTTTTGTAGACATTGCGAATATAAGAAAACCTTACTATTCCTCTTTCGAAAAGTGACCAAAATGTCAACTTTTACGCTAAAATAAAGCACAAATTAAACCACACTCAACACCGCCCGTGATTAAATGTTTTAAATTATAAGTAGCCTAATAGGTGGGAAAAACATGTATATTTTCGAATATAATGTCCGACGCGCGACGAAAATGGCACCTGGAAAATAAGAATATGCGATTGTGAACAATAATATTCGCAGTAACGTGTCCGTATTATTCCAGTATGCAAAGCACGTGTCCACTGCCCGGACTTTGATGCGTGCCACAACCCGCCTTCATCTACATAATCCTTCAGGTATAGTATTTCACTATAATACCTTACTGAAGATAAAATATTTATGAATAGCAGAGACTTTAGGTACCTTCTCGTTATTTTTGTAAGTTGTGGGGAATTTGTTTCTTCTTTTGTATTGGATTCTTCGTAAAACTAGATGTACATCTTTTTCATGATAACGGAGTACCTTTAAAAGCATAGTGTTTATGAATTGACCGCTTTTGCTCGCTTCAAACGCGTTTTTCAGATTTTTTTCTATTTTAATCCGACCTTACTCCATGCCAACAAAGCTTAATAAATCTAATAAGCACTTATATATTAACTAATGTCTGCAGAAAGCAATAACTAAGTTTCGCAAACTTCAATAGTTTTATGATTCGAGTTGTTATTTTACGAGTTAATGAAATTCAATATCCGATATTGGTAGTGTATGGCTTCAGCTGGAAACTCTTTATAAAACCAACTGTCTGAAAGGAAGTTATGAGTTTTATAGCTTTTTTATACACTGGCGTTTCTGTCGGTACTAAGTATTCTGCCGGCACCGTGTACCACACGGTGCCGGCATAGAATTTCACCACCCCAACTCTTCCCGTGGGTGTCGTAAGAGGCGACTAAGGGAAACACAGCGGGGAGCGGGCAGCAGCGCCTTCTGCAAAACAACTACACCGAACTGCGATCCCCAACCCGCATGCCCAGCGTGGGCATTATGGGCAATAACCCCCAAATAATGATGCCATCTATGGCGCACATTAGGGGAGGCCTATGTCCAACAGTGGACTATTATAGGCTGGTGATGTTGATGTTGAAGTATTTAGGCGAGTTAGTATTAGGTGCGACATTTCAGTGTTAGTCAGTTTAGTAAGGTAATCATTATTACATCAAAACCATTAAAA
Organism: Eupithecia pulchellata; assembly: GCA_963931895.1. Taxonomy (NCBI): domain Eukaryota; kingdom Metazoa; phylum Arthropoda; class Insecta; order Lepidoptera; family Geometridae; genus Eupithecia; species Eupithecia pulchellata. Next base: position 6,264,218 of record OZ007521.1, on the reverse strand, counting down.
AAGTACATAGGTAGTGTACTTTTAAATGTGAACCAATGTTTTTCTACGAAATCGCGGTATTAAAATAAATAAAACGAAAAACAAACAGTTGATTAGAAAATAAAATATGAATATAAAATTTATACAAAAACATGAAAATTATTTTGTACTAGCTGTACCCGCGACTTCGTCCGCAATTGCCATACATTTGTTTCAGTTACAGTTTTTCTACTATTAAATAAAAACAAAACTTCAATATCCTGTATTTGTCTTGTTACACTTTTAATGTATTTACATAAATATATTTAGGTAAATAGCAAAATTTTATAAAAGAACTGTATGGCCTATCCATACAGTTCTCCATAGGAATAAAAATCTAAATCAAATATTGATCTACGTGGGACAGTACCTATACTGTGCTGCAGTTATCTTCATCAACATTCTGTACACGACTTATAATGGAAGAAATGTAAAAACAATTTAATGTTTTTAAATGCTGTTATAATTTGAAAATATAACTTATTGAAAAAACATACCTACCATAGTACTCGTGATTTTTAGGATACAGTCATACTTGATTTGTTTGGAAATTACCCTTGATTGTTATATATTATCGCAAAGTAGTAATAAACAAATAAAAAATAGTTATTTTAAATAAAATTTTACAAAACATTTAATAATTCAAACCAACTTAACAACACAAACAATAAAATAGAAAAAGCAATCAATGACAGAAAGATAATACATAAATCATTTGATGACCGGTGGACTGGACATGGTATAGTTTAGAATTTGGACACGTCAGATGAGTAGCTCGCCCACAGGCACCGCGCGACATCACTGCAGCCACCGCCGCCGTCTCCACTCCTGTCTTGCTGGGGAGCGAAAGATGTTATAAAGCATAATTGGAAAAATATGTACCTATTTTTTATAGATAGTCTGCTCTAAGCTTTCTTTGCTTGACTTGACTTTTTTAAGCCCCCATGAGCCTTCTTAACTTTAACTTTCAAAGCCGCAGACGTTTTCCTCCTGCCCCGGTGTAACGGGGCAGTTAATGAAGCAGGGCAGTAAATGCGTTATGGAAAAAATATTTACTTGCTCTTATTTACGGTTTTGGTTTCGAGACGTTCGACTGGGGCCCCTTTTCTACTGAACTAATAACATCATTATGCCTCTGGTATCGTCACATAATCACACGATACGTTTGAGTATTCTTCCAGCAGGGGAAAACTATAGATAAAGATGGAGAGCTGCGTCTCAAAATTCGGTGCGGTGAGAGCAGCGCACGCAATATCATAAGTATTTTTGATCTAAAGGTTCTACTTGAAAATAGATCATAGATTAAGAACTTACTTGTAGAACACCCAAAAATCTAAATCAATATTTCCTTTAGTCCTTACAGGACTTTTGGACACATCACCCAGTGTCAGTGTCCATACATATTTTACTGCAAAAAATAAAAACATGATTAGTTTCTTTTTCGTGGTTCCGTTCAAATAGAGACAGGACAGAATGAGGTTTCCTTCGATGAAAGAAATTACAAATGACCAGGGACTCGCGTCTTTTGTCTAATTTTAAACCATCATAATATAAAGCTGAGTTTTTTAGATCTACTAAGGGAGAAGCTTGGAACCCCGTGGAACCGTGAGAGTTATCGAAAAGTAAGGAGTTATGTGCTAAATGTTCGACGACTTATGCTTAAAACTGTTAGTACCTACACCTTGCATATATCTCTCAGTGCACAGTTGCACTTGTTTCTTTGATCTAAGGATTTTAAGTAACATTTGAACATGTTTATGAATGAAGATTGAATGGATCATACTTACATTTCACTTCGCCTGAAAAGTTAATAGGTAGTAGGTACCTAAGTAATAAGTTCTACCTATTAGGTACCTATTCAGGCGAAGTAGGGTGCAAAATTAAAGAAAAAAAATACATCATAGAGCGGTACTTACCTGTAGGATAATATGCACAACACATATTCAACCATTATGCCCTTCCGTAACGTTCTTGGGAGAATAAGTATTTTACAATTTATAATTATGTAACAGAAGGATTTCTGCCAGTTTTTATGTCTTCATTGATCAAAAAACAGAAAATAGATTGTCACTTTGACTCGTTGTCGTGGAGAAAAAGGCAAAATGTCACGCCATCGAGAAAAAAATCCTGTCTATTAACTCTTTGGACTCCTAGTCGAAGCGCAAGTGTCTTCAGTATGAAGGTCAGGATTTAGTCTAACCGGACCCTCGGTAAAAATAAAACCTATATAAAACATAAAATACAATAATATGTATGATTAAATGTATGTCCGTAGGTACTCGTAGCATGAACTGAAATCGTGTCAAGCTTGATTCGAATACGCACCTAAGCGGTTTCGGTGTGATGCGCGGTCAAGGAAGTTTACTTTTGCTCTGCCACGGGAACCTTACTGAGTTCCAGGATAAATATATTATAATGTTCTCCCTCATAGTATGGACTCAGATTGTGCCAAGTTTCAATCGAATGCATTCAGTAGTTTCGGCATGATGCTATGTTAAAGAATTTTTCTTTCTCCCAGGGGAACCTTACTGAATTTCAGGATAAAATGTATCCTATGTTCTTCCTTGTAGAATGACCTCAAATCACGCCAAGTTTGATTCGAATGCATCCAGCAGTTTCGGCGTAATGCAAGTATAAATAATTTTGCTTTCATCCCCTCTCCCAGGGGAACCTCACTGAATTCCAGGATAAAAAGTATCCTATGTCCTTCCTCGTTAGTATGAACTTAAATCGCACCAAGTTTCATTCGAATACATCAAGCAGTTTCGGCGTGATGCGCGTTTATGAAACAGACAGACAGACAGACATGAATGAAAAAAATACAGTTTTGTCTTCAGTATCGATAATAGACTGCTCTCCAATAAAAATTTTCAAAATATCTTCAATGTACAGAATGCACAGACTTGGTCCTGTTACAGTTTTATTATAAGTATAGATAACTTTTTTAATTATGAACCGATTTACTTGAAACAAACACTAAATGTTAATTGAAGCTTACCATAACATATTTTTGAAAACCTCATCTAAATCGGAAAAACCGTTTCTGAGATTAGCGCGCACAAACGCACAGACAAACAGATAAACAGACAAACAGATAAACAGACAAAAATTCTAAAAATCATTGTTTTGGGTCCTTTTAGCGTTAATAGAGGTCCCTATACTATTTTTTCTAAAATATCTTCCATGTACAGACAGGGTTCCGTTAGATTTTTATTATATTATATGTATAGATATATCTGGATTATTACTAACTACTATTGTAAACTGAACGACGCGAATCATTTAGCGGAAAGTATCTACAAACGCCGCGTAACGTTGTAGCTCTTTTTTTTCTTACAGTACAGATTGTCTACAGACAATGGTATTATTTAGCATTTCACTCCTGGTATTCTATTTAGTACTACGATTATTACTAAAAGTATCTAAATTAATCGTCTAGGCTCACCTATGCTTAAGTAACAAACATACTCACTTCTTGAATTTATTCATGTTTGATGTTGCTAAGATTAGTCAAAATTTAAAGCATTAATTTAGCGTGAAGTTAGCTATAAAGGGACGTCTTTTGTTCATCTGAGTACAAGGGGATGATGGTTGAGCAGAAATCAGCCCAACCGTCCTCGTTGTTAGGGGGACAGTATTGGGGACATTTGGTAATAATCCTTAAAATATTGGTTATGAGGTTATGATGTTCTAAGATTCGCATAGGTTCATATCAATTTCTGGGGGCATAAACCAGCAGACACAAAAGTGTGGAAATACCGAACGGTAAAGTCCAAAAGGAAGAATCATTATAGGGACCTTACCTAATTTGTATTTTCTAAAACCATATTCGGTTAAAATACCTTGTTGTAACAGCAGTGACATAGCGTCACTCAACAATTTTCTTATTTGCAGAAAATTTTATCTAAGTTTGTGTAGACATCATGTCTAGCATAAATTATTATAGATATTTTCACTGCTTTCATTTTCAAACACGATACGAATAGGAAAAGGAGACGTATTTGTCGCATTTTAGGCTACAGCTCGTTAGTGCCTCATTCTATGTCTTTTTATTTTAAGACTTCAATGGTTCTCACAAACGTTTATCGTAAACTTTTGCGCACAGCCAACTAAGTCCTCAGATACAGGTCCAAAGTCAATAGTCTACAGGCACAGGCCGATCATTCAGACGCCTACGTCTGTTATCTCAAAGCCCAAGCGGATGCGAAGTGCTCTTTATTTTGCATTGTCTCCGATATTGAGGATCGGAATGGCCTGAAACTATTACGGGAATAAATATGAATAGAGTCGGCTCTTGCGATATTGTTTGATAGTACGTGTATGCCAAAGGCTTATGCCCAGTGAAGTAAACAGTTTGTTAGTTATTTAAAGCTACGTGGAACATGAAAATCAAACGCTTGCTTTCAAAGCTTGGAGTTTAAAGTTGAGCATTCTATTTTATTAAAGAATTAAATGAAATAGAAGCACGAACGAGTAAATTTTTTTTCTTTAAGTTGAATATAAAAAAAATTCTATGTAGGTACCTACATTTTTTCTCCCACCAAAAGCTTTTATCGTAAAACTAAAATGCAAGCTTGATTACCGTTGTGAGAGAAAATTTAAATTATTTTAATTTATTATTACTAAAATTGTATAGAAGTTAAAAAAAAAACCTTGTTTGTCTTTTACAAAATTTAATAAGCTATACAAAGTAACCTGTAAGTTACCTACAACCCCCTTATTCATAATAATATCTAACATAATTTTAGTAATAGGTTTAAACATAACTAAAACCCGACTGCGTAAATGTCTTGAATAAAACCTTTGTTCCTACTCCTAGGTATAATACTCCATATAAAGAGGGGGGGGGGGGTACCCCGACTAACTAGTTGGAGGCTCCCACTCCTCGTATAAAAATTGATACATAGGTAAGTATCAAAAGAAAATGATTAGTAGATTAGTACAGTCGGTGAACGCTACTTACACACTTTTATGTAGTCGGGTTTTAGTTTTTCACATTTTTTTTAGGACCTTTATTTCAGGTTTAAGAATATTTTATTTCTCACTAAGAATAAATTCACTAACATGTGAATAGAAAATAAATTTAGTAATCTAGGGCTAACTAAACTATAACTAATAATGATAAACTAAAATGCGGGTAATCTTTATTTAACTTTGAGAAACGGCGTATTAAACTAGCGTTTGACTAAGACCTTTGTTCCTACTTCTAGATATGAGGGGTGGGGTACCCCAGTCTGGGGTACCTTGTTGGAGGCCACTCCTCATATACCCATTGATACTGTAAGTATCAAAAGAAAATGATAAGGGTCGGTGTCAAGTCGGTGAACGCTAGTTACTGACTTTTACGTAGGGTTTTAGTTCTTCACATTTTTTATTAAAGAATAGTAATCTCTTTTTCACTTTGAGAATCGGTTACCAAAAGTACAAGCATAGGTATTTACAACAAGATAACCTTTACATGAGCATCATCATTATTATCATCAGCCTATGTTAGTCCACTGCTGGCCAAAGGCCTCCCCTAATGAGCGCTACAGCATTCATCATGCATGAGCATAAGCATGTTTACTTACAATCAGATTTTCGAACTGTAGGTACTCAGACACCGTTATCTCGTTAGACGTCACCTATCCTTACCATCGGGTTATTGAATCAAACTTTAAGACACCTCAATTGTTACAATCGGACTTGACTATATAAGTCCAATGAAACTATTCAGCGCGGCGGCGTAGGAACAAAGAAATCGGCTACATTCATACCTACCTCATAACCCTCCTCCATTGGTAGTGGTTAAATAACTTACGAAACTTATTATTATTATTCTTTTATTAATACATATAAACTTAACGGTGATTCTTTTCGCTGTTCAATGAGTTATTCTCATCTGGGGGTCATGTAAGTCATTGAAAAAGCTTAAAACTACATATTTCTAGCATAGGAAAATCTGCAGCGTACTAATGCCCGAACTGTTCCATCACGGTCTACGGCCGATAACGCTAATCCGATTCCAAGTCGCCGTCGTCCATCCGGCCGGTACATCCGTACAAAGAATTTCCATTAGGTGACAAAAAAATAAACCTTTGGACACTTATGTGAGGCAGTGTACCTTACCGGCAGTTAGTGGTTTGACTCGCTTTTCACATTCGTAAGTGATATTCAAATAGGTCGTAGTTATCCGAAGTGATATTTGTAGGAAAATTGTCCATTGATAACCTTCAGTCTGCCATCTCATTGGATTATAAGAGTCAAGGAATAGAGAGTGCACCTGTGTTTGCGCACACACTTGTGCACTATAGAAGGTCCTGTGCTCGCTTGTCTTCGTAGAGGCTGACCGTGGCCGAATTCCGGCTAGGATGGCATTATCATCAAACCTCGCTTTTGCGCCAGAGTTATCTACTTTTTCAGACATTCAATAACATTAAAACAATTAATTTCGAGCATAGAAGAAAACTTGAGAATTCAAAAGCAAAATGATTTTCAAACTGTTTCTTGTTTGACCACAAGAAACAGTTTGAAAATCATTTTGTACCGAGTAAAAATGAACCCTCAACTCATCTGAAAAGAATAGCAACAAAACAACCAAACCAATCTTGGACTTCGATCCGTGGAACAAACAATATACACTCGAGAGCAATGAATCCGGGTCACTCAAAGAAATTATTCAGGTAGCTATTATGCTATGAATATTACTCAATATCAAAGGAAACGGTTAAAAATCGAGTCATTTTATATGAGCAATCATCGTACCTACTTGCAAGCTGCCGCTCCGAGATTTTGGGATAATATGGATAATCCACGCTGCTCGAAATGAAGCCCGCAAAAGATCCTTTTGCCGTTCATCCAACTCGAAAATTATTTATTCATTGCCCTGTTTACGAATACTATTATGCTGTTACATATAAAGCAATAACTATAATCTAAAGAGCGTGTTTCCTGAAATGGCCGCTAGTTTTGTCGCCTGTCGAATGACAAAGGTAACATGAACCTACCTAATATATTTTTATGTGGACCTATTAGGGTGGGCGGTGAATTTGTAAGATGGGACGTGATAGAGGTTTCATAGTCATCAGGATTGACGTTCAATTAGTTAAAACCCGTAGCCATTGTTAGGTGACAAAAAATTGACGAATATCTAAAAGCAAAATAACAAATTATACTAAAAATATTTAGAAACAACGATACTATCTTTTCATACGTATTGGGTGCATTAAATTTTATAATTTTAGTTACCTTGGGTTGCATTACAGTTTTTAAATTGGTCCAGTATTCGGAGTCTATTTTATTCAAACAGACAAACAATCAAATTTTTCGTCTTTATAATATTAGTATACCACCTATTGAATGCCACAAATGATTGAGTATTGAGTACTTATTGATGGACGGGACAGTTCATGTTATAATTCATCATCGAACACAAATCATTACCTACTTATTACTGGTTCACTCTTGAACACTGCCGTCTAATCCAGTCCCTATCTTAGTATTCCAAATGACAAAACGCCCAGCTTTAAATTCCAAGCACGAATGCACACTTGCAATTGGAACTCATAATGATAAGTGGGCAGTGCAAACGAACAGTCTACAGCACCATCTCAGAAGCAATAATATTGAACTCGCAAGCACCGATTCACAATATCTACTTATTATATTCCCTAGTTCTTGTCTTTGGATCAGAACATTTATTACTGTTTTATTGCTTGTAGAGTGGTCGGGCCGGGGGCAGAAGTCAACAAGAGGTTATTATGTTGAGACTGGTGAAAAATGAACAAGAAAGATTTTTCGTTCTGCATTTGTGGCGCTGAGCAGTTTTAAAACGTTCAAGACTTGAAAATTAATTCCAGATTTTGTTGGGAAGAGGAAAATGTGGGATGATTTGAGGCTTTTGGATGGAGCGTCTTTTAAGAGAATTAAAAGTATACGAATAATGATTATTAAGCTTTTACCAAAATTGGAATGTTATTTTTATTAGTACGAGTATCATATTTTGCTATTCTTTTTAAGCTCCCAGTTTCTCCGAAATTGGTAGAAAAAATAATAATACGTAATAGCTCATTATTAAATGCATATTATTTTATAAAAGAGTGATATTTATAAATAATATCTCGTCGTATAATAAAGAGTCGAACATCTTAAACAAAACGTAGAGGCGTTATATTACCATGATATTTCATTTTCGATGAATTGTAAAAAAGTGGGTCTCCCAGTGACAGCAGATATAAACTTATAAAAACATTCGTCTTTTATATAAACTTCTTTTTACAATATCTATTTATGAAACAAAGTAGGTAAACAAGAGGGTTGTATAAAAGAAAAACCAAAGAAACTGCTTTGGGTTATTTCAGCCAAGAATATCGCTATAGAAACAGATACCAACTTATTCCTTGGGTTTAAAAGTATTTCGGAGAAAAGAATCCTTGGTGTTATAGCATAATGCGTATAAAGGTACCTTCTGTTGGGATTTATGTAGGAGGCCTCGGTTGGTTTATGATGACAATGCCGGGCTGGAGCGCCGCGGGCGCCACCTCATTTCCTTACTGAAAGTTATAAAAAACATATTGAAAATGAGATTCTCGCTGAACTTACCGAATGCTATCTTGTTTCGTGATTTGCTTGTTTTTATGTGGGGGGTATAAACGTATTTTACAGAAACACCTCTGTGTTTTATAATGTTTGTTAGGTTAGAAAAATAACTGGATGTGACATCTTTTGCATAGTTATCTAAAATACTAAAGCTCGAGCTTTATTTTATTATTTCGGATAATTATTGTTATATAATTGTTATTATACATCATGATCGTCGTATATCATAGCGATCACAATAATAGCCACAACGATACTAAAGCTACCAAAGGAAAACAATAAGCTCATGTTCATAAAAAATAATTGGATAATTAGGCAGCTTTTTCGAGTAACTTCAACGTTAAATGTATGGAAACTTGTGTCAGAAAAGTCACAAAAACTGCTTGAAATTTGCCATCTGTTGGTGACCTTGGGTTTTAGGAACATTTTTTTCAGTTAATGTTTTTGTCAGAAGTTTTTATATATTAAACTCAAAGCTAAACGACGAAGCTATTATTTAATTGTCCTATTATCTTTAAGTTTCCCTAAAAGAGTGATTTCCAAAATGGGGAATCCTAAGAACTATAAAGGTTTAGTTTAGTTTCACAGATTATAAACAAAGATTATTATAATATAGACCCAATGATTGCACTAAATCTAATGTAACATTTATCTTCATGACCTAAAATCTCAAGCAAAAGCAGTAACACGTATTGTGTTCATCATAATTAATTTAAGTTACCGAAGTAGTAACGCGAAAAGTCGTATAATTTAGTTAACAAGTTTGTTACTTGCGTAACTCGGTATTTAGCTGAAGCACGCTTAAGAAGTGGCTCTAAATATTCAAGAGATACGTGTTCGTGAAGTTAAATACAATTTTGCTGTCACTTTTGTGCATATGACTACAAAGTAATTTCAATTTAGCAGTAAAAAGAAGCGTCGTTTTTATAATTGCAGTAGAATTTTCTTTGTCATTTAATTACTATGTTATAAAAAATTCAAAATGCCAAGTGCGAGTCGAAAAAAAAAAGTCGTTAAATCGTAGAAAACTATTTAGCAAAATAAATTATAAAAAAGTTCTTTTAAATGATCGGAAAAAGGCAAAGACCCAACATGATCCCCCTTAATCAATTACAGTTTTGTAAACGTGGATTTTTTTTTAAATACTTACTGCTGCGGTTAGTATTTTATTAACTCCGTGTACCAAGTTTAAGTGTTGCGAAAGTTCCCAGCCCGACCAAACAAGCGAATGGATCCTGGCAACTCCGGAAAAACCAGGAGCTAAAAAACCTGTTTGGCGAACCCAGCATCATGTGAGTTCAAGAGCGCTCCTCTGCACTGGCTAATGTACGTTCATAGAAGAAGATCGGTCTGTCGGTCGGCTGGTAGAACAGTCAGCCGCCCCAGGTATCGCTAGGTTGATCGAAGCCGATCTTCGTGAACTCGACGCCCATAGCAGGCGAGCGAAAAGTCAGAATGTAAATTACTGGAAATATCTTGAATCCAATGTCTTGTATTTTGTGACGTGTCTAAGAGTACTGTAAGGCCTAAAGGAAATAAAACACTTTGATTTTGATTTTGATTTTCCCTTTGGGTCGCTGAGCCACAGAGTGTATCAATTTCGGAATATATGTATAATTAATGATTTTTCAATGTAATAATTGTTATTTATAAATAACATGATTATGTTCTGTATCTTTTTGTTGCGAGTATGGACCAGTTGAATCGTAAGCAAAAGTGTTATTTGATTTATTAATCTCAATCATATTTTGCGGTTTAATATTTCTCAAAACATCAGAATGTTTATAAACCGAAAGGAAACTACAAAACAAAAACATGGTCAAAGGAATAACTCAACAAAATGTAGTTCAACAATTCCAATTAACACGACACAGGAGTTAAAAAGAGCGAATAGAAAGCTTTAATAACGACCGTTATTCGCATAAAGGCACATGTTGTTTTCTAAGGGCCACTGGTACAAAGATTGTCTTGTCAAGCCGCCCGCTCAGTGCGCTTGGCCCGTCGGTTCTGGGCGGACGTAACGCCCCGCGCTCCTCGTAGCATTTTACGAAACGCTAGCGGCGCTACGAAACTCTACGAACTAGCTACGTAGCTTGGAAATGATTTCGAGTAACAAAGTTCTATAAATTCGGATTTGATTTTGTTTGTTTGTGAATGAAAAGTTTCGGTCTATTTTATTTTACGAGAGTTCGTAAGTATTTGTTTATTCAAATTAGTATTGTTATTATCTAAAAATATGATGGAATATGTTAAAGAATAATTTACCTTATTTGAAGTCTAGCAAAGCATAAAAGCAAATAATACAATCGAAATAACATAAAAGGAAATTCATATCCATTGTTCGAAAAGAGGTCACTATTTTATTATAATCTCGGAGACACAAAACATGATAAATTATTCTACGTCCTTGGAAGGTACGTACAATATCGTGTCAAAGTCAGAATAACAAAGAAAACTTCGTCAATGATGCCTTCGTGGGCCCTCAATTTTATTCAGCCTCCTTTGTTTTCCATCAGTGAGCTTTTCGCTAAAATCGCTTGGCAAGATGAAAGGAAACATAATTAGTGAGCTGTGATGATGGAGCTCTTGACGAAAAAGCTTACGTTTTCACATAATAATGATATAAAATTCACTTTGGTTAAGGCTCCGGCGACGAATGAATTTCCCTTTGTAAATTGAGCATATCATCATATATCATTATATTCATCATGATTAGCTATTAAATAGTATATATATCTAGGTTCTAGCAACTTTTTTCGAAATACTTTTTAATCTTATCTCATTTGTACATCAAAGAAGACATGTTTTACTTATTTTTGTAGATAAGTTTTTTAAAAAAGCTCGTGTCAGGAACCTAAATAAATACTACTCGTATTCTAATACAAATAATAGCAAACCCTGGTGAAAATATTCTCTAATTACAAATCATATTGATACTACGTTTATATGGGAAATTCATCTGTCACCGGAGCCTTAAGAGCTTTTTACTTTGAAATGAGATCACTGATTTCATTGACAACGTTATTCTGCCCTCGACTATTCATTGGGTCTCCATAATTTTTCGTATTTTCCATCCATTATTCACATCCATTATTTTATGAACATAAGCACATGTGTATATTATATAAGCTAGTAAAATCAACAACATAAATTAATGTTTCGTGATATTGAAGCCCCAAATTTATACCATGTACCAGTACAGGGTTAAAAATTGAACTGGAATGTTATTTTAAAATTTAAAGTTGTAAAATATAAGGTGCTAATTAATTTTAAAAGGCCACAAATCCAATATCAGAACAAAACGGATCGTTAATTTTAAGGTTTCGTGCTCTCACAGAATCAGTTGTCTGATTCTGTGAGAGCACGAATGTGTCGAACGCTGTCAGTGATGCGCCTTATGGATAACAACGCGTGAATATCAAGTTGCAATTAATATTAAATACCCACTCTGTACAATCCTTTGGAGTTGTGAAAAAATCTACTATATCATCCAATCCAAGGGAAGTATTTAGTTTAGCTGTTTGTACGGACCTGAAATTTGGTGCGGAATCTTCAATGCACGAGTCCCACTGGCACTTCCCGGTTTCTTTATCTTTTATTTCTTTAGCATTTATAGTATCAAACAATAAACTAGAATATAGATTATTTATTGTTGGCTCCCATAATGAGCCAATAGCGCGCTGTCTTCTAGATGTCGTATTGGATCCGCTGTCCGAAATGAAGAGGCCATTCAACATTTTGAAACTTATCTTCCTACTTAATTAATTAAGACGACCTCTGTGGTGCGGTAGGCTAAGATATGTGTGCGACAGGCTGTGGGTTCTATTCCCGCCCGGGGGCAAAAGTTTGTAAGATCTGCAGATTTCCGGGTATTCTGGTCGTTTTCAATTAGAATAATAAAATATCTTTGTAACTTATTGTATTTAATTGGTATATCGGCCATCTAGTACACAAAACATGCGATCTGCTTAGCAATTTACACAGCATGATGTAGAACCAATCTACATCATGCTGTGTGGATTGTCCAGCATAAATAAAATACGCCCAAATAAAAAAAAATGTGCTTAAATAATCTACAACAAACAATATTATAGACAGTGTAAAAACAATAAGCCTCTTACTACACGACGCACCAGACTAAGGATTATTGAATGAACATAAACATAGTAAAACAAAATCGCTTTCCACTGTCTGTCTGTGCGCTTAGATCTTTAAACAACGCAACGGTTTTATGCCGTTTAGTAATAGATAGATGGATTCGGGTAGATAGATGTCCGATAAGTTCGATTCCCACCTCGGGACAAATATTTGTACGATCTGCAAAGATTTCGTTTCATTCTGGTCGTGTACCAAACATTGGTAAAAAATATGCATATTTATACTTGTATATTACTATGTGTATCAGTTATCTCGTACCCATAACACAAAATCTGCTTAGCTTGGGGCTAGATAATGGTGTGTGTATCTTCAGCATTATTTATTTTATTTATTTATATGTATAATGTATAATGCATTGCACCCGTGCGAAGCCGGGACATAACTAGTAATTTATAACAAGAACATCAGCCTAATAGTCCACTGCTGGACATAGGCCTCCCCTAATGAGCGCCATAGATGGCATTTTATCATTTGGGGGTTATTGCCCCTTAGTAATGTATATTTTCAACGAAATGTACAAAACCTCAGCTGAGTTGAACATTTATTTACCAAATAAACAGAAGTTAAGCTAGTTTCAATAACAAACGAAAAAGTTTTCAGAATCCAACCCTCATTAGCCGGGCTCCCTAAATAAATAATTCGCGGGGTAACGTTCAAGAGGGAACAAGACAAAATTAACAGTTTCTATAAATGTCGCACATAATTAAGGATTTTGTTGAAACCGTACATAATAAAATTATTTGATTTTTACAAAACAATTCAAACAAAGTAAATAAAAAAAACACTGTATTTTTTGTTTCGTGTATCTCTGGCACTCAAGATTTTGGTAATCTTATTTTAGATGGTGGTAAATTATAAAAAAAAAAGATTTGTTTCAACTTTTAATTGGACTAACTTAACTATAATGGCTTTTTAAATGACATAACAAGCAATCACAAATCAGCCTGCGTCATGCGTGGTGATTATGTCAAAACCGTGAACGTAGTTAATTATTCTGACTGAATGTAGGCCTGACTGACGACCTCTGTGGCGCGGTGGATGAAGGTCCGCTTGCAACGCAGGAGGTTGCAGGTTCGATTCCCGCCTCTGGACAAATGACAAATCTCTACGATCTGCAGATAATTGTTATGGTCGTTTCTATGTATATTCAACATATCTACATTCGATTAAGTATATCAGTCATCTAGTACTCAGACTCTAGACCCATAACACAAGCTCTAATTCTTAGCGTGGGGTTAAATTATACTTTGTGTTTTGTCCAGCATTAGTATATAATATACATATATATTATCGTTACATATTATTATTGCCGTGAGTTGATGTCCCTTTACGTTTAATCTCTCTGCACCACTCACTCGTAGACAGCAGCTATGGTTCCGTCTCATAAAAGTCTCAATCTGAGAATGAAAGTTAGCGTTATAATACATTTACTTTTTAGTCTGCCTTTTTGATTCCTATTTTAGTTACAAGCTTTAAAAGTAACCCGGAAAATTACCAGGCAATAGATTGGTGTTTGCGTAGATAGTTATATTTTTATCAAAATTAAGTTATATTTAATGCTTTCTTCTGTGTATTTATGTCAACATTAGCATAGCCATTCAATGTGGCAATACTGCCAGCATTCTGGGCACTGTGTTTTCTCGATATGGCTTGGTTTTTAGGATATACCTAGATGTAAGTGTAAATACTTGTAATAATTGTGTTATTAAGTTATTATTTTTTTGTTAAAAAAAACCCAACTTTTAAATGCTTCAATGTTTATTAAAGCTGTACATTAATACTATAAAGGTATAGTTATATCTATTAAATAGTTCACTTAAGGTTCACCGCACCTATCAACGGTTAATATTCAGATTACAAACAATGGAGCAATATCATTTACATAGGATATAGGACTTATTTAAACAACATGGTTTTCAAGGAAGAGCTAAGTCTCTTGTTTCCTCAAGTTTATGCATAATTTTACGCACGTGCAGCCTGCAGATAGGAGAAATTAAAATCATCCTGATCATAGTTGGACATAGACCTCAACCAAAGATGGCCACAATGACGATTTGTTTTGGAATGTGTAAATCATCAAGTAGACAAAATATGACTCGAAAAGCCTGCGTGTGGAACAAAACACTACCGGTATACTTTTTGTATTTCGTTACGTGGTTTCCAGTACGTCTGTATACTGCTAACTATCATTCCAGTATTTCGAGTTCCTGTATTCCGAGGTGCAGTCGCAAAGTCAATAGGAGCTAGGCAACAGCCTGCATACTGTCTCAATTGTTAATACTTAATAGTTATAATTTGATTATTTAATTGTATTTTTCTAAAAACGATCTCAGTGAACGCTTATTGGGCGCAAGATTGGGGTTTATGTATACTGTATGACCCCAAAATTCGTTGTTATCTTGCGCTGCCCGACTAATCAACCCTGCCATGTTATCTAAACATACCGAATATAAATAACTGTAGATATTCTAGCTATAGCTAAGCTTGTTATTAAACTTTTCCTAACCTTCAAGCTATCCGAAGTTACTTCCTTAGGGAAAGTAACATCAACATTATGTACTCTCATATGTATTTCCAAAACTTTTCCTAACAATGTTACTTTCGATAAACAAACATGTAGGCAATTGATTAGCAAGTAATTACTCTGCCTTGGGTCATTGACGAAGTTTCGGGACACTGCTAACACAGAGTAAATATCGCCTCACGGGTACACGTGTTAAGTAGGTAATCGGAAAAAAGCCTATAATAAGATATAATACGAGCGAGTGCAGAAAAGCGTTCTGAAGAGCGCGCTTTGGTAACGCACTTTTGAAAACGCTCTGGGGTCTTATTCACTATTGAAAATACAAACGCGTTACAGATCCAACATATTTGCGGTGCGGTTTGACTATATTATTTATGTTGGATCCTTATTATACATTACTATTTAAAAATATTCTTAGCCTATTTTCTTCACGGATAATGTATATAATATACTAATGGTGAAATAATCTTTCAAAAATCGATCCATTACTTTTGTAGCCTATTAAATACAAACAATCAAATCTTTCCTCTTTATAATATTAGTAGAGATTATTTACGGAATACAGATTTGCGTAGCAGGGTTTGATATATTTACATAATCTTTAAATTATTTGTCCCTTGTACATTTTGGTTTTAACTTTAAATATACGTTCTATAGTTAAAAACCATCTTAGTACATTAATAATCAATAAATAAATGCAAACAAATTGTAAAACATATCTTTTGCAAAACGGTTTCAAAATATCAGATAATCTAGACGATACAAAAGTTTGGGACGAGTTGGAGCAAACCAACTCGAAAACAACCTTACAAGGTAAAGTTTTCTTGTTCGTATCTTTACCTTAAATATATTGGAGTAAATTTTTTTATTTACTTCATTAGTAAATTAGTAATTTAACAAGTATTTTCTGACAAGAGTTTTCTAATAAGATTCCTTAAGGTGTAAAGGAAATAAAAGAACATTTGATATTTATTTGATACTAGCGCTAGCGGTTCGCCCCGTTTTCGCACGTGTAATTTTCAAGCATTATACATTTTTGTGTTACATTATTGAAGTTTTCAGGAGAGATTCATTAGGTAGGATTCTAATCTTGAAAGAAATTTTCAAATAAAAACAACAAAACTTCGATTATGTATATTTTCTTAGGACTTGAGGTAAGAAATATAAGGAAAAGTGAAGCGTTAATAACTTATAAATTTTAGTCTTACCCACTAGCGATATTTTTCTAAACCTAAGTACCTACTTAATTTGATAAAACACTTCATCCAATATATAGACGAGGGAAATCCCTAATTGGGATTCTAGACTTGTCATACGCAATGGTACAAAACATTTTAAGAAATTCTGAGGGTAGGTCTGGTCTACACTTCAGACGAAATTTCTTGAATTTACCTAAATAATAATGACTTCTGTGAATGAAGCCAATTAGGTAAACTAATTAAAAAAATCATAGTTTGAATAATTCATTGAGACAGTGTTCTTCCAACACACATAATGTTCGTAGTTAACCCGCTTACATCCATAATGATCCGCAATGAAAGTCGTTTATTGTTTTTTTGAACGCCTTAAATATATTTTTCTCAATGGTTGGTTATAACTCGGATCTGCAATCGTTAACATATTATTTAACGTTTACGTTTCGTTTTTAGAGTTTCTTTTTTGTACAGGGGAGCACCTTAAGGAATCAAAAAAACCTCATTACCTTATCAAGCTCCCAAGCCATAATATTTATAAGGTAATTGATATATTTATTATGCAAATCCCAAAGCGGAAGCTGGGAAGCTAATAAGATGAATAATTAAGAAAGTGCGATCCTCTCGTCGAGTCATTAACGGGCATGTTGTTGTCCAAACTTATTATCGTATAATTTATGACTACACATTACCGCTTAAGGTGCCATTAAGCCTCGGGGGAGAGAAGACTGCGCTGGGCACGTTAGGGTGAGCTTTTTTGCCAGTGGCTTGCTGTTTCTTTTTTGATTAACCTAGACAAGCTGCGCTCACTCACAATCAATTACATAGCCTCGATCGCTTATGGGTTACTTAACGACTACGTAAATTACATAATACCCATTATACTTGTCTTAAGGAATGTCTTTTGTTATTTTATTTTATGGTGTATAATAAAGGATTTTTGTATGGTATTGTATTGTATAATGCATAACTACCAACGTATAGTGAGTAATCAAACCAAACACACCAAACAACAACAAATGAAAATATAATATAAATAAGAGCATTCAATAAGCAACTTAAAGAAATTTTGAATCAGATAATTGAAACAAAGAAGGACAACGTGTGTGAAAAAGATTATATTGGAAATATTTAGCCGCGCACTAGAGAAAGACCAATTTTCAAAATCTGTCTCTACACGTAGTGTTTTTTTGATTGTTTATGTTGTGTTCTTAGTAATTATCTATGTTTAGTTTTAGCTTATAAGTAGAGTTTTTCAGTGTAGATTTTTTCTTATTGTAAGTACTTTCTCTTGTTTTTTTTGTGTGTGCTAATAAATTTCTATTCTATTCTATTCTATTCTAAATACTAGTCGTAGTTGCTTTTTTTCTTTGTTAATAAAATGTGTTTCTTAATTAGAACTTGTATTCACAATTTTAGCAATTGAGCTAGTTGCAGACTTTGTGTACAATCTACAGGATGCTCTTAAGCTAAATAAATATGCTCTGAAATCCGTATGCCAAGGTGCCTTTAATGTTTAATAAACGAATTTAAGTCGTTGAAATACGTTTTTAATGGCAACAAATTCACAACATTTTATTGGCAAAGAGTAGGAACATGGATTGAGCTGAAATTTTGCATAGATATAAGTCTGGCTGAACAAATAGGTTACTGATCCATTAAATAACCTCCCCAGGCATAGATATAACTAAAAGACGTTTCCATAAAACAGAAACTAGGTCTTTGATGATTTGGAATAACGTTTAAAATCTTTAAGCTTTCTTTATCCCGAAAATACCACAGAAAGCCTTCTGGTGTCTTCTGATTGTACCCGCGGATACCCACGCATTGTTTTCAGTATAAAAATAAGCTTAATACGTTCCTATTCCAAGTAATCAAATATCTAGTTTCTGTTGAATCGTCTTGAAGAAGTCTTACAGTTCTGAAAACAAAATCACCCTGTAAGGTAGCATAAATATATATCTAAAGAGGAAAAGGCTTGGCTGGTGTACCTACTAGGTCGTTTTTGGTCTCGCCACGTGCACTCGTTAATTTGTTCCCGTCACAGATCATAAAATGTTTACTGTTTTCTATTAGCCTCGTGAAGTAGTGTAGCGGTGGAGGGTTGGATTAGCACAGTACCTAAACTATTTTATGTAAGACGTTGGTGGATAGTTGAGTATTATTTTGCTAGCCTAAAGCGTTCGTATTTCTATACTACACTACTGTATAATATTATGAAGAGGAAAGATTTGATTGTTTGGTTGAATTGAATAGGCTCTAAACTACTGGACCGATTTGAAAAATTCTTTCAGAATTAGAATCCTAAATTTCGCGTGATAAACAAAGGTTAAAAAATATTTTTTTAAAAGTTAGGAATCCGCATGAAAAATTAAATTTTTAGTTAAAACGCGTGCGAAGCTGGGGCAGACCGCTAGTATTACCTATTCTCTGTCTGAAGTCAGTACGTCGTTATGTGCACGTAGTGACGTTACAGCGCAATGTTGGCCATGTTCCACTGCTCTAAGGAGGATAAATATTTTACTGCGGTTACAAACAGACGCTGTTCTTGAAATTATAGAAAAGGGAGGGAAATATCTTAAGCACTTTACTTCACACCATCAAATTACACTAGACTTATGTTTTCACATAACAAGAAA
The DNA here is from genome assembly GCA_963931895.1 of Eupithecia pulchellata. Classification (NCBI taxonomy): domain Eukaryota; kingdom Metazoa; phylum Arthropoda; class Insecta; order Lepidoptera; family Geometridae; genus Eupithecia; species Eupithecia pulchellata. The sequence goes on along the minus strand of OZ007521.1, from coordinate 6,245,109 downwards.
TGCCTTATCGAAGAATTAATTAATGCGAAAGTTTGGGTGTAGTTTTGAACTACTGATCGAGCTGCCGTTTCATCTTTCTGTAGCTATAAACCTTTTATATAACCCTGCAACCTACATATAACCCTGTTATATGTAGGTTGATTATTTACCTATAACCCTTTAGATATTTCAGAGCGATTGTCAGTTCAGCGGAAGTGTAATTTACAAAGATTACTTATTACGTCTGTAAATTTCAAAACTTCTTACTTTTGACTGAAAAGGGAAGTAACAAAATAATTAGTTAAAAGCAGTTCCAATTCCATATTCTTCAGACAGGTCGGACTTAAGCAATCGGACTCTGCTTGACACGTTTGTATTTACCCACAGGTACTCTCAAAAATAAACTTTACCATTCATGAAATACGACCGCTTTTCATGAATGCCTCTGTGCACAAATCTAATGAGTTGTAGGATATTGCACTCTAAACGTCCGTAGTCAGATTTCAAAATCGTTTGTATAGACGAGAACACTCTCGTCTATACACCCCAGTCGGGACACAAGTCCCGAATGGGGCTCGTGCTGGAATGAGCCTTATGTTGAGGGAGGGAGAGTGTTTTTTTACTAATTGCACGGTATCTAAAGATTACCTAGACAGGCAGACGATGATAAGCGCCGAGTCGTTATAGAGGTTGACGTAGCGTAGACCCTCAAAATATAAACATCGTCCAGATGTTACAGATAAGCACAGAGAGCTTTTTGACCTAATGGCAGATTACTTTAGTTGAATGTGTTGCGTGCTCCGCGATACCATGACTTATTGAATAGAAAATTTTGCCACAATCTGATAAAGGTGAAAGAAAGTTTCTTTGGGAAAATGAAAACCTGCTTTTTCGTGCCGAACAGAATTATGATTTTAGGGATGATTCTTTTGTTGCGTTTTAGATACAAAAGCAAAAATATAATTAATTTTATATTTGTGTTGTTAATCACGTTCTAGAAAGGTTTCAGAAAATCTTATTTGATACGTCTTTCGTAGGTGAATTAGTTATATCGTCATGATTAATTGTAAAAAATGTATGGAAAAATTTAGTAATATTTAAGTGGATTATTAATTATTTCCATAAAAAACTCAATTAACTCAAATAACCTTAATTAATGAGAACTTTTAAATAATTCTGAAAATACCTGGGGATCTCCTATTGCCCAGACTTTTAAGAGATTGGTGTCCTCAAGAGGTAAACACATGTAGCTCTCTCCCACTCACAACTAACAATGACACCCTGGCAGATGCCGTTGCCCGGACTCTCAAGAGACCGGAGTCCTCGGGAGCCCCAACGTAATACACACACACACACACACACACACACGCACACGCACACGCGCGCACGCACACACACACACACACACACACACACTAAAGCGCACACTCAAATTTCGAAATTCGACAACTCTCACGGTTTAGAGTTCCCTTTGGTAGCTGTGACAAAAATCTAAAATTATTTATTTATTTGTTAATAGACGAGCAGCCTATGGCTGATGTGTCTATATCATACAGTGTTGAATTTTGTTATTGCGTCACTTTTTTTAGCTTATTAGCTTCTTTTTTAGCTATTTTTGTCTCGTAACCAGTGATCGAGTTTATTCTTGAAAGCGTTTGTTGATGTGGCTGATATTATGTCTTCAGGTAATATGTTCCAGTTGTGCACCACTCTGTTGCTAATAAAAAAAAAGTCACCAAAATGCACTAGGTACCTAATGCCCTGTATGCTAGCTACATTTCCAATGAATGGTATTACTAATTCACTGATCGGAGTAAAAGCCGGCATTCCGATGACCAGTGGATATTTTGATAGAAAAATCAGTCAATCTTTTTTTATCAAAATTTTGTTATAATAACATTGCAATGAAATAACCAAATTAAAACTATTATTGACAATTGATCTAACTGCAGGCTGTTGAAAAATATCAACAGTTAGCTCATAATAATATGATATCATATCATTACCAGTCGGAAGCGTCCTTGAGATACTGGCTGCATGGCCTCGCTGTATATTAAAAAAAAAAAACAATTTTACCATTTTCTTTAAAACCCCGGACCTATGGTCTCGACCCCAAAGGGAACAAATGCGGAGGCTAACGCGTAGTTTAAGTTCTTGAGTGGAGACCATGATTCGGTAAACGTAGTGGAGGACGCACTCCTACCAGGTGGGATGACGATCTGCGAAAGACTGCAGGCAGATGCTGGGGGTAGGTCACTGGTTCTCCCCATTCAGCCATATCCCAAATGGGAATTAAGGGCACCTGATAAAAAAATATTATTTTCGGGAGCCGTTTGTTCCCACCGTAAATTTGGATGCGACAAGCTCAAAACAGTGCGCTATGACGCTCATTAGGGGAGGCCTATGTCCAGCAGTGGACTAACATAGGCTGATGATGAATGTTGAACCCTGCATATTTGCGCCCCTTGAGATTCTCGACTCACAAATAGGTACTAAACCTATAGTTATTCAGGGCTACAATATTAAAATCTACGTCCATTATAAATCTTGGAGTGCAAAGCTTTTACTGGTCAGCGAATTACCATTGCCATTCAACGTGGAAATGTTGGCATCATTCAGGGCATTACTGAATATTGTTGACTTTAATTTCAGTTATTATTATTTCAGTTATTGTTATTCAACTAAGGTATAAATTATATTAAAATGTATACCTCTATATAGATCTACCTCTATGACAGTCTACCTCTCAAAAGGTCTACCTCTCAAAATGTCTACATCGCAAAAGGCCTATCTCTCAAAAGGTCTTAATAGCGTTTTGACTAGGCGTAACGCGATGTAGTCTCACTACGAATTAGGTATACAAATATAAAGCGGTTTTACTTATGTTGTTGTATGTTGTTATGTTTATATTGTTGTTGTTATTAATAGCAACTAAAATTAGGTATGAAACTATTTTTTATTGTGTTTCTAACCATAAGTTATGAAACCAATCTCTACAAAACAATAGAATTCAATACAATATTGCACACCAAAGAAGAAAAATAGTAATAAAGTTGCACAATAGGCGTTCTTATCGCTGGGATCGACCGAAGTAGTTCTTACCTATAGTACCTTAACCTATAGATCATAATTAATAGCCTATAGTGGGCATTCCTCTCCTAATGAGTGCCACAGCGCTCTATGTTCAGCTTGCTGCATCCAGTATCTATCTGCAGTCTTTCTCATCTATCGCGAGGCCGTCCTACACTACGTTGGCCTAGTCGCAGTGTCCACTTAAGAAATCGTTTACCGTGTTGTTGTTTCTTCACAAACGATAAGGGTATCGTATTCATCTGCAAAGTGTTCAACTTGCAAGGTTTTGTCTGCTAATTAGGTCTACTAATGAATACAGGGTGGTTCATTCGCAGTGACTGGATAATTAACAGCGACGAGATGGGATATATTAATATTTATAAACCAACGGTACAGATTTAATTATAAACCTAGCGTGGCTATCGTGATTTCACTCTGCCGCCGCTGATATACGGTTCTGTTTAATACAAGATTTTATAAATTACTAGTTTCGGACCGCAGTTTCACATGCGATGTGTCTATGGAAACGTTTAAAGGTTATTTATTTCCCATGATAACTGATAGTGTATTAGTTTAAAAGTATCTTCTATACTAACATTATTAAGAGGAAAGATTTGATTGTTTGTTTGAATTGAATAGGCTCCGAAACTACTAGACCAATTTGAAAAATTCTGTCGCCATTAAAATCTTACAGTATCCCTGATGAACATAGTCAATAAAATATATTCAAAAAAATTAGGGATCCTTATGAACTTCAATAGGTAAGATATGTAGGTAACCCAACGTGTAAGTGTGTGCATCAGCTCGATCTGTTGAGAAGTTTTGACATGTAGATGAAACAAACATCCATCTATCTATCCAAACTGTCGCATTTGTAACATTAGTGTGATTTGTTAAAATAATTTGAGTCAGTATCGAAATAGGTTAAAGTTTTGTTTGAAAAATTTATTAAACAAGGAACTATTATATTTTGAAAGAGGCCTGATTGCGTGACAGTAGGCCAGGCAACTGTTATCTAGGGTTTCTATCCTAGAATAGAGAAATCACTTCGCGTCGTCATCGAATGCGTAAAATATTTGAATTTCATTCATTCAAGAATAATAAAATATAGAAAGATAAAATATTTGAATTTCATTCTATAACTTCAGTAACTGTGTACTATTATATTTCGAAAGAGGCCTGTCTGCGTGACAGCAGGCCAGGTAATTGTTATCTAGGGTTTCAATTCTAGAATAGAGAAATCACTTCGCGTCGTCATCGAATGCGTAAAATATTTGAATTTCATTCTATAACTTCAGTAACTGTGTACTATTATAGTATTTCGAAAGAGGCCTGTCTGCGTGACAGTAGGCCAGGTAATTGTTATCTAGGGTTTCTATCCTAGAATAGAGAAATCACTTCGCGTTGTCAACAATACGTAAAATTGAATGTCATTCATTCAGCTTTAATAACTGTGTAAATTTTGTATATTCTATCCAAGACCACAACTGCTGTGCATGGCATACTAAACATTATAGACTTGAGATATTTTTCCCGTATTCCAAATAGTTGTTACAGTTCCCTTTAACCTATAATACTAACCAATGAAACTATTAACTAACCAATCTAACAGGAATTTTAAAAGATACGGAATTTATAACCTAACGTTTAGACTTACTTTATGAACCAAACACAGTATGAAATAGTCAAAATATCTACTTTAAAAATCAGAGTGAAATTAAACAGTGCATTGCATTTGCAAGAATATTATTACAAAAACTCTATAAAAGATTTAACAAAGCGATAAAATATTCCCATAACATTCATGAATAAATATTTTCAAGCTGTTAAATTTGATTTTTATGTTTATGGCTTCAAAAAAAAACTGGTTTTAACTGGGATTTAATTTTTGTACAGCGAGGGATACCCAACTCGAATGAGGCAATGTTTTTATTACTGGCCTCTATTAGCCACCCTTGTTTGTTCACAATTTCCTCTTTCAAACAGCTTATTGGGATACACTAAAACACGTACGTAATAAGTACATAACTTTAGTTACCATGTTCGTTAATTTGAAAAATAATGGCGAATTCTACCCGCGAAGATAACTCATACTTTAAGAACACCGGATAGATTTAAATAAGCATAATTTTCTAGGATAATTTTGTATTCTGAAAAATTATGACTAATAAAGACGTTAATTAATTTGTTATATCGTTTCCTATGTAAAAATATCTCATAATTTTGTCTACATCTCTCTGCCGCGTTGACTTACCAATTCCATCCTATATGAGATTAGTTGCATTTCGTGCGTCGTCATTTTGGAGTAAACAACCAAATAAGTCGCAGGAGGTAAGGGCGTTTTGCTGCGTCGCGAAAAAATACCTAAACGTTTTGTCGCCTATGGAACCCGTGTGGACCGTAACAAAATAAAAATTATTTACCTATATAACTATTTAGGGATAAATAGGTATAAAATTATTCACTTTAAAAAATATAATTGGGTAGTGTGTACTGTGTAAGCTACTAAGTGCAAATACCACTTAATTCATAGGATAACTTTCCTGTGCATATAAACGAAGAACTGAAAGATGAGCTCATACTGGGGCGCTGTTTGAAATATTAATGCAAAGAGCATTTCTGTTTATTAATTAACTTTGTCACATACGGAAATTGTTTCGAGCTAGCTGCTCAAGAAACTCCACAAGAAGAGCGGAATAAAATTAATGAAGCGCTATTAAAACTCAAGAGCGTTGTGCATTAATATGTGAATTTGTATTTTAATATTCATAAGGCGCAGTTTAGGTGTTACACGGCGACGAATTCCAGGACTACCCGTCGCATTGTGCACATCCAGAGACTATAACCTGGAGTATTATATACCCTGGAAAAATAAAATGCCAAAATATTTGTGTTGCATTTATAAATGCAACACATTATATTGGCATAAGAGCACTGGCCGAGTGCGACTGCTTCAATCCTCAATCATCTTTAAATGACCAGACATTAAATGCAAACGACCCGAGCGTTATAAAACGCGCCATAGAACACAATGAGGGTAAACATCGAAGTATACGCGTCATAATCCCTACATCAAAGATAAAGATAAAGCTCTAGAGCCATAGCTAAATAAAAATCAATTTCAGAATCGGTTGTGTTTGTTCCGTACAGTCCATTTGCCCTAAGAACGTAGTGCTTTCACAAAGGGATTTCTCAGGCCCTTATTTTGAGATCCTTTAGGGTCACACTTGAGGAACGGCGCCTTTAGGGTCCCGCTTCCGCCCCTCCGAGAAATACCCGAGATAAGAAAGACGTTTTGGCGCCATTCATGTTTATGGCAGGGCAAATGGCCCTAGAATACTGCGCACTTGTTATAACCAAGTAGGTTCTATGGCAAGCTCTAAAATATCAATCTCTGATACATAAAATTATTATATAATTATATTTTATGTACAAAACTTTAAGTCAGTTACACCTGTCTTTCAAAATGCACTGATTAAACAATAACATCTGACATGCTACAAAGAAAAAAAAACTTGATACGTGTTAAAGGCATTCAAACAAGTTTAAATACGTTACAAAATCCAAAACTTCCATGCAAGTAGTGCAATGAGATTGCCTTGGTTCGTCTAATCTTTGCAAAGATCTGTGGTATCCGTTTTGTAGAAAAGAAAGAAACATAGGGAAATTAGGGACGCATTTTTATGATTTACGAAGCGTAGAGGTGTAACCACATCGAATAAATTAAATTGATCTAAGCGAGGCCGACAAACTTTAACCTGTGCTTTAACTTACGATACAGTTACTTACAATTTTTTGACATTACACTTCATGGGCACGATTCTGACTAAATACCTACTATTCAGTTGATTAGAATTGAGTTGAGCTACCTTCACATTGTTTTGAAAAGCCTGCTGTTGGCTCAATAATTTCTATTATAAATACTAGTACTAATTTGTTTGTCTTATTCGATTGTCATTTTCATTTTTAATTAAGTTATCAACGTAATTTAAAAATAAAAGAAATAGAAAGCATTTTTTATTCATGAATTTTTCGTTATTTAAACGTAGGCTTTCTATTACTTTATATAAAATGTAGTCACCGTAAAATTTTATGGGGACAGTTTGGTTGGGGCCTCTAGAAAGGTCATTATCACCCTACCTATACTGAGGACCTACCTATTTTACGTTCGAACCGTTAATTTCAATTACTTTCGTAACTGCTTATTGTACCCTTTATTATTATTAGTAGAAGTGTTTGCTTTGATTTCCTTTATTGAAAATTCAGTAAAGTTTAATAAAATTGTATTGTGCTTATTGTTCCATAGTCAGGTTTGATTAATTCTAGATAATACAGAAGATAATAATTTGATTAAAACGTATTTTAATCACATTACTTCAGAGAATGTGAATTAATACGGCTCGATTGGTACGAGTTAAGAAGGCAACATTGATTAATTTTAATTATAAGTAATGGTAGTTACTTCAAACATTTTATAAACTGCCCTGGGCCCAATTCTGCTTGTGATTCTTTTTACTATGGCAATGGTATCGTCGCAGATACATTGCGTAGGGTTTAAAGGACGTATTTTAATAGCACGTAGATTAATAGGAAGGTATAATTTCGACATTGACATGAAATATTTTTGAAACTTACGCGTTCTGATAGCTCCAGAATCGCAGTCATCCTATGATAGTGTGTAAACCTCTTAAGTTGTCAGGAAAAATAGGTAACACCCGTCAATCTTGACACTTTGAAGTGAGTCCCTCTCTCTTTGTCTTTAGTTCCTTTCACGTATGATAGGATGCCAATATGTATAAGTCTGAGACGATACCTTGTCATCTTATACCATTGTCATATTAAGCGATTAATGAAGCATATTAGGGTCCCTGATAAAGTTCAATTTCTTTTGTTGATAATAAGAAATCACAGATTGTTTATTTAGATCTGGTTTGAACTCAGTTTCGGTGTGAAGTTTGTGACAAAATGTCCTGAATTGGAATATTGAAGTGAGCCCGTAGGTCGATCGTTTGTCCTCCAGGGCACTTGCCAAACAAAGTTTTTGTTTTATCAAACTGGTAATTCCCATTTTTTGTTTTATTGCCTGTAAGCTCAGGAGATTTATTGGGCAGAAAATTTGCATTAATTTATCATTCATTACAGACCTCGAATGTGTTTTTTGCGGAATCGAGTGTTAAACTGAATAAGTAGCATATTCTTTTTTTGAGTAATAAGTGAACCGCATGAAAAACAAATATTTTACTTTAAACAGTGATTTCAAGAAAGTGACATTCAAAGATTAGGTTAGGTGATCTAGCCGGCCACTTAATTGAACCATACTAGCCAAGCCAATGTTTGAAACACATACCTACATATTATAGAGGGAGTCCATTGCTAGGGGGGCTAATGTGGGCAGGTGCCCCGTCTTGTTGGAACCACATACTGCGCGTTTAAAGGCAGATCTTCAAGCTTTTTCTTGAACTGTTGCAAGATTTCCAGATAGTTAGTGGCACGTATAGTCCTACGGAAACTACTCGGACTTTTCCATTCATTACCGCGCATAAACAACTGAATGGAAACCGTACTTGATGCTCTCGGTTAGTCGTATCAAATTGGCTTGAGAGAGCTATTATACATTATATTATTACGCCTATTGTACTTTTTTGTGATGGTTAACATAGGGTTGTAAGAGAAGTTGGTTATCTAGAGAAACAAAAAAAAGTTCTTCGTCTATTTGATCCTGAGCCAATTTTATTAATCAAGCACGTATTTACTAACTTCATCATCATCACCAGCCTATAACAGTCCACTGCTGGACATAGGCCTCCCCTAATGAGCGCCATAGATGGCATAATTCAACATTTGGCGTTTATTGCCCATAATCCCCACGCTGGGCATGCGGGTTGGGGATCGCAGTTCGGTGGAGGGTTTCTGCAGAGGGCGCTGCTGCCCGCCCCCCGGTGTGTCTCCCTTAGTCGCCTCTTACGACTCCCATGGGAAGAGTTGGGGTGGTAAAATTCTACGCCGGCACCACACGGCATTTTTTTTTTCATTTACTAACATAACTTTTCGATAACTCTCACAGTTTCAAACTTCCTTAATAGCCATGAAAACTCACCCTGTATTTAGGAAATATCCTTACTCCTATTTGCTCCTTAATATACTTATATCGTACCAAACTTGTAAATTGTTGTACATTGGAGACACAACAAAGGAAGAAACATCTAACATCCTGACTTGGTCGGAAACCGCGCATAGCTTAAGTGACCCATTAATGAAGATTAATTGTAGACGATGCGCATATAATGTACTAGCCTGGATTGTATTATATATGGCAAAGTTGTAGAAATGTACCAACCTGTGCAATTTCAAATATACAAATGAAACGTTTGTATTAAGTATTATTAATTAGGTAAATGTTATGATTTTTTCATGCATTTTTAGAAAAGTTATGTTATATAAATAAATAAATAAAATATAAATAATGCTGGACAATCCACACAGCATCACCTAGCCCCAAGCTAAGCAGAGCTTGTGTTATGGGTACTAGATGACTGATATACATAATACAATATTATTAAATAGATAGATATTATTTATAATACATAGAAAACAACCAGAACCCCTGAACAAATATCTGCAAATCGTATAAATATTTGTCCCGAGGCGGGAATCGAACCCACAACCTCCTGCGTCGCAGGCGGACCTTCGCCCACCGCACCACAGTGGTCGTCTGTGTGGACGAGTGGCTTGTTATTCTAGGGTCCTTTTCCAGACAAAGGTCCACCTGCGACGAAGTTTAAATTGCACACGTGGGTACATTTCTAGGGCCTTGCCATATAATACAATCCAGGCGAGTATATGCGCATCGTCTACAATTAATCTTTATTAATGGTTCAATATAAATATATATCTATTTAATATATTGTATTATGTATATCAGTGATCTAGTGTCCATAAAACAAGCTATGCTTAGCTTGGGGCTAGGTGACGCTGTGTGGATTGTCCAGCATTATTTATTTATTAAATACCTTAAACACTAACACATATGTACATGAGCCTTAAGGATCAATTTGGCATCTTCCAACCTAATAGTAATAGGTAAGTTTTCATAAATACTAATAATGTTATCTTGTACCTACCTAAATATGAATATTTTATTTGTTGTAGAATATATAAAGTCCCATTTCATCCTGCCCTATTTCGACGGAATTTGTCGAATAACTGAAAATTCGAGCGAGAAATACATTCTTAAAATTTAAAGAAAAAAAATAAAAACTAGTGAGTGTGTCCATTTCACTAAAACTGTACCCTTTGCACTACGGAGATATCTGCACAAAGCCTTTTGTATTTAAAATTCAAATATTGAAACATGTGAGCATCAGTTTGAACATAATCAATCAACGAGCGTTTTAACGAAGTTTCAAAATTGTGTAATTTGACATTTGTGTACCAATTTTGAGTTCATGTTTTATTTATTTACTTTGTTCATTTGATTTTGATTAGGGTCCGGCGTGGGAAGGTATTTTCGGTGAGCAATTCGCCATATCTAATTACGCAACATGGTTTTCTATTCAATGTATGGTAACAGTGCGTTGATGGGAGATTTATTTTATATTGTGGAATTATGCTGGATCAGAATTTACTCAGTCAATTTGAGCAAATTCGTTCTCGTCATATAATTTTGTAACTGTTCAATGTTTAATTTAAAGCTTTTTTTGAATTATGTTTAGTTTAAATAAAAAAAGATGGACAATTCACACTGCATCAGTTAGTCCTAAATACACGGAGGTATGTTTTGATACTGGAACGTTGAGACACAGATTTTTTTAAAAATCGAAGCTTATTTTCCAACAGTTGCGCTTTTAGTCTTGCAGTAATACAGAGCAATGCTCTCTCACCCTGAACTTTCCTGCGGGCATCTTTTGCTTCGATCAATATCGGCTTTTCTCACTATCACTACCAGGATCCTGTTTTATTACATTCGGCGTCATTCCGCTTATCTTGCGAATGTGTTAGTTCCCACTCCGCAGTAATCGAGTGAGCCCGCGGCTAACGACACTTTGATTAGAACAAAGCATTAACACATTTCGCTTCTGGCACCGATTGAGGAAACGGTTTCATGGTGGCTGTTTGATCTTATCTTTATTGTGGCATTATAATTTGTACTGTTGGATTGTGGCTGTCGTAATCTTGGGTTAGGAGATAGGGTTCGATAGGTCGATGTCGAATCTGGTTGTGAAGCCTGAAAGCATATAATTATGTTATTGTAGACGGTGAAGTTAAAATATAGCTTTTTCCGTTTTTTTTTTTTTTGCATACATGTTGAAATTATGTATATGAATAAAATAACATGCCGCCAAGATCGATTTTTCAAGTGGTCAAGAAGTGTCAACGGGTAGTTAACATGTTTCGTACTTTTATTAATGTCGTTTATTTTTCATAACTAAACAGGCGATTTCAATAAAATTTAAATATTTTTAATAAGACATTATTTTTCCTCTTTATATATTTTAATAATTAAGATACTCTAGTAGAAATTAAATAATTTTGTAGAATTCAAACCCAGCTCTGTTCTTGACATTATTCCTTCGCCACAGGGAAGCTATGAAATTAAATATCAAAATCTCAAATTTAGCAGATTATATTCTGTAAAGGGTATTTCAACAACCTTAGGGACACAGGCAAGATTGCCATAGAACTACGAAAGGCAAAGTGCTGATCAGAAAAGGTCTTTGCAAATCTTATTATTTATAGTAGGTAATAGAAAATCTAATTCACTTAAAGATCCCTCGGCAATTTCATTACACCCATGCATCTATAGTTCGAAACCAACAAACCAAAACATTGTTGCAAATTGTAGGTTCCAATCTCTCAGCATGCGAACGCCAGCGCCTCGCAGGGGTTCCTGAAATCATTTATCTAAAAGGTGTTCCTCTCCGCCATCAAAACTAAATCAAGTAGGGTGAGGTACATAAACCGACCGCCCTAGCAGTAAGATAAAATATAAAGAGAAGTTTGATTCACTACTACGTCACCGCACGTAGGGTCCCCCTCAGCCCCATAACGACGTCTTTATACCTTCTCGGCTATCTCTCTATTTGACTACGTCTCATATCTCCAACTGAAGGGCACTCGGTAAAGCACTATTGGAAAACTCCAACATAATTTTATAACTCAAATATTCCTGTATCCAGAAACATGCAATTGAAATCTTATTAGTTCCATAGTTGCGACTATAGAAAGCTTATAAAAGGGCACTTGTAGAAAATTATATCTTTTCCGTAAATGGAAACCGTTTAAGGAAATTGCTTTGCGAGTTTTTCTTGATGTCGTAATTGTGACATTTCTAATTACTTAATCTCCTATAAAATTCTTAATTACTACGGGGTGGCGGCATCCGAATTGGTTCCTGGAAAAAATAATTTGAACAATCTTAGGGAATATCGTAGTGGCCTGGAGGTTCATCTCGAGATAAGCGGGGGGCGGCATCTGGCTCGGTAATTAAGCGCATCTGCCTACGTTCAATTTTGAAACGCCTCGTGGATGAGACTTGCCCCGCGCTCGGTCCATTCTGAGGGTACGAGCAAATTGCTAAACTTTCAATTAAAGAGTTGTTATTCGAACCCCTCTGCTTCTCTCGATGAAATTATATTTTATTTACAATGAAAACTCTTATTGGTTGTACCTACTTGTTTCCTGCTGTACTTATAGCCGCAGCTTTACAATTTCCTCTCAGGAAATTGCGTGAATTTATAAATAAGTTGTCTATTTTAAATTTTCGTTTTAGATTGGTCAGGGCTCGAATTCGATGATCCTCTCATTGATGGTAAGTTTTGGTTTGTTTCTTGGGAGTTGGGATATAAATTGGCTGGAATTAAGCTTTTATCTGAGCGCGACCACTCGATCCCTCTTTGGAACGATCCAATGAATAGTTTTTGTCTCGGAGAGGTCCTTTATCGCGCAACACATGACACTCGCTTGTGATTTATTATTATGTAACACGTAAACTGGCTTTGTTAGTATCATTCAACATTATCTTTAGACAGGTCGTTACGCGCTAAGTGATTTTGTGGTTTTTGTTGCTAGTTAAAAAGTATTATCTACTCACTAGCTACAAGAATACTAGAAAAGAATTTTCTCTAGCTACAGTATTCAGTTATTTAACACCTTATTATAGCACGAAATTCTGGGCCTAGATTAAGTAACTCAAAATAATTCGGCGATCTATGAGGTTTAAAAAAAATCTGCGTTATTTTATTTCCTTTTGTTACCGAAACTTTGTCACTTTCAAAACCAGTGTATTTTGTATGTACTGTTTGCATTTTTTCTGAGCCAAGTTCTTTTTTTCAGTAATAGCAGCCCGTGGTGCGATTTCGGCCGAATGAGCGCCCGCAACGAGAGGAAGGAGCATGCTGGTGCATCTCTTGATACTTAGCACCGCTTTCGCGGCAGCCAACACCGGGAAACACGGTCAGTTAATTTGATTTTTTTACGCATTTTTAAAATAATTCTTATGCCACTAAGACTATCAGGCAAGTGATTTGCCGGGAAAGCGATTACCGCAGACTATAGACGACTGCAACATCAGGGACATTACACGCGCGTTACCGACATTTCATACTATTATGAAGATCGTTTAAAAAAATACATGATTAACCCAGCGGGAAAACCTTGTCAAGTCATTCGTTATTATTTCTGATCATTGTCAATATTCAAAAAATCTGCGGGAAAACCTGGTCGGGGAGATACCGACAACGTTATCAATTTCTGATCAATGAAAATTCTAAATACCAAGTAATCTTCGACTTCTTCTAAAACTCTTTTGGAAAGTGAAAAAACCTAATTCGTTTATCCTACACATTTGTGATAGTAACGTATTCTCTTCTACGAGGGAAATTCATAAGCTCATGGAATACCTACCTACATTTTGCATAAAATAAATAAACGAAGAACTGCCTTAGGCCAACTTTCTTTTCTCTTGCTCTAGCTAAAGAAAAGCCAGAGCTCTGTAGCCACATAACACGTATACATAATACATTAAACATTATGGTCTCTGAACATTTTCTTGCTTCTTTATCTAATAGTTAATATCAGTTTATATATGTATGTAATAAATATTGGTTATAGTTAGTATTTATTTACATACTTATTATGTATATATATTAATAACTATTTATTTATGTAAGTACATTAGTCTAATACGCCACCCATCTATACCTGTACAATTGTTACGTGTCCATCCAAAGGTTGCTTGGAAGAAATCGCTTTTAGCGATAAGGCCTCCCATTGTGCAACTGTTTTTGTGTTTATGTTTTCTGTTCTGTTTTACTTGTCTTGGTGAGCAATAAAGTATATTTGTATTGTTGTATTGTATTGCATAACAATTCCACCATAAAAACGTGAATTTTCAACACCAAGCAAGCTCAATATTAAATTAATGTTCCGAACGGTTTAGTAACCCTAACTTCGACGAGGCAGTTTATAGTATGCATAAACTATGAACTTCAGAAGCATTCAGGAGAACCAAGACAGACAAAGTCCATAACGACGATAATAACACTTCGATACTTTGAGATCGTGTCAAACTGCGTTTAAACTTTGTTTATTGTTAAGTACTTGGTGTATTCAAACCTGCACATCTTTGATTTTTCTTAAAGGTATACATCACAACATATCGTCAATCAAAAACTGCTATATCGTCTTGAGCTACTGATTTAGTTATTTAATTGTATTTTTCTAAAACTAATAACTCATATTTAGGTAATCAAAATAATATTTTTTCTTCTATTCTTAAAACTTATATAAAATCAGTCATTAAATAACCCGCAAGCAAATGTGCCCATAACGTTTGCAGCATTACCTAGTTGAATAGAGATGGCAATCCTTTGCACTAGCTTCTGATTGAAACAAAAAAAGCGTGATCCTTGATTTTTGGTAAATACATCAGCTTCAATAACTTTGTTTACCCTCATTATTTAAAACATCTTTAGAAGGAAACGGCACACCCGCTGTTGTTTGCAAATAATAAGATCACAAAACTTTGCGAGTTAAAAAATTTCGCGTAAAATTTGCATAAACCTTATGGAGGCTGCTTGCTCACTTTACTTTTTATCTTATTTGCTGAAGTTTTGGGCTGAAACTCGATTTATTTGCATTTTTATAACGTTTATAAAATCAATAAAAGTTAAAAAAAAGAATGGAACATGAAAGTAGTTGGGCATAAGAACGCTTCATTTTGTATTAACAATTAAAATAACTGTTAATACAAAATAATGGTTTGTTTCCTATTATCAAAATATATATAGGTACATACAATAAGTAAACCACTAAAATATTATTTCTTAATTTATCTTTTGTAGCTTAATTGGAACCCACAAACAAACTTTAGAATTAATAATTGGTTCCATTTGTTTTAACTTGGTTTCGAGGTTATGCGATGAAAAGCAAAGTTTGTATAAAATTAGTGTCATTATTTTTAATAAAATTGTTATTTATGTCAGTAAGGTAACAACGGTAAAACTATGTCTTCAAGTTCTTCCTTTCGAAGTAATGTTGGTTTTGAAACCAACAATTTTATCTAACTTCGGCGTTTGCCTATACAGTGATTAATTTCATTTCTAATGATGTCAACAAACAGAAAATTACACGTCTGAGAGTCCCTAATAAAGCAAAAAAGTTCTGGTGAAAAGATTTACAACAGCCAACCGAACACAATACAGGCTGAGGGGTATTAAAACAATTCTATTGTGAAAATGAAAACAAAACTGAAAGAAAACAGCGTACAGCCTTCGTGAACTTAGAACCGAATCCCTGGAGGTTTATGTCTTTTCGGATCAGAGGCTTTAGGGGACGAGCAGCAAACTCCTTTCCCTTATAAATATTTACTTTATGAAATAACGCCTCGGGCGTCACATACCTACTGATATCAGGTGGTTACTGCTACGCGAAAAAAAGAACTGAGTCAACTGAATGTGAGACGTGAAATCATAAGTTCGTATTTAGAGGTCTCGAAAATGTTTAAGTTTTCAGTATCCTTAGAATACAAAATATTTTTTTTGATAGAATATGTGCAATAAGAATTTTTAACCGCGAACATTTACCGATACAGAGGGTTCCCTATGTTGAGCCAATGTCTTATAGTAAATTAAAATATATATTTTTTAGTAAGGGTGAAGCATTTTACCGCCGTTTCTACCATCCCACTTAAGAAAACGAAGGAAGCTAAGCACTCTTTCCTAGAATAAACTTTTTCATTCGTTATTTAAAATGTTTAGAAGTTGACTTCAATAGGTACTTTTTTACTTAAGAACATTATAATAACAGAATAAAACAATTAGGACAAAAGAAGTATTCACTAAATTAATGTTTAATTTTAAAATAGCAAACAATTATACTCAGATCTTACTGTAAACCGAAATTAAAACTTAAGTAGTCTTACTCTAAAAGTATAATCAGCCACGTTGTCCACTTATTGGAACAATTACAAAGTAGAGCAAAAACAGATATTTGATTTTGAGCCGGATCCTACATTATTTTTGAATATATATTCGCATTAACACAAGGTACCTATGATGTGAAAGAATATAATAAAAATATGGCAAAAACAATCATTTAAAATAATTACATAACCATTCGTCTGACATTAAATAATGTTAGAAATGAAAGTTTTGGTTCAAATAATTATGTAAAGCCAAAACTAGACTGAAAAGTCTGTAATATAGAGCTGTATTCCCCTATAATGTTACAATTATTAATAATAGAATGGCGTCTTCTAAATGTATCGTAAAATTATGAGAAAAAGAAGAGTATTACAATAAAACGAAACATTTCAAAAGATTTCACATTTATAAATAAAAGTAGGTAAATTAGTAACCTTCTCAAGTTAGACTCAGGATTTAGCAGAAATTTATTCCGTAATTTGCTTTGATTTGCTAGATATTCTAGATAATATAGGTACCTAGATAAAAATTGCAAACAACTGATGCATACCCCGTGCTATTTTAAAATCTATATTAAAATAGATATCACATGCGTAAATAAAGATTGCCATTATTCTAATTATGGTAAAAATCTATGTAAATATTTAGGGTCTAATTACGAACGTACATAAGTGGTAAGAAGTCTTGCAAATTCAAGCCTTTGCCAATAATTTAATCCTTCGATAAAGTTATTATGCCAGGTATATCTACATCATCAGATCTACCTCATTTACTTTTGCAGCATTCGATATATTAATTGGTCATCATTGAGTCCCCGAATGAGTAAATGTATTGGGGTGAAATTCGAATACGTAGAGCGAGCGACGATAAAGCGGTATTATTTTTTAAAAACTTCATTAAATAATAATAATAAATGATCAAGGTATTTTTTGATTATGTAATAAAACTTTAAATTATGTGCATCGACTTTTACTAATGCACAAGTATGGCAATACTAATCCACGCCATAATGACTTTAACGACTGGGTATGGCCTGATTGAGAGAGTTAAGAGTTTGGCCTCAACCTCAGAATTATAGCGAAATAGTCAAAAACAAATTACATTTCCCTCGAAACATCGAATTCCAGTAAAGTCAAAATAACATAGTCAATTTCTATTTTTATTTTCCTCGAAAAATCCCGACAATATGTGAGCCTTTGTGAATTACTGTTATAAACTTTGCAAAAATACCTTTAAATTGCATCCAGAGCCGAAAGCCAAAAGCTAACTTAAAAGGTAGTATAATTAATTGTTGAAACAATTCCACTTTCCGACTCCATCAATATTGATGTGCGGTGCGGTGCCACAGCCCAGCTCCCGCACTACTCGAGTATTGACGTGCGAAACACGCACTCGGTATAGTAATACAAAAATATTTGTCGACTGAGCGTCGCTTTAGCTCTTTCTCTGTCCAGCATATGGCAACAGAATTCAATAGCTTTATTTCTTATGAAACTTAAAAGCCTCTTGAACACGTACAAAATTTTAATTACGTAACTAACACGGGGGCACAAAAACACCGATACAACACGCTCAACATGTATTTGCAACAGACATACTAATTCTTCAACATCCTATACTTACCTTTACTTGCAGGAAAGCAAGCATCGAGTTAGGTTTTCTTTAAAAATAATTACCAAGAAAACCATAGAAAAGAGCACACTGTGAGAACGGGCTGTTCGTCTGTCAAATTCAAATTACAAAGGCCATGGCCTTTGATTTGACGCTATACATGCATCTCGACTCTGACAGTTGAATCTTATTTGCGTTTGCCATTTATGTAATCTGTGGACAAGACATATTATAACGCCATCCATTGAGCTAGGTTAATAATATAATTTTTGTATAACTCCGCATCAATGAGACGTTCAATGAAATCGTAGCTTTTCACAACTATCTTAGTAGAACTACAGCCATGTGCGCTTGTGAAAAGTTACATCCAATTAGCGAAAATCGATGACGTGCAAGCCTCAACCAACCCAGTGAGTTTGACAACTGCTGTCATTGTCCAATAATGGATACTACATGCGGCATTGTTTTGAGCCAGCGAGATGATCAGTTTGAATATCTTGCATGAATAATCCATACATTGATTCCGTGTAAAGATCGTAGATTTTTGTTCTCTTCAAAATAACTTGACAAAATACCTTTCTCTTGAACCATTTATATCTAAAAACTGCATGGATTCAGTTAATCACGCGTCCCTGTACGTCTTATGTATATTATTGTTTATGCATTTGTATTCGATGTCCTTTCTCTACTATATTATTATGTATGTTACATACATTTATAAATTTCATTTCACTCTATTTGTTAAAAACCGCACTAAAATCCGTTGCGTCGTTTTAAAGATCTTTACATATCTAGATAGATAGCGGGAAGCGACTTTGTGTTATTTTAATTATTATTATTGATATTGATTATTATTTTCCCTTAAGGTAACACTACTGGGCAAATGGCGCCCTCACTCCCTCCACCTACGCTTTGTATTTCTTCGACATCTAATGAATAATGATGTAATATTTATCTAAGTTTCTTAGAATCTCTGTTACAAATAATGAGACACATGTTATTTATATTTAATTAGGAGAGAATTGTTTATGCAATACAAACTCGGTGTTTACCGTGAAGCCGAATATTTTTAGCATCGTCCGTATCGCAATGCTCAAAATGTTATATCATTGCTGTGTACATGTATGACGAGTTATGCAACCTATATGACGCTGCATTCCACCTGCACACGATGCATTCATCTTTACAAACATGTCATAGCATGCCTGACATGGAAATAGCTTATCCGGACGATTTTAGATCGGATTGTATTTACCCGGCTCCTAGCGCCGTGGTATAGAATGCATGGCCGTAGGGAGGGGGGGGGGTTTTGGGGGTTCAAACCCCCCCCGAAATGTTGAGGCACCGTTAAAATCAAACTTAAATATATAAAATTTTCTCAGATACGCACTCGTACATGGCAAGCAGCACTTTAAATAGCTATTCTCTCTTAAAAACACAAAATTTTTCTCTAATTTCGTCTCCGATTTACAACAGCGCGCTCTGCTGAGTCGTCGGTGGCGGGTGGCGCGCACTCGCGCTCTGTGCCATGCGATTCCTACTTGTGTATCTACATACATTATATTGTATGTAAGCACGCAGCACTTAAATATCTTTTTAAGTTATACTCTCTTGAAAACTCAAATTTTTTTTTTCGTTAAAATTCGTCTCTACATTTTATGTAAATGAGTTGGTCGCACGCATCGCATTCATTTACGGCCGATTCCAGCTAGGCAGGCAGATCACGACATTAGTTTTAATTTCGTAAATCAATACACCTATTTTCCTGTTTTTCCGTAATAGAATTGCTCCCTCCGTTGGTTGTTATTCCTTTAGTTATAGCATATTTTTCTATACTATTTGGTAACGACCGAAAATGTCACAAAAAATTTCGCGGCTCGCTCCGCTCGCCGTTAATTCTCAACTATTCTAAACTTTTTAACAGCCTTGCAAAAATGTTGTAATTTCTCAACCATTTTCAGTGGCTGCAAACATACCAAAATATCGGCGGTCATTCCGCTCGCTGTTATAATTTTTATTATACCACGTGACTATCCAAAAAAGTTACTATAATTTCTCTTTTTACAAAAAAATGTTCAATTTAACATATTTTGTCTTTTTACCTTGCTTTCTTCAACAAACTTCAAAATTATCACCGCAAAGCCTCTAAAGAATTTAATAAAATTTTCGGGGTTCGCTATTCATAATTTTTTGTCACTCTTAATTCTATTTTACAGAGCGTCCAAAAAATCGCAAAGAAAATTGCGGCTCGCTTCGCTCGCCGTTCATTCTGTAGCCTTTTCATCATTTTTACCAGCTTGCCGAAAAAATTACAAAAATTTGGCGGCTCGCTTCGCTCGCCATTTATATTTTATTCATTTCTCAACCATTTCCAATGGCCGCAAAAACTACAATATATCAAGGCTCGTTCCACTTGCTGTTATTTATGTTTTCATACTAATAAATAGTTAGTATGAACTGTTGATAACCTACCCCTTAACACTAAAGTCATTTATAACGGGATATTTACCATGATTAGAGTTTTGAGTTTTCCAATATTTCGTTCAGTTGTTCCGTGATCATGGCGCATGTAACTGTGCCGAAATATTGGAAAACTCAAAACTCTAATCATGGTAAATATCCCGTTATAAATGACTTTAGTGTTAATAACCATGATAGTTTTAAAAGTTCTACCCCTTAAATACTACTACAAACTTTTTGTAACCCGAAAATGTAGCTCGCTCGAAGTTATTTAGTTTTTCGTCTTTTTTGTGATACTCGCATTGTTTTCTTTGTCGCTGGCATACCAATCTCCAATCTCCAAAATGACCACCTCAGTTTTGGAAATATTCGGGGCTAGCTGTCATATCTATTGTCACACTTTTTTACAAAACATCAGAAAAATCTGAAATAATTCGCGGCTCGCTCCGCTCGCCGTTTTTCATGGTTGTTGTTTTCAGGTCGGTATCGGTTTTTTTGGAAAGTGCTTGGTTAAAAACCACTCCGGGTACTATCATAACTAGCATGTAATAAAGATGTGGCATATAGTCTCGGTCGGGTCTAAGGCTCGACCCCCCCCCCGAATAGTATTTCTGGCTACGGCCCTGAGAATATGTGTAACCCTCGCCTTTCAAATTAACTCAAAAAAGGGTATCTGTTGTTGACTATGACGTCACGCATGCCTACCAAAGGACTGGGTCACTATATTGCCCGAGATCATGAAATAAATAGATAGATAGATATTAGGTAGAAAATTCTTTATTATACCATACAAAGAAAGAGAACATTACACACAAGTTTAAAGTAGAGGAAGTATAAAGGGCAGCCTTTTCGCTATGAGCGATCTCTTCCAGGCAACCTTGGTACGGACTGGACATGCAGGAACAATATTATGTAGACGGTGGCACTTAAGTAAAAACAAATAATAACAGTAAACGAATACTTGCAATAAATGGTAGAATAAATAGCCTGTAAATACTGTATAAATTACCTAAATACTAAGAAAACAAACGACTTACGAATCTACGTAATGCTGAAGAAGATACACAGGCAACGTAAGAAAGTACGCGTGAAAAAATTAATTCTACGGCTCATTTAAATAAATACCTATATATATCCTACTTATGTTATAAAGGCGAAAGTTTGTGAGTTGTCCCGTTGTTAAATGTATGGTAGACACCAAAAAACGTAATAACTACTGAATGGATTAGGCTTAAATTTTGCACTCATAAAGTGGCGAAAGCGAAAAAATCCTAGTAAAACATAAAGTTAAAATATAATAATATATTATAATAACCTACCAGTTTAAGTTGCTACGAGCGACTTGATCACGGTATCAGCTGTAGAGCAAAACCCCCTTGTTTGTGGTAAGCAGGTCAACCAGTGGACAAATGCTACTGGTAATATTATAATGACGACCTAGCTCAATTTAAAACAACAATTATAATATCCGGACTTTCAACTTCGTGTCACAAGTTTGTTTTAGGCGAACGATGATGGTCAGAAGAACCAATATTCGGAATGATACTGGAGTAAACTCCATTATTCATATAATATACATATTTATGAATAGACATCATAGACATAGACAGAGACATATCATTTACACGGCCACATTGACATAGGCATCAGTTGCGAACATACGTATGGCAAGGTAAGCCACACAAATGAAACAGCCTACCTGTTTCTATTCAGGTTTACTTACTTGCGTTATGAAATGAAAGGATCCAAAAGGCAATGAATGTCACCTTTACTGAAAATTAATTGTCCAACAAAAGCTCCCACGACAAATTCCCGACTCAGTGCACTGCCACGTGAAAACAGGAGTAATGGTAGGCTTGCGCCACTTCAAAAAAGCTCCGTAATGTATAATGAGCTTTATTGTCCTCTGTCCGGCTTTGAATGTCATAAAAGAATCTGTTTAGGGAGTTGAATAAATTCAGAGTTAAAAATTTGCAATTATACTGAGTTTTTACTGAGTTTCGTGTGCTTCCTTTTGTTTATAATTTTGACAGAATAAAATAATTAAATGTTGGCGGACATAAAAAGAAGCAAAATTGATCGAATAGGCTGACACATGACGTAACACCTTGTACAAGGTGTCACGTAAAGGGGGAAATAAGCGAGGTGGTTCTTAACCCTGACGGAGTAAACCATTGTTTTACGTTTTTGGTATTGAAATAAACGGTATTTTTGTTTTTATTTATACTATAGGTATAGCATTATTCAATTCGATCGTACAAAAGTATATACGTATGTATAAGTATAAACTTTTACTTTACTTTACTTTATATCCCACGTTGGAAATCAAAAACTGAACCTCCTGCATCGCAGGCGCGCCCAATAAGGTCGCCTAAATTCTACTTGCCTACTTACTAAGCAAGAATTTTTAAAACATTTATTTGTTACCATTGACAACGTACAGACTGGTTCGATGAACCATGCCACCCATAAAAAATACTTATTTGGTATGTGACTAAAACATATCAACATAATGTTCTTCGATAAAACTTATTTTTTCCTTCGTAATAAATAATAATAATAAATAATGCTTGACAATCAACACAGCACCATCAAGCCCCAATCTAAGCAGAGCTTGTGTTATGGGTACTAGATGACTGATATACATAATACAATATTATTACTTATATAGATATTTTTTATTAATAATTAATAATTTACAACTTTTAGCAACTTTATAAATCAGGTGCCTAAGTACCCAGCGAGTACAAAATATCATTTGAAATCAACTCACGAGTACAAAATAAACTTTTCCGAAAGATCCTGAAATTACACGACCTCCTAACAAGTCCTCGAAAACAAGACGCGAGCTCTTTGAAATGTTAATTAAGCAAAACGAAAGATTTCTCTGCATAATGGAACATAGGAAAAGATTAAATGTCGCCTCATTAATTTCCTTTTTTGTTTGGTTAAGATTTCTAGTGAACTGGCACTTAAGAATAATTGCTGGATACTGTTGAGCAGTTTTACTAGTGTGAACTCTAGGCAAGACGATAATTACCATCTGTAATGAAAAGACAGGGCCAAAAAAATATAAATTGAAATGGTAGAGGAAGGAGTGAAACACCATACATTTTGTGTGCCCGGCAGGGTCTATAGTAAAATGAATTACCTTCATGAATTTTTTCTTAGCGTGTAGAATGGAATGAATGATTGAAAATGTAGTATAGTATTGAAACGAATATCCACTAAAGAAGGGTGGTAATGCACCGTACGTAACATATTCCTGTCCTGGAGGGGAACGTTGAACGATGAACATTTATTATTCATAATAATCAATAATTTATTTATCTCTTCACATAAAGATTTCGTACATTTGCAACTATTTAACTACTAGAGCTCCGCCCCGGCTTTGTATGGGTAGTTAATCAAAAATTCTAAATTGTATTTTTACACACTTTGGGTTACATAATTGAAGTTTTCATACCCTAACTTTTTTGGAAATATTGTCAAGCATTCATCAGAGATAATGTAGGAATTTTTAAAATCGGTCCGTAGTTTCGGAGTTTATTCAAAACAAACAATCAAATATCTCTTCATTCTAATATTAGTATAGATTATAGACTAATCAATGCTCGAATCTCGTCCCGTCATATTTCAATAACTTATCTTTTTTTTTTTCATTTTATATCACTTATTAAAATAATATTCACTAAGCCCGTCAGGATTTGTGCGATTCGGCAGTACCACTTATTTAAAAGAGATAATATGATCATTCATTCGTTTTAAAAGTCGGAAGTCAGTAGCTTTATTACTTTAAACTTACAAAGTAAGCACTTAAATTATGTAATATAATATTTGTCCTATAAAATAAATTAATCGGTTGAAAATAATATATCTTTTATTTTCAACCGATTAATTTATTTTATATAATAATAATGGTTATAAGATAAGATAAGATAAGATAATAATTCTTTATTCTCGAAACTCACTTGAAACTCGTTAACAATAAAAACAAATGAAATCGCTAACCTAGGGACATTTTAGTTGTTAAATGAATCGAACAAAATTAATATTCTAAATGCAGATACGATGTATCTCATGTTGCCTGAATAAACACCAGACTGTAACAGCATGTGCTACAGTGATATAATCGTACGTGAATAGAGAATATTTGGTCTCTGCATGTGAAATCATTCGCAGGAAACCTCGCGAACTTACCAAGTTACGTAAAAACTATATCTTGCGTCGCTGGCGGACCTTTAACAGCTGCGCTGCTTAGGTTGGTGTACCCATTTTAATTATGTAGGTAACTGTAAGCCAAATAAGATGTACTTACGTCAATTTATTTATATATAAATAGGTACTCCTGAAAGAAACTCCAATATGCCACCATTTTGCCTTATTTGTCCCATTAAGCTTACGAAAAATAGTTCCCATATTATTATGTGTATGGGTTCGCTGTGTAGGTAATATAGCGACATACACAATATGTTTGTATATCAAGGAACAAAGGAAAACTCTGCCAATAAAGGCAATGTCAATAATTATCTACTGGTATTAGTCTCGCATCCGAAGCTGCGACATTTCCAAGCTATAAGGGAGTTGGTCTTTCGTGAATGTGGGTTTTTGAAAATCTAATCCTGATTATGTGTATCTCAGCTCTGAGGTCAGCATTACAAAAATATCATTTTCAAAATTTATTTAATGAATCTCAAAATACGAACTCACTCAAATATTTTTATTTTTATAAAAAAATTACTTTTTAGTAACCTGGACAATGGGTTACTTAAAAGTAAGTAGTAGTAGTCGTAATTACTAGTCAATAGATATTAAAGTAGTCAATAATTAGTGATATCCTTTAAGATATACATAAATGTAATTATCGGAGTGATTAGATCTCTTCCCCGAAATCGTTAATTCCGCGTAGCAAATTTTCCATTCGCATTTTTCCCCACTCGGACTTTTACCCATTCTCCTTTTTTATCATTCATAAATAATTCCAATGTCAAAATTTCCTAATAGCGTACTTTTCCGATCCTCTTGTTTATCATTCGTGAATATTACCAAAATCATAATTTCCTTATAGCGTATTATATAATAATCATAATTTCCTAATAGCCTATTATCCATTTTACCTTAACCTTCTTCTTTACCTACATAGGTAAGTACTTAATTTTCAAGTTTTCTAGCTGAATTGCATACTTATGATTTGTTACTTTAATTTATAAAAATGAGTTTAAAAAAATATAGACAATGTATTATTTTGATAAAATTGTATTCTTAATAATACCTTTAAACCAAAGCAGCAACAAAAAAACCTTCCTATTATTTCACAAAATGAAGCAGTAACAGGCAGTTTCACGTCTTCGTTTGGCGAGCTATATGAATACTAAACTACTAAACTATTATTAAAAAATAATACATGGAAACTTTTAGTTTCGGAAAAATATCGCGTAAGAAACCAAACAATTGCAAAAAGAAGCGAATGGGAAACTTTTGCTCTGGAAAAATATCGTTTATGAAATAGACATATTGTGATAAATGTCGCTTGGCCATAATTGAGAATGAGGAAGCAAGCGAATGAGAAAAAAAAGTGGCGGGTAAAAGTTCGAGTGGGGAAAAATGCGAATGGAAAGTTTGCTACGCGGAATTAACGATTTCGGGGAAAAGATCTAATCACTCAATTATCGTACTTAAACCTATATTATATGAAAAAACAACATCTATTTATATTTTTGAGGACTTTTTGTATAACAACATTATGGTATTCGTAACAGCTGATTGAAATCCGATCCAGCTACTGTTTGATTGACTTTAGTTGACTGTTTAGTGATAGATCACTTGTTCATCATTATCATCAGCGTATCTAGTTCACATAGGCCTCATAATGAGCACCAAAGCGCTCCGCTATCTTTAGACAAAGAACTACTTACCAAAGTCTTTTCTATACTAATATTATAAAGAGGAAAGATTAGATTGTTTGTTTGTGTGTATGTTTGTTCCAGTAGTTGGTAGTAGTTGATCTAGTAGTTTCGGATCCTATTCAATTCAAACAAACAAACAATCAAAACTTTTCTCTTTGTAATATTAGTATAGATAGTATTATTTTATCTGTGGTATAGATATAGATTAGATATAAGAAATTGGCCTTTAAAATCGATGGCGTAGGTAAAGAGGCTCCGTGTACTAAATTGGATTAGATAATGATTATATCCATACTAAACTTGGCTAAGCACGATTTGTGCAAAAAAACAGCTCGGAATCAAGATAAATATCGGTGGCATGATTTTCTAAGCCACTAATTAAAACTTCCAAGTGGGAAGATGTTACCCTCTTGCAAATTGTGCTCGTTTAATTGTGCCTCCCTTGAGTCGTTTACATTTATTGCCCTAAAAAGTACCGTTTCGCATCAATGAATAACATTTGAGACACTGAATACATCTAAAAATAAGTTGGAATATGAAAGGCAGTTTGAGATCGTTCGAATTTAGCCCAAAAAACATTATTGAATACCTAGGACCTTTGATAGACAGATAGCATTTATTACTAAAAAAAAATATTTTATGATAAGTAGAGTCTTAAATCCTAAATTAGTTATCATTAGAATAGTACCAATACTACATAGAGTATTATACTCAAATTTTTTGTAACTATCATAAATAGTTATAGTAGTTACAAAATTATAGAGCACTGATACTACTGTAATTTGATAGAGTTCTAACTACTAAATAATTTTCCTTATTTGGTTACCCAAGCGCAATCATCACAGAAACATTATATAAATAAAAAAGTTTGGATGGTTTGAATGAAGGATGTTTGTAACTTCGTCACGCCAAAACTACTCAACAGATCGTGCTGAAGTTTTGCGTAGATTTCATTTTATCAATAAATACGAATACGGAGGAAGCTTCTAAAAGTGTCCACTGGTGATCGGAATACTGGCTTTTATTTCGGTCGTATAAGTATCCAACATAGCGATGGGCCGTGTGTGTATGTATTATTATTGAATAGAAACCATAGAATATTCGTCCGAAATAGGCAACCGCAAAAGGCAATTTGTTTCACCGTTATAATTTATTTAAGAGGACTGAAAATTGATTACGGCTCCCAACGCTAATGTCCTTATTCTGTTCTTTTTGCTTCTCAGAATTAACATTATTCATAATGATATACTATTTGCCCAGTTCTTGAATCTACACAGCAATTAAAAACAGTTACCTACTGATAAAAAGATTAATATAAAAGTGTGTCGTGGCAGTATCAATATCTCCAGGTTGATTCTTACGCATCGCCGTGTTCTAAGAGTCGTCCGCTGCTGCTGGTGTTATAATCTCTGTTTGTAGTTTTAACATCTCTACTGCGGTGGCCACCTGCCAAGCGTAGTGCTTATGGGAACACTACCAAGACCTGCCAAATAAATAATTTCCGTTTGAAGTTACTGGTTACTTAAAAAAATATAAATTAGTGAAACTAAGAAATAAAGTAAGCACTTTGATCATTTTAATATTTTTAATGTTACGTAATGAAGCGAAATCATACCTTTACCTTGTTAGTTTTCGAGTGGGAGCAAAATTCGTCCCAAACCGTTTTATCGTGTACCTAATCTGATAAATCTCAAAAAACTATTCAGATGCATTTCGAAATTAAACACATCGGCCAATTTTACGTCTAGATACCTTTTTTACCAACGTCCGTCGTCCATAGTAGCCAGTTGCGATCTTAACAAGCTGACTGCCGACTGGTAATTGAGTCTATTCATAGTTGAAAAGAAAATCGAGAATGAATGTATTTATCGTTTATTTCGTACGAATTCAACGTAATCCCTAGAAACAGTAAACAACATCGGAGTGATATACCTTTCTCGAGTAGAGTAATATACTATCTATTTTTTTACATATTTCTAGGTAATTACTTGTATTTCTTTGTACTCAAGGAAACAGTCAACATACTTAGAAATGATCTTAATACATTTCCAAGAATTTCATACAGAACGAGTTTTTTGTTTTTGTTTAAAAACATGTTGAAGGTTTCAATTCAACGTACCTATTACCAAGTAGAATTAGAAAGCTAAAGTGACAGTGGGCGGGTTTATATCTCGCTGCTACAACTTCAACTGCTGGGATACACGTGTTCTGCTACTCGCCAAACTTAGTATAGGACGTCAGACGATGAATCCGATAAACTGACGACAGAGCGCTTTGACTCTCATGTAGAGACCTATAGGTACCTACGTACATATATCCATCAGTGGACTTGTATAAGCTGATCATGATGATAAAAAAGTAATTCCTGAAAAATGCAACGTGAACTAAGCAGATGGATGCCGGCATAAATATGAAACTATTTAAACCTCGATATCGACAATCCTATTGATTTGATTTGCCACTATAGTAATACATCTCCTGTTGCTTTTGTAGGTACCTAGAGAAAGTAGGCATTAAAAATATATGGTCAAATCCAGAGCTGGTTACAACTAGAAGAAGGCATTTTCCGAAATAGCCACAAGCCCAAACGGATGCATTTTCTCGATTCATGAACTCTCATCTTTTGCCATTCACTATGCTCTCTAGAGATATATTAACAAGTGAAGTGACAGCAATAAAATGTGAACAAAACGCCGCCCGCACCGCACAATGACGGGGCTAGACGCGGTGTCAAGTACAGAAAATTATGTCCATTCATCCAGTGGGGATTACGTGAAACGGGGTCGCATCTTCAGCATCCGACTTGCTCGACGACAAGTTAAATCCGAACACGACATAAGCCTGCTAATTAAAATGTTTGTTGTACTTTACAAGTCTGGGATTAGTACGATATGGGAGTTGTTATTTGTGACAGTTCTTTACAATTAGAAGTGTGACCTATAAAGTTTGATGTCGTAGTCAAAGGTCGAAATTCAGTTTTTTTTGCTGAAACTTCCGGATAAAAATGCAAGGTGTGATCGCTAAATTGAACTAACCGTATAAAAAATTTATACTCAGAGGTAAGAACAACACCCAAAGTGGTTGTTAACTAACGGAAATTAAGACAGCCGCTACAAAATGCTCAGCTGAATCGTAAATTGCGAATTATAAGCACGATTAAGAACAGAAGTTTAGAAACAGAAAACTTTCCTTAAAAATTAACGAGCGTCAAAAGTAAAATCGAGCGTTTTAGAAAGTAGTCCGTGGCCAACAGAAGTACGAAGTAAGAAGAGCTGGATAATGTCCTCTGGCACTAATTAAAACTTCCAGAACAACGAGAAAAAGGGTTAAGAAATATCGCGTTTGGTGGATAGAAGAGAAGTAATAGCGGCTGCGGATCTGCTTAATTCCTTCAGTTTTTCTTCCCTGGGGCTCGAATTATAATATAAAACACGATCCCGCCTAGCACACCGCCTTCCTCTCATATTTTATTGACACGCACTTGAATTTAACGTTGACACTTTTTACTGTTGCAAATTCACTGTAAAAGTCTTATTTTGCTTTTTTGTGACTCTCATTTCTACAAATGGGAACAAGAGGAAATAAAAAACAAATGTTGTTTTGTTAGTACATGTTTTTGTGTCGGGAATGTTATTATTTGTCGCTTTCACATTTCCATTTCCTTAGAGACGGGGTTCATGGCTTTCTAAGCACTATACTTGTTAGAGATTAGGACGAAATACAAAATGTATTTTAACTAAGAATTGCTTAGTAACTACTTACTCATTATTTTATCAATCTATGAAATAATACCCAGCCTCCAACCAACCCTACCTTGACTTGCCCATACTTTTTCTTAGTAGGCACCGTATTAATTAGTTTTCTCATCAATCATTGCCACTTTCACTCGCGAACCCGCCGCCATTTACATTGTTACAACTCGAAAGGATAAAAAATAGCTCTTAGATTTGCAGCACTCTAGAATTACTCTCAGTTCGTTACGCCCAAGCTAAAGTACTGTCAATCAAACTGGGTTCAATGCAATATTATAGAATTTTATGTTGATACCTATTTTTCTTCCAGACTTTTAATACTAATACCTACTAAATACTTCCGCACATGTTTGCGTCACGCGGCAGTATTTAGGCTATTTTGTCACCACTCGGCAACCTACTAAGATACGTAAATTGCAAAGTTGTAAGCATGTTTTCAAATATTTTAAAGATCTCCGAAACAAATGATCAAATAAAAATCATAATGGGCATACATGGAAAACATAATTAGGTAGACAATATTTTCCGGGTAAACATGAGAAGGTGCGGGCGGAATGTTGTATTAAATAAAGCTGCAAAATCATTATGATTCACGAACATTAACTACGAAACTACAAATTGCGGGAAAGTAAAAATTTCTCTGAAATGTGTACTTATCCCCAGGTTGTTACATGTCTATCCTAATAATAAGAAGAAAAGAAAGATTTCATTGTTTGTTTGTTCGAATTGAATAGGCTCCGAAACTACTGGACCGATTTAAAAAATCTTTCACCATCCTAGAATCCTAAGTTTTCCGTGATGAACAAAGATAGATTTTTTTTGAAAATATCTATATATTTTCAAAAAAGTTAGGGTTCCGTATGAATAATTAAATTTTTGCTAAATAAACGTGCAAAGCCCGGGCGGACCGCTAGTAATTATTAAAGAGAGAAAGATTTAATTGTTTGTTTGTTTGAATTAGAATAGAATAGAAGAATAGAATAGAATATAAATTTATTAGCACACACAAAAAATAAGAGAAAGTACTTACAATAAGAACAAAAAAAATCTACACTGAAAAACTCTACTAGAAAGCTAAAACTAAACATAGATAACTACTAAAACACAACATAAACAATCAAAAAACACTACGTGTAGAGTCAGATGTTGGAAATTGGTCTTTCTCTAGTGCGCGGCTAAATAGGTCCAGTCTTAGCTTAATGTCGTCACCATCCGAGGACGCTAACGATGCTGGTTTTCAGACAGAACCTCTGGGTGACGTCACACAACAAATCAATAATAATAGTAGAATTAAAAACAAACATGGTCGTTTTGAATAGGCTCCGAAACTACTGGACCGATTTCAAAAATTCATTCACTATTGGAATCCTACATCTTCCCTAATTGAATATTTTCAAAAATTTAGGGATCCGTATAAAATATGAAAAATGGGTAAAATGTTATATATTTGAAATATTTGGTAACTACCCGTGTGAAACTGAGGAATACCTCTAGTTCAATAGAAATGCGAAAGTAACTCTGTGTGTCTATTCGTTTAACCATTTTCGTTTTCTACGCAGACGAAGTAGCTAGCAAAGGTTAGTAAAACAAATATAAAATTGAGCTACAAAATCTTTACAATATTATACAAAATAAAACTACATTATTGTACACCAGAAAGAGAAAAGAGATAACATAAGCCAAGTAATATGGGCGGCCTTATCACTTAGAAGTGATCTCCTCCTGGCAACCTTTGGATGGAAAGAATTAATTGTAAAATATTCAAGAAAGGTACTTTTGTACTTAGGTACTTTTGTTTATTTTTTCCTAACCTGACTTATAACGCAAGGAAAGCAATATCCATTAACTATTTCATTAACAAAAGATTATTAGTAAAATAATTAAACATAACTGAATGAACTCAACCATACTAAAGCGATTCAGGTAACCAATGAGAATGGTTTCCTAAATCGAATACGGAACGATCCAACGTAAACATTTGCCTACTAACCTAAACCTCTAAAACCCGAACTTGAAATGTCAGCCTCGGCGTCATTATGACGTTCATTTTGTACACGGATTAACTACGAAGCAACAAACTGTTGTTCAGTCAAAATTAGTCTAAAATTTATACGTGCCTCTGTCATCTCCATCACATCAAATAGCAAATCGATTGAACGCGTTAATATTGCCAGCGTTCAGCAAATAAACAATCTCCGTTCAATGACTAGATGGGACCTTGTTTCATCGCAATCTTTCGACTTCCTGTCGGCTCGCCATGGGCCCAATTAGACACAGGAAGTTAAGGTGTATACAGACTGTTAGACCAACAGTTAACAATGTTCTTTATAAGAACGTCACTTGTAAAATGTGGTAAGAAAGGTGGTTATACCAACAGTTCTTTGTAAAAATGTCGCTTGTAAAAGAAGTGGTTAAAAATTGTTGGACGTTAAAATTCGGTTGACAAACAATCGTTAGACTAAATCAGCAAGTAAATTCTACCTTCCTCTGTTCTATGTCATATCAAGTAGAAAATAGATTGAACATGTTTATTATATCAACAAATAAACAATAACATTAGAACATACAGAACTCTTGGAGACTCCGAGTCCTTAACGATATTATAATTAACTTAACACTTGCTTTATTCATACCATATTACAACATAACATTTTATACGCTAATAATATCTTAATAGCGTTTTGACTTTTTGTTGCCTTTACATTTGACTCATTGCAAATTTTGACGCTAGAAAATTTGTGCATTTTTAAGTTTTGACAATAGACCCTACTGAAAGTTTTGACGAACACACATTTTGTCATTTGTTCCTTTGGACCGTCAGTGCATTTTGGCAAAGTATCTTTAAGGACCCGGCGGGTTATGAATTAGTTATTTCAGCCAACTACAAACTGGGTCTCTAAGAGTAAAATTTTTTCTTCTATGCCTTCGTGTTACATTGTCGCCTACATCGTCTCTTACCATTAGAGGCATTACCTTAGTTTGAGCGGTGCGCATAAGCTTACGATATACGTTTACGAGAACTATTTGACTTATTGAAAGAATACGGCTTAGAATGACAAAAGACATTAACGAGTTGTAGCCTAAAAACGTCCTATTTTCATATTTGTATGGATGGAAGCTCTGAAGTTACCTATAAAAAATGCTTGCCATGTCAACTCACACAGATTAATTTTTTCTTCAAAATATCATAAAATGTTGAGTTGCGCTATTCCCATGTAAAAGCTGTGTGTTTTACTACTATGATTGACGAGGTCGGGTAGAATTGGTTCGCTCGTAGATCTGAGGAGAAAAACTTGGTGTACCTAAGTACTATAAAATAAAATAAAAAAATAAAATAAAATAAGCCTTTATTGCTGAACCATAGTGTTTGTTTGATGCTTGTTGGTAATATTAACATTTTGTTACTTGTTTCCAGCTTGTCCTTCGACATAGGCCTCCTCTAAAGTCTTCCATTGTTTCCTGTCTTTTGCAACGCGGGTCCATTCTGGGCCTGCTACTTTTTTAATATCATCTTCCCATCGTTTGTTTTGTCTGCCTTTACTTCTTTTGTTTCCTCGGGGGTACCATTCTGTTACTATTTTTGTCCATTTTTCTTTTGCTTCTCTTAACATGTGTCCTGTCCAGCGCCATTTAAGTTGTTTATAGACTGTCTGTATGTTCTTGAATTTAGTTTTATTTTTTATATTTTCTAGTCTAACTTTATCTCTTCTTTTTACTCCGATTACACTCCTTTCCATACCATTCTGGCATACCCTTATTTTGTGTAATTGCTGTGCGGTTAGTGCCCATGTTTGACATCCATAGGATAAACAAGGTAGAATGCATGTGTTAAATATTTTTCTCTTAGCTTTCATAGGCATATTTTCGCTTTTCATAATTTCGCTTAGAGACCAAAATCTTTTCCAAGTATTTGCTACTCTTCTTTCTATTTCCTTTCCCATTGTATCCTCTGTTGATATTAGTTGACCCAGATATATATATTCCTTAACATATTCTATTAGTACTCCATTTATCTTAATATCTTTTTGTTTTGAGTTGGTCATTATTTTCGTTTTGGTAAGATTCATTGACAGACCTGTTTTGCTACTTTCCTCTGCCAATTTTTGCAGCATATCCTGTAGTCCCTCCGGAGTTTCCGAAAATATAATGAGATCGTCTGCGAAACGTAGATTGTTTAGGTTTTCGCCATTGATATTCAGTCCTTTTTCATTGCATTCTATGTTTCTAAAGATCATCTCGAGAACCGCTGTGAACAGCTTAGGTGAGATAGGGTCACCTTGCCTGACCCCTCTTTGTATTGGGAATTCTTCTCCTGCTTTTTCAAGCTTCACTTGAGCTGTACAATTACTATATATATTTTTGAGAATTTTTATGTATCTGTCTTCTACCCCTTGGCTTTCTAGTGCCATCCATATGCAATTGTGTTCAAGAGAGTCAAAAGCTTTGTTGTAATCCACAAATCCTAAGTAGAAAACTTTGTTGTATTCTTTGTATTTTTGAAGAACTTGTCTTAGGACGTGGATATGGTCTATTGTTGAAAATTTGCTTCGGAAGCCTGCTTGCTCTTTAGGTTGATTCTCTTCGAGTGTGGTTGAAATTCTTGATAGGATTATTTTTGAGAATACTTTATAGATATTTGACATAATACTGATTGGCCTATAGTTGTTTATATCTCCCTTATCTCCTTTTTTGTGTATTAAGATTATGGTTGATTTAGACCAGTTCTCAGGGATATTCCCTGTTATTATTATGTCATTAAATATTTTTGTTAGTATTGGAGTAACAATAGGTGAGGTTGTTTTTAGCAGTTCATTTGTTATTTGGTCCATACCTGGTGATTTATCTAGTTTTTGTGTTGTTATTGCTTTTATTACTTCACTCTCTAGAATTTTGGGTACTGGTTCTGGTTCTGTGATAGCAGCTTTTTCTTTTTGTAAATCTTTTGTATTTGTGTGTCCGCTGTACAGGTTCTTATAGTAGTCGGTGGCAATTTTGAGTATCACATGTCTTTTGCTTGTTCTTATTCCTTCCTTGTTCTTCATGTTGGGCATCCAGATTTTTACTTTGTTCAGTTTTTTGAAAGCTTTTTTTGTTCCACCAGTTTTATCCACAAAGTATTTAAGAGTTTCCAGTCTTTTCCGTTTCCTGTCTTTTCTTAAGTGTTCGCTTATCTTTTTACTTAATTCAGCTATCTTTCGACGTGTTTCCTTATTTTTTGTCTTGTTTATAATTTGTTTCCTTTCTTTTATCAGCTCTTTAGTTTCAAGGGATATAACATCTTCACTTTGCTTGTTAGTTTTTTTAGTCTCTGTTTTAAGTATATTTATTACCCAGTCATATTGTTCCTGAGTTGAACAATAGGTTGTGGTATCATTGTTATTTAGTGCTGTTTTTAGATTTTCAAGCAGTGTATCAGAGTTTCCAGTGCATGTGAGAGCAGCTGTGTTTTTATCATGGAGCTTCCTACTTTTCTTCACATACCCTCCTGTCATTGCTGTCCTGATCATTCTATGGTCTGTGTTGAAGTTTAGCTGGTTTATAGTAGATAAGTTATGGAACAACTTTGGTTTGTTGGTCATGATAAAGTCAATTTCGTTTTTATACATGCCATTGGGTGAAATCCATGTCCATTTCTTTGACTTCTTCTTTTTGAAGAATGTATTAAGAATACTAAGTTTATTTTCTAAAGCAAAAGTGACAATTCTTGAGCCATTTTTACTTCTATTGCCATGTCCATGTTTTCCAATAATATATTCCTCTCCAGTGTTGCAGGTTCCTATTTGACCATTAAAGTCTCCCATTACTATTAAGTTCCGGTAAGCTGTCTGTACCGTTGCTTGTAGATCTTTGTAGAATTGTTCTAATTTATTATTGTCTTCGTTTTTGTCTGCTTCTGTAGGTGAATACGCTTGTATGATGGACCACATCTCTTCTTTGCCTTTGAAAGAAGGAAGTTTAATGTTTAAAATTGCTATTCGTTCTGAAATTCCTCTAACTTCTTCAATTTTTTCTGCCAAGTAGTTCCTTATAACGAAGCCGACACCATACATCCCTGGTGTCTCTCCAATGTAATGTAGGATAAAATTTTTATGGACTTGAATTTCTTCTCCTAGCCTCCTCATTTCACTGATTCCTATGATGTCCCATTTAATGTTATCTAGAGCTAGTTCTAGCTCTAACAGCTTTTCGTGTGTTCGCAGTGATCTGGTGTTCAGTGTTGCTAAGTATATGTTTGTTGAGGTATTTGGTTTTTGTAGATTTTTTACTTTTAGAGGGTCGTGGTCACATTCCCCCACGGTGACCGGCCGGCTTGGGGTGCATTTTTCAAAATTTGTTTTAATTGTGTTTGTTTTATATATTTTATTCCGATTCCGGGTGTGCGAGTCAGTTATTAGTTTTTTGGAGTTTCTGATGTTGAGGTTGATCTTACTCGCTCCACATAGTTGAGTATATTAGGTCTAATTATCTCCTTCGCTGTGGTCTTTGACATTGTGTTATTTCTTATGGTGACTTTCTTCGGATTCAAGGAGTTAGGTGAGGGTGAGCTATGGTTGGAGTCCTCTCTACCCCTTTTTGTTGATTTGTTGTCCTTTGGTTGTATTACTACCAATTTATCATATTTTAAATAGGCTATATTACCTTTCCTTCTTTCCTCTTCAACTTGTGACTGTAACTGCTTTCTCTTTTCTAAAACCTCTTTAGAATAGTCTTCCTTGATGTATACACCAGTTGGGAGTTTGGATTTGTGTTTCAGTATAACATGTTTTTTCCACAAAGTAGTGAAGGAAACTACGACGGGTCGGTGTTTATTGCTGGCCTTTTGCCCGATCCTATAAATGTTGGTGATTTCGTGGCTGTCTAGGAACGTTCCCGTCTCAATTACAGTTTCCTTGATGTAATCCACCAACTCAGTTTCAGTTTTACCAATTTCTTCAATTCCAAAAAATATCAAGTTATTTTTTCGTTTATCTTTTTCGTAGGTTATGATTTTATGTTCCAACTGTGACACTTTGATTTGTATTTTCTTCCAATAATGTTTTCATTTTGTCGTTTAGTGCTTCCATGACATTTTGCGTTACTGCAGTTGTTATGAGTAAGGTTTGTTGATCTAACTTCTCGTCAAGTTTGGCCAGCAGAAGCTGCATACTTTGTTCCATTCTGTTGGAATGTAGTGGCGGGCGCGGCGGTGGTATTGGTAACTTTGGTCGTTTGAGTTGGTAACACCGAAACAAACTGTCACCTTGGTAATTGCTAATCTCGGTATCAATCAATGTTGTTGTGTTGGTACCCTTGCTCGCTAGCTGTTGAACTGTTTGATAATGGTGACTCACGATTTTTAGGTTATGATGCTGAGTTCTAGCTGGAGATATTTTCGCCAAATGTAACTTCCTACACCTTGTTTTCTTTGCGAGGAATCTTCCTTGTACCGTGTTTGTGTGATTTCACGTAAAAACAACGATGCGCGAACACTTTTTGCACTGTTTATTTATATTTTTCGAGGAGTGTTGTCGAGAGACGTGTTGACGTTTCGAGAACCGGAACCGGAATTGTAAGTAGTACTATACCATACTCTAATAGTCAGTACCTAAACGTAAAAACATAAACTGAAAATAATTATGTTCCTTTTTAAGTTGTACTTACAAATAAATTTACAGAGGAAATGTTTTACCCGTGCGTTCTTAACTTTCTCCCTAATCACCAATTAGGGTCCAATGGCTATGAATATTTCAGTGTCTTTTATTTTTATTACGGTTAGTGATGACTTGTGTCCGAGCAAGATGAGTTCTGTGCGGTAGAGTAAGTCCCTGGACTTAAGTCCAGTAAGTCGGACCAAAGGCTGTTGGTGCTCTATCTACTTATTTTTATAACATCAATGGTACGAACGCGACTGCCGCTGTTATGTCAAGGTGCATCAATTCACCCAAAATCATTCGAAAACTATTATCGAGTTCATAAGAAACTATTTGTTAGTTGTCGTACTACGCAAAGTCGCTCTCTCGATCAGGTAGGAGCACTACAAGGCGGAAAATGTATAGGAAGGATTCGAAACCTAAGGAAGTATGTTTTGATAATGTACAGAGCGCATACTAAGTCCTCAGATTCGATTATAAATAAAAAAAATACATAAAGCACGAATCTTTCGCCTTCTTGTCGATTCGGATGTGGTCAATTAGACACAGGAAACTATCTAAAAACGAAAGTTGGACACAATCTTTTCAAGTTTCAGGGGTAATAAATCCATTATTACTGGAACGTTTCCACAATCTGTAAATTTAAATACTGAATCAGGATTTAAAGTTAAGCACCGATATAACACGAACTGTGGTTTAAAATGAATCAGCTATTTTAAGGCTGTCCACCGTGACAGTCATTTGTAAAAACTTGATGTACAATCATTAAAAAAATCAAAAAGTTCATTAAGAATAGCGAAATACATAATTTATATACTATTAATAAGAATAAAATCGCTGTTCCCACTACTAGGCTACACAAAAATAATGTATATTTTAAAGGGCAATTTATATGACAAACGATATTTTTACAACAAAACTTCAAGTGAATTGCAAAAATTATCTATATATAAATTCAAACGGATTGTCAAAACTATTCCTTGCAAAAAGGCTTGATAAAAAATCTATTATAACTCTAATCTACAAAAAAATTTTGGGATGAGTTTTGCTCCAACTCGAAAACTAACAATCTAACAAGGTAAAGATTTCTTGTTCGCTTCTTTACTTTACCTTAAAAAGATTGAAGTGAACAATGAATCAAAGTGATCACTTTATTTCCCAAAATTACTTATGTAGTTTGTATTTTATTCTAAAGGAAATAAAGCACATTGATTTTGATTTTGAGTCGCCTCCAACTGAGCTCATGTAGCTATCTACATCGAGGTGAGTAAATAATCCTACGACGTCAAATCTTTGTGATTATGACAGACCCCACCACTTCCTTGTTTGGGGGTATGTTTAGCTGTGTTCTTAGGTAGACGTTATCGAAGAGTGTTTCAATAGTCGACTGAATTTTCCTTCCTATCCTTCTAAATTGTGCTACTTGAAACCTGAATAAATGATGACGGGCATCAGCACCAGCTTGATCGGATGTGACGTGTCTGGTTATTCTATTCACGGAATTGAAGATTGCAATTTGAGGAAGGTATAAACTCGATTTAAATTGCATTGGTAATTATAGAGTGGAAACAGACATCTGCAGACAGTTATCTCCCTTTTAGTTATTTCTAGTTGAATGCTGGAAACTCTTTTTTGAATTGGAGCGTGGAACGTTTAAAGTTTTTCACGAAATGTAAAAATTGGTCTATAATCTACGGAATAAATTCTGGGTATAGACAGAAAAACCTTTTATCGGTAACCTTAGTGCCCGGCGGATAATTTTTTTTTATTTCTAGTTGTTCGGATAAAAACCAGTGTGCAATTTAGACTTTTCCAAGTAGAATTTTATGAGGGATTTTTGCAATTCTCTTTTCAAAATAGTGTATATTTTTTGTTATTCTTTAAACTATAAAAAACATCAAAACCGTTATGCTATGTTCACATGCGCCCGTTCAACTCGACATTCAACGTGCACGTTCACGTTCACGAGCGTGTGAACAGTACGCCCGAGCCCGTAAACGCGCCCGTGAACGTGAATGCCGCGAACCAAATGCACTGACTGACACGGACGGCGTGCGTGTGAACAGCTTGAATTGACGCCGGCCCGGGACGGGCTGCATGCCGCGCAGCCCGCCAGGCAGCCCGCCAGGCAGCCCGCCGGGCTGCACGGCGCGCATGTGAACGTACAATTAAAGCTTGAAAGCTTCAACAACCAACACTGTACAATTATTCCAATGATAGATTGGCTTTGAAACCTGCGCTTCCTGTTTTATGTCAACAGATTATACGATCGAGGGGTGATGTTATCTGACTTATTTAAAGACATTTGTAAACACCTCCACGAATAACCGGCAATCAAACTTGTTTTCTTTCAACTTCAATTCACAACATACTAATCAATGACGATGATAATATCTGTGACTACTGATAACAACACTGATATTAAGATCTTTGGAAATGTAATACAATAAATATATTCAACGAGAAAATTGTATTACTGGTTGAGTGGGATTCAACTTCGCGCGATCTCTAATGGGGTAATAAAGTTAGAAAGAAAACTTTGCAATGGAGGCGCTTTTGCGTATTTATTAACATTGCCAGAATAAGGAGACCTCGATTTTGTTTTCGTTTTCTTTTGTAGCCACGGCGAGGTGGGGTCCAAAGTGGGTGGTCTTGTTGCGGAATCTGTTTGTGCTAAAGTCGTCACGTGCTGCTGCTGATG
The DNA here is from genome assembly GCA_963931895.1 of Eupithecia pulchellata. Lineage (NCBI taxonomy): Eukaryota > Metazoa > Arthropoda > Insecta > Lepidoptera > Geometridae > Eupithecia > Eupithecia pulchellata. Next base: position 6,204,576 of record OZ007521.1, on the reverse strand, counting down.
AGTCTAAGACGTGATATCACTCAGTTGAACGTGACTCTTCTTTCATTTCAGTTCTCGCGCCTAAAACTAGGCGCGTGTTTTATTACAATGTTGTTAGGGTACATCTTACACTATAAAAAGTTTTATATCAGACTATATCCAGTGTCTTAACTTATCAATTCGATGACGAATTCGCACAAAGAATGTAAAGTAGTCTCTCAATCAACATTCCCCATCTTCTCCAGTCGTATTCTTCCAATTATTAAAATTAAGAGTAATTATCAAAAAAGTTAATTTCTAAAAGCGATCAGTTGTAACTAAAATATTTAATGAAGGCAAACTGGCTACTTCATTCAAATTCAATTATCATCTTCCTCAGAATTTTATCTGAAGAGGGGCTCAGAGAAAATTTACTAATGAGAGTACTAACATAGTAGCTATTCGTTTTTATCCACTTTTTGCCGCTTGAGAAAGAAAATAAAGCATAGGCTATAAAACTAAATCAATAGACTAGAAGCCTTCTCAACCCGTTTCATAGTACGGCTAACGAAGCGACAGCCAAGGCATACCAAAAACCTAGACTATTTGAAAACACATGTAAAATCCTCCGAAAAAACGGGTCACAATACCAGCAAGCTGCGTCGACCACATTAATAATTTATCAGCCGCATGACGGCTGTTTGCTAATAAAGCGTGGATTCGCTTGGAAATATTAATAAAAGCAGCTTGCCACCGGAACCCGCCTGTCGGAACCGGCGGCGCGGCTGGCCGCTCCGTGACAAATGACCAGATGCAACTTCGTATTTTCCATTTGAATTTAAACAAATATCGAATGATTTAGGCTAGCGAAACTATCGATATATAATTTTGGTTAAGGAGAGTCATTTGGATTGATATTTGTAAGCACCATTAGCTTACAATAATGGCAGGGGAACGCCATAAACAAATGTTTTGAAACAAAAAACTTTTGCGACAAAGTATTAGCAATAAACTCGTAGTATGCATAATATCAAAAATACATAAAAGCTGTATGTGGCTCTCTATTACATTATATAACAGAGTACCTATAGAAGTTAGGAACGTTCAATATCAGGTGTAATGAAGAGAATTTAGGAGAGATAAGAGGGAAGTGTTTTAATCAATAGAATTGTTGTTAATGTTTATTAAAACCATTATATTATAATTGAATTAGAGTGATTATACAACCATTGAAGTTTTGGCTGTTATAACTTAGTATATTTTGTTATGATGTGAGTATTGAGGCTAAGGTAGATCCATCAATAAACTAAATAGTTACATATATAATTTAAAAACATAAGTGTGATTTACCTTAAAACCTGTAAATTTTGACAAAAATTAAATAAATTACCCGATCTGACCAAATGCTAACCCTACCAAAATAATCAAAGTTCATATCAAAACATTCCCTTAACTGCCTTGTTAAAATTATCCCTAGATTATGAGATAAATAATTTCATTTAATTCCCTCCATATTCTCCCAAAATCGTAAACGTGGAGGTCGATATCAGATTTAATAGACCTTTTCGTTTATGACAACCATAACCTTAACATTGTGGACCTCTAGCAATCTTGGGTGCCAACATTTAGTTAAGGTCGGTTTACTTTACTTAGAACGTGACGATTGTAGGTAACAAAAAGCCATCCTACACTATAACTTATTTACAGTCAGATGAGATTTTTTACGACTACCCTCAACTCCCAATTCTAGAGACTTCTACCACCATCGACCATCTAAATCGATGAGGAAGCCTAAAATTAAATAGTAATTAAATAAATAACCTAGGTCTTGTCGGTTTAATGACGCAATTTAACTCCATTTTATTTTCAATGCGATCACTTTTACTTCTAAAATAACATGAAAGCGGCTTGATCATTGAACCAGGATAATGAATTATTCCATATCTTCATCTTGGCTCTTTTCTAATTAATAATTATACAAAAATGTAGTTAAAAAAATAATTGTTGCATTGGCCCCTGTCTATACGCATTAAATGATTGGCTCTATATACTAGGCAACATCATATGCAATAAGGAATACAAATCTCCATTTGTATTACTAGAATAATAAAACAAGAGGTGGGCCATACTGATTTATTATTCTGAAAACATTACGATGTAGCGCCTGAAAGTAAAATATTATGAACTCTTTGAGGCACAGAAAGATGGGTGATTCCGTAGAATTTATGATCGTATCAGCGTAAAAATTGCGGGCTTGAAAATTCGGACGTAAAAGTGTGACAAACGTTGTATTAATGTATATGAACCATTAGTGAAGTCATGCGAAGGATCATTATTTTTGCGGTGATACAGTTTTAAATTGGTGTTCCTTTCTGATTATGTCAGATTTTAAACAACTCAGGATCGTGTCCTTTGAAAAGATAATCGGGAAATTATATTTTAACTAGGTTCTGCCCAGACAATACCAAAACTCGTGAGATGTCAGTGCAGACCCTAGTTCCTCCACTTAGAATTAGAATTAGCTGCTACTTGCCGCTTTGCACGCTCATTACTATGAGGATAAAGAGAAGCCCAGGTCTCGTACCCGTCTACATGCCTAAGATTAGTTCAGCCAAGGGCGTGAAAATGTAACAGACAGAGAGACCCAGAATTACTTTCGCGTATTACTAGGATTAGAGTTTGGACAGAAGTTTTCATACCTTTTACGTGAGTAAAATTTAATGGACGAAATTGCTAATTCTTCAATTAGCTTTCGAACACCCTTACCAAAATTGTGACTATTTTAGCTTCTTGGGGTAATTGTGTGATCGTATTATAATGTTTACTGTGACGGTATTATGGATGCAAAGTATTGCTGACTGGGTGGCTACCCAAATACCTATGTATTTTTACAAGATCAGATCGCACTCACCTCAGTTGGTAATCAAACGAGAGCAAAACCCGTTATTAATTTAATGAATGACATTTTGTTGATAACTCTAGCATCATTTGAAACACTTTATTAATCTAGTAACAAAGCATTAAAACTTACCGAATGGCGTACGAAAATAGAACTGTCCGAGTTTGGTCCTAAAACATAAGCAATACAAAAGCAATACCCAGCACTACCAGCTAAACCCATAACATCACAAAACCGGGATATTTTGTAAGCATTTTAGTACGACCCAGACTGTGACGGTATTGTGGACGCTGTCGTTGCAAAATGACAGTTTTTATTGCTGCGATACCGCTGTGAGGCGTTTTACAGTCATAGTTGTGTCCTTACAGGTACTGTTTTGAACAAAAATACATCGGGATAGCGAGAGAAAACTAGCGTCAGGTATCACAAGTGTAAGACCCTTTTGCATATTATTGTAGTTCGAAAATCCCCAAATCGTGAAAGGTATATTGTTGCGCAAAGAGTTATGAAAGACCAAAGGGCGTGCTTCAAATCTATTCCACAAAATGTTCTGTTTCAAACAGAAAAGGAAAAGCAAAATGATGTCTAAATGCTTACACAATAGCGGTTCAGTATGGTTGTGCCTCTTGTCGCTCGTTACACAGAGTACATCGCTTACTTGCCTCTAACGTACCATATATCCGGGTAAACTGTAATTTTCCCTCTTAGGGTGTTATGGTCATATTTAAAAGTACCAAACTTGGGCACTTTAGTTCTGGTTGGTAATGTTTGTTTAACTTCAGTTTGTTCTTTAAAAATGGAATATTAGAGGGACTCTATATTATAGAATGTGAAAGAGCTTCGGTTTCGATTCTTTTTTTCATAAACGGGAAAGAACTAACCTAAATTGATTAGTTTTTTTGTACTTAATCAACATTTTGTATTAATTAGTAGTGCATAAGAGGTCGGCATTCCCCCTTGTTGCTAGAAAGCTTAGTGAGAAATCATTCATCGAATAAAGCAGCATAAAGACAAGTTTTCTGTTTTTTTTTTCTCAGTCATAGGTACGTGTTGATGTTAAGGGTTTTGCAGTAATATTACAATGATTGTTTGTTCAATCGATGTAGATATTTAAAAAATTGTTGATGAATCTACTTCCTAATTTTCTTTGTTAGTAAAGGTTTGAACCTTTACTAACAAAATTATATAACTAAATTAGAGCTAGTATTTACAAATGCTAACTGCAGACTATTGCAAACAAACAGGTAGCTCAACTGATCCATTCAATACCAGTTGGAAGTGTACCCAAGATGCTGGCTGCATTGCCTCGCTGTATGGCAGTACTGAAACGCTGCGCCGGACACTGACCAGCTCTCGGGTCACACGTCGCTTCAACCAGACGCTCAGATATTTTTTTGAAAACCCGGAGAGCCTCGGTACCCCACGGACCTAGGGTCTCGACTCAATGTATACATATAGAAATGGTTGTATTGTCTTGTGCAGATTTATCTACGAGTAGATATGCGGTAACTTTATCGTAGCTGGTTGCACTGATTCTTAACCCGATCGAAGAAGTTCCAGACCAGCAGTGTATCCTGGCGGTCTAGTTATCACTTGCAAAGTTATGGTCTAACCATATTTATCGGCACGGAATCGGTTTGAACCGGTCGTTGGCGGGTTGTGCGCAAGTGTGTAAAAGTCTCTACACACTTGCGCACAACCCGCCAAGACAATCAGACTCGCAGGCGAACCACGGGCGCGCCTTGTCGCACTTTGTCACAGAACCAAAAACTGACAACCGGGAACGAGGCGCGAACGCGACACGATTCCGCGAGTAATATGAGTGAGGAATCCACACTGTTAGTTCGCGAGCTGCGTGCGAGTGTGGAGAGGTTTTAAGGGTAGAGATGCGAACACCGATACGAGGATCGGTTGAGCTAAGACGAAGACGTGGCGCGATACCTTCACATAGGTTTGTCAGAGTCATAAAGCTTTTTCTATTCTGTTGGCGTCGATGCTAGTCGATAAATGTGGTAGGACCTTTTTAGGGTTTTGCCATCGGTTGCAAAACCCTTATGAAATCGCTTTGGGTCTGTTTTGTGTTTTGAATCCTTAATATCTCAGAAACTACTGCAGCTATTGACTTGAAATTTGAAATAATAATACATTTTGTGCGCCCGCATATATTTATAGAAAAATAAATGAAAATAAATGAAAAATCAAAATGAAGATTTTCCATACAAATTTTGAAATCGAAATTTTAAATGGAACGTACAAAGTCGAAAGAGGTATCAAATGAAAGGTACTCGTTTGTAGATTTCAAAATAGTTTTTGAAATTTCGGTAGATTTCATACTTTTTAAAATATTTTGAAAATGGTCAAAAAAATGACCGTTCCCCCCCCCCTATCTCCGAAGATTGCAGAGCGATCGACGTGATATGTACCGAGTGTTTGTAGGTATTGATCTATATTTTATAGGAAAAATATAGAGAAGTCTGTAAAAATAATACTTTTTGAAATATGGTCAAAAAAGGGCGGGAAAAATTTCTAAAGGGGTGACTACCCCCCCGAGTTGGGTATCAAATGAAAGGTATTGGTTTGTACATTCCAATGCAGTTTTTGAAATTTCGATAGATTTTATACTTTTTGATATATTTTGAAAAAGGTCGAAAAATTTACCGGTACCCCCCCTCTATCTCCGAAGATTGCAGAACGATTGATTTGATATGTACCAAGTTTTTGTAGGTATTGATCTATATTTTACAGGAAAAATATAGAGAAATCTGTAAAAATAATACTTTTTGAAATATGGTCAAAAAAGGGCGGGAAAAATTTCTAAAGGGGTGACTACCCCACCGAGTTGGGTATCAAATGAAAGGTATCAGTTTTTACATTTTAATGCAGTTTTTGAAATTTCGATAGGTTTTATACTTTTCGAAATATTTTGAAAAAGGTCGAAAATTTGACCGTTCCCCCCCCTCTATCTCCGAAGATAGCAGAGTGATCTATATATAATGTACTAAGCGTTTGTAGATATAGGTCTATATTTTACAGGAAAAATATAGAGAAGTCTGTAAAAACAATACTTTTCGAAATATGGTCAAAAACGAATTTTCATACAATGGGGGCTATTTCATTGAGAGCAATATCAAATCAAAGGTATGGATTTCGACAATTCAAAACAGGTTTTAAAAATCGTCTAAGTTTCATACTTAGTGAAATACGTAGAAAAAAGTCGAAAAAATAATTGTAGGTACCAACCCACTTACCTACCCACTAATCTCTGTAGTAACTGTAATAGTAGGTAGTTCCACAGCGCCATAAAACCGTTGTTCTCAAAATTTTAAAGTCCATACTCAATGTATTCCACTGCGCTCGAAGAATATTTAGTTAGTAAGATTATTGAATTCATGAATTCCACCGTGCTCCAAAAAAATATGAGAAGAGTAATGTATCCTGGATAATCCACACAACATCATTTAGCGACAAGCTAAGCAAGCTTGTGTAATTCGTACTACTACGATATCTGTTATACTTAATAAAGTATATATAAGTATCACATTAGATGATTTATTTTTGTGTACGTAGAAAAGGACTAGAACACTCGAACAAATAATCTGCAGATCTTACAAATATTAGTCCCGAGGCGGGAATCAAACCGCAACCTCCTGCGTTGTAAGCCCACCGCGCTAACAGGTCGTCAATATACGTACCTACCTAAACGACAAAAGTTCAAAACCCTCGGCGCGCGAGTTACACTCGCACTTGTCGTACTTGTTTCATGTCACTTCACATTTCTAAAGTTGGTGGAACAGAGCAAGTTGAAGTGGTTAGTTGACACTTTGTTGCAAGGTCTCGGGAATGAGGTGGTACTGTCGCCGACAGTATCGCAGCCAACTTTGTTGCTACTAGTGATAAGCTCGCGAACTAATGCAACTAGGCTACACACTTCCGAAACGTCTGTTTCATTTGCTTATCTTAAGACTTCACTAAATATGCAACCTTGCTTCGTTTTGATAGTAAAACACGAATTTTGGTGCATATAAGTTTTAGGTCCAAACTATTTTATCCTACTTACCATTTTATGTACAATATTTTGCAAAGCCTTTTTATGTTCAACATAATAACTAACTTTAGGTTTTGTTTCAGGAGGTGTTGAAGTGCCGGAATTCGGGGAACCCATCACGAATCTGACAATTCCTTTGGGACGAGACGCTACCTTCGAATGTATTGTGGTCAATCTTGGAAATTTTCGGGTAATTTATAACCCCCAAATGATAAATATTCAATGCCATCTATGGCGCTCATTAGGGGAGGCCTATATCCAGCAGTGAAATATTCTAAGCTGACGTTGAAACTGATCTGTGGTTGCGATCACCTTTTATTGCAATAAGCAATCGTAGCTTCGGCACTTCGAGTCACGATATCATCAAAAGCTGAGTTGTTATCATTACAACGAAAACCACAACTTTAATTATAATTCCAATAAGAAAGAATAAGTCCGAATAAGTCCACAGTATAAACAAATGCCCAGAAAATGCTATTTCTCAAAAATTCAGCGAATTTTCGGTACGCTCTTTATAGTAGCCAGAAAGATAGGCTTACCCCCGAATTGAAAATAGTCTGCTTAATTAAACCATAGCTTTATCTTAGTCTTCTACCATTGACATGAGCCAGAGTACGAAATAGCACTACCTACTTAGCAACTGTTTTATGTAAGCAGACGAGTGCTGCCCCGTACCATTATGAAAATATTTAGCCTGTCGATGCTTGATATTCAAAGAAAGGCAGTGGGGCGCGTATCATCACATCCCTACTCTAACGTCCACAATAATGGAAGTGTTATAGTTACTATGACGTATAGTTTATCTCCTTTATAGTGCATGGCATCTGGTTGGCCCGAAACTGGGCTTTCAGAATTTTTAATAGTCGATTCTTTGGGATTCACGTAGGCATCGATAAAACAGTTACGTCAGAAGCAATTTTGCATATCAATTTGTCTGTGATGGAAAAATACAAAATTCCTACGATGGTGCTTTATCAGGCTTTATTGCGAAAATATTGAGGTTGTTCAGAAAATATTGTACTGTCTGCAAATAGAATTGTAATATTTTAATTTTATTACATATTTGTAGTTAAATTCATTCAGTATCATAATTTATAATTCAGTTGTAATATTACATCATCCCGCCCTTAAACCAACATAACATAAAAAAATTACAATTGATAATGTATCCAAAAATCTAATTTAAACTATGTATACTTTATTACTATTTCACTAGGTTACCGTCATATTTAAACCGTGCAATAGACTACCAGAATTCGAGATTTGAAATTGAATTTACTGCTTAATTCCGCAGGTTGGCTGGGTCAAAGCTGACACGAAAGCAATCCAGGCAATCCATGAACACGTGATCACACACAATCCCCGAGTGTCAGTATCCCACAGTGACCACTCCACTTGGTATCTCCACATCAAAAGCGTCCAGGAAGAGGACAGAGGACAGTACATGTGCCAAATCAATACTGACCCTATGAAAAGTCAGGTAAGACAGTTTTATTTGATTGTTACTGAAAAGATTCATTTTAATTTTCTTAAGTAGTGCTAGAATGTGTTCTTTTATGCGAGTGGTTTTGGAGATTGCTACGTTGATTATAAGAAAAATAATCATTGTTGCTATACTTTTTAAAAGCATAATAAATAACTTCGTTATTAACGGAAGATCATAAATAAATTTATGTCAAGCACAGTTCAAAGTTTAGTGAAATATATATAGGTATCGCCATTTTGTCGTAGCTCGGATACTATTTTAGCCCTCTAAACTATCCTCATGAGCCAAGTTGTTTATATTGTCTACGTGCAATATATTGCGACTGCAGTGGCCTACAAAACATTATGCTCGTCGAGTTTTCTAAATGATTATCCTCACATTCACTTTGTTAGCTCTAGATACTTTTTTGCGTTCTTTTACTACCAAAGGCAACTGAAAATTGTGTTATTCTTTGACAAGATTATGCTTGGGTGTAGATTGCATTGTGTGAAGTAAGTTTTTTGTGTTTTTTTTTGTAAAACAGTTTCATTCAGCACTGATCATCAGATAACTTTCAGCTCGGCCGACTAATAAAGGAACGTAGAATGTAAAAGGTCCCCCGTACAGGGTACAATCATGTCGGCGACGCGAGCACTCATCTCGTCCATTATACGTAACGTCCAACAGAATTGAGGGGGTGACTTGATGGAATTCAATTCTGGCAATTTGCTACTTTCTGAGAGATAAGTTCTGCGCCTTTGATACTGTCTAGTTTTAGGGGGTTTTTACTGAATTATGCTACGAAACAGCTTGCCAGATAAGTGTTATTTTCTGTTAGATAAGATTTTATATTCTTTGTATTTTGTGTGGAAAAAACCTGTTGTCATTCAGTACAATTTAAAATTTTGCAGATTTACTTGATCTGTATACTAAAATAGAAAAAATGAGTTACAAAAACTAAGTAATAAACTCGTGGTCACTGTATGAGCACCTAAACGAAAAGGTACGTTAAAATAGCCTATGGACACCGTAAATGATTTTCGAAAATCTACCCATTGTATCAAAATAACCCAATAATCATATTGATAATAACGATAACAAATTACACGCTTATTTGCAACTAAATTGATGATCACTAGCCCGAAGCATTCTATTACAAATCAAAATAGATCCGAATAGCTTTAGGAAATAAATAAACATTGACTTTCAACACACGTAAAGCAAAGCTTAGTTTTGCTACACAACTGAAAAACGTATCAAATATATATCAATAGGTTCTGAAAAGATTGCTTCGTACTGTTACAAAAAAGAGAATGATTGAAATTCAATTTGCTTCCTTGGTTTATTTGAGCTTAGCACAGAGATTTCGAAAGTTTCAAACTGCAGATGTTTTTAAGTTCTATTGAGAATTCCACACGAATAATACGACTCCTTTCTCATCCTTGACCAATATTTAGATTTAATTAGTCGTCAAACGTGATAAATACAATAATGTACTCTGTCTTTCGTTTCGGTCCACGAATTAGCATCGCTAACGAGGCAAATGTGGCATGCTGCGTGCATTTTCTGCACTCTGGTGACAGGTTAGATTTTTAGGAAATGTATACAAATGTTTATACTTGTTGTTATTATTTTATTTAGTACTTTAATTTTCTTTCTTAATAAATTTCTGTACTGTCTATAAAAAAAATGTGGGAAATCATTGTTACAAAACGTGCGCGTAGACAGGCCAAACTGAAAATTACCGTCGGCACCTTCGCGGATTATCCAAAATGGCTGCCGAGTCTTATGGAGTCGGTGACACAGCCCAGCAGGCTGTTTTGACATTCTATTATAATTCTGTGTATTAATAGTCAATCAACAGTGTTTTCTCAAATTAATAACAGCCAGTGCCACCTTTGATTTGTAGATTCAAAAAGCAGCGGAAGCAACTTAAAATAATCATTAACAACTCGATAAATTTCGTAAACATATTCGATAATAACTACTATTTAAAGCCGTTTATATGGACAATATGAACCCCCAAATGAATGCTATTGCGCTCATTATTGGAGGCCTATATCCAGCTGTGGACTAACATGGGTTGATGATGATGATGATCATGACAGTATAAAATTTGACATATCTTACTTTGTAAAGCCGAAAGAATTATTAATAAAATCGTATATCTGAAACACATCTCTAAGAGATGTCTATAAAAACCTTTCGTACCTATATAGCTTCCGAGTTTCTCAAGATAATGAAATTGATCTGTAAACCTGGCGGTAGCTCTAGAATCAATCTGATGAAATGGCAAGATAGCATCCGGAGTGTTGTTTGTGCCGCGAGTGCTTGCTTTTCGAAGAGGCTGATCAAAGTGTCGATATGAATATCTAGTTTTTATAATTATAGATAGGCTTTGTCAGCAGTCTGATACTTGTTGATGATCAGAAGACTTTTTCAATACTTTACTGTTAATTCAAATGTTTTCAAAAATGCTATTCATTTACGATAATTGTTCACGTGATCAGCGAAACATTCTCATACAACTGACAGTTCTTTCTATATTTTACTGCCGCATCCAAAAGCGTTGTAATAAGGGCGTTACTAAAAAATATATACGACAAACACAACACAATAAAATATACTTTTTAGCACTCCAAGGAAGAAAAATTTGTATTTAAAAACAGGAAAATTACACTTGACAAAATTGCACAATGCACATTCATACACGCAGATAAAATCATACTAATACCTAATCTATTATTCCTTTTAGATGGGCTTCCTGGACGTGGTGGTACCTCCAGACTTCATTCCCGAAGAGACATCTGGGGATACAATGGTGCCTGAAGGTGGAACAGCCAGGGTGTCATGCAGGGCGCGAGGAGTACCTCCACCCAGAGTTATGTGGAAGAGAGAAGATGGACATGAGATCGTGGTGCGTGACCAGACTGGAGCAAAGGCTAAAGGTAAAACAATTAATTGATCAGTATTTACATTATAATAATTTTAGTTAAACACACAACGATATGCGATTTTCTAATAACTTCTCATGTAAGCTGCTACTTGAATTAAATGACTAATTGAATATATAACGTGAATAATATTTAACGTGAAATAATTGTCTTTCGTTCTAACACTTTAAATGCCCATTATGGAACCCGAGTTCACTTCACCTTACCTGCGGCGCGTCCCTTCTTCAGGTCATACCATCGTAGAGGATGGGCAGTGAATGTTAACCATTATCAGGCATTCTTTCCGAAAAAGTATATAAATTATTAATGAGGTAATACTAGAAATACAATACTACATAATACTTAAGAAAGAACATTACTTTGCCACCGTTACCACAGTAAATAGGTAAAATTAAGCTAGGTAAAATTAAAGGTTTTATAAACCAAACCCGAATTGCTAAAATAACCTAACAACTGTTCAAACTTAACAAAGCGTTATATATTACATATTAGTATTTCTTTCTGATTATTTAGTAAAAAGGACACGTAAAACTCAGTTCCTCCAAGGTACGAAACAACTTAATCAGTTTAACTCCTGTTTCAACAGGCGCCATTTTCTTCCAACAAGCTTGTGAATTTCTCTGAATATCATTTTCTTAATTATCCTGAAGGCAATATGTTTATACAATAAAAATAAATCTAGAGATTTTTCTGTAAGTTATCCTTATAAAACGTAATTGGAGCTACGGCAGATGGCTTACAGATTTCATCAAATAAAATAAGTTTATGTGCCCTAAGTTTTATTGACCTCTATAAATACGTAAGTCGTTTTATGACGATAACCGCGGATAATTAATTTTATCAATATATCTTTGCCGCAAATAAATATGGGATAAGAAAACCGATATTTTTTTCGTATTCCTGTGGATTAAATAAAATATTTCTAGGAGTAAAGAAACTTTACTGCCAAGAAACTTTTGTATAAACTTATCTCAGATAAATTTCGGGAACAACTCATCCATGCACGTAGAAAGACATAGAGCCATGATGTAGCACTGCTACAAATTACTACAAGTGCTACGAAGCGCTACGAAACCTCTACGAAGCGCTACGAGAGGGTTGCAAAAATGCGTCTTCTTGGTACAAACGAGCCTTGAAGCAATAGAAATGGAATTCAGTTAAGAAATTCAGATCCCAGAGTCGTTCACTCTCACATTACTTTTTGTTAACAAAGTACCAAGTTGTTATACTTTTCCACTACTCGAAAAAGTAGGTGAAATTTCGTAAATGAAAAGGCCATAAAAAGTCTTAATAATGGCGCAAGGACGGCATTGTTTTTCCAAATAATATATATAATGCGAGATTCTGTGTGACCGCATTCGCGGGCACAATGAGCCGCGCCGACTGTTCCTGGGATGAGTTTTGCGTCCAGTATTGTTTAAAGTTTGTCGTAATTAGTAGAGTTCTGCGTTGAATGGTCTCCTAGGTCTTATTATACAGCTGAAAACGTTTGGGACTGTATATTCTATGTGTGATTGTCCCCTGATTATCAAACTCAGGCTGTTTTAGACGTGTATTGCGCCCTACAGTACCATAATGGGGTAGTTGTATTGTCTTGTAAATGGCACTCATTCTCAACCCACGCACGATCAGTATGGCCCGGAACCTTGTCAAAGTAAACTTCGCCTGGCATATTTGAATTTTAATTAAGAACGTTACTAAAGCGATAAAAATTTAAAATCAAATGGCTTTATATTGTGAGAGGCTTACATATGGAGAGATCACACAGGATTACTTACTTCCAGCCCTCATGGATAAACCATTGACAAAATGTAAGAAGTGAATATGCAATTTTTGTTTCAGTTCTTAATGGTCACCATCTGCACTACATTTATAAATCTTTAGATCACATCCCATTCTGAGCGCTCGCGGATAAAATGTTTATGTAAATAACGGAACGTAAATATAACTACTTTCCGAGATTCAAATGCAATCAGCTTCTCGGATTGCATGGCATGTCTATTTGTGGCGGGATAAGTGCTGCATCTGTTGAACCTAAGGCATAAAGGAAATAGAAATAGTCGGAATAGATAATTTACTGGGTTTTAAGCCTGTAATGATAATCTACAGTCGCAGTAGGTAGGTAATATATCTGTATATCCTATATATCAGTTTTTCGATGACTTCTGTGGCACGGTGGGCGATGGTCGGTTTGCGACAAAGGAGATTGCGGTTTTATCCCCGCCTCTGGAACCGGGTGTTCTGGTCGTTTTCCATATAATATAATAAAGTTAATTATATACAGGTTGTAACAAAAATGAAGGACAAAACTTTCGGGCGGTACAAGTTCGATCACAGAATCCTGGAATAATATTAGTAAAAAAAATCCTGGCATTTTGTTTATATAAATATAAACGAAATGAATTCTAAATCAGGCAATGGACTGCTAGAAGTCTATTTGTCGTTTGAAATTAAATAAAAAGGCTAAGGTATACTAAAGAGCCTACAAACCATTATGTGAACAATAATAATTTGTTTACTAAGTTTAATTCTTGGTTTGTATGTAGTAACAAATAGAAATGTAGGACGCCTGCCTGCCTTTATTTAATGATATTAAATTGATCAATTTAATATCATTAAATAAAGGCAGGCGCCAGCAGGCGCTATGGCGCTCATTAGAGTCCAGCAGTGATAATGGGAACTGATATGGGCTGTAGATGATGATAGTTATCAAGATATTTTTCATTTCTAATTATTTTGTTTCTTGTGTACAATAAGTTACAGTACAACAAAAACATTCCTTGTCTCCATTGTATAAATTTCTTTCTCCCAACAGTCCTCACTTATCAAGGTGAAGTTCTGAAGCTAACGAAGATATCGCGCTCTGAAATGGGAACCTACTTGTGCATCGCCGGTAATGGAGTGCCGCCGACCGTCAGCAAGAGGATCCATATTAGTGTACACTGTAAGTGATCTTTTATCGTGGCCATTTTGTTACATAGCAGCTTCTAGGGTAAATTCTTACTTATTATAAATTATAAACTAGCGACCCGCTCCGGCTTCGCTTCGCTCCGCTTTCGGTACGAAAACCTTTCTCTTGAATCACTCTAGGTATCTAATAAAAACCGCATCAAAATCCGTTGCGTAATTTTAAAGATTTAAGCATATATTGGGATATAGGAACAAAGAAAGCGACTTTGTTTTATACTATGTAGTAATGCGAAAGTAACTCTGTATGTCTGTCCGCCTTTCACGTCTAAATCTCTAAGCTGACTTAATGAAATTTGGCATAGACGTTTTCTAGGCCGGGAAAAAAGACATAGGATACTAATCCCGGTGCTATTCTTCTTACCTTTCCCGTGGGATAGTACTTACTAGGACACGCTATGTAACCGAATCTTTTTTTTCGTATTATTTATTACTTATGTTATAACAAAATTAAAGCAATTAAAATAAATTCGACTTCTACGGGGACGAAGTCACGGACAAAAGCTCGTAGTCTATGTATATTCGAAAGATGAAAAGTTACGTCAGTTGGTCATCAATGCTTCAATTGTTTGTAATTCATATCTTCAACTTCTTATTTACGCAATGTATGGCTATGTGACGAGATCATGGTCTATTCTACCATAGACCATCCCCGCGCTATGGATTTAAGTATTTTGTTCTGTTTTCTTATTTTCTCCAGAAAAGAATATACTTGTCAAATGTTATTTACTTCGTAAATATCTAATTGGGACACTAGTAAATGATACTATCCTAATTGCGTCATGTTACAGCCATACAAGTGTAACATAAAATATCAATTCATATTTTTCGTGAAAGTAACATTTGGGTGGCTTCATTAATTTTCTACTTAATTACGTTGGGACCCGACTTAGAATCTACTACAGGTAGGAAGTATCTCGATCCTTCTGGAAGGTCTTAATTAGAGATCAATTTTTTATGATTGTACCTATATTTTATTTATTGATTATCGGCAAAAAAGATTAACAATCCCTGTAGATGGTTTGCAACAGTTTGCAGATATCTCAATTAAGTACCCACTAGTTCTATATTGGTTACTAAATCATAATTTTAAAAGTTTTATCTACTTTTTGTTGTTATTTTTTTAATACGATTTACATAGATTGCCTTACAATAATTCATTTAATTGAGTCCCTAAAGAATTTTAAAATCTTTATCTTGACCCCAAGTCAAGAATCTCAAGAATTAGTTAAGTTTTCTTGGTTTTTATTCTTTGGGTTTATTGTCATCATTTGGATTTCGACGATAGTAGAGGTACTTAGTTTATAATCATTTTTGTCACGTCGTTTTATGTGTGACTACGGCAGAAGTTTTATAAAAAAAATGTTTTAATATTAAAAATTTACACATTAACAAAAACATTAAAATTAAACTTTCAAGTAGAACTAAATAAGCTACAAAGAGCTATTATTTATTAAAACTGCAAAGAACATAATGATTTCATTTTATTCATCAGCGTACTTAAATCAAATTTACTTTAGTATTAATCCACAATATTCTTTCAGACATCTAAGAACCTGCTTAACATTGTCACCTCAATCAACCCGATTTTGAATTTGAAATTGAAATTTTAATTGAAGCCCAATTTTATAGTTCTTCGAAATTTGTTTTCTGTGCAGTTCACCCGGTGATCCAAGTTCCGAACCAGTTGGTGGGGGCGCCACTGGGCACTGACGTCACACTGGAGTGCTACGTCGAGTCTTCGCCTAAGTCTATCAACTACTGGGTGAAGGATCCAGGTTCGTACAAACATCATTCAGAGAGTAGAGAAGTTATCCCCAGGGGGGGGGACAAGTTGTGTGATCAAAGTCAATTGAGATACTTTTATTCGCGATAGAGGCAGATTTTATTATAATTTATTCGTACACGTGTAAGACAGCCCTTGATTTTTTATACTCCAACACGAAATTTTATGTTTCCTTTCGGTCAACTGGTATATTAATCCAATACACCGAATTAATTATTCACACAGAAAAACAAAAAAACTTACAATCGGTATCGTATTGTAGATAATTTAAATAGGCCTTCATGGTTTATTTTGCCGTGTGGTGCCGGCATAGAATTTCACCGTCCCAACCCTTCCCGTGGGTGTCGTAAGAGGCAACTTAGGGAAACACGCCGGGGGGCGGGCAGCAGCACCCTCTGCAGAACAACTCCAGCGAACTGCGATCCCCAGCCCGCATGCCCAGCGTGGGGAATATGAGCAATAACCCCGAAATGATGAATAATGCCATCTATCGCACCCATTAGGGGAGGCCTGTGTCCAGCAGTGGACTATTATAGACTGGTGATGTGTATGTGGTTCCTTTTGAGATCGTTATATTTTAATAATTTGATTTTATAAAGCCCACTTGTGCCACAGCTTCGAGTTACATATATAACTCGGGTTTAAAACCCAGGGCTAATGTTTGACTCAGTTTTTATTGCACCAATAGAAAATAAAGACTTATCTAACTCGAAATTACGTCATGGTTATTCATTCGTTTTGCAATCGACCATAATATCGTTGGACGAACGCTGAATAATTTGAGAGTACTGGTCTTTCTCTCTCGCTCCACAGTACTTTGAATGAGACTATTTCTTTCTGTGAGATTTGACATGACACGATGTTCTGTGTCGCATTATTTAAACTGTTGTTGAGGTGTTTGTGTTTTGTGTTTTGATAGCAGTAGTGTATTCAAATCTGTCATTTTTGACATTACTACTAGTCTAGAGTTAGTTGACTTAACCATCCGATGTAGATGAGTTACAAATTTCTAAATTAAACTCTGGATTTAACTCTAAATGGTACAATACATGGTTATAATTGCTATTACCGATTTTGGACACTGCTATACATACGTAGTTTTGTTAAAGAATAAACAATGTTTCGTATTATTGGCCTTTGGAGGCTTTAGCATAAGTGTAAGGGATGTCTCCTATATTTATTTTATATAGATTTTTAGTTATGGAAATGCTACCACTTTATGTTAACCGAGTTTTATAGAAAAAATAATTAGTTTATTTTCATAACTACTAATTAAACTTCCGAGTAGTACCTAGAGTTAGAGTTGTAACATTTCTGTTAACTTAGCCTGGCGCAAGTGGGCCTAAGTTAGACTGAACCTTATTCGAATTCGCAATGCCAAATAATTTAGTATGCTTAGCTGTACGAAACTAACACTATTTATACGTAAATTTTGTTTATCAAGGGACAAAGATCAAGTTAGAGCCAGAAAAAAAGTAGTAGAGTAAACTTTATCATCTTCAAGCCAAATGATACCAGAGCTTTATTAAGTTGACTGTACCATCCGCGATAAAAACAAATTATAAGCAGTCATAAAACTCCTAGGTGTCTGTTAGAAGTTTTTACATTTTTCATAAAACTTCGCCCGCCAACGTGAATTTCTAATATTCAATATAAAAGTATTTTCTATAAGGGACATCAACATTAATAATACCATCGTAAGAGTTTACAATTATTGATATAACTTAAATACATTTTACTGGTATTTCATTTTAATATGTAGTCAAATAATATAACCTAATTGTGCATTAAAGGTAGATACAGTATTTTCACTTTATATTTATTTGGAAGACAGACAGTTTGACAATATATTAAACAATTAAAAAACTTAAGGCAACATAAATTTCGTTGATGGTGGCAGCAATGCCTACATGCTGCTAATGCTTCTACGAAATGATATGGTAGGTGAGTCGGAAATATCAGTTTCGAAAATGTATTGTAATAATTGCAAACTCTATTATTAACTCTAGAGCCAACCTCTATCGAAGTATAAATTATTATAAATAATAATTATAATGACAGACTGTAGTCAGGAAAATCTCAAGGAGCGCAAATATTCAGGTATCAAATACTCAGACAGAACCTACGCATACGCGCCGATTGGAGTCGAGACCCCAGGTCCGTAGATACCATAGACTCAACATGTTTAAAAAAAATCTGAGTATCTGGCCAAAGTGACGCGTGACGACGACGTGACGAGGGCTGGTGATTATCAGCATTGCCATACAGCCAGGCAATGCAACCAGGGGGAACAATACATGTGTTTGTGTGAAAGTTTTATTTTATTTTATCCAAATCCATTCACATCATAGTACTTCCAAAGCAAACTTCTATAATAGCTAAACATAATTTAAAAATTAACCTTATCTTCTATGCAGGAGAGCTGATAATCCCGTCAGAGCACCACGAGATGACGGTGCGTCAGAAGTCGATGTTCGAAGCTGAGATGACGATGACCATCAAAACGATCCGGCGAGAGGACCTCGGCAGCTACATCTGCGTCGCCAAGAACTCGCTGGGCGATGTCGAGAGCAAGATTAGGTTATATGGTAAGGCTTTAGATATTTTTTCTGGAACATAAATATAATGTATTTATGTATGACATAAATGTTATTTAGTAATAAAATGAGTTCCAAGGGTTCCAAGAGTGAAATGGAGATAGATTGTACTCCAGTACCAGATTTGAAATCTGCCGAATCGGCAATGGAAAACCTGCTTCCAGGGAACTCAAAAGAATAATACACCCATTTTCATGCATTTTTAATGAAGAAGTTACGTTTAGTAAATAAAAATGCAAGTTTTGATTCCCTGCATTCTTTTGATAAAAGATAAACAAGCCTCGGCGAAAATGGCAATTGCCTGTCCCGTATTAGACGTGCAATTGCCTATTTCACGGCCGTTGCAAAAATTTACTATACTAAAACCTAACTATAAACTATACCCATTCCATTACAAATTTTTACAATAATAGACTTAGTTCAACTTATAAATTACATATAAACTATACTCTTTATAATGGTCTGCAAACTTAAAACAGTTGCTAAGCTATTGCTGAGTCGGACTTATGTCAATGCAAGAACACAATGCTAAGCAATGCTTTATGTAAGTAGGCTATTATGAACAAGGGGTTTGTTAGGCCCCTTTCGAGCGTCCTTTAAGTTTTTCCTGTGCTATCTGTTCTGGGCTTTCTCTAGACATGTTTTTACAGCGGTTTTTCAAATTTTGTCTGCCCACGGTTCCTAAGCGTTTGGATCTCTTCTATTAGGGTCTTCCATTTGTAGCCCTTATTTATTCTTGACTCATGGGCATGCCAGGTTTTGCTGAGATTATTTGTTCTGATTAAAGTTTTATAATTATTGACCATTACATTTCACCCGCCTGATGAGTTTCCAATCAATAAAATGATTATCGTCGTTATCTTATATAACATGTTTGTATTTTTGCGCAAATCTTACGTATGACTATGCGCAAATACCGATGTATAGCATAGCACATTTATAATTCATATTTTAATTACCTACGCGGATAGAAACCATCAGCTTTAGAAAAAATACAAAATTAATTGCATGAAAATAGCACGTAAATCGCTGAAATTCAACAATATGCTATCATAAGACAGAAGTCGTAAAACGTCCACTTTTTCATCGCTCAGTTAGGCTTACTGCGACATATTACAAGCCCAAAAAAAATACAGTGTATAGTCAAGTGTATGGACCAAAGACTTATACAAAAATATTTCATAAAAATCATCTAGGAACTTGAAAAACAAATCGCAAGAAAGAACACGAAAATACTTTTTCGTCTCGAATTGCTCAATATTTTGAGTGATAACATTTTATAATTTTGTTACTGTAAGAAAGGTAATTTTATCATCTAGAGAAATATGTATAAAGATTTTAACTAACTGGTGTATTTATTTTTAAATTAAATTAAAACCGATAAATAATTTTCACATTGTCGAACAAGAGATTCAACTAAAATCAAACGCAACGCCATTTTCAACTTTATTTGTCTTGCGCAAAGAACTATTGTCACGCGTTTGGCAGTATCACGCCAGTCAGCCGCGAGCTGTTACAGAGATAGGTCACGTTACTTTGTTTATTTTTGACATTTGTGTCCTGCGTGTGTGCTAATATATAAATTTCTAGTATAAGTTGACCTCTGATTGTACAGAAAGCCTTAACAACGAGAGATCATCTCACACTGGAATATTATGAAGCTTTGTATGTGTGTAGTAAATAATATACTGGGTAATAGCGGAGATCGGATAAATAATACAAAGATCACTCGATCCTGGAATCGCTACATTTTTCCGATACAAAAATACCGAATGGTGTTCAGAACCTCGCTCCTCAATACGTCGAGTGTGAAAACACCGCACTAGTTTACGCCGCGCGAGAGTTAAGCGAGCGACTTTGACTAGGTATATAAGTCAAAACATCATCCGATTATAATCGGATGCTAATAATTATTGACCTAAAGTTTAGGTTTTGATCTTTTCCGGTTTGAGTTTTTCCGATTATAATCGGATGCTAATATTGACCTACTCTTTAGGTTTTGACTTATAAACCTAGGTATTTTTGTATCGGAAAAATTTAGCGATTCCAGGATTGAGTGATCTTTGTTGAGAATCACGGAATCATTTTTCTAGATTATGTATTAGATATAATGCCGTAATCCCGGGATTTTATTTTCAAATAAAATATTTTCAGCAGTTGCTTCCATACCTTCCTAACGAAAAATTACCTCTTGTCACAGATAACATAATACTAATAAATACCTCTTACTCTTATTTTTAATTTCTTTCTGCAAATGTCAATGAACAAAACATGCCCTATTGTAGCAGACAGCTAACTTTTTAAAAATTAGGTAGTAATAAAATAATTATTACTACTTAATTTTAAATTACTACTTCAACCATAATCTGGGAGTTCCGAAGGATATGGCTACCATTTCTTCATAGGTTTGAAAAATTCGTCTGCTCAACAACAACAACAACAACGTAAATACCGCAATGGACGTGTGAACTGTCAAAATGAAATCATTGCTTTTAATTCTCATTTTATGTGTGTCACGCATTCAACCTGCTAAATGTTAGTTTATTTCCTTTATTGAAACGTTTACCTATGTGAAGTTACAGTGAGAACCAATTATTTAGAGTTTATGTAGCGTACATAAACTCTAAATAATCGTTTCACTGTTTATCTTGATTGTGAGTATGGACGGATTATTATAACGTGCCGACAAATTATAAAATAAGTTATTACTGCTAAAGTTTTTTATTTTTAATATTTTCCGTTGTATGTTCTAGTAAATTGCCTTTAGTTTGATTGGATCATACTTATGTATGATTGTATATTTAATAGTACGGCCGCATTTACAAAAGTTATAAAAAAGTGATATTGGTTATTCTTGCTAGGATATTCTCATCTCAGGAACAGCAGTAGCAGCTAACCCATTTTTTAAAGGAGGCCTGAAATCAGCTTTCGTGTAACGATCTGTATTTCCTTGGTTTTATTTAGTTGTTCATATATTTGAATTGTTTATTGATTTGTATTTCATATGTTGATTAGACCAGAAAACCCAATCAATATATGAAACAATAAAAAACACAAAATAATAAACATTTAATACTAGCGGTCCGCCCTGCTTCGCACATAAAAAATTCGGGTTTGTGTCCACGGATCCCGGGATCAGATTTAATTGGCCACTGATACCGGGATCGTTTTCCAATGAAAAACGATGACGGGATCAGTCGATAAATATTTTTATCGACTGATCCCGGTATCCGTGGCTACAAAAAATTACCTAAAATAGTTTTGAAAACGGATCCCGCTTGTAGTGTTAAGTTTAAATTAAAACAAATGTATATTATTGCATATGTTATATTGATCAACAGCAAATTATTTTAATAAAAATCTAAAATTTCAAGAATCATCGCATTATTATTACTCTTACTAAACGAAAATTGTTTTATTATAAATTTGTAGTGCTAGCATAAATAATTATTTTCTCTTTAATTTACATTGAGTGATTTGCATTTGAGTGATGTCACTCAAATGCAAAATTTATTTTGAAATCCCGGTCTTTCATAACGGGTTTTCCCATTCGGTGAACAGAATACGGATGCCGCACCAGAATAAGGCTACGCGCTGCTGTCAACGCGTAGGGGCGGAGCTACGTGCACCACTTCCCCTGCTTCACCCCCTGAAATATCTAAATTTTTCTTAATACAGCGCCTTAAAGGTGATAAACTGGACTACCAAACTAAGAGAGCTCGGGAAGATAGTTAAGGGCGCATACAACCTCAACTTTGTGCGAAAAGGCTAGACATATGATTTTGCGTTCATAAGAGCGGGACAGGGCAACGCAAGTCCAAAAATCACCAAAAATCAAGTTTTAGCTTATTATCTATTAATTAGGACATTATTTAAAAAAAACCGAAACATATAACATTTTTATTATACTTAATTCTATTACCACGCTTATTGTCAAGATCTGAACTTCTGTATTTATTGAGAAATTTAGGTTTTAGTAAACATTTTGAGGTAACTTTGCGATTTTTTTCTATCGAGAAAATTTTATGGAATCGTGTTTGCATATGATCGATATATTAAGTCCTGAACTTTACCATATATCAATTTCAAAGTAAAATATTCAGTAGTTTAGACGATATGGACATCCGGCGGAGTTGAAAATTAGCAGTTTGAGGTAGTATACACTCTTAAAATAAAATTTTCAAATGGAGAAATATTTTTTAAAGCTGAATACTAACTATAAAACTAAATCCACACTGCTGTTATGTGTTTTGTGTAGTGCTTCAGATATACCTAAATCGATTTTATTTATATATTGGAGACACAATTTTACAACGACACGGCATATCCCAACACTAAAGCGTATTTCTAGCTAAAATTGATGCACTATGCCGCTGTTGACATAAAATGTCTTGGATTTTAATACCGGGTGTTCTAGAATCCAAGATATTTTATGTCAACAACGGCATTTATAAATGAAAACTTGTTGTTTTTTGTTCTTTTTTTAGTGAAGAAATTACGTTTAGTAAAAAACCATCTTTTAATAATATGAAATATGGAGATATTACATGAAATACATGTATATTAGATAGAATAATAAAAAACACTAAGTAAACCATACAGGTTTGTTATGCGAATTTTATTAGCGAGTTAGCCGAGTTACAATCTGATAGGTTAAACTAAAAATAATAGCTAGATTATGAGAATAGAAAACAGCATAGTTACAGCGAGGTGATCGGTAAAAACAAATTATAAACTTCAACAACACGTAGCTACACAGGTGGAGCAAAAAAGATAAAAATATCCGAATCGAGAACAAACGACCGACGAATGCAATAATGAATGAAAGCTTTCCAAACCAAGCATGGTTTCGATATTTTGCTTTTTACTCTAAAGATAGTCACATGAAATATAAGCCTTCATACTTGAAGGTATTTATTGATTTTTGAATTCCTTTGTTTTCAAAAATATACACATTCGAAAATTGAGTTTCGCTAAAATTTACTAGCTAGCAAGTTTATTGACAAAGCTATCCCGTGTTGTTTATCCGCCCTGTTTGATAGTCAGAGCCTTGTTTCTGTTTTATGAAAACCAAATCAATCCGTTACTGCGCTGCGGCCGGCGGTTTCATATCAAATATTTGTTTTAATTGCATTCCCATAACAGAAACTTCAATTTAAATGTTTACTCATGTTTTATCTACGTTGTTATCGTACATTGTTTTCTCTGATAGTAATATTATGCAGTGTATCGTTCGAGCAAAGAGTTCATGATAATGTGGTTTGGTTACAAAACCATAGATTTATCTTAATCACTATAAATATTTTATTAAGTAGATTATGTATGTTTTACATTTAATACATTTATTTTAAGGAACTTTCAGCACAGTTATACATTAGAAAGAATAAAAATAGATATACATAAGAAATAGAATTAAGAAGTTCCCACTTATTGGAAAAAAACAATAACAAGATACACAAAATAGACTATATACATATATAAACTATAATTTAGCTTATTTTCTGTTGAGTATACACGTCATATTCTCTATTTATATTGCTAATCCAACTGAATATACCGAAGAAAGAATTATTTGATTGATTTTTAACTAGGGATGCTGCCACATGTCTAATCTAATCATTTAAGACTGCTAGACATGACGTTATTCTTGGAAATCATAACTACCACATCATTTAAATAACCTATCATTTTAAGAGTATAGAGGTATGCTTGTATACTTTATGCTTATAGATGTACGTAACTGTACGAGAGAGTTTTATTCCCTCTCGCCTTTACGCAGACGTTCCGAAAGTTTGTTCGCATTCTGTTCGAGTGGGAATAACCCGTCTGCTTTTACTTCGGTTGAATTTATGCACCAGATAAACGATCTCAATATTATTTTGGGGAAGACATCGATTCGGGCTTACAAAATACTGAAGGTCCTCAGATTGCATATTGTTAGCCTCCATATCTTCAAAAATACTACAGTTATCACTTTGAGTTAAATGTAATGGTGACTTTTAGGATATCATCTAAATTGAATTTCAGGCGAGAAGAAGATTCTATAGGACGAAATTATATGACCAATAATTTAATAGATGTGTTTTTCTTGACAGAAATACCAGGCAACGACAGACATGCTTATCAATATCCGGAAGTGCGGATGACGTCGGAAGATGAGTACGGAACGGATGCGTACGACGACGAAGAACACAACGATGTAGACAACGCTAAATCGAACAGAGTTCCGGATCGCGCCAACAAATGGTACTCCAACGATGGGAAAATCATAGTTACTGATGCAAACATGGCAACAGTTGCGTCACTAACTTCAACCGTGGTTTTCGCAAGTCTTCTCAATTTAGTGCTTTAATTATTTACATCGAAGGTTTATTTTTGTTTAAATCGATTATTTTGTAAGACAGCTAGCGGAGCGCCTGTGCTGTAAAATGCATGCGGGTTATACTTGTCTTGTCAAACTAAAGAGTGCTTATCCACGAGGCACCATTCGATAAAAGGTAGAAGACACATATCAACTTAGAAGCGCATAAAGTTCTTTGTGTGTGCTTTAGCTATTCTGTTATGCGGGCTCATGTGCTTTCTGTATTTCGTTATGTGGTTCCCTGTACTTTCTAGATACCGGTATTTAGAGGTGCGGTATTTCGTTATATCGATACCGATCCGGAGGGCATCTTTATTCAAGCATCAGCTTGAATGATGATGACCCTCCTAGACAAATTCCGGCATTCTGTATTAAAGTCATCGCGATTGTTTAGCCTTATAAAATTAAAATAGTAAAATGTAATAGCGTTAAAGCATAAATAAAGGAATTTAATGTGCATTGTGAAGATAATAGAGAATTTCATAGATAGGAGAACGACTGGAGTTGAGGCAATAGTTAGTACGTTGAAAGTTGATGTCTATGTAACAACCAAAGTAGTAAACGTGTGATTCCACCCAAATGTATATCTTCAGGTAGAGTTTTATAGAGTTTGTGTTGGTAGTTTTATAAACAAAGCATATTTGTATCTATCAAATGAGCTCATTAGTACAGTCGGCTGCACAAGGTGCTATTTTATTTAAATATAAACTTAATTTTTTTTAGGTTATTATTTCATGTGTTATCTTTTAGTCATAGCTCTTTAGTTTGACAAGAAACTAAAGTGGAAAGTACTCGATGTATTATGGCAAATTAAGTTAAGTTAAGTTACAGCTGACTTATGTTTTAAAGCATGTAACGTGATAATAACTAGTCTTAAATAATGTTGTAAATAGTTTATCATAGTAAATAAAACGTTGTAACGATTAGTAAATAATATATATAAAATTAATAATATTTCTCATACTGTTTCTCACTAAGGATGCGCAAGACTTATATAAAATTGAGAATATTATTGTTAACTTATATCTGAATGTGCCATGTATAATGCATATAATCTATATATACGTTCTATTTTTTGCAAAACTTTTGCCTAATAATACATAATGAATGCCTAAAACATGGACAGCAAGAAAAATATTTTCTTCGTCCATGGCCTAAAACATACCTAAGTATTGTAAAAAATGTTTAATGCTCAAAAGGACTGTTCTGGCGTATTTAGAAGATTAATTTCATATGACATACAAAGTTTAATATGAAATCACTAATTCTACCGTTTTACCGAATTTTTGTTTTAGAAAACATATATCTAACCGTTAATAATTACTGAGTACCTTTATACAATTTATGATCTTTAAATGCTTCTTCTCCAAAGGCAACTTTATGGTTAATGCCTTATTGAGGAAAAAATGCTATAATAAACATTTGAGAAAATCAAGCATTATAAACAAGCCCTTAAAGTTGCAAATGGAGTAACTTTCCGCGTTTCTCTTACAGTAGAAAAATAAATTGTATCTTCCGAAAAACGTAATATTAACCTGATTGTTACAAAAAATATAAATAAAAACCTGGAACACGCCTGTCGCTTCTCAATTTTCCTAAAAACCAATTTCAGCTAAGAATTACACACGTAATTCAATATGTCACGAGCGTGCTCACTAATTTTCATTTAGATCTCAAGGTAACTGTACTGAAAATTAGTTTAAATTCACAGTTTGTAATAGATTTTTCTTAAATGTTTCGCATTGTTTTTTTTTTATGGTAGATAAAAAAAAGTTATGTTTAAAATATATTTATGCTGTATATTTGTTTTTTAAAAAGATATTTAATACCTAAATAATATCAGCAAAGAATATTGCAATTAAATAACCAAATTAGAACGAGTATTTACAATTAAAATCAATGGAGCTAACTGCAGAATGTTGCAATCAATCTACTGATAGCAGCTCATTTGGTATAATAACACCAGCATAACATTGGTCATTCTTAAATCCATATAAAACTAACAGAATATAATGCAGGTACACAAAGTTTAGAAAAGTAAAATTTATAATACCTACTTTGGTGATACAATCAGTTATGTAATCAATGCCAGGTGTTCTCACTCAATCAGTTATACTCGATACTCAATCAGTTATTGCATCATCCATATTGTACATTCATTTCACTATGGACCCAACCGGGCTCTCAATATGTATAGGAGGACGTAGGTTGTAAGCACGGAATGCACCCCTACATGGAGCCGCAGTAAGTAACCGTCCAGGCTGTTACCCATCGCTACCAGGAGGCGATTACTGGAGGTGTACCGTATTACGCCTGGGAAGCTATCTACGCCCGCGTCAGCAAAACGCCAGACGCATTGCATCACCGCGGCGGCAACCACGCCCAACAACGCCCGTAATCTTTATTGGACTACGGTCACTGGGTCACTGACACCTTTTTATTCATAAGCAACAGGTAGATCTGAGGTAATTAATGCACGTACTAATATAGAGATAAGATAAAAAAATTTGAAAGTCTTTTAATCTATACTAATATTATAAAGAGGAAAGATTTGATTGTTTGTATGTTTGTATGTTTGTTTGTTTGTTTGAATTGAATAGGCTCCGAAACTACTGGACCGATTTAAAAAAATAATTGACCATTAGAATTCTAAATTTTCCGTGATGAACATAGGCTATATAATATTTTCAAAACGTTAGGGATCCGCATGAAAAATTCAATAATTGAACCGTGCGCTGTATATTCAACCTCATTTTTTATGATGGCGCGTCAGAATAGAAAAAGAGGTTGAATATATAGCGCACGCTGCTTGCTTTTTCTTTACGGCCAGTGTCAGTTATGGAGTGTCGAGTCAATGTCAAAAATCCCAATGCTGTTAAAAATGTAAGGGATCCGTATGAAAACTGTGAAACCCATCGTGTTGGTGTGTATAATTTCTAAAATTTTTGGTTAAATCCCGTGTGAAGCCGGGGCGGACCGCTAGTGGAACATAAAAACAATGCCACCAGCGTTTGTCTGCTGATGGCATCACAGATGCAACTGTGTCGAAAATGACAACGCAAACAATACAATGACTAACGTGGAAGATTTTCCAGAAAAAAATAAATCAAAGCAAAAAAAATATGTTTTGTGTACTCAAATTAATCAACGGAAAGACAAATAAACCAAAACATTTTCATAGTGCTAAAATCCACAGGTACGAAATTGCAAAAATATTTTATTATTCTCGCTAACTTCCATCCTGCAAAATCCATTAACGCCAATTTGAATTAATAATTTAATTTATCAGTCAGTCAACACAACGGTATTGAAAATATCAAACTAGCAAAGTGAGCGCTATTTTTAAAGCTTTATGGAATTGAAATAATTTTCTTGCTGTTGAATTATTTTTTAATAATATTGTTTTCAATTTTTCATTTAGTTTTCTGTAATCTAGGGAATACTATTTAAATCCCAACTGATTCAGAGCTGAGAATTTATAAATTCAACTCAGGCAGGACTGCTATCGGACCTACTCTCTTTCTTTCTGTATGACATTGCCAAATACATATATAGAGTTCTGAATCGTCACAATTATTCACGTTACACGGCTCTTGTGCTTAACGATCTGCAAACTAGTAGGTATAAAACATTGTGCCGGCATAGAATTTCACCACCCGCACTCTTGAAGTGAAGTAAGAGGCAACTAAGGGACACACACCGGGGGGCGGGCAGCAGCGCCCTCTGCAGAATAACTCTACTTAACTGCCAACCCGCATGTCCAGCGTGGGGATATGGGCAATAACCCCCGAATTATATCACGTAGTACAAAAACCTCCCACTCGCAATAAGCGATTTTCCTCCGCCTTCATCATTCGCACCCCAAAGAAGCTCGCAGCCTGGTTCAGTTTTTCCGACTAATGTCAACCCGAGTCTCTTCAAGAGACCTTACCTCACCTTGGGCCACATCTTCACATTCCAAACGAAGGTCGATCAGTTATAATAAAAAAATATTAGCGAGCCATGAAAATATTAGAAGAACTATAATTTTCATTCAATATCGCATAAGAAGCCGTTGAGTCTCGTTCAAAGTAATGACAGGGACTATCAATTTTTTTTGCAATAGATAACAAAGAAAGTGAGGTAGATATCTAATAGGAACTTTAAAGGGTTAAAAATAAAATAAGAAAAATAAATAACAGTTAAAATTTGTCCTGTTAAAATATAGGGAGTTTCTACTGGTTGTGCTCCAATTCAAGTTAATAAAATAATTACGGTAACTATGTTTGAGTAATAAGTAAGTAATAAGGCTCTGGCGACACGGATGAATATTCCAAATATATACCTACAAACGTAATAGAAAATACATAGATGCCATCTATGGCGCTCATTAGGGGAGGCCTATGTCCAGCAGTGGACTATTATAGGCTGGTGATGATGATGATGATGATGTAATAGAAAAATTATGTTATTTGAGCATATTTTCACCATGATCTGCTATTGTTTTGTACCTATTCAAATTTATCTTGGTGTCTAGCAGAAATTGTTTTCAAAATACTTTACATAAATCAAATTAAACCAAATCGGATTTTTTCAAAGAAAACACGTTTTCTTAATATTTGTGTAGATAATGTAGGTATTTTCAAAAAAAGCTTATGGCAGAAACCTTGATAAATACTATTCTAATACCAATAGCAGATCATGGTGAAATTATGCTCAAATTATAAATAATTTAGGTATTACGTTTACATGGGATTCATCCGTTGCTGGATCCATAATAAACGAATTTTAAATTAAAAATGAGCACTGGAATGTCAATGCTTAAAGAAATATTCTAGCAGAATGTCCATTATGCTAGGATTTCTTTTCCCTTTCGCTAAAGAAATAAAATGACATTGTTCCATGAATGTCAGTCATACCTGAACACAATAAACGACCATAACCGTAATACGACCAGACTTCGTTTTTCTCGCAATTCACTGACAGTAAACAGACAACCAATTGGCCAAATGAAGTAATGTGTGTAGCTGTGTGCGTTTTGAAATCATATTAGAGAACTCTTGTGTTTCTATAAACCGGTTATGACCGGATCAAGACTCTACTTACAATAAAAAAATCCTTTTTAACACTATTTATGATATTGGGTTCAACCCCCGAGTTGTGTAATATTGCAATGGTGAATACTGTAATGATAAATATCGTCTAATGGGTAAATACCAGCAGCCGTACTCATACCTCAAAAATGAGCGATCACTTAATTGAAATGCTTTTCGGAAACATTTCGGGTTAATCAGCTTAACATTAATTAATTTCATTCACTTTCCATCATATTGAAAGTATTTCAATAGCATTATAAATTTATAATGGACGAAATTTCTCTTTATTATTTATTAAAGTACCTTCTCTCCGATACTTTTTGTAGTAACAAAGCTTTTCATAAAATATTTATGCTCGAAATAAAAATATGTCACAATACCAAACACGTTTACGTCTATATGCTGACTTCCGAACCAAAACATCTTATAGTTATAAGCAGAGAAAATTCCGAGTAATTTCACTTCAATTATTTCACACATCGTGGTTACCATTATTACTAATCCACAGTCCTGATTATTACTTGCCTATTCCTCTGTTATTTGTGTTCCAATTTCCCGTAATAATCCGCGAAATACGCCTCGATTACAGCCCCGTAAACACTTGTTACACAGTCACAGAACGACTATGGCATCAATCACTACGGCCATGCGTAATGTTGATGGTAGCTGGTTTACTCTATGCAAATTGCAAGAGCTAAACCAAGCTGGAGCTATATAAGGGGTGCAATGTAGGTATCAACAAATAGTAGGTTGCCTGTACCATTCACCATTGATCCATACACTAATATGTACATACTGACAAGGTTATTCTTACCAAACATCAAAGTTTTACTCACCCTGATTAAGTCCCTTAACGAGGGTGAAATAGTGCATTGTCTATCAACACAAACGACGTAAGGTTAATATTTAGATTCTAGGAGCTTATTTTCTGCGTAAAATTCTATTTTTAAATAAAGCACTTTGATTCATCATATGAATGAGACACATTAGGAGCTGTATACACATTTGCTGCTTTTATTTTAGTTTTAAGAAAGAATAGGTATTTGAAGAGGAGTATGGTACTTAGACAGTGTAAGTTTTCAGGGCTACCAAGGAGTAGTCTGAAATCTGAACCTTTGCAAAGGCGAGCATTGCCTTTTCAATGTCTTGCGGTGAGTGTATTAAAAGCTGCAGACAATCGTCTTCCCTTAGAGATGACTTTTAATCTAGTAAACGCAATTGGTATAACAGCTGTTATCTTTAGCCTATGGCAAGGTCACGCTTAGATTGCCCAAATTAAGAACGCTCGCGACTTACCCGTCACGGCGAAAAATAACCATGATTATTCAAGTCTTGTTTGGTTATGATTACGAGAACGTTGCGTTTGCAAGTATTTCTACGCGGTGGTTAAACCGCCTGTCTTTGAAGAAACAGCTGATATTGACGGATTCTTGTAGGCATTCTGGGTAAGTTTGAGGTTAATATTACTAATATTATAAAGCTCGATTGAGAACTTTATTATGTTACCTAGGATCTTCAAGGCTACTGAATAAATCGAGAAGATTTTGGCGCAATTTAGAACATAACCTAGATAACAGGCTACCTTCTTATAATAATACCTAGATAAAGAAATAATGGTAATAATAATAATAAATAAAGCTGGCTGCATTGCCTCGCTCTGTATGGCAATACTGATCTGCTGCGCCAGATACTGGCTCTCGGGTCACATCGACCAGACGCTCAGATAATTTTCTTACAACCCGGAGAGCCTCGTTACCCCTCAGACCCATGGTTAAATAAAATTAAATAATTACGTAAAATAAAATATGCATTATGGTAGGAGCCTACTCGATTGATGGCCGTTAAGAAGTGTAATTACTGAGGATGGGAGGGGGCTACCTAGATCTATCTTAAACTACCGTTTAATTAAAACTTAAGGAGACTAACGACCACATGTGATAGGTACAGGCCCCAACTTTGATAATTAACATTCCTGTGTAGTCGCGTATTCAGGTTGGCCTTATCTGGATGATTAGGGCTTGATTTTCGTGGAAGGTAGATAGATAAATAAATAAAAAATGCTGGAAAATTATACATATTATATATCTTCATTACCAATACAGCATCATCTAACCCCAAGTTAAGCAGAGCTTGTGTTATGGGTACTAGATGATTGATATTATACTTATTACAACATAATTACATAAAAAGATATTTTTTATTATACATAGAAAACGACAGTAAATATCTGCATATCATACATATTATATTTGTTCTGAGGCGGTAATCGATCCCTCAACCTAATGCGACGCGGGAGGACCTTCGCCCACCACGCCACAGAGTTCTGCACGTTTCTATAAAATCATATGCGATGGTAAAAAAATAGTGTATAATAAAAAATATAATTAAATTGAGGCTTTAAAAGGTTTTCATTTCAAAATTTTTTACCTACTGGTTTTAAATTCATGTAGGGTTGGTCTATAAAGGTAAATTCCAAAGTTTGTATAATATACTATCACTGAATATATATGTACTGTATAACAGAACTGAACGGATTGGACTAAAATTATGCAAAGATGTAGTTGTAGACCTGGATTAACATATACACAACATTATCCGAAAGCCGAAAGAAAGGACCGAATTATTTTCAGCGTATTAATAACTAGGAGAACTAAAAAGAATATTTTTACACTATTAAAAAGCCTGCAAAGATGCAGGAAGAAACTTGTAGTACTCGAAGTTTATTCACCTCAATAGTCTTCTCGTAAGTCCAGGACTTGCGTTATTGATACTTGGAGTAACCTACTAAAGATTGAACTTGCGTTATTGATACTTGGATTAACCTACTAGAGATTGAACTTGCGTTATTGATACTTGGATCAACCTAGACTTGTTTGGGAAAGCGTGGAAAGTATTTTTAAAAAAACAATAAAAATTAAATTGATTTTGAATTTAATAATTAATGATTTTACAATGACGACTGAAATAAGACTGGGGCTTTGAGTCCGGAGTTCTCGCATCACAGGACGTCGATAAGAACGGTCTAGACGCTAAGTCAGCGTTAGATTCGTGAGAATCTAACGTGGGCGTTTCTTATTAAACAAGTGATGTCCGATCTTATGTGGACCTGAATACAGACCCTGATGCCATAACTCCTCCCTCCTGTAGTTCGAGATTATCCTCGGGATTATCTCGAATTTTCCCCCTTTTACAAAATAATTTCTTAACTCTATGTTTAAATGCTAACAATAAAAGACAAACAGTTAAAAGAACGCATAACGTTAAGTTTCCTATACTAACACTTTTATAATCTAGAGCACTATGATTAATTTCACTATCACTATAATTTTCACTTCCACTTTTCTGCAATAAGTAATTCAAGAACTGGATGTCAGCAAGATCAATTCCATTGAGATTGACGGGTTTTCTCTCGATATCCGATGAACGGGTCAATATTTTAGGTAAGTTAACAATAGGAATCTTTGTAAAGATTATGTCTTTTCCATGAGTGAGATGTCTTTTTAGTTTCAAATTACTAAATTTAACTTGACAATCATCGTCTAAAGTTATGAGATATGTTCCACAGATATTTTCCTGGATAATCTCGTTCTCGCAATATTTGGTGAGTGACGTTTCAGTTTTGGTGTAAATTATCCATCGATTAGGCTGTATGAGAAAAGCCTTGATTTCATTAATGATAACAGGAACCGGGTGACAGCTAGAGATGTTGGTAGAAAATGTCATGAGCTCCGTGATGCATAAGTCTTCCATAAGTGACGGATCATTGCTCTCAAAGCACAGGAAACGAGCTTCATCGATTTCTCGGCATGACTGGGAGAGCGGCTTCGCTTTCAACCCTTTCATTAGGATGTAAGGATATTTAGGGAGTATAAGGACTGTCTGGTGGGTAACTCTATCGTCAATTGGTAAAGGTGTCAATTTAAAATAGTTAAAAACTTCATTTCTTATTAATGGTATTTGCATTATTAACTTTATCTGATTTTGTTTTATATACGCTTTCATTTCTATACACTGTTCTAATTTTACAATGTTTTCTTGATTTACAGGATAAACTAATTTACTAGTTTTTTCGATTTCTTTTAACAATACAATCAGTTCATTAGTATCTAAAATAGATGGATGTAATAATTTATTCCTAGCAAAAGTTATAGCCGTTTCAATCTCATTCAATCGCATGTAGAGAGTCTGGAAGTTATGTAAAAAGACGTTATAAATGTGTATAATTTTGTTAGCAGTTTGGGTTAATTTAGAATTATTTAAACCACGATTTAGATCTTGAATACTAGTCTCAATTTGAATGAAATTGCTTTTGGTAGAGTTGGCTATTTCAGAAAGTTTACCCATCATTTCAGCGACTATTGTCATTTTCTTATCAACGGCATCTTGCTTAGATTTTACTTCATGAATTAGCTTTTCATACAACACAGCGTCGTCATTATCCAAATTACCTGTAATTGTCTTGATAAAAGTACCAAGAGGATTTATGAGACCGCGCTTAGATCTTACCGATGGAATCAATTGCTCATACTTTTCTAAAGTTATATTCATGTTAAAATCAGTTTCCAATTCTACTTCATTAAAATCATAATCGAAAATTTTGATATCATAGCAGTTTTGAACTTGTCTCTTAAGTCTTACGTAACTATCGATATTTAATTCCAATTGATCATGGATGTGTTGTAAGTCTAAGATTTTGATTACAGTCCATGTATCGTGGCTAACAACAGCTTGACCTTCCTTTACAGGTAACAGCCCTGGGTTCTTGTCAATCAGCTGCAGTTGAAGGGCCTGGCTGTGGATCACTAGGACTGCCAGAAGGACCAACCTGTGGAGGACGTCTTATATCTTTAATTGGAACTTTTGTATTCCTATTATGAGTAGTTACTGGTACAATATTTCGTTGAATGGCTCCGATGACTTGAGCTTTCTGATATCGAGGTTTATCTTTACTACGCCTAGTATTCACTCCTTTGATAAATACCGTATCGCCTACATCTATGTCAAAATCCTTTTCTCCACCACGTTTTTCGATGGCCGCTGATTTTTTATCGATTATTTTCTCTGTAAGATATTCGTACAAAAATTTTGTTCGTTTTGCGTGTTCTTTAACCAATTGTTGCGTAAACTGTTTATTAAAATCTACATGAAATGCGCTATTACTTTCTGTGTGGCCAAAAACTACTTCGAAAGGTGTAAGACCGGTGGTAGAGTGGATAGAATGATTATATGACATTATAGCGTAAGCCATAATAGATGCAGCATCAGTGATTTTTTGTTCGTACTTTGCTATACGGTAAATCTCTATAAGGGTTGAATGGAATCTCTCGACTATCCCCATAGAGTTGGGGTTATGTGGAGTACCGATGTGCAGGTCGATTTTATAAAATGACATCATTTCTTTCATCAATGTATTATTAAACTCGGTCCCTGGATCCGAGCTTATTCTACAAGGTGTTCCGTATAAAGAGAAGTATTTTATGAGTGCTCTTATCGCTTCAGGGGTGGATTTAGTGCTGATTTCAAACGCTTGACCAAGTTTGCTGAAGGCATCTACTATTGTCAGGTAATGTTTTCCGTCGATTGAGAATGTATCTATAAATAATTCCTGAAAAGGTTTAATTTGAGTTTGTGATAGTTGTAATTCCGGTTTTAAAGGTTTTCGATCGTATTTCATTTTTTTACAAAGTTCGCATGCGTTGATAATACTGGCTACTGTTTGATCCATGTTATTCCAGTAAAAGGTACGTCTTAGATGTACTAACGTTTCTTTTATTCCCCTGTGACTGTTCTTACCTTCGTGATATTTGAGCACAATGTTTCGTTGTTCTTCTTCGCTATCTACATAAACTACTCTCTTAGTACACTCATAGAATTTAACCGTGCCCTTTTGAAAAAGTGACAGGGTGACTTCTGAAAATTGTTTGCGGTGTAATGAGTCTTCAAAATAAAAGAAATATTTTATTTTGGGTCGAATATAGCCTTTCAGAAATCTTTTTACCAAATCCGAGTTATTTGTTGGTAAGTGTACTTCCAACACCTTTTGTTTTGACCTAGATATGTCTTTTACCGACAATTCATTTCTGTTCCAAGAATGAACCAGAATCTGGTTTGGTTTCGTGTCAATGGCCTCTTGGAGGATAAGAATACCATCAGTATCTAAGTCACGCGCCGAATGTACCGTGCCTATGCTTTCCGGCTGACCTTCAGAGGCAGTGGCAGTGCTACTACCCAAAGATGGAACCGAATACGGAGATCGCCTACCACCCGCTACTGACTTATTGCTTTTTTCCGATCCAGATGATATTGTTATCGGAGACGGTGTTCTTTGACGAGGGGTAGAAACTCGAGAATTGTGCTTTTCATCTTTACCTAACCGAGCAATTTCTTTGGTTAAATCGTTTATGTGTTGCTGGAGTTTTTGCTCCTTACTGTCAAAATTTACCTTCATTGAAACATCATCATTCTCTCCTAGCACGTTTAATCTAATTCGAGATAAGGCATCTGCGTTTGAATTTAGTCTGCCTTCCTTATGTTGAATATCATAATCAAATTCCGATAATCTTAATTTCCATCGTGTTAATTTACTATTGGGTTCTTTTAAAGATTTAAGCCATGTTAAAGGTCTGTGATCTGTATAAATCATGAATTTACGTCCATATAAATAGGGACGAAAATGTTTCACAGCCCATACTATTGCAAGAAGTTCTTTTTCGATGGTACTGTATCTCGTTTCGGCGTCATTCAAAGTCCTACTCGCGTAAGCTATCGGCTTATCATTCCCTTTAGGTCCTTGCGATAAGACAGCGCCTATTGCAAAGTTGGAAGCATCCGTCGTGAGTACAAATGGCTTGGAAAAGTCAGGAAATTGCAAGAGCGGCGCGTTTGTTAAAAGCTCTTTACACTTTTCAAATGCGTCGATGTATTCTCTTTTAGTGTAATCAATTTTATTCCTTTTTTTTAAACAATAGGTAAGTGGTTGTGTCAATTTAGCAAAATCTTTAATGAATTTACGGTAGTATCCTACTAGACCAAGGAAACTTTTAATTTCTGTTGTTGTTTTTGGTAAAGGAAAATTCATGACTGCTTTGATTTTATCGTCGTTAGGTAAAAGGCCGTCCTTAGTGATGGTGTGACCTAAGTAAAGGACTTCTTTTCTGAGAAATTCGCATTTATCAAGGGTTACTTTCAAATTCGTTTCCCTAAGCTTTTCGAATATTTTTCGAAGTTTGTCTACATGTTCTTGCAGGCTTGAGGAATATACTATGATATCGTCAAGATATACTAAGCAGTGGATACCCTGAAGACCTCGCAGTATATTATCCATCGCACGTTGAAACGTCGCTGGAGCTGTTTTCAAGCCAAACGGTAGCCTTTTAAATTCATAATGACCCGTCTGGGTTGAAAAAGCAGTCTTTGGTCTATCCGCCTCATTAACTTCTATTTGATGATACCCACTAGCAAGGTCTAAAGTGCTAAAGTATTGAGCTTTGCCAATCTTATCAAGAAGATCAGTGATGTTGGGTAGCGGATACTTATCATCGACTGTGATCTCATTTAGGCGACGATAATCGATCACCATTCTATATTTTCTTTCCCCAGATGCGTCTAGCTTTTTTGGAACCAGATGAACTGGAGCGCTCCATGGAGAGTGTGAGTCTGTAATTACGTTATCTGCCAATAGTTTTTCTACCTGTTTATTAATTTCTTGATTAAGAATAGGTGGGTGTCGATATGGTCGAATGTAAATCGGGTCTTCGTTGGTTGTCCTGATGTTATGTTTCACTTGATTCGTGAAGGACAAAGGAATCTTGTCGCTATAAAATATGTCACGGTATTCGTTGCATAATTTATATATGTTTTCGCGCTCTTCCTTATTCATGTGATCTAACCGTAACTTCCCTAAGTTTTCTTTCAAAATGTCATCAATCATGCATTCATCTTTCGTAAAATTTACCTCACATTCCTCATTTTCGAATACAGTGACTTCAAATGGTTTCTTTAACTGAAATTTATAGGTTTTATCTGTTACATTTTGAATGACCGTTTCTGCAAAATAGTTCTCACACTTAACTAAAGCGGTAGGCATGCGGACGCCTTCCTGAAACTGAAGAAATTCAATAATGGCATCACCTGTTTTCAGCGTCGTGGGGATTTTAACTCTAGTCTCAGATCGTGGCGGTACATCAATCTCATAAGGTGGATTATAGACGATTGGAATAGCCGCATTGTGTGTTACTAACATTTGGTTGCACATATCGATGTTAGCTCCTAACTTCTTCAGGAGGTCGGATCCTATCAAGCCATCATATCGTCCATCAACATCATAAACGTAGAATTTATGAGGAAGTGTACTTCTAAAGGTCTTAAGTAGTGGTATGTATATGATCTCATTATGCATGCTTTGAGCATGAGTACTTACCACTGTGAACGGCTCGTAGTATCTGAATTCGTTGAAGAATTTATGCGCCTTTGCAGGGCTTATAAAAGACCTACTACTTCCGGTGTCAATCAAAAACTTTGCGCCTATTTCAGGGATGTCAATGTGAGGCAATTTTAATATACTGTTACAATAGTTTAGATTTATCATTTCACCGTATCGTTCGAGGCCTTTTCCTGAAAATTTTCAGGTTTCTGTTCCATTGTTACTTTATCCGTGTTTGTTATTTCCGCATTAAAGGAGTTGGCGTTATTTCCATCGAGCTCAATGTAGTTGCAATCACCTACTGGATACTCTACATAGTCATACATATCATTCATACTCGTGTCATAACCATAATCACTATCAAATCCAGTGCCATCCATGAAATACAGATCATTCGCAATCATGTTTTGTCTAATCGGGGCAGTGCGCATTGATACATCGGTATCTTGAAGCCTAGGTGCCTGAACCTGTTGTTGGGGCGCACCAAATTTATTTTGGTTTTGAGGTTGGTTTTGTGGCATACCGAATTTGTAAGCTCCATATTGAAATGGTGCACGTTGCGGAACAGCCTGAAAGCCTGTGCCGAAATTACGTTGCGGTAAATTCTGAGGTATACCAAAACGAAAGCCTTGAGGAGGCGATGCGAATCGCATTTGTGGAACAAAGTTTGGTCTGAATCCACCTTGATTTTGAGGAATGCCGAATCTAAAATTGCTATGGGGAATTCCAGGTCTGAAGTTGTTTTGTGGAATGCCAAATTTAAAACCCTGGCCTTGAGCCGCCGCCGGATTTGACTGAGCAGGCATGGGTTTTGGTGCGTTTTGTGAATTTTGCACACTTGGTAACTGCGTCGCAGTTTGTTTTAGTAACTTAGTCTTTGCATCATACTGAAATTTGAAATTTACCTCTTCCGTTACAATGCTCAAAGCATTTTCCAAGTTAGAGCAAGCTTTTAACCTCACAATACGAATCATGTCCTCTGGTAAGTTGAACAAAAACGTATTTAGAGCCATATTATTATACACAATCATTTTCGCAGCTTTGATTCCTTCATCGGTAAGTCTATTGACTTTCGCAAACAGAGAGCTACGCACATTCTGAATTCTATGACAAAACTGTATGTATGTTTCCCCTTGCTTGATTTTTAACTGTTCGAGTTCAATAGCTATGCACTCCTCTGATCGAGGATCACCGAAATGTTGCGTAAGTAGCTCCTTTAGTACATCGTATGACTTTATATTCGGGTGGTCGCTAAGTAGAGTCGCAGCTCTACCAGTAAGTCTACTCGATACTGCATGAAACAAGTACAGATCTTGTTCCAAGTTTCCCGAAATAGATGCACCCTTAACCACATAATCGCATTTAGAAAGGAAAAGGTTCAAGTGATTTTCCTCTCCGTCATATTTAGGAATAAGCGACAAAGTGTCTTTTGGTATTGCCTTGACAGTCAACATTTTGCTTATACTAATTTAATCTATTAATTACTATTCTATGTCTGAAAATAACCTACTTCACAATTATTTTATTCACTGATTTTTAGTTTTTCTAATTAAAATTTAAAATTAATGTAATATCTTAAAAATACACTGGTTCACCAATTTTTGTGCAAACCAATAAGCCTATTTTAGAGCTAAATAAAGTACTTAAAACTACACAAATTAATCGCGAGAATGACGGAATGCCGATTTCTAGTGCAAACCAGTTTGCCAATTTTAGTGCAAACAAAATCAGATAAACGCAATTAATAAGCCCGACGATTTAAGTTCGAGGAAAAAGGTGGAAAAGACACAGGAATATAAACACAGGAAGTGAAAAGGTTTACTCACAAGCTGCTCGATCCCATGTCCTCCAGGAGCCGAATCAGTGTCACAATCACGATCACACGCGTTCACCGGGAGTCGAATTTATTTGGTTCTTGGTTTCCACGTCCGCGTAAAGACGGTTCCGGAACGTCGCTTCGGTTTTTACGATTGCGAATTCACGGGAAATGCGTGGAAATCCATTAGGCTGCGCCAGACTTGTTTGGGAAAGCGTGGAAAGTATTTTTAAAAAAACAATAAAAATTAAATTGATTTTGAATTTAATAATTAATGATTTTACAATGACGACTGAAATAAGACTGGGGCTTTGAGTCCGGAGTTCTCGCATCACAGGACGTCGATAAGAACGGTCTAGACGCTAAGTCAGCGTTAGATTCGTGAGAATCTAACGTGGGCGTTTCTTATTAAACAAGTGATGTCCGATCTTATGTGGACCTGAATACAGACCCTGATGCCATAACTACCTACTGGTGATTTAACTTGCGTTGTTTATGTCTTAACTTTTTGGTGATTTGGTGACGGGCCGAAGCATTATGTCAGACACTTCTCACCCTGTATACTTGTATCTCAGACTTCAATTTTACATCACATATCAGCAACATCACCATTATCAAATGATACTTCCTTATATCAGCTTTATCATCATCAGCCCATGTTAGTCCACTGCTGGACCTATCTGCAGCTTGTTGCATCCAGCATCTGGCTGCAATCTTTTACATGTCCTCATATCATACATGCTTCACACATTTTCTGAAGTTTTAATGTTTGGTTGTTCCCTTTTCAGGCAAAAAATACTGGACGGATTTGGGTGAAATTTGGCAAAGAAAAAAGCCCTAGAACTAGGACTACATATAGGCTAGTTTTTACTGTATATGTAAGAGTCGAAAAATTTATCATTAACAACTATTCCATAGTCTCCGAAGTAATTGGTACCTATGATATTGCACACATAATCGACAAACGTTCGAAACCACCATCATCAGATCACACTTGCTAATAGTATAAAGCATAAATATTATAAAATTATAATGTTTGGTTAGGTATCTACTTACAGTTTTCTGGCTGAAATTTAACAAAGATGTTTTCTAGGGCTAGTTTTTATTCTGGTAATTCCGCGTGTGTGAAGCTGAGAGCAATCACGAGTACTTCGCTATAGTTTATTCACCTCATTAGCCACACGCATGTGCCCGGCGGACTTGCGTTATTGATACTTGGATTAACTTCCTGGTGATTTGTGACGGGCCGGTAGTCCCGTCTCGCCGCTCAAGGGTACCTATCGATCCCGGCCCGATAGGCTGAATCTAAGATAAGATATTGCCGAATCATTGCACGAGTCTTGCTAGACTTTCATGACAGCTAGCGTCACTGTAAGGTTACGTAGAATTTGGCACTATTAACAAGATTTTTTTTAAATTTTACGAGTATTATGTAGAACAATCCAAACAGCCTCACCTACCCTAAAGCTTAGCAGAACTTGTTTTGTGGATGACTGATATTCTTAATATATTAAATAGACAGATATTTTATTGTTTTATTGTACATATAAACGACCAGAACACCCTGAAAAAGTATCTGCAGATCGTACAAACATTTGTCCCGAGGCGGGAATTGAACACGTAACCTCTTGTTTGCAGTCTGACCTTAGCCAACCGCACTACGGAGGTCGTCAAAGACGCAAAAGCTATAACGTTATAATAATGACGACGATTTTTGTTTCACTTTAAATTTGTGTTTGCGTATGATCTAATATTTTTCTATTTACACTAACTGCGCCCCGCGGCTATTGTTCAAATTTTTGTACCTTATAATAAAAAACTACATAGTTTTTAAGGTTTTAGGTCGATTAAATCACCTTTTAAACAAAGGAAAGTAACTATACTTCAACATTTAAATTTGGTTCATTCGATTACAGATTCATGTGATTTACACGCTAAACATTGTATTTTTTTTAATGTTGATTATATTAAAACATGTAGATAGATTGTACTTTATTGAAAGGAAATGGCAATTAAAACAAATATAACTAGCATGTCCATTTGAAACATTTGAGAGGTATATAATAATTTAAGAGGTAGCTCAACTTTTTCATATCAATACTCATCGGAAGCACAAGTTAAAAAATAAGTTATTTCATTACCTCCCAACGATTATTCATTACAATATTCCATTGAAATGCGGTTTTTAATGTGGTTGCTCTGATACGCTTTCATCGGACCAATTTAAACCATTTTAAAATATTATATCCATCTTGTTTGAAATATCCAAAATATAAAGAAA
Source organism: Eupithecia pulchellata (assembly GCA_963931895.1). NCBI lineage: Eukaryota > Metazoa > Arthropoda > Insecta > Lepidoptera > Geometridae > Eupithecia > Eupithecia pulchellata. Next base: position 6,161,950 of record OZ007521.1, on the reverse strand, counting down.
ATCATCAGAAAATATACTTTATTTCACTTGACTACAATGACTTCTATACATAGTTATCGCTTTTTTGGAGGTTTTACGAATTTATACTGGACTTTAGTTCATGAATACTGTGTATTCAGTGAAATAACTCAGTAGTCAGTAGGTAATGAGGGCTTTTCAATGCAAACTTTAAAAAAAACAATAGTGGTGGGAAGGTGGGAACCACTTTTTTTTTTTTTTGGGAATTGACTAGATCCATGTCGCCGAAACTCAAGTATAAAAAATCTGCCAAAAAAAATGAAACTGAAAATTATTTCGTTGTTTATTTTATGACACTTCACATTGACATTTAGCCAAAAAATCTCATCTTGTGACAAAATAAAAATAAAGATTGTTTTTTTATAGATAGTATTGAAAAGCCCTCATTGATAAGATTTTAATATTCTCTCAAAACCACAGAGTCATTTGAAACGAAGACGCAGATAATTAGGCACGTCCAGTTGGCAGCCCTGAACGACAATGAGTTAAAGAGACAGTGGGGCCAACACAAAGGCGTGAAGCTAATGGCGCGTGCATAATCCGCGTAAGTCTCTCTATTGACGACTCTGCCGCGGCGTTGAACTACGAAAGCACATAGAATGATGAAAGCAGTGAAACCAACCCTTTCCTTTTATGATTTTTGGTGTATACTATCATGGGATCAATAAATAAATAAAAAGAGAATGTTCTGCTTTGCAAGTAACGCAGTCACTGTCACCCAAACTATTCGTTGCGACCCACAAAGACCCGCGCCGCCGTAACCCGCCGCCTCGCCGCGCCTTAGAGGAACTATAGATGCATGTTATATTATGTACATGGTGTGTTAGTTGGTTTTATTCCGTGTGTGTTATTATAGTAGGTACCCAGTTAACTTTTTTGTTTTAGACTTTACTTTGGTTTTTATAAAAATATTTTATTACCTTAGAACTTTATTTGTTGATGGCAATTGTTTAGAAGGTTGCTTTTTTTTTTTTTTTTTTTTTCGAATGGACTTTAATGCTGTTGACCGCAGATGGCCATGACAGCGTTACCGGACTTTTGGCGGGCGCAGAGGGCGCCACACCGGTAAAGTTAGGTTGGGGCAACACGCGCAAGGGCCACCACTTAGGTGCGAACCTCGGCTTGGGCTGTTGCCAGATGCTACAAGGGGGTATGGAGGTTTCGCCTAGGTGCACAAGTGCACCTATGGGCGGAAGCGGGGAATTCTTCGACCCCGTATCCGGCGGGGTCGGTTTTTGGTCATGTGTGTAGTGTGCGGAAGCGAATCGGTACTAGTTGACGTCACCTCCGGGTTAGCGGCGGTGATTGGGTCAACGGGGTCACCGAGAACGTGTCTCGGTCTACGGAGGAGAGAACTCGTGGGCGGATTATCCACGGGATAATCGGGAATGGTGGAAATCAGAGGATTGTAATGATCAGCTGCCGCTTCATAATGACGCTGGGAAGCAGTCTTTATGAAGTGGGCAATGGACTCGAGTTTGAGATCTCGATGGAGGTCTTTATTGCGCATGTACCACGGGCAGCCCGTGGCTTTGCGGAGAAATCTATTTTGGACAACCTGAAGGTGGCGGACATTGACCGAATGGCCAAATACCACTGAGGAGTAGGTCATGATAGGACGTACGACCGCTTTGTAAAGTGTCACCTTATTTCTAAGGGACATTTTACTCTTCGCTCGTAGGAGGCTGTTCAGCCGGCTAAGTATAAACTTTGCACGGTTGGTTACAGCGCGAATATGGGGTTTGAAGCTGAGGCGGTGATCTAAGATCACCCCTAAGTATTTGGCTGTCTTGGCCCAGGGAATGGGTTTACCAAATAGGGTAAGGGGTCTGGGCTTAGAGTAATTCCGTGAAAAGTACACTGCTGCACTTTTCGTCGGATTCACTTCTATGCGCCACTTTCTAAACCAGGCACCTAGTGTGCCTAGTGCGGCCTGCAACCTTATACTCACCCGGCTTGCATTCAAGTCGGATGTGTACAATGCTGTATCGTCCGCGAAAAGGGCAAGTTCTACTTGCGGGTGACGGGGGATATCGCTGGTGTACAGCGTGAAAAGAAGCGGAGCAAGGACGGAGCCCTGTGGGACTCCGGCTCGGATGGATCGGGGGTCAGAGAGAGTGCCCTCCACGCGATAGCGGAAGCTACGATTCAACAAGTAGTCTCGTAAGATGAGTACGAGTCTGTCCGGCACACCGAGAGTGAAAAGCTTGTAAATCAAGCCGTTGTGCCAGACCTTGTCGAAGGCTTTCGCAACATCGAGGAAAACAGCTCCCGTGCTAGCGGGCCAGGTGTGATGCCACATGGATTGGATGTGCTCCGTGATGCGGAGCACCTGTTGGGGACAAGAGTGATGAGCTCGGAAGCCGAACTGTTCATCGGGTAGGAGCTTGTGCTCATTGACGTGGGACCAGAGGCGACTCAGAAGGAGTCTCTCATAAATTTTCCCCAGTGCACTGAGGAGGCTGATAGGGCGGTAGGAGGCAGGTTCGTTCGCCTTTTTGCCCGGTTTGTGGATGCCAATCACATTGGCTTCCTTCCAGGCGTCAGGGAACGAACAAGTGGCTATGGCTGCATTGAAGATGCTTACGAGGAGATAGATGAGGGCAACAGGGAATCGTTTAAGTACCCTGTTGCTGATGCCATCCGAGCCAGGGGACTTTTTTAGTTTTAAATCTTTGATGATCGCTGCGACCTCGGCCGCCCTGACTAGGTCAAGGGTGGCAGTAGGGGGCAGCGACGTTAGACGGTCGACTTCACTGTTCACCGTATCGAGGTGAGCAGGATCGACGGGTTCAAGACTGGGGGAGCACTGAGCTTCCAGACTTTCGGCTAGGGCATCGGCTTTGTCCTTATCCTCAAACGCAGGCGTTTGATGATTCGGACGTATAAGCGGGGGCATGATGGAGACTCCATCTGCTTTCATAGAGCGCGCCAGGTTCCAGTAAGCCTGGTGACCTGGTTTGATCGTTGAAAGCAGGTCATCCCAAGAGGAGTTTCGGTGCTCTTGAATGGCTCTCTTAACCTTGCGGCGAAGCGAGTTCATTCTGAAGCGATTACGAGGGGAGGGATAGGAACTAAAGCGACGAGTCGCTGCGTTCTTCTCAGTGATCAGCCGTCTGATGTCATCTGGCAGGTCCCAGCGACGATCATTCGCCGCTGGCACCTGTTTTGATGACTCGCTGATAGCGGATTGGACGTGACTAGTCAAAGAGTCGATCGCGATTGCGATGTCGTCGGTGGAGATAATGTCATCGGGGATTTTTTCCAAGGCGGGCGAATGGATATTCTTGAGAGCGCTCTCAAGCTTATACCATCGCACCACTGTCTTGGTGGGAGGACCGTCATTGGGAGGAGGGCCAAGACGCATTATTACGGGGCGATGGTCCGAGTCTAGTTCCTGCATCACTGCTATGGATTGCATCCGAAGGGATACATTCCGTAGCAGTGCCAGGTCCAAGTACTCGTTACTCTGACCAAGGATGGGAGAGTACCGCGTGGGGCACAGTGGTACGATCAGGTCAAGATCTAGGGATTCTAGGCATTGAGATAGGATGCGGCCGTTACGATTGCGTAAACGACAGTTCCACATCGGATCTTTTGAGTTGAAGTCACCGGCCATAATGACCGAGCTTCCAAGACTGAGGACTGATTCCAGATCGCTTTGAAGAAGCGTCTTATTTGGGCTGAGATAACAGGATGCAATAATGATCGATTGATGACCAGTCATTGCAAGCCTGCAGACAGAGACTTCTAAGTCTTGTAGGGGAGGGGGATCTAGGGGTATGCAGTGCAGGGACCTCTTAAAGTAAATGGCAGTACCGCCTTTCGGGGCGTTCGTTCTGTCATTTCGAATCATTTGATAGTTAGCGATCCTAGGGCTGGCGGTGCCCTGTTTTAGGAAAGTCTCCTGTACTAGGAGAATATCTACTTGATGGTTAACCAGAAATTGGTGGACGAGTTCTCTCTGAGGCTTGAGTCCGCGTTCTTTAACGCTAACGAAATGGAGCGGGGTTTAAGTCTTTCAGGTTGTACAACCATTATAGAGACTTAAAAGAGAGGGAGTCAAGGGAGGCCATGACATCATGATGATCGGAAATGATCATCAATTTTTCAATGGCCGTCTTGGCTTGGCTAAGTTTGCGCAGGAGTGCAGTGACTTTGCCGAAGTCAACGCCTGAGGGGGAGGGCCCCTTTGAGCCAGCCGACGCAGCAGCGGGTGCTGGTTGGTTTGGCTTTGAGGGGCGAGGTAGGGGTTGCGGGGCGCGGGTTTGCTCCTGGGAGCAGGGTAGGGGCGGGGAACAAGCTTTCGCCTGAGGGGCTAGGCTTGTATAAGCCAGGGGCTTAGCCCAGGCTGAGGTAGCAGGGGGGCGTGCGGGGAGAGGGGGGGCCATAGACACCTTTGCAGATGTCTTTGTGTATTGAGGGGCGGGAGCGTAGCGCTCCGGGGCCCTTGAACGAGCCTTGTTGTTTACTCTCGGCGCTTTGGGACAGCCGCGATAGTTCGCGGTGTGCCCCTCGGCGTTGCAGAGTACGCAACTCGGCGGGGTCGGGTCATCGCGGCTACGAGTGCAGTCAGCGGTGCCGTGGTCACCCAGGCACTTGACGCATCGCGGCCGCGCGAAACAGTTGCGCGCAGAGTGGCCATGGAGCTGGCATCTGTGGCACTGTCCGGGAGGACCGTTTTTGAAGGGAGCCTCAATAGAGAGGCCGGACAGGCGACAAACGGTTTTGAGGCCGAAAATCGCCTTACCTTCGGGAGTGAGGTCGAGAATGACCAGAACTAAATCGAAGGGGCGTTTATCGCGTCCGCTGTACATGCGGTGGACTTCCCTGATGGGGAAGCCCTGCGACAGGAGGTCGGACTTGATAGCCTCCGGGTTGAATTCAGCGGGGACACCGCGGATAACTACCCGGAGGCATTTTTCGCTCTCAAGAGCATAGGTATGAAAACCTATGCTTTCGGAGCGGAGGACGGAGGTGAGGCGTCGGTGCGCGTCCGACGTTTCGAGCTGGAGTTTTATCGACTCCTTGACCGATTGGGCTTTCACAAAGTGAATTCCCTTTAAGGCAAGGAGTTTCTCCACATTAGGCCATTTGGCCTTCTCGCGGAGAAAGATCGGAGGGGTTAGAAGGTTGCATGAATCGTATACGCAACATATATGCTAATGATGCGGTGGATGAAATGCGCAAACGGTGAGGTGAAACGGAGCACTGCATTTCATTTACTCTATTATGACTCTATTATATTGAATGTTGAGTCCACCTATCGTATGTTATATTATAGCATATAATTAGAATCTAACTCTTGAAATAAATTATTTATTCAACCATAATATTGTTAGTATAGTAGGTACCTTAAATAAAAAATACTCTAACTTCATTACTCAAATCTTTTGACAGTAAAATAACAACATCGTAAACTAGCAACTGCATATTTTATATAAATATTTCGTCCTAAACGGAAGTTGAAGCCGCATGTTTTAAATTTTCCCTAAGCGTGAGTAAGCTTTATAAAAACCAAAAGCTTTTCCATAGAGTTCAATACACAAAACCTCTGTGGTGACACAGTTTATAGAAAAGTAGTCGTGACTTTTGCGTTTTGCAATTAAGCTAATTCATTGTTAAGCAGAGTCCAACCAGTCACTCATCAACCCTTCGCCGCGAACACACATATCCTTAATTGGGATTATAGAATATCGTAATTGCAATTTATGTACTCGTGTCTCATATTGAATAGACTCAGTTATAAAGTGAAAACATCTTTTATTCCAAATCCAACCCACAATAGGTAATCTATAGACTAAAGACCCTTAACTCAAAATTGGTGACCCCGACGTGATGATTATCTTCCAACGTGATTTTATTCTTATTGTGGGTTGTGAACATTACGGCAGGCAAGGAGAGTGACTCCCTCCCGATGAAGTTCACGCCTCGGGAGGTTAAAGAAAAGGATAGGCAGCCAACAATCAGGATGACGCAATAGAGATGCAGCGAGACGCCACGCGGTATGGAATGCGCAGTAGGTGACGTCAGCTCTTTCCTACCATCTACAGAAGCCCTTTTGAGGAGCCAGTCATCAGCGTGTGAAGAAAGATATTGGCAGCGCATGGCCGGGGAGTGGTTAACCCGCGGTCCAGCCAATATTTACGCAATTTGGTTTAGCGGCAGTTGAAGATCTATGGAGCCAGCAATATCTGAGGTTTACTCAACCTTATAGAAAATGGTGTTTAGACCTGCAGATTCACTCAAGAATATTGCCCGGTTGGAGTAGGTCTGCGCTCACCGGAGGATCAGTGTTGGAATTGGAGAAATGGCTCATTCCCACTGCTACGAGTGATTGGCGATGTTCCTGCGCTACATGGAGACCAATAGAGAAAATGACTGCTATTGTGAGAAGGTGCTGTTGTGTAGGACTGGACGAGGCGTATCACCAGAGTGCATCACAATTTTTTTTCAATATTAATGTTAGTAAAAATTATTTTTAGAGTCAGTGATTATTCTTAGAATTTATAGACAGTAACGATAACATGGTAACTTGAGAGCCTCACTCACACATTGTAATGTAGCGAGCTATTTGCAGCATTAGCAATTTGCAATCGTGTATGGTTTGAGATTTTGTACTCTACTTATGCAGCTTGAATATTATTTTATTTTATTGTTTTGATTTTATTATACAGATTATATTGAAGATGGAATAATATTGTTTATGCCGACAGTACTTATATTTTGCTAAAGATATGTATGGATTAACATTTATTGAAATTTATTTTTATATGGATAATTTTGTTTTTTATAAATAATTACTTTATTGTTTACATTTTTACAGTTTATTTTTGTCATTGTTTACTCATATACAATTTTTTTTAAAAGGATAATGTTAAAATTTATTTTGAAGACAGTATATTATTTTGTAGGCTGACTGTACTTTTTATTAAATCGAATAAACTTTGATTGTATTGTAGCAACCTACTTTGGAATGCGACTTCGCAACATGATCGCATTCTTGATGTCAGCATTTTTGTGTATGTAGGCATGAACTAATGTAACTTTTAAGACATTTTGAATTGTAAAGTTTTAATGTAGATTAATAACAAGTTTGTATGGTAAAATTTTTTTATTGTTAAATTTTTTTTTAAAAAAAGGGGAGGATTGATGTGGTGACACAGTTTATAGAAAAGTAGTCGTGACTTTTGCGTTTTGCAATTAAGCTAATTCATTGTTAAGCAGAGTCCAACCAGTCACTCATCAACCCTTCGCCGCGAACACACATATCCTTAATTGGGATTATAGAATATCGTAATTGCAATTTATGTACTCGTGTCTCATATTGAATAGACTCAGTTATAAAGTGAAAACATCTTTTATTCCAAATCCAACCCACAATAGGTAATCTATAGACTAAAGACCCTTAACTCAAAACCTCCAATAAAACTCTTCTTTTCACTTCCAGTCAAAAATACGGTAACATGTCCAAAAGTACCTGAATAGATGGTATAGCCATGCATGTCGTATCCGGCTGATGTTCAGTATAGAGCAACTGACGGTACTGTGGAGTTGGCAGGCCCCGACCTTTGTGTAACAAGTTCATATTGTAGGGTTTTTTGTTTTTCAGTCTGAATCGAATATTTTCTTATTCCAAGATATGGCGAGGCGCGATGGATAGAAAATACACTGCAGGTACTTGTAATTGTCCATTACAACCTATACTAGCATTCCCGAATTTTAATTTTACTAGGTAAACATCATCAACAATATAGATATTTTTATACCTACTGCATGATCTTTGCTTTTCTGTGTCCGGGTCGTCGGCAGAAGATGAGCAATGTGACATGAATATGCGCTTGAAAATATGAGTGCTTTAAAAGTGTAATCCTGAATTTAACGACTTACCTACTCAACCTGTCAGCAAAAATATCCATTGTTCGATAAGGGGATTGAGGCCTCATATTATTAGTGCCAGGTTTATAAAATGCATTTTTTTCTAAACTTATTGCATTCTAAATTCTATAACTATTTATTAAGAGTATGCAATAACACTGCTACGGGGTTGATATAGAGCGGGATGACAAGTGTGGTTTTCTTGTTGTGAGAAGTACACAGAGCGATAGACGCGTATCGCACTTTCTAGCGCCAAAACGGTTATCACCTAATTACAAATAAAGTAAACAATTAATCGAAAATTAAAAGACAAAACTAAATAATCCCTCTAGGTTTTTTAAACAAAACCACAACTTATAAGTCTGCTGTTCCTGAGATTAATAGCAAAATGTGCGCAAAACATCTATTTTTCAAATAAATAAACTATCGATAAAACTTTCACCAATAGTGTTTTTAAAACACTTATGTACATAATCCAAGATAAAAATTCAAAGTAATATTTTTGTTGTGGCTTTTACATTATTCTGAGATAAATAAGGCTTTCAAACTACAAAATTGCTTATTACACACTCTTAAGAGCATAGATGTATGGTGATGCTGCCAGTATTCTAAGCCTTCTGGGCAGAGGGCCTAGTTTTTTAGGAAATATATGTAGATATTAAATGTAAATCTAGTTGTGATCGTTTTACTCTGTTAAGTACTCTCATTTTCTTTGTCAATAAAAATAGATCTTTTGATTGCAAATAAAATAGTATGGCTTCAACATAAAGTAAAAAAATTCTGAAAGTGTAGTAGGTACACTAAAAATGTTCTGTTTAAAACATTTTCGGTCTCAAAATGAAACTCAGTAGGTAGCCCAACCGGGATCTTAATTTCGTTTCCATTTAATTTCAACAGACAATTAGAAAAGGGACTCCATAGTTGTTCGGCAATTTATCTACCCTGGATCAAAAATAAGCTTAAGAAAATTTCGTGATAAATTTATAAACCTACTTCCTGTAAGAACCGAATAAAACAGGAAAACAAAAGCTTTAAACATTTTCCACGTTTATACATTCTGGTAAGCCAAATAAGTTATAATTGATGAGTAAATCTGTAACAGTTAAGTCCCTGGATATTGAGTTGTAAAAAACCCGCAGTTAACATTAAATTGGAAAAAAATATTGTTACGTGATTTTTTTATTACCTGTCATAAGCGCTTTATGATTATTTGAGCGTTCAAAATAAATTTAAAGCCCATTCGCCCTCAAGTAATCTAACGAAATTACTTCGTATAAAATTGTAGGATCCATAGGAAAATAAATTGCGTCCAAAGAAGATGGTCATACGGGAGCCCCGAACAATGTATTCACTCGCCAACACAATGGAAACAGGTAAATAATAAATAATATAAAATAATCTAGAAGGGTCTACTCTCCGAGGTTAGAAGTCGTATCCGTATGTCGGAACCGCAATTAACGTATGACCTTTTTGAACCCCGCACTAATTAAAGAGGGGTCGGAACGCATGTGGTTTGCTAAATGTTCATGAGTAAACATGCTTTTTTACTTCATTCCGCGGATTCTGTAAGTCATTCTAATGAATTATTTTAATACCCTATTGCGATATTTCACAATCTTAGTCGATTATCTATATATCTATCTATACTAATATTATAAAGAGGAAAGATTTGATTGTTTGTTTGTTTGTATGTTTGTTTGTTTGTTTGAATTGAATAGGCTCCGAAACTACTGGATCAATTTTAAAAATTCTTCCACCATAAGAATCCTAAAATTTCCGTGATGAACATAGGCTATAAAATATTTTCAAAAAAGTTAGAGATCCGTATAAAAACTTCAATAATAAAACCATAGCGATATACATCAACTTCTTTTTTTTCTTTTTTTGCGCTGCTCGCTTTTGCTGTGACTCAACTTCAACTTCTTTTTTTATGGCACTGCTTTTGCTACGACGACTCCGCCAGTGTCAGTTATGGATTGTCATAGACATCACAATTCGTTACTGGGGTGGGGTGCGAGAGGAAACTCAATGTCAAAAAATATAAAAACTTCAAGATTGGAACCATGCGATGTAGGCTCAGAAAAATGATCGATGTAGGCGGTATAGGTATAGCGGTGTGAGAGAAAAGTCAATTCAAAAAAATAAAGGAGGTAAAGGTACAATTTTAAAAAGGAAAGGTTTTATTGTTTGTTTGTGGTCTGAATTGAATAGGTTCCGGAACTACTAAACCTTTTTGAAAAAAAAAACATCATTAGAATGATAATCATAGGCTATAGAATATTTTTAAAGTTAGTGATCCCTATGAAAACTTCAATAATAAACTACCATAACTAACGTGTGTATGTAAGAACTTAAAATTCTTTAAAATACCCGTACGAAGCCGGGGCGGGCTGCTAGTACTATATAAAAAGAGATAGGTATTTTTATCTTTCCAAGATTTATGTGTTCTGTTAGTGTTTTTTCTCAATCGTACCAATCAGAATTCCACTGCAATTTACACATTCTGGCCATTTGTAAACCTAATATTTTTTTTCTTATAATATTCTTTTAAAAAAAACTTATACATTTATTTGAGGCTAGGTGGATGGAATATATTTAAAACGTTTTGTAATTAAAATAAAGACGCCTAGAGGCACATCTACTACTGTCCCCAGTACCATCCACAGATGGTAGGCATAGTAAACTCACACACACGACTAGGCATAGTAAACTTGGCCAATTTTAATGGTCACACCCACGCTGTACCCACAAAGGGAATAAAACAGGTATCCAAGTTAGTTCCGAACTGTGCATTAACACATATTATCGGATAAGTTCTGAACAGTATTTCCGAGTTTCAACTCTATTAAAAGTTACGTGGGAGGAGGGGGGACGCTGTACGAATGTTTTGTTCGCATATGCGGCAGGTGTGATAGTTGTCTTTCCATTTCAGTCTGCGATTCGGTTAGTTTAATGAATGCGGAGTATGGAAATTATGCGCGTAACTTTTTAGGTTGATAAGTTGATGAAATTTCTGTTTTTTGGAGTAGGACTTTCTGTACTACTATGGTTTAAGATGAAAATAATTTGATTAGCGTATAATATTTGATATCTGTGACGATAGTATTATACCGGCAGCAGTTAGTCATGTGTATAAAAAATCAAAAATAAAACCAGTCATGTGCGCGTCGACACGGGGGGTTCCGTACCACCCAGCGTACGAAAATATCTTGCAAAAGAAAAATTAAGCGAAAATCAATATCTGTATAATAATAATCGTTATATAGCAAAAACGCAGCAGTTTCTTCTTGTGTATTGGAATCACCAATCCTAATGCCAAGCGATGTTATAGCAAATTCCCGTGGGGGTCTGGAAGGTTCAGTAGTAGACTTATAGCACTACTATAGTAGGTATGCTAATGATGAGGATAGTATATGATACATGTTGACTCAGTGAGTCGATACATTTGGCAGCCTGTAGTCCCAAGCATGAGTGGGTCCAGGCTCGAATCAGTCAATATTCAACAGAGCCATTAAATACCCACTAAACAACAAATGCGCCAACCAATCACTTACAGGTGATTACAAGACCGCATTTCCTCCGTGGCAATGAATTTTCTGTACTTACATGTAATTCAAAATGCCTGAGGCCTCCAATACATTACATTTCCAGCATAATTCTAAATTAATTGTAAATAACGTTCTTTGTTTCGCCGCTTATAAATCTCTTGAGTTATTATTCTCGGGACTCTCAGTAGGTAACACAGTACCTACTTGCTTTATTAAATTTTACCCGAACAGTCTTCAAGAGGTGAATTTATTTCTCTGTCTTTGAGTGCGGGTTCTAGGGATGGTGCGCAACGGTGCGATTCATTACGCTCTGGGCAAACATAAAACATTTATGCTGGCTTCATTTAGGTCTTTTATAAGTGGATGAATGTGGCCAGCATTCAAAACGGTTATCATCATCATCACCAGCCTATAACAGTCCACTGCTGGACATAGGCCTCCCCTAATAATAATGAATACGCCATAGATGGCATTATTCATCATTTGGGGGTTATTGCTCGTAATCCCCACGCTGGGCATGCGGGTTGGGGACCGCAGTTCGGTGGAGTTGTTCTGCAGAGGGCGCTGCTGCCCGCCCCCTGGTGTGTGTCCCTTAGTCGCCTCTTACGACACCCACTGGAAGAGTTGGGGTGGTGAAATTCTATGCCGGCACCACACGGCAGACGGCAAAACGGTTAACTTTGTACTTATTATACTTTGGTACGAGAGTTTAAGGCTTACACCTCTCTTCTCTGTTTGTTATTCAAGGAAAATACTTCTTCTTTTCGAGTTAATTTGGTACTATTTAAAAAACTACTTGAAGGAGTTCGATATTCGAAAAACTTAATTCAATTCGAAATTGTAAATTCACATCCGTCTTCGGGTCGGTTTCATCGCATCCCTAGTTTCATTATTCTCCGCTAACCCGCGTATTAGATTAGCAACCTCGCAGCGAGAAGCAATATCTACTTTTATATTGCTTACAAGGGGCGTAATTTTTTTATAGATTGTTCCAACACGCGTTTGATTCTTTGTTATTCCGTTTTCGGTTTTTATTCGGGTTGTGATTTTTGTTAATGGAGGATTTTATATGCGCTGTTTTTTAGGGTTCTGTATCCGAAGGATAAAACCCGGACCTTGTTACGAAACGTCCACTCTGTCCATCCGTCCGTCCGTCAGTCTGTCAGTCAGCCAAGTCATAACCATCGAAGGTAGAGACTTGATTTTTCCACAGAGTGTATGCTGTTGCCCCTATAACAACAACTAATAAAAATTAAACATTAATAATAATTAAATGAAAAAATCCGCTCTTTTAGCTCTACCTGTGTAAAGGTCTTTTGAACCGAAATAGGTAGACAGTGTGTGTGTGTGTGTATGACTATAGCCGCTATAACAACAGTACAAAACAATGCTAGAAATACAATCACCTTAATATGTAAATTTTGGGGCATACATCCATAAATGATTAGTACTAAATGTTTAGATATTTCGCAACGTAGTCGGGGCAGTCAGTAATTGACTGACTAATTTGAATAGGTCACCGCGTTTTTACTTTTATTTGATCTAAAAAACATAGGTATTGCTTTTTATTTTTCTTTTACGATTTACTTTCGTACGATGGCACGGAACCCTCCGTGATGATTAGCACTTAGCCGGTTTTATTTTTAAATAATATTAAAAAATTTAACTATGAGCTTTATTTCTTTATAACACATACACTTTTATACCATTACAAACAGCTTTGATGTGTGATTTCACAGACCTCACATAGCAATGAAAACTGAAAACAAAGTAGCGTTTCGAACCCCGCGGGATTACACCAATTCAATACAAATATAGAAATGCTTGTTATTTATTGAGACACGCTGTATAAACTACGTGAGGTGAGGCGGGACTCGAGACTCGAAAGCCGATCTCTGCGTAGAACAAACATTTACAAAGTGAAATGTACAGCATTTGCAGCGTTTTAAAATAGGTAGTGCAGTATTATCCTCGGGAAATTCCTTTGTGAGCTCCTTGTGACCTACCTTTGTGTTTTGTTATTTGATTCGTTGAGTGGGTTGATCTTATCTATGCTTAATATTTCCGTGTGGTGCCGGCATAGAATTTCACCACCCCAACTCTTCCCGTGGGTGTCGTAAGAGGCGACTAAGGGAAACACAGCAGGGGGCGGGCAGCAGCGCCTTCTGCAGAACAACTACACCAAACTGCGATCCTCAACCCGCTTGCCCAGCGTGGGGATTATGGGCAATAACCCCCAAATAATGATGCCATCTATGGCGCTCATTAGGGGAGGCCTATGTCCAGCAGTGGACTATTATAGGCTGGTGATGATGATGATGATGATGCTTCTTAATATGACATTTAAAATATATTTTTCATTGACATACACTGCTTTAATTTCTGGACATTCCTTGAATTGCTTTTGTAATTATATTTTATTGAATACTTAGTATAATTTATAAACGTATAAATATTTTTTTTGACATATTAATTATGATAAGCTTACAAATTGTGTGTATTATACCGATCTTAACTTGAACATTTAAGTGTTAATAATATGAGGGAATAAATGTATCAAATTTTCAAACTAAGAACTCAGAATTTCTACCTATTAAAATGTCATACCTTGTTATGGACATGAATGCAATAAATAAATACACTTTATGGTTTCAAAGGTATCGCATAACAGGTAATAATCTTAGGTTATTTTGGGCCTCTGATCCAGATTTGCCAAATTATATTTGTGAAGAAAATATTCTGTGAAAGAGGACATGCTTAAGAAAGGTTTTAGTGCGGAGATGGCAGCTAATAGAGGAGAAAAATACACGTTGTGCCGACCTCATCTAGCATGGGATTAAAGATCAGAAGAAAGTGATTTTATTGCTAGAAAGTATTATTTTTTGAGACGAAAAGTATAACATTATACAAACTTAATACCGAAATTATTTGTAATTTGAACATATTTTCACCATTATCTTCTTTTAATGATGAACATAGGTATATACATGATGAATATAGAATATTTTCACAAAAGTTAGTGATACGTATGAAAACTTCAATAATTTAACCCAAAGTGTATGCGAGTGTAAAATTTATATTAAATGAAATTTTTGTTTAATACTTGCGCGAAACCGGGGCGGCCTTCTAGTATTTAGTAAAGAGTGGGCCCTTCTTGCTGATGACCGATATTAAGGGAACGATGGAAGCCTTTGCCCTGCAGTGGGATACTCCGGTCTAATAATAATATATAAAATAAGTATTGTATGGATCCGACTGTTATAGCATGAACATGATGAAAACGTGGCCTACTGCAAAAAAAGTCATCTTCTGTCAACTGAAAACAAGTTATAATAGGTTAATTATGTAACCTGGAAAATAAACTTATCATCTCTATTGGTATATTCTAAAATAAGGTGTTTTATTTATTTATTAATAAGGCAATGCCAACAATACACACAATAATACATTATAATTAGTTACATTAGGTAATAAAAATCTTAGAATAGAGCATGTATTTATAATAGGAATGCACAATATTTGTGTTTTGGCCATGAGAGACTCGTGATACCCCCCCCCCCCCCCCCGCAAGGGTTCCTTGGGTTGCCTACTGGGTGAATTAATACTACATAATATTAATATGTCACAAGAACAGCAAAATAAAACTAGAGTGGATCGCCTACAGAATCATCAAACTCTTTTTGTTCCATGATATTCTTGCTAAAGAATTGTTCTGTACTAGGCACACACAAAGGTATAATAGTGAAATAGATGCAGGTATCGCAGACTCGGCTGAAACTGAACGCCAGATGGCATTCAGGAATAATTCCGGAGCAATTTCAGCGACAAACGGCGCGTCTGCCACCCGCTCGTCTTCCAAATGCTGATTATTTTAGGAGTAGCTTTCACTGTTTTGCTGCTGAAGCTATCATACGTATGTAAGCGTACATACATTATGATAAAAAAGTTTATCATGAACACAATCATATTGTAAATGCGAAAGTTTGGATGTTAACATGTTCAATACGCTTAGAACCTACCACTGGACACAATAAGCTTACTATTAAGTTTTCGAGAAACATTGACGTCTAAGAAAAAGGCATAGAAGGATAGTGAACCAAACGTTGTAGTTAGTGCTCTATTTATGTACTCACTTTTAAAACACCAGTAAAAGGTGCCTACTGCTGTCATGTCAAAATCATGTCACAGTGCACAAGTAACTCAAAATCATTGAGTTCAGAAACTATTGGATCATTGTCATACTACGAAAAGTATTAGGTCAGAGTACTCTACTAGCCATCTATGGCGCTCATTAGGGGAGGCCTACGTCCAGCTGTGGATTGATGTAAGCTGTGATGACGATGACTCCAAGACGTGAAATGTATAGAAAGGACTCGAAAACGAAGAAACTGATCGTAAGATAATACGCACAGCCCGTACTAAGCGCTACATGTTGGGATTTTTGGTAACCCAGAATGCCTCATTTAATTTCTCATTTCTAGGCCTTAAATGTACTAGACTCTGGACTTGAATAAACAGAGGCCACTTTTGTGTCAATCTGCGTATAGTCATAAAAACACGCGTAAGCCGTACGCCCATAAAAACTCAAATTTCTGACCCACATAAAAATTTTGTACTGAATGACGAAACGCTATAATTATTGTGCGTCCAAAATGCAAGCTAAACGTACAGGCCGGTGTGGCTTTGATAATTTTAATGGTTGATAGAGATTATTAACAAATGGAATAGAGATAATTTTATAACAAAGAGAAATTACAATGATATAAACAAATTAGAACTAGTATTTATAATTTGATTAACTGTAGACGTGGTTCGATTAAAATAGGTCAATAAAATGTGGATTTCTCCGAAAGAAAATGTACTTATTAATTGTTGAACATTGCCGATGCTTAAGAAAAAGCTATCTCCTAACTATAATCAAGTTAAAAATAATAGAAGGTTGGAAGTTGAAAAAGATCCATGAATAAATTAATTCCCGCAAAGGAGCTAAGAACTTTATCATATTTATTTATTCAAATGGTACTATGTCACCAGTGTAAAGCTTTTTGGAAGGATCGAAGTAAAATTATGTATATTTATTCAATAAAGTCTCGAAAAATATTCAACTAAGGTTTCGCGGGAGTAACTGATGCGATTTTCTCCTTTGTTCTCATTTTCCGTCTCATATTTTTGTTTTCAACTTCACTGAATATTTTTATTACATTTTCTTGTCTCTCAACACATGAGTTACTTTTGTGAACTCCTTGTGGTTTTTGCGACGCTTTCGAGTGCGTTGGCGTGCAAAGGTTATTGATACAACTTCTTTAAATACGATTTTTTAATTAAATTACTTAACATTTGTTTACATTTCTATTATAACAGATCCTTTAATAACTACTTAGGTTATGAATGAGTGCCCGCCTTTAAAAATAATTTAGACAAACGAGCATAATAAAAATAACCAAACCAGTTTATTAGTATAAAGTATCTCAAACAATCAATAATAACATTCCACGCATGACCGATATTGTTCATCATAATTTTTTATCGACTGGTTTTCCTGTGTCCAAAAATACGTCAACATCGATATTGGTTGTAAAGCGGTTCGTAACAAAACCATAATATCCAATGAAAAATTCAACCACCGCGATCAGTAGCCGTGAAATCTCGCTGGGAGGCCCTAAGGAAATACGTATAATAAACAGGTACGGCCTAAGTATCTGAAAATAGTTCAAGAGGGCGAAGGAAAGGATATTTCATAGTATTTTACGAAGTTGAAGGATTGAGCAAATATATCAAATAAATAAAACGATGATTCCTGACATAATACACACCCTATAATACACATAATCATCTAGCCCCAAACAAAGCAGAGCTTGCGTTATGTGGACTAGATGACTGATATATGCATAATACAATATTATTACATATATAGATATTTTTTACTATATATAGGAAACGACGATCGTACAAATATTTTTCCCGAGGCAGGAATCGAACTCGCAACCTCCTGCGGCGCAGGCGGACCTCCGCCCACCACACCACAGAGGTCGTCAGAGGATTTTAAATAAGGTTATTTTTCTATTATACATATAAAAAAAATATTAAAAAATTAAAATAATAAAATAATAAAAAAATAATACAAAAAAATCTGGAACAATTAATTGTAGATCGTACAAAAATTAATGACAGTGAATAACATAAACCATCCATAAATTGGGAGTTTGAAAAAACGGATACGTGTATCAGCTTGGATCTTTTCGATTCTCATAATATTTACGCCTGCACCAACGTTGCAATTTTCAATCATGCCACCATAGAAAACACTTTTGCCACTGAAATGCAAAGCGAAACCATCTCAAACTTAATTCAAACAAACGAAAGTATAATTTTCCGCGCAACATAATCCAGAGCTCGAATTCCCTGGAGTCTCTTCCTGGCTACGACCCTGCTACATTGACTTGAGTTCGACTTTCCCTCAAACGACTTGTTCGATGCTAGTTCGATGTTATCTTATTCATAAGATGCCTTCTGAACCTACACCTATAAGAGCAAATTCACGTGTAAACCAGTTCCTCAGTCACCTGCTCATCTGCGAGTACGTTATATAAACCCTATAGTAATAAATAGGCAGTCTATTGCACTTTTTTAAATTTAATTTAGATAGAAGATTATATAGCGAGTACCTGGTATAAACCTTTAAACCGCTTATTGCACGGTTTTTGTAAATTTAAATTACATAGAAGAATTTATAGATTTTTTTTTAAATGTTGAAATAACGTGTCCAACCCTGTAGTTTGTTTGTCGCATGCAGTCAGCTTAATTGTTTCACCTGTAAATAATAGTTTTAATTTGGTTATTTATTTTGTTCTACACAAAATGGGTTTTCAATTCCAACAGAAGGTCAAGGTTGTGATTCTATAGCCCAAAGGTTAGGTATCAAAACATAATTATGCTGAGTCGGACGCCATTTTGTAGCATGTTATCTTAACTTCATTAGAATATGTCAAATTGTGTTCCTACTGTGATAAATAAAGTTCAACCTTTATCATTATCTTAATTCATAAAAAGGGCGTAATGTAACGTGCAACACAGTGATCGTTCGTGCAGCCAGTACGGAGAAATAAGGCGCTCGCAACGAGCAACGATACAACAAGATGTAAGTATCACGCGCTGCGAATGATACATACAAGTCAACAGGACCTTAAAACACCAAGTACTGACCGATCTCTGTATAGAAAGAAAGAAAGAAACTCGTTTATTTGGATCACACAAGAAAACAATGGTACAAAAATAAACCTTAAAATGAATGGAAAACATATAATAATATTAAATTAAAAAATAAAATAATCGTACCTACAGCGTATGAACCAAAAAGGTCCTCAGCAGAATGTTGCTTGACAGAATCGAGCAACGAGCTTGGTATAGATCATTACCAACACAAAACATTGTAGGTATGTTAGCTTTTAGAAAACGGTGTAAGATATCTTGCTCACTGCGAATGATACATTACGCCCTGTAACACCCAACAGCGGGAGCTTTTCTAACCGACCGACGACGTCGAGTACGGATCTGTATAAAGATCATTATTTCATGACGAATCGATACCATGTTAACTTAAAAAAAACTTTCGTGGTTTTCGTGGTTTACTTATGTAGATACCTATCATGTATCTAAGTAAGGATTTAGCGGGTTAACTTTTAACTTAGTTTGTGTTGGAAGAAAACCACGAAAGTTTTTTATTTAGTAAAACATGGTATCTATTTAATTCCACATCCGTTAATTTCGAACCGAATGACAAACGACTCTATGCAAGTTGTATAAGTAGCTGTTTTACACTGTCGGATGGATTGTCTTCATGCGGGCACATCTGGCTATCTTCGTGAACGATAATGTATGAAATTATAGATCATAGAAACCTTGGAACAAATGAAATAAATAAATGTTTAAGTATGAATAGTAACTGTGCCCAGAGAATTTCGTATATACTTACCTTGATGAAGTACGGGATGAAACGTGGGGTTTGGTGTTCTTCCAACATCTAGGTTCGTATTTACCCGGCTAACATTCATAATGACACGTGAGAGCAGAAAAATTTACACAGTGACACACGGCGATTTTATTTGTGATGTAACTAAAAATATACATGTTTCGGTTCTTATTTTTTCCGACTACTTATTATTTATAAATACATTTACTTGTGTTGAAGCAAGGCAACCCTGCTTCTTGCCTTGAAAAAAAAATTATTATTCTAGGTCATGGGAAAGTACCGCAAAGGCTTACGGTGTTATTCTCTTGTGAGCATCAGAAATTACAGAAGTTATCCGATTTTCCCAAAAACAAAACTGTCCAATGCAATGTTTCTCTCGCTAATACAGGGCGTCCCACCGCTATACCACATGGAGGGCTTTCCCTTTTGAGCTTTACCTTAAATATTGTAGATGGAACATTTTGCTGAAAGAAGACATTATTTTAATTTAAAAAACATTTTAAACTGCATTCATATTATTTTTAAATAGTTACATGGGTGAACCGGGAATCGAACCCGCTACACGAGAAAAATAATTACCCTGTAGCTTTATCATACCGATCGAAAGGCTTCTTCATAAGGATTATTTTTTGCTCAATAGAGTATCAGAAATAATTTCTTATAATTTATAATAATTTCTTTCCCTCCATGTGGCATAGCGGCGGGACGCCCTGTATATTGCCCTGCAAAAGCCGTCACTTCAAACTTCGTGCCGCAATTACGAGTTATGGTGAATTTGCCGAAACGATGCACGTTGCACGTCGCTATTGCCGAGAATTAAACCTGATCCATAAAATCGTCTTTTTATGTCAAATTACTATTTTCATCGGTTTTCATAGGCTTTACTATCATTTTATCACAGATTCACCTAATTTATTTGGTCAGCGGCGGAATTTTTCGCAGTTCCATTTGCGTATCAACCAAACCCACAAAAGTTCTTCTGAAATATTGACTTCGTGTAGGAAATTCTGTGGTTGTTGCACCAATAGTGTATTTCAACTCTTTTTGTTACTTGTATCAAATGTGCAGCTGTGTACCTACTTCGTTTTATTACAAACAGATTTGTGGAAAGCTGAGAACTTATTTTCGTCCCTAATCTTGAATAGATTAAGGCGTCAAGTATTATTTTATTGGTATTTTTCTTTTTTATTCGTTCTTGGCTTTTGTATTGCTACGGTCATGATAGCCCTATTGTGACCTCCATTTCATGAGTTCACCCCCAAAACTGCGGCGTTATAGTTCGCCACTTATGTATTATCATTAGAGTGTTAACTGTAATTAAAGAAAATATCTATGTGAGAACCCAGTGCTTAGACAAACCTAACAAGGCTTTAATGCACTGCTAACAAACTATGTATTTTCTGAAAATTAATAAATAAGTAATAACCTACCCGCCGCTAAGAACTGTTGGATTTTCTTCGTTGATATTTCGAAGTTCTTCTCTGAGTATTTGTTTGTCCAGATTAAAGCTACGTTTTTGCATTAGTATCCCGCGCTCTACTAGCAGATGCAGCGTGTATATATCGGTATCAAATAACTTTAATAATAAATAAAAACATAGGTTTTTATAACCGAAGTAGGAATAAGTTATTTCTGTCATTAATAATAATAACACACCGAGTAGAGCACTGTGTACTCAGTTGCTCTACTCTTTTATATGGATTTATTTGTACCCAGTAGTCTTAGTTTTGATATAGAATAGGTTCCTACTTTGTATGTAAAACCTTTTGAAATTAAATAAAGTTTATTTATTTATTATTTATTACTTTGATAACTAAGCAATTGCTTGTTTGTTTTCTCTTTACCAGCTTTCTATGTGAATTCCGCCAAGAGGGTGAAAGGTGAAAAATATTCCGACTTAGAGCTTGTAGGTTCCATTTTACATAAAATATCTTGGCTTAGCGAAGTAAGGTTTTGTCGGAAGATCAGATTAGCGTTACCCGAAAATGGAAACAGAGTTCTCAACGGAGTAAATAGAAAAGGGAAGATGATAGTTATTTATGAGATGATAGTGCAAAAACTAGATTGAACCTCTTTACAGAACAAGGATCAACTTTTTATTCCTCAAGGGTTGACAAAATTTTGTAGCTGGATATGTTACATCACCATGCAACATAAACTAAATATACATGGTGTAACAAAATTTTGAGAAGAACTTTTTTACTAGGTATATTATGATTGAGGTAAACGTAAGAAAGCGATTAACGTGGTGCTAACAAAATTAAGTTTTATTTTACAAATAATTTCTGTTTCTGAAAAATAAATAAATAATTCTAGACAATCCACACAACATCATCTAGCCCCAAGCTCAGCAGAGCCTGTTTTATTGGTGCTAGATGACTCATATTTATTTAATACAATGTATTACATAGGTGGATATTTTTAAAAAATTTATAGAAAACCAGCAGAACATACTAAACAAATATTTGCACATCGTACAAACATTTGTCGTGAGCCGGGCATCCGCAACCTCCTGCGTGCCACAGAGGTCGTCACGGAATGAAAGCAGAAACGACTTACACTTATTGAGTTCATTACCTATCTCAGAAGTAGGATGATGATGATGTGGCCTTATCTTCATCGTCTTTTTTTCCTATGCACCAACTACCGCGTTTATCACATGAAAAATCACTTCGAATTTACCATCAATATCTCCCCTATTGATGGTAAATTCGAAGCAAGGTTACGATCTAAGTAATGACAAATTATCGGTGAAACATGGGTATGTTATCTATCTCACGGAATCTACCTTCAAAAAACTAATTCCAACGGACTAGAACCGAAGGGTGACTTCTACAACCCTCATCATCCGCGATTAGCCCGGATTAAACGGACAAATGGAATGTGTAATTATCCAACTAATCGCGTTCACGACACACATTGCTACGCTATCATAAACTTCATATTAAAATTTATGTTAGCTATTTATGCGTCTAGTTTTAATTGTGATTGTAAATTACTACCAAACTGGACTGGAAACTTTTATACTTCATTATAATTAAATACTTAAAAGTCTTTGTTACGTGTAAACTAGTGCTAAAACTGAAGATAAATTTGAAGGTACTTTTAAGCATATCGGTTAATCCCTGTTAATGCGCACAACCATCGCCGCAATTTACAAAACTCAGTTTCTCACCTCAAACCTCAGCCAAGTGGGAAGGGTACATGATGATGTCAAAGTCATATTCTATGCTACGTCATGAACATTTCACGGAAAAAGTACAGTAGCATCCGAGAATAATGCAGTTTATGGTGTTGCACCCTCGTGTCTCGGAAATCACTAAGCCCAGCGTTTAGCTTTCCCTGGTATCATTTTGTCATTCCATTGTAATAGAGAAAGCACCTGTGTTTCCGCACACTCTTACGCACTTTAACAAGTCTACGCCCGTGCATGAAACTTACCTGAATAGACTTTTCAAACGCCAATCAGTAATCACTATTAACATAATAATTCGACACATCATCGAACATCGATGCCAGGATCAATAACGTACTAGATAACAATCCACGCTCGTATATTCATGGTAGGTTAGGTACATTCAGAATGTATCGACTCATTATGCATTATTGGGTATTCCAACTAATTTATCTAACAATCACCCAGAATTGCTACTTCATTTTGGAATGGAAAATTATTAAAAGTACTTGATTCTGATCGAGGCTTTGTAGCGTTTCTATGGAATATTTCATGTTATTTCTAACTTATGGGAACTGATTTATGTGATTAACAGTAGCCTTTTTTTGCTAGATAATATTCAGCCCGATCGTTCAGTAGTTTTGTCGTGAAGAAGCAACTAACATCCACCATACAGCCCAGCTTTCGCACTTATAATGTTAATGTGATTGACCTTCCTATTTATGAAGGACTAGCGGCCCGCCCCGGCTTCGCACGGGTATTAAACAAAAATTTCAGAAATTATACACACTAAAACGATGGGTTTCACAGTTTTTATACGGATCTTTAGTTTTTTTAACAGCATTGGAGTTTTTGACTTTGACTCGACATTCCAAAACTGACACTGGCCGTAGAGAAAAAGCAAGCACCGTGCGCTATACAACCTCTTTTTCTATTCTGACGCGCCATAATAGAAAAAGAGGTTGAATATACAGCCCACGGTTCAATTTTTGAATTTTTCATGCGGATCCCAAATTTTTTTGAAAATATTATATAGCCTATGTTCATCACGGAAAATTAAGGATTCTAATGATGAAAGAATTTTTTAACTCGGTCCAGTAGTTTCGGAGCCTATTCAATTCAAAAAAACAAACAAACAAACAAACAATCAAATCTTTCCTCTTTATAATATTAGTATAGATATAGATATAGATAAGGAAGGCTATACCTAAAGTTAATTTTATTTCATTCTATATTGGCGAGAAAAGTGACCTCTCGCTAGCAATAATGATGAAAAATATCACTAGCCTCTCTTAGCCTGCGGGCGGAGTGTCCGTATTTGACGGTTGGTCACGTACTTGCAGACTCTTCAAATAAACGTTTTACCATAAAATTCCTCTGGAATTTTAAGCCTAGTTGATACGATCAGAGTCTGCTCGGATCGAGTAGACTCTGATAGTGTCAACGCGGCTTAACTCCCAAACCATGAACTTGTACACATCCTACGAAACATAAATTAACGCTCTTTCGAAAATTAAATAGCGCTAAAGATACCTACTTACAAAAAATACGAATTATCAATTTAAGAATTTAATGGTAAAATCTTTAATAACAAAGACTATTACAAGGTAGGACTATTACAAGACCCCTTTAAAACTACTATTTACAATTGAAATAATTGAGCCAGCTGCTGACTGCAAACAACCTACAGGTATCACAACTGATGCTTATCTATGTAGACCAGTCAGAAGCGTCCCCAAGACACTGACTGCAGAAGTTAATTCGTAGAACTAGCATAGTTTACTTGTTGCCGGTTCGGGCAGTCGCTATGGATTTGTCGAAAAAAACGTTAGCGTCCCCACGACCACGTTTCCACCCGTGGTAGAGGCAGAAACACCCTGAAGGTTTTAATGGGTAGGATCACGATCATACTCCCACGATCGTACCTGTCTGGAAGAGATCGCTCATAGCGTTAAGGCCGCCCTTTATACTTCCTTTAAGCATTTCTGTTTGTATTGATTACCATCGATGTGTGGCATAATAAAGTATCTCCTATTTCCGTGCAGCCACTGTTTTCAATGCACATAAATAAAGATATTGAAATTGGCTCCTGAGTGTAATACGTTTGGGCTCATTAAACCTATTTATGTTATAAAGTGTCGATATGCTACAGATTATTGTTCGTTCTCGTAATTACGGTTAGTTAATTATCTTTCTGAAAGCCTGTTTTGCTGCTATTATTAGGTATTCAAAGTTCAAATTACCATATTATGAACACCAAGTCATATTAGAAACTCAAAGGTAAATCGCGTTACTTTAAAGCTCAAAAAGTTTACAATCAGGTTGGACAAACTAAAGTAGGTTCATCTAAAACAAACTGCATGAAGTTTTCCAAACAAAAACTAAGATGGACTTTGAGGGTACAAGAACTTTCAGATATGTATATTAAAATGTTGATTTTAGCTACTTTCAGGTGGCCTTGAACCTTGATCAATATAAGAATACATTTTTCACACACATATACACATTATAAATTGGCTAGCAATAAAATGAAATATTGTACGAATTGAGCTGAAACTCGGTCAGCCCAATTCGTAAAAAATCAAACACTGTTATATCTACACTGCGTAGCACTTAATTCACGCAGGGAATTAAGTCTACCCGGCCGTCAAATCCGTGAATTAAGTCTACCCCGCTGTCAAATCAACACAATATGATAAATTCAAAGTAACATAGGCCTCTGACCCTTGATAACATGGTTTTTGTGAGAGGAAGGTTAGAAATGAGAGAACCGAAAAAAATAACAAAATTCCCCGTACCATGGTAATTTCACATTTATCTACGTTTAGTTCGAGATATTTGATTTTCACACATCTTCTCGCAAAAAGTTTAATCACGCATTCCATATGTAAAAATTTATACTTGTACTCATGTTCACTAGCACAAATGTCCACTAGCGAAAATTTCCTGATGAGTAAAATGCGCGCGAAACAGCGCGGCTCACATCGCTCGCCACATTGCGTTATGGGAGTCCAGCTCGCTTCGCTCGCCACTGCGATTCACAATTATGTATAAATGTAGCTTCCGAATGACAGCTATTTATACCATTCATAAAAACCTAGTTTTTTATAAAAAAAACCACCAAAATATAATTTTCTCAATCGATTTTAACTTAACTGTCATTGAATAAAATAAAGTTAGCTCAATATCTTTCATATTACTTGTTATTGAAATAACTTTGAAAACAGAGCCCAGTCTTGTACCATAAAGGCCCATGGACCCTTGCCTACACTTTTAACAGCACACCATATGAAAATCCTTTATTTTCATAGCGCCGTCCAGGCAAGCAATGACGTTCAGACAGCGCGCGTCGGCGACGTGGAGAGGCGTGGCGGTGGCATGCTGGAAAAAATACCATCAAGCTTTTTAATACGCCTTTCTAGGCTGAACCATGAATGGCTGAACCAACCAAAAGAACTTGAAAATTAGGAATAACTAAAGCTTACGCCATGCTAATACGTAATACCTACGGAGAATATGCTATTCATCTATAGTGTCGTGAATATCGAGTTTTTTGTATATTTATCAATAATGGCCTTTGGCCTTTTAGAGCCGTTGGCCGCCATCGTATTAAGTTATGAAGGTGTGGTAAAACTACCCACGTTAACATCGTGCAAGCGTTTATTTTCCTTGACTAAATAAAATAATACAATATTTCATAGACACGTTAGCTGTCAGCTCGACAAATATCAAAGCTCCGGTTAGTCCCGATATTTTCCGATGCGACAGATTCACATTTTTTATATGAAACAGAGTCGGAATTAATATTCCATTCTTTCATTCGGTAAAAGAAAATAAACGCGTAGGTGGTATAAATATCCAATCTTTCGCATTCACTTATAACTAAATAACTCAGTATACACTACATGACCAGATATTTTTAGGACACAAAGAAAAAACCCATGATTTTAAAAATTCATACTGTGTAAGCATTAAATCAAGCATATTTAAAGTATACCTACTTTACAAAGGAAACAAAGAAGATAACCCATGGTTTTTAAAATGCACATTGTGTAAGCATTGCGTTGAGCCAATTGTGGGTGATACGCTCCAACGTGTTAACGGTCGGTTTGGGTCCGTATGCAAAGTTGGTTACGCGGTCGAGTGTACCGCTGAAAAGAGTCATTGCCGGGAACAAACAAAACTGTTGAAAACCAATTCATTTACCCCCACTTGATCCGATAATGACGATCGCTCCCGTTTAATTCAACTTTCGGACTATTGGCGATAATTTTTGATTTTGGAGTCGCCTACGTAACGCAACCCAATGGTTTAGACTATAGGTCAGCGTTGTTATATTTTTTTAGCTACCTATCACAACATAATGTTGAGTCGACGCCATTTTGTAAGTGGGCATTATATAATTTATACGGTGTTGGTAATTTTAAATAATTTGACTACATTAATGTTTTAGTTTTTGGCAACGAACAAAATATTTATATCGTATCTTATCTTTTATACTAGACTCTACCTAGGGAGACCCTATGTAGGGTCTCCCTAGGTAGAGTCTAGTTGAAGTTAGTTTTTAATGAGAATAAATTCTTAAAATCGATAAAAATAAATAATTAACACACCATCATCTAGCCCTGAACTAAGCATACCTTGTGTTATATGTAGTTGATTGATATCTGTACTAATAACAATACATTACATGGATAGATATTTTTATCATACATAGAAAATACCAGAACACCCTGAACGAGTACTTATTACAAGGAACAAACCCGCAACCTTCTCCGTCACAGGCAAACTTTTGCCCACCCACATTACCCTTCAATTTCATCAATCTGGGAAATTAGATTATGGTAAACTTTATCAATTATTTTTGCAACGACACTTACTATCCGCTCTGGAAGCTCAAATCCATCATATTTGATAAATGCTTTAACATAAAATGAATACCCCAGTAAATTGACCACCCACTCTGATAAGCTGGGTACGCAATCACTCAATTCAGATAGCGGCCGGTTACCAACAAAACGTTCGCAGTTCGTCGGCTCGGAGCACCCAATTCCGAAATTGCCCCGTGCCACATCACCTCTAGTATCACTTCGGATATCTTGCAGTACAGAATGAGCTTTAAAACTATTGATAAGTATTAATTAGAGCTAATTACTGAATTAATTT
The DNA here is from genome assembly GCA_963931895.1 of Eupithecia pulchellata. Lineage (NCBI taxonomy): Eukaryota > Metazoa > Arthropoda > Insecta > Lepidoptera > Geometridae > Eupithecia > Eupithecia pulchellata. The sequence continues at coordinate 6,134,196 of OZ007521.1, read as the reverse complement.
CTCTTAATTTTCAAGCGTAAAGGCAAATATCTTCATGATTCTGTTTCATGTCTCTTATTAGCATAGTTGTATAGTATTTTATGTGTTGTATTGTATAATAATTATGTAGAAGTCTATTAAATAAGTAGGTTAAATTTGTAAAATCATTTATACTCATTGTTGGTACAACCGTATTGGGAGAGAAAGATAAAGTTATAAACGTGGTTGTTTATTACTTTATCTATCTTTCTCAATAAGGTTTGCTGGAAGAGAACTGTTTTAAGGGTTAAGCTCGCCTTTGCCTTCATGCGTCTTAATATTTTATTGTATAGTGGTATCATACCATAAAGAATTAAGAAATTAAATAATAAACAAAATGCTTCGCCTAATGAACGAGCTTGTTATAAATTACAAAAAGACAGATGAGTTTCGGACTCTCCTACAATTTTCCAAGAGTTGAAGTCCGCAGCATTCAAACTTCGAGCATTAAAACAAATGACGTTCCTTCGTATTATTTCTTCATTTTGTAGCGCATCAATTATGTAAAGACTCCTTGTAGGTAAAACCAATATAACCTCCTTGTAATATCCCTATTCTAGGATCATAGTGAGATTTCAATACAGGAGCACTATTATAATCTGTGGCAGGGCCTAGTCACAATTAACTCTCAACATGTTTCAATTTCAGCTGAATAGTAAATCCCAGTTATTAATATTTAGTTGGCTCGACGTTTGAGACACTAGCACAGGCGACACAGTTGCACAAACTCGTATTGTAAAGCTCCTTTCATATGACAAAGAACACAGAACACATTAAGCTTCTTCGTCAGAAAATTCGAAATTTTTTGATAGGTATTGAAGAATTGGTGGAAATTGCATTTGGTAATAATGCCAGTCTTTACTGACATAATCCATGTGTGAAGTTACAGTGCACAAGTGTGTGCTCAAACACAGGTACACTCTCTACTCGAGAGAATAGAGTGTAAGATTTTAAGAGTGAGAACTCTCAAAATCCTATGAGACTGGAAACCGTGAATAGAATTCTCGCCGATCGTAAAAAAAATAACACTCATGATGTAGATACTGTAAAGTAGTCATCATCATCATCATCATCACCAGCCTATAATAGTCCACTGCTGGACATAGGCCTCCCCTAATGAGCGCCATAGATGGCATCATTATTTGGGGGTTATTGCCCATAATCCCCACGCTGGGCATGCGGGTTGGGCATCGCAGTTAGGTATAGTTGTTCTGCAGAAGGCGCTGCTGCCCGCCCCCCGGTGTGTTTCCCTTAGTCGCCTCTTACGACACCCACGGGAAGAGTTGGGGTGGTGAAATTCTATGCCGGCACCACACGGCAGTAGTAAAGTAGTACTAACGTATTACTAAAGTTTATTAAATCTGTCACAATGCACGTACCCTTACAAATAAAGGAGCTAAGTTTGGCGACACGGCAAACTTACTGCATTTTCCTATTGATATCCAACGGTCGCCTCGGAGAACTTTGATAGACTCAGATACTTTGATACAATTTTTATACTACAAGTCGGATATTAGATCATTCTCTCAAGATTTTCAAAGTTTACGTGAAGTATTTCTATTATGATATTTACGGAGGTATTTACTAGACTATTGTCAACTTATTTAAGACTAGCGGCCGGGCCCGGCTTCGCACGGGTTTTAAACAAAAATTTGAAAAATTATACACACTAACACGTTGTATTATATTATTGAAGTTTTCATACGGATCCTTATCTTTTTTAGCAGCATAGGGCTTTTTGACATTGACTTGCCTTCGACACCACAGTGACGGATACGACGTACGAAGACGAGAGAACTTTAAAAAAAAGAAGAAGATAAAATATTTCGTGGGCATGGGCGCTATCAATTATAAAATATTAATTTGGAAATTTAATTTTTGAAATTGTCTAAAATCATAATTTTTGCAATACATTGAAATGAGTTAAAAATTTACACTATACCTTATCCCTAATCTCCTTAGTATCATTTACCCTACATATTTGTTTATATAAATGAACAAAGTTGGAAACCCTCGGCGCGCGAGTTACACTCGCACTTGACGGATCTTGTTTAATTTGACATGAATGTGCTAGGTATTTTATGCGAGGAAATATTTCAGCTTCTAGAATCATAACTTAAAACTTTGCCATCTGTTTCGTTGATCAAGCAGGTACTGCGCAGTAATGGTAGGAAAGGAATGAGAGATACCATAAATAATTTTTATTACTTTCCTGATATATAACGACCTTAGTGGCGCGGTGAGCATAGGTCCGCCTGCGACGCAGGAGGTGGCGAGTTCGAATCCCGCTATTGAAACTATTGAGCTAACTGCAGACTGTTGCAAACAAACTACAGGTAGCTCAACTCATCCGTATCAGTACCAGTCGGCGTGTCGGTAGTGTGTGAGTTATTTTATTACAAAGATTAAGCGACTGCTAGAAGTGGCATTAAACCTACTATGGTAACAAAAACTAAAAAAGGATTGGTGCATAGGTAAATATAATTTTACGGAATGTAAGATTTCACTAACTTTTTGTTACATAATAAAGACATGCCAATTTTATACAGTAAATGATATTATAGGTTATTATTTTTCTCTGTACATAAATTTGTCACTTACGACGTACAACGTAATTGCATGTGGGTATCAACAAAAATGAATACTCACTGTAATCACGATGACTTTTGTGAGACGTTGGGCATACTTTTCGTGAGACGTTGGGAATAAATACGTCTCACGAGAGACGTTGGAAAATCAATCAAAATCTAAATCAAAGTGCTTTATTTCCTTTAGACCTTACAGGACTCTAGGACACGTCACAAAATACAAGTTAAATAATAAATTAAAATGGGAAATTAAGTAATCACTTTGATTAATTGTTCACTTCAATCTTTTTAATAAAGGAATAGGCGCGTCTTACGTTTCGAATAACTATTCTTATATTTTTCTGATAGTTATTCCGTGTTTTTCAATTTGTTTTGAATAAATAAATAATGCTGGACAATCCACACAGCATCATCTAGCCCCAAGCTAAGCAGAGCTTGTGTTATGGGTACTAGATGACTGATATACATAATACACTATCATTAAATAGATAGATATATTTTTATTATACATAGAAAACAACCAGAACCCCTGAACAAATATCTGCAGATCGTACAAATATTTGTCCCGAGGCGGGATCGAACCCGCAACCTCCTGCGTCGCAGGCGGACCTTCATAACTTACATATTCCTATAGTTTTCTGATAGTTATTCTGGGTTTCGCAATTCCCCAGTTTTAACTATCTAGTTACCAGCAAGCACAACCTGGCACACAAACTCTGACCTGAATTCTATACAAATATGAACAATGGCCGAGGTATTTGTGAGTGTAAATTGAAACATGTCGGCTGTTAATTGTGTCCAGGACCGGCGTAGGATAATCCCCTGACCCTCACCTCTTGACGGGTTATACTCGTAATAGATAGATATATATATATAACTTTATTTGGCATTTCAGACACATACAAACAAAATGCAATAAAGATTAAACAGTATACTTTTAAAAACAGACAGAAACAAAATACAATTATCTATTACTAGCGGCCCGCTCCGGCTTCGCACGGGTTAGTTAGTTAGTTATTAAGCCTGGTGTGTCCCACTGCTGGGCAAAGGCCTCCCCCTGCTCCCTCCACGCATCTCGGTCCTGAGCCAGATGGACCCAGGCATCGTCGAAGGCGTCCAGTTCGTCACGCCATCGCTTCCTCGGTCTGCCACGGCACCTTACGCTGTTGGGGCTCCACTTGGTGGTTATCTTGGCCCACAGGTCTTCAGGCATGCGGCAGACATGGCCAGCCCAGCTCCATTTAAGTTTTGCGACTGTTTGGGCTACATCAGCAATCTTCGTTTGAGAGCGCAATGTCGTGTTTCGGATGCAGTCTGTCCGTTTTACCCCAAGTATGCTGCGTTCCATTGCTCGTTGGCAAACCTTCAGGCTGGACTTTTGGATGTTTTTTAGTGACCAAGTTTGTATGCCATAAGTTAGTATGGGAATGATACACATATCCATCAGCTTTCTTTTTAGGGACATTGGGAGAGCACCCTTCATGAGATCTTTCATGGACCAATAACTCTTCCAGGCGTTCTCTGTGCGTTTTCTTGTTCTTGTCTACACTGGAAAGAAACTATTTGGCCCAAGTAAAGGTACTTGCTAAAATATTGCATCGCACGGGTATTAAACAAAAATTTCACAAATAATACCTACTCAAGTAATTAAAATCTACGTAAATTTTCTATGTGTCCTGCAGTATGTCAAATAGGCCTGGGCTCAGTGTGATATTTTGCTGACTAATAGGGTAAACACCCTGTTACTAAACCTTAGGAATCAAACTTCACCATTACATTATACATGGAAAAGTATGGATGGATGTTTGTTTTTTCTTCTGTCTATCTACTTAAAGATTACGCTATTGACTATTTAATTTCTTTCTTTCTAATTAATATACTTTATAAGTAATGCAGGATAACCGAATTGCAATTGTAACCTCAAGCTGAACCGATCTTAGTATTTTCGTGAAACCAAACTTCTAAGAGATATCTTAATACTTCAAAGATATCACGTACCTACTTAAACCTAGAGTCTCGTTTAAGATCATAAAAAATAATTATAGGATTATTACTGGGTTTACGATACAGGATGTTCGTGTTCAGAGTTCTTTCTTGATAACCAGAGAATATTTCCTGGAGATAGCGTGGAGTAATCTCAGGAATTATGTTGTTTTGTTTTATTTACTGCCTTCTTACGTTTGCGGAAAGCTTAGGACGTAAATGTTTTGCGCCGCGTTAACGGGGCTTACTCTAGAGTAAGCTACGCAAAATTTACGTCCAAATCTAGATTTCAGCTTCAACGTATGATTATACATATATTGTTGTCTTTTCCATCCCTTATTGATTCTATGCGTGTCTCACACAATAAAAAGTATGACGTGTACAAACGCGTCACGCGAGCCGTACCTACCAAATCAAAAATCAAAGTGCTTTATTTCCTTTTGACCTTACAGGACTCTTAGATACGTACCTGTAGATTATTCGTTTTCGAGTTGAAGCTAAGTTCCCGAAAGCCTTATTATTGCAAAGAATAAATTTGACAATCTGTAAACAGTAATAATAATAATAGAATGAAATATGTCGCGGCGCCTTAATCTTGAATGAAATATATTTCAGCAAATACCGTGGCTTCATCATCATCATCAACAGCCTATGATAGTCCACAGCTGGACATAGGCCTCCCCTAATGAGCGCCATAGAATGCATACTCATCATTTGAGGATTATTGCCCATAATCCCCACGCTGGGCATGCGAGTTGGGGATCGCAGTTCGGTGGAGTTGTTCTGCAGAGGGTGCTGCTGCCCGCCCCCCGGTGTTTTCCCTTAGTCGCCTCTTACGACACCCACGGGAAGAGTTGGGGTGGTGAAATTCTATGCCGGCACCACACGGCACCGTGGCTTGCAAGAGCCCAATCAGCATGTAAAGTGAGGCGAGTTGGTCAAATAGCGTAGTAGACTAAATTGGATATTTAAAATAAAGCTGATTATAGAGATACTAAACTTCAAAGACGCCTCTGTTAAAACTGATCATACGGTACTATCAATTATTGACCTTACAATTCAGAGGTCAATAATCTACCTGAGGGCCAGCTTATCTGACTGATAACCTTCCACAAGGGCTACCGATGTTTGCCCTTGTTACGTATAACTCATGATCATCAAAGGGCTCTTCTCTTAGTTTAAAACAAAGTCGGTTCCCGCCGTCATCTGTTCAATTGTATGCTTAGATCTTTAAAACCACGCAACAGATTTTGATGCTGTTTTGATGCGGAATTTTTCCCGATTGTTACTTCCAGGGACATCGGGATGAAAAAAAACAGCATCAAAATCTGTTGCGTAGTTTTAAAGATCTAAGCCTAAAAGGGAACAGACGGCGGGAGCCAACTTTGTTTTAAACTAAGAGATGAACCCACCTACGGTAGAGTACAAACGGGAATAGACGGATAAAATAATTTAAGAGGAAGTTTTATAATGTATAACGTGCGCCCGTGCGAACCCGGGGCAGATAGCTAGTTCATATATAAAAGATGGTGTAAACGTTTATGCGGCTGGCACTTACGTAAATGGCTAGTAAGGTCGATACGTGAGGGACAACTGCCGCATAGTTGATAGACGAACCCAGTGCCTGATGACGTTGTAGGGAGGTTTGTTAGTGGCGTAGGTCCTATTTTGGGACAGAAAGAACGTTACCAGAGATCGGGTAATTGGATGCATATCTAATTTTACCTAAACTTATTTTTTTTTTACTAAATTGTGGATAAGCTTCTTAGAAATTATATTGTTTGGAAATAAAATCCTGAGATTCCCGTAGCGCATAACTAATCGGATGAAAATATAAGTGAAGAGATAATAAATAACATCTTATGTTTTCATATTTTATTATAATTTACTGTATGAAATTGGACTTGTCTAAGTGTTTATTTTGTTGTTTTTTGTTGTGCATAAAGAAATAAAGTTATTGAAATTTTAAAATCTGGAATAGTATAATTTACTTGGCGAAATTATAATTCCCCATTCGTGTGTATGGAAAGGTATAAAGGAAAGGGTGCTTTGCGGGGAGGTTTGGTTAACCAATGCCCATTTTTTGAAAATGTGCAGATCGTACAAATATTCATCCCAAGGTGGGAATCGAACCCGCAACCTCCTGTATCGCAGACGGACCTCTGCCCCACTACTTCAGTGGAGGGTTATAAAATAAGGACAGTTTGTGTCACAATGCTCCACATTTTATCAGGTAGATTATCTACGCCCCTTCAAAACGTCACGTTGGTGTGTAGGCTATACGTGTCCAATTACGAGTGAATCACTCGAAATGCCCTCTTTGATCTTGTTGCGAACAATAAAAACGGGGTTGGGCCGGAGGCACCAACTACTGACAATGCGACCGTGAAATATATCGGCGTTATTTTCGCGTTTACTTTTAGTGTGGGCCCATCGATCCAATCTGAATAAATGCGGCTTGTTTTATGGTGTGTTCGTGTTTTTTTATACTAACAAGGTTGGTAATACTATACGGTTTTACTACTGCCTTACATGTACAAGAGTCAAGACGCTTACTAGAACTCTTTTTATGATTCTTACGGATTTTTCAGATTTCGATAACTTTATTTCTATTTAGGCTTACAAAATAAACAAGACAAGTCAAATTTCATACAGTAAATTATAAAAAAGAAGTAAGTTGTGATTGATTTTTTGTCCATTAGTGGAAGAAGTGAAAAGAAACCACTTGTACATTCATATATAACTTATGTGTCTAATACAATGTTTGTTTTGCCTATCTTAATCTGAGTTTAATGTGATTTAGATACCTACATGTCAATAATTATTTTAATCTAAAGCTAAGCATAACATTCAATTTATTTCATGCCAGACAGCAAGTCCTATTGTCGGTGTGGTATTCCGTGACTAGACCTGATATGCAATATGTACTCAATGAATACGTAAAATTAGGAACCAATTCCCTTTCTTGTTTTATTTTACGCTCAACTACTTATGAAATAATAATAATGCTGAAAACCCACTTATCATCGGGCCCAAAGTAAGCAGTATTTATGTTATGACATTACAATTTTTTTATTATATTTCCAATAAACCGTTAAGGTCATAAAATAATCATGGAATGATAATACACAGATGAGTTAGCCTACAAAATGCGATAAATATGTCTCATTTTCGTATTTGTAGCCGCTGTCATGTCAAAGTGCAAAAAATCACTCAAAATCTTTCGTAAACTAACATCGAGCTCGTAAACTACTATTGGATCGTTGTCATACCACGAAAAGTAGTTCCTCTCGATCAGCAGCACTGCAAGTCACGAAATATGTAGAAAGTATTAAAATAATGATAATGGTGCGGCATTATTTATTTTTAAAGTGCACAGCCCACAGCAAGCACTCAAAATAACAAAAAGCCTGCATAAAATTTACATATAATATCGATTCGCTGCAAATTTTTATGTAAAAATCTTCTCAAAATGTGTACATATCTCTAAAACTCAAAAGTAGAGATCTAATAAAAATGTCAGCAGCAAACCTTCATGAAAACCAAGCGGTAAATAAGGCAAAGGTCCCTGCAGTATCCATTTGTCCCCGGGAGCATTTGCGGGAATGAGCAAAAACAAGTGAAAATAAAGTGAAAACGTTGTTACTCTCGTGTGGATTACCTCGTTCCTGGACCACTCGGATAAAAAAGTAGTAATTTAGGACTTACATGTGCAAAATCCATACCAATTGGATTTTGATTACACTAATTTCTGATGGTAAAAACTATTCTAATATCTGGAATTTATTGCTTATCGGTTTTTTTATTTATTTCTCAACATTAAAACTGAACTCAAGTACCAAGTTTGTTTCGTAGAGACGAAAGAGCGTGTTTTTTAATGTAAGTCGATCCAGATTTATGTTTGATCAAGATTTTAAAGGTTTATATATTATACCTACCTACATATCTACACGCTTTTTTTAAAACACCACACCACAACAACGACGCTTCGTATTACTAATAATATCGTGTAACCAATATATATTGCTGGATGCGACAAGCTGAAGACAGCTCGCTATGGCGCTCATTAGAGGAAGCCTATGTCCAGCGTGAACTGATGATGACGATGAATATTTATTAGTAACGTCAGTTGGCAGGATATTATTAGAAAAATGATACACCGTCTTACTAATAATAATTTTTAGTTATTCGCCATAATCAAAATCAAACTTTATTATGCTTTAGAACTTACAGGACTCTGGACACGTCACAAAATACAAATTTGTATTAAGATCCAAATAGGTAAAATTCATTCAATCCGAGGCACTGTAAGATCCTAATTTCATAATATCACGTTTGCAAAATAGGGCAAGCACTATTTGATTCCATTAAAGTTTATTGCTCCAATTATTTCAAGCAAAGATTATTTTGTTCCAGACCGTAAGACAGAAACCTCTTTCAAAGTATTTCAATTATGTATTTTTTTTGTGTACAATATTTTAAATACTTACAAATTTGAGAACTTTACATTTCTCTATCGATCTCTACAATTCAAACTTTACTTATGTAGGTACGCTACACACGCACGTTTAAATTTGGGGCACTTTAACAAATTTATTTTAACATAAATATATTTATAATATATGTTAAAATATATTTATTTATTATATTATTTATTAAATTTATTTTAACATATATTTATAATATACTAGCTGTACCCGCGACTTCGTCCGCGATTGTCATACATTTGTTTCAGTTACAGTTTTTCTACTATTAAATAAAAACAAAACTTCAATGTGCTGTATTTGTCTTTTTACACTTTTAATGTATTTACATAAATATATTTAGGTAAATAGCAAAATTTTATATAAGAACTGTATGGATAGGATAGGAATAAAAAACTAAATCAAATATTGATCTACGTGGGACAGTACCTATACTGTGCCGCAGTTATCTTCGTCAACACTCTGTACACGACTTATACCTAATGGAAGAAATGTAAAAACAATTTAATATTTCTAAATGCTGTTATAATTTGAAATATAACTTAATGAAAAAACATACCTACCATAGTACTGATTTGTTTGGAAATTACGCTTGATTTTTATGTATTATCGCAAAGTAGTAATAAACAAATAAAAAAATAGTTATTTTAAATAAAATTTTACAAAACATTTAATAATTCAAACCAACTTAACAACACAAATAACAAACAATAAAATAGAAAAAGCAATCAATGACAGAAAGATAATACATAAAGCATTTGATGACCGGGTGGACTGGACAATATAGTTTAGGCTGTATTTAGTGCTCGACCGACGCCGACGGTGAGCGTTGAGGTCGGTCGAGCGTAGCTGTATTAATGAAAACGTATGAACGACTACAGTGCAGCGCTGATAAATTCCTACGCGCGTACAGCTACTTCGCGCTGACGAAAACCGTCGGTCGAGCTCGTCGGTCCGGCGTGCGTCGGTCGACTGACGCGCTAGTCGTTATACACGCGCATTTAATGCGGCGCTGACCGAGCAACCGACCGTACGCGCGTACGCACTATCGCGAACAAAATGAAAATGAAAATTTTTCCTCGTATTGTCGCAATTTCGAATACCTACAATGTACAAACTTTTCCTTCAATTAGCCGGTCTACAATTATTGGGTGCACATGATATCTTCTCCGTTTTTTGTGCCGTAATCGTTTGCGAAAATAGTAAGCACATATTATTGAGTTAACAAATGGATTCATTTTTCGTCGCAACTGCACACGTTTGGCTACGTTTGCCGTCAGTTATGCACTAAACGCTTTTTCACGACCGACGGTCAGGACGTACGGTCAGCGCGTACGGTACGCGCTCACCGTCGGTCGAGCACTAAATACAGCCTTAGAATTTGGACACGTCAGATGAGTAGCTCGTCCACAGGCACCGCGCGACATCACTGCAGCCGCCGCCGCCGTCTCCTCTCCTGTCTTGCTGGGGAGCGAAAGATGTTATAAAGCATACCTATTTGGAAAAATATGTACCTATTTTTTATAGAAAGTCTGCTCTAAGCTTTCTTTGCTTGACTTGACTTTTTTAAGCCCCCATGAGCCTTCTTAACTTTAACTTTCAAAGCCGCAGACGTTTTCCTCCTGCCCCGGTGTAACGGGGCAGTTAGCGCAGCAGGGCAGTAAATGCGTTATGGAAAAAATATTTACTTGCTCTTATTTACGGTTTTGGTTTCGAGACGTTCGACTGGGGTCCCTTTTCTACTGAACTAATCACATCATTATGCCTCTGGTATCGTCACATAATCACACGATACGTTTGAGTATTCTTCCAGCAGCGGAAATCTATAGATAAAGATGGAGAGCTGCGTCTCAAAAGTCGGTGCGGTGAGAGCAGCGCACGCAATATCATAAGTATTTTTGATCTAAAGGTTCTACTTGTAAATAGATCATAGATTAAGAATAAGAACTTACTTGTAGAACACCCAAAAATCTAAATCAATATTTCCTTTAGACCTTACAGGACTTTTGGACACATCACCCAGTGTCAGTGTCCATACATATTTTACTGCAAAAAATAAAAACATGATTAGTTTAGTTTCTTTTTCGTGGTTCCGTTCAAATGGAGACAGGACAGAATGAGGTTTCCTTCGATGAAAGAAACTACAAATGACCAGGGACTCGCGTCAAGTGTCTAATTTTAAACCATCATAATATAAAGCTGAGTTTTTTTTAGATCTACTAAGGGAGACGCGTGGAACCCCGTGGAACCGTGAGAGTTATCGAAAAGTAAGGAGTTATGTGCTAAATGTTCGACGACTTATGCTTAAAATTGTTGGTACCTACACCTTGCATAATACATATATCTCTCAGTGCAAATAGCATCGGACGAACTATCTGTAGTTTCTTTGATCTAAGGATTTTAAGTGACATTTGAACATGTTTATGAAGATTGCATGGATCATACTTACATTTTACTTCGCCTGAAAAGTTAATAGGTAGTAATAAGTTCTACCTATTAGGTACCTATTCAGGCGAAGTAGGGTGCAAATTTAAAGAAAATAAATAGGTACATCATAGAGCGGTACTTACCTGTAGGATAATATGCACAACACATATTCAACCATTATGCCCTTCTGTAACGTTCTTGGGAGAATATTTTACAATTTATAATTAAATAACAGAAGGATTTCTGCCAGTTTTTATGTCTTCATTGATCAAAAACTCTGAAAAACGATCATATGGAATTGTTGTAATTGTCGAATTTGACACGGAAGCAATATTGGACTACCAGTCTCTTTCTCACAACAGTGGTTTAACGTTAGGAAAAATCAATACACACTCTTTTTATCAGCGCCCTCTTCCTGGTTTCATTGTCACGGATGCCCATTCTATTCAACGTGTTTGTTTACATGTCAGGAGAAGTCATTGTGAGATTTTTATGTTTTGCCCGTGTTTACGACTTATTTATTGAGCAAAACTGTAATATAAATTGAAAATCATATAGAAGAGGTACCATGAAGTGTTCTGTAGCAGGCTGAGGCCTATGCCAAAGCAAAAACAGGCCGAATCTAACCTTACACGGGTAAGTGGCTAACATTTCGTTAAATTGTTGTCTATTGTACATTGTATTTTGATATAAAGTGTGTAAAAACCTATTATTTTGAATCATCTTTATTGTGAGCTGTAGAAACCCGCAATATTCTCAATATTTCATTCACATCGCAGACATAAAAACCGGTGCTAGTGTTGAACATCATCGAACATCGAACGTTATCGATAAATTAGGTAAGTTCAGTATGGGTACCTAAGTGTAACTATTGGGCAAGTGTAGAGGACTTTTTTATTACGGAAACCATTTGAAAACCATTTTTGGATTCAAAATAAACTTTGACAAAAATATGACACACTGCCCTGTGTTGACCTTAGAGGTGCAAGTCCATCTTAACGGACTTGAACCTCTCCACACAAGACCACCGGACACAAAACCACTGATGATGTGTTGACCTTAATAAGTTACGTATTTTTTCTTGTTTTAGTTTACCAAGAAACGAAAGCCGGCGGAGGGAATCGTAAGAAAATATTGGCTTAGAAAATATCCGGCCAGGAACTCAAGATATTCATGTTTGCACATCGCACTTTGAAGAGAGTGCATTCAAATCAGAAAAGCTTCCAAAACGTCAGGTTATAACAAAATACAAAATATATGCGATCAATACAGTTAAAACAGTGTTTTATTACATATCCTGCTCCTGCTTCACCTCCAGTAAACTCTCGGATCCAGCTCCAATTCCGAAAATGAGGGTTTCCTTCGATTTCTCCGGGATCCCACCATCAGATCCTGACTTGGTTCCAATGGGACCACCTCAGAAATGCGCTCTTCATAACATAGTATAAAACAAAGTCGCATCCCGCTGTCTGTCTGTCCTTCCCTATGTATGCTTAAATCATTAAAACTACGCAACGGATTTGGATGCGGTTGTTTTAAATAGATAGAGTGATTTAAGAGGTAGGTTTACATGTATAATACATGCATAATATAGTAGAGGAACACTGACAATTTAAGAGGTTTCCGTGCAAAGCCGGGGCGGGTCGCTGAAAAATGTAAATATATTTTCCCGTCGCCTATAAGTAAGTTCGTTCTGACCTTACTTTACAGTGGCGCTAACTGGTGAGTACAAAAACGGTAGCCCTCATTGATACAAAAAAATATACAGTTGAACATAGAACCTTTCCTTTTTTGATGTCGATTAAAAAGACAAGCTCGTCCATCGATATAATGTTATCGACTAGACGAACAAGTGAACATCCCTAATCCGCCATGTTGTTCTACCGATTTGTTTACATAGGTATCCAAGGAAAGTACATGCTTAGGGCACTTCCATAGACAATCGTTTTTCTGAGATCAAAAAACAGAAAATAGATTGTCACTTTGACTCATTGTCGTGGAGAAAAAGGCAAAATGTCACGCCATCGAGAAAATAAATCTTGTCTATTAACTCTTTGGATTGGACTCCTTAGTCGAAGCGCAAGAGTGAACATCAGGCTTTAGTCTAGCCGGACCCTCGGTAAAAATAAAAACTAAATAAAACATAAAATATGTACAATAATATGTTTGATTAAATGTATCCTATGTCCGTAGGTACTCGTAGTATGAACTCAAATCGTGTCAAGTTTCATTCGAATACGTTCAGCGGTTTCGGTGTGATGCGTGGTCAAGGAACTTTACTTTCATTCCTCTCCCACGGGAACCTTACTGAGTTCCGGGATAAAATATATTGAATGTCCTTCCCCATAGTATGGACTATGGACTCAGATTGTGCTAAGTTTCAATCGAATGCATTCAGTAGTTTCGGCATGATGGTTAGGTTAAGGAATTTTGCTTTCATCCCCTCTCCCAGGGGAATCTTACTGAATTTCAGGATAAAAATAAATCCTATGTTCTTCCTTGTAGAATGACCTCAAATCACGCCAAGTTTGATTCGAATGCATCCAGCAGTTTCGGCGTAATGCAAGTATAAATAATTTTGCTTCCATCCCCTCTCCCAGGGGAACCTCACTGAATTCCAGGATAAAAAGTATCCTAAGTATGTCCTTCCTCGTAGTATGAACTCAAATCGCACCAAGTTTCATTCGAATACATCAAGCAGTTTCGGCGTGATGCGCGTTTAAGAAACAGACAGACAGACAGACAGACAGACAGACAGACAGACATGAATAAAAAAAAATACAGTTTTGTCATCAGTATCGATAATAGAATGCTCTCCAATAAAAATTTTCAAAATATCTTCAATGTACAGAATTGGTCCTGTTACAGTTTTATTATAAGTATAGATAACTTTTTTATTTATGAACCGATTTACTTGATGATATTATACATATAATTATTACTATATTATACATATAATTATTACTATAGCTAAGCATAAGAGACCCAAAATTTTATTTTCAGTAAGGCGCCAAACTAACTTTGTTTTGCTTGACGTTTCACACCAGTAATACCGCAATTGCTCCACTGTGCTTCACTGATAATAATTATGGTGAATTGTTTGTAGACTACTTATTATGATAAAAGAAATAGAGAAACAGAACAGGCCGGGACAGGCGTAAATAAAACACTCATAAAAAGTATTCGTATAGCTCAAACAGTTGTGAGGCAAAATATTGATTATAAAACAAAATAAACATAATGCGGAAATGAGATAGCTCAAATTTAAAAATACCTGATTAGGTACAAACTAATTGGATAATCATTAAATACTAAACACTTATTATCAAAAAACAAAATATTATAATTACATTCGAAACAAAAACAATAGCCAGACAGAAAAATGTGGGCTCCAATGGAACCCTATCAGAACTTCAAATAAGGTTCAACGAAGGTTCAACGCCTCTTATCATTTGTGACGTCATGAACCTATTCTACCACAAGAATGGACTCCGATTTTGTAAAGTTTGTGAACGCCCGCAACGCATATTCTGTCCTCTTATAATACAAGTGATAAATCGCCTAGCATCTTACACCTTATAAAGTACCCAATTTACGATAAAATATTGTCGTGGGAACTATTATTTATTTATTACCAACATAAACTTCGCGTATGCACTGTTCATTATCCCCGTGGTATTCGTGGTCGTATGATAAATCAATTGAGTGACTTTATAGTTCACATTTTATCTATTAATTTATGAATATATGCATGCCTGTCTAAAGCACGCATATTGGTTTGAATAATAATCGCCGATAAGTAAATAGTTTAAAATTACTTTACAACGGCATAAATGCCATGTTTCGTAGATTCGTAATAGGTATGAAGTTTATTGATTGATAATATGTAAATTCACTAATTATTTTCTGAGAATCAATCTAGATTATTAAACGGCAGAAGGAATAACTTAAAGTTTCAAAAGCATTGCAGTCTTTGTTAGTCTGATGGAATATTAAACAGACCAATAACTATATCTATATCTTTCTTTCATTGTATTTATAAGTGCTACATTTCTATTTATAAAAGCTTTTAGGAGGTCAAAACAATCTCCATTAGACACAATGAATACTAATAACTGTTTCAGTTCAAGCAATCATATGATATAGGCACTATGTATTAATACGGTACGGTAGAATAAACTTAGAACTAATTTGATTTCTGTAGGTTTCTATCACTAGGCAATTTGAGTAAATATAACGTTCAATACACACACAACGCCCCTTGGGAAAAGTTTGTTTAACGGTAATAATACTTTGATTCGTTTGACAAACGTATTACTAATTTAAAATAACCTGCCAACATTCAAAACATAGGTTAGCAAGGTAGCTGGGTCGATCCCCAGTGAAAAGACCGATCCTCCCTTTATGACCATCGTAAAAGAGGGTAAGTAATTTTATCACTGGCTAGTTCCCCAGATTGAACTGAATTTAAATTTTCCCTTGCATTTTGCTCAGGAAATGAGACAGCGGCCGAAATGGGGTGAAAAATATTGGTGTTTATAAAATATAGTGTCGCAAAGGAAGTTGGTTTGTATGGATAATGCCGTATATTCTGCTGGCGCTTTTCAAAAGGTTAGAAGTTTACACTTAGAAGCTTCTGAGATGCTTCGTGTCTTGTCGATATTGGTGAATATTAAAATATCGAACCAACCACGAAATGATATTATTTCCTCGTTGAATTATTACATATCGGAAGAATGAAGCATGACTAGACGTATAATCCAGTTACGGTGACTCATGTCTCTTTCCTCTTTCTTTGTTATTGGTTTATTTTGTTAAACGTGACTTCACTTCACTATGTTTGACTTATACGTGCCTTTTTTTGGAAGTTTAATATGGATATGGTCAAATAGGCCCTAAGATGGCAGGTGGCTAATAACCATACCATTAGCACTTACAATGATGGTGTACAAGGTAACGGGTTAAAGTCTCATCAACCTCGGAACTTGAAACAATAACCATTGCGATAGACACTAAACCTAAATTACGTTAAACGATGTTCTTCGTAATCGACAATCGGGGCAAAACGAAAGCGATAAGATCCTGAAATCTCATTAGTTAAAACGAGTTTTTTATTTAATTACTATATGGTATATAATACTATAATAATGTATACGGTGACCAGAACAAGGTCAACTGATATGAAATATTATCTCTTCTGTTATTTATCGCGTACCTTTTGTTTTTTATTTTCCCCTACGTTTCCATCGCGTTGCAGCGATCGTGGTCACGGCGATAAATACCCGATAAATATTCTTTAAATATGTCAACAAATCGTGAAAGTTTAAAAAGTTTTATTATCTCTTCTGCTTCCTGCAGGCTGTCAATCCCGCCCAAACTTTTAAGTAGTATAATTTCGCTTTAATGTCGTTCAGACTCTGCACTATATTGAAAAACTAATGAAATATCCTTTAGAATTGTTGTCACAGAATACATTAGTTAAAGAACTACTGGGAAGTCATGTATGGATATTTAGAATTATAGAAACATTTTTCAAGGACCTCTTGGAAAATACAAAACAATAGAATCATCGACTTCTTGGAATAAGCCTCAGCGGAGACTCACCAGCCATTATACAAAATTTACAGATTATGCTGTATCAATTAATATGATACAGCATATCTGTACCTTGGCAGTAAATGCGGTATAGTGGAGCTCCTATATCATTACGATACGCAATATATAGATTTTATAACGGTATACCATTCTTACCGCCGCGCCGAGGGTTTTGAACTTTTGTCGTATAGGTATATTGACGACCTCTGTAGCGCGGTGGGCCAAGGTTCATCTGCGACGCAGGAGGTTGCTGTTTCATTCCCGCCTCGGGGCAAATATTTGAACGATCTGCAGCAATTTTTTCGGGTGTTCTTTATGACATATTCCTAACTGAGGAATTCATACGAAAAGCATAAAAACTTTGTAGGTTTTTGTCCCAGGTTGTTGATTACGATAATTATGCTCTGCGACCGCAAGCCGCGTAGTAAACTGCTCACGTCGGCCGCCGGTGAGCCTTCAGTTAATAATTCAATCACTCTGCCCCTGAGAGGCGGGCAAACACACACATATGCAAATATTGCCCAGATTATACTTACTAACTTTTATATTAAATTTGTGGGTTAAATTATCTTGATATGTGATGTGACCGATGGGTTAAAGTTATGGGGCAGCGGGATGGGTAAAGATAAACATTTAAATAAACACAACTCTCAAAACTTCAACTCATTCATTCTGGAGCACATGTTATGTCAATCAAAATCTATAACCATATATTCCAAACAATATAAAAACGAATCAAATATTATAAAATATCTGATTATTATCTGATTGGCTTCTTTACCTTGCAGGAGTTCTTTGACATAAAACATAGGTAATTAAGAAGTAATTTGAGACGTAAATTAAAAAAATATACGTATCTATTTAGTAAATTTCTAAGACATTGAATATAAATCTCTGTAAATATAAAGCATTATTTAAAAACCTTTAAAATGTCAAGTTATGTACCTACCTATAACTAATATTAAATAATAATTATAACATTATTGTTGTGTCCCGGGCTCATGTTGAAGCTGTAACCTACCTTTTTTAAGAACTATAATGTACAACATGAACGCAATTAACAATCTTGATTCTTGAAAGGAATCTTGACATATAATTTTAGTAAACTTTTAGACAACTTTCGTAGCTCTAATCTAGTCAAATTATAGTAACAAAAGTAAAGTGGTACTATTTAAAGTTAGGGCTACAGTAAAAAACCTCTTTTAAACCTTTTAAAAAGTACCATTGATAATGGAATAGTATCTTATTCATCTAGGTTACTCTTTCTTGGCAGCCTAAACGGACCGCTACAGCAAATGGCGTCGTAAAACACAAAATTATCCTTATCGCAACCTTTACGTGTACCACTTCCAGTGTAAATGAAACCGGATATAAAACCTTAAATTACAAATAAGTAATAAACCCATTATTAGATATGGCAAGATATCAAAAAGCTATAATAAATTCTAAAGTTGTTGTAAAATTTTATACGATCTCTCGTTCTGCTAAACTGAACTTTGCGGACGATACGACGATAAGTTTATTTTCTATACCTAGTAGTTATACTAATACTTTAGAAACATATTTTAGTTGAAAGAAGTCGCTAATACTTATAGTTATATATTTGATAAAGCTCCCATGTACCTTAATGTTTATCCAATTTGCAATCCAGTTGCAATAAAGAGCTTTTTGAAAATTCATTTAGGGATTACTTGAGTATTAGAACAGCTTTTGTTCTTAACTTTCCTTTGTTGTTTACTAATTCTAGACCAATATAAATTTAATTAAAAATAACTTTAGATAAATGAACTATTTTGAGAACATTGACCTTTCATATGGAGATGGATAAGCATCGTACAGTAAAGTGATATTTTTAACAGAAACTAAAACTGAGACTCTTAATATATAAGATTTAGAGGAAAATCGCGAAGGGGAAGGAAATTGCCAACATGAGATATATTTTATTTATAGGTAATACCTTCCAACCTACCTACAAAATACACACACAAAATACAAAATTTTATACAAAGCGAAAACATCGAGTACGACTGGTGCCTGCTGTTTATAATAATTCATCTCCTAATGATGTTGGCTGTACTACATTTTAATGTCAAGTAAGTATTTATTGAATTGGGATACAAATCTTAATATTTTCGTTTTACTATTTTCACAATCTAAGTATTCAGATATTTCATCCTAACATTATGTGAGGTAGAAATTTAAAAAGATATCGTATTTTTAAATATATTCATGCAAACAATAAAACTTTTTCGTATATCGTGGCGCGGATTAACCGTATATGGGAATAACGAGTTAATTTTATTTGACGTAGAACGTTTAAAATTGCATAATCAGCGCTTGCCAGGAGGCATCTTGCCAGAATCCTGTAGTGATAAATCTCACTGGATTCCATTGACTAGAGACTTGTGCGAATTATTAACGCCCCATTAGTCTCCGCCAAACGTCTTTATTTGTATAGAAAATCTTATTGAATCCTATAGGTAGCTACTGCGAGAGAATTATAAATGGCTTATCGATTTTCGGAGCTCGCATTAATCAGATGCCCTGTTAGTTATCTTCGCACCGATCGGATTGTAAGATAAATGAAGGCTTATCTTTAATAGGAAAAATAACTAGTAATAAAATAGAATTATACATATGTAGATTTCAGGACATTGATTTTTAGAATAAGCTAATTTTTCTATGGAAAGATCTAATGTCGGATAAAAAATAGTTCTATGACGATGGCATTAAAATGATGTACCTACAAAAAAAAATACATGTTTCGACTACATCGCGTCAGGTCATCTGCCCTGGTGTGACACCAGAGCCCGATTTTCTCTCGGAAAGCTCTTAAGATTACAGTAACATGCGAGCTTTCTCGGCCCAAAATATATAGCTTGTCCCACACGCGAAGGATGTTCTGGACATCAATTGCTCCTGTCCTAATAACCGTTTAAATAGCAGAAAGATTTATGGAAAATCCCCAACAAAAGAGCCCTCGATCCTACTCCGATAAATCTACGCACGAAATAATACGATCCCTAGCGATTTGTACTGGGACAAAGACTGTTTCGGCCGCGAGGTAATAAAGGAAGCTGGGCTGAGCAATGGATGAGCAAATGGCTCTAAAGCGCGATCACGATTCGAACCAAATTATGATTTCTTTTCATAAGGGTTACCAAGAAATACATTACAGTAAAACAGTTTGAACAACCTAGAATGTTTTGAGCATGCATAAGTGTACTTAAAAACAAAAATCTTCAATAAGAATGTAAGCGGGTTAACTACGACCTATTTTGTGTGATAGGGATGAAACGTTGGTGTTCTTCCAACACAAAATAGGTTCGTAATTAACCCGTTTGATGAACGAATTCGTCAAACTACAATAGTTTTTGCAGTAAAACGAAAACCTTGTTGTTCCATTGCTAAGTTTTCAAACAATTATTAAAAACTGCAATTAATCCAGGCATTACAACAAGCATGGAAAAAATCTTGTTTAAAATATCAAGGGATCTTAAATCATATCATAAGTTTATAACGGCTTCGATTCGTAACTTGTGTTACCATTAAACATTTTATGGTCCTACAGCCTGTTTCTGTACGGAGCCTCGGTGGAACATTTGGCTTGTTTTATAGGTTGCATCACGTCTTACATATACTTACCTACCAGGCTGACGGATCTGAGGCATACTAACTAGTGAAATTCCGATGGCTATAAAACATTTTCTGCTAACTTACAGAAACCTCTTTTATTTTATACGTAGGTCTAGTTTCACGGTTCGAATTTAACACGTTCATGTTGCAATTGATCGTATTGAAGATAAACTCAGTAGCACTGCAGATTTTACGCACATAAAGTTAGTTTTAAGATCAACACCGAGTTTAAGAGACGATGTCACACAACATTCCTATTATGTAATAATGACAGCTCTTGAACTCTTGATGATTCTCGAAATTGAACTCGATCAAGCTGAACTTAGTTTTGTTGATACTGTTGTTGACCTTAGACATTACCTATCCTTATTTTTCTACTCAAAGAGTTCAAGGTACCAGGTTTACCCCTACTCGTAAAGTGTACCTAGTAGCGCTCCTACATATTGGCCGAGTCCTGGTAAGCCTTGACTTTGCATGCATAGGTTGCAACAAGCTGTGTGTGATCGATTATAGGCGAATTATTCTTGTGTAGATATAAAAATCGACAAGACAAACCAAGACTACGATTGCAAAAACGTAACTAAACTCAAAGAAAATCCAATAAAAACAAACAAAACAAGCATCTAGGTGTTCTTAAGAGATTCTGTCCTGCGGAGAGCACTTACTCACAATTTATCTTTCTGTGGATTGCTTTGCTGTAATCTGTTATGTGCGAGATCTAAGAATTGATGTAAAAAATGATGGGGTAACTTTTCGGACCGCCCGGATACGGATTATGGATTTCACCACGGGATAAGTAATGATTTGCACAGTTCAAAGGCAATATAAAAATCTGGCGGGAAAGATGAGGAGTGAAGACTTTTCTTGGTCATGAGAGTATATGAAGTGCCAAATCTGACATATCATATTTTGTTTATCGAGCGCAAGACAGCTTTTGTTGGGGTGAGAGCTGACTAGAAGCAGACTGATGACAGGTCGTACGTGACTTTGTTAAGTAGGTACCTAGTACCTACACTTGTTTTAAAATAATTATTTGATGTTTTTAACAAAAAATAAAAACCGATAGCGAGTTTTTATAGATTCACACTACTTTTTAAGTTTTGAGGGATAAATAGGAATCGTCTATAGGATCACTGGGATTATTCATTTTTGAAATTCAAACGTATCTACAAAATGGAGAAATAGACGGACAATCTTGAAATCATTCAAAATCATTAAAAATAATGTAATGGAAAAAATTGCTTTTTGCAGCATCATACAGCAAAAAGATATGGCACCGCAATAATGGCTACATGAAAAGCGTTCAGCGTAAATCATTACTTGTGCCTTTCTATACGTACGTTTCGTTTCATCCGTGTACGGAACCTTGCACATCACTGTCTTGGGCGTGAGAAAAACGACAAAAACTCAGCCCCCCACTCCACTTTGAGCAGAACCATTACACAAAGCATTATTCCAAATTACATCGCAGACGTAACGATAACGTTTTTGTACATCTGATAAAATTAAGAAATGTTGTTTTTCAATTGTTTTTTTTTTTTTTAATAAAAGGCAGAATGTTAAAGTTTAAATTGGATAATCCCCTAATTTGTTTTATTGCGTTAAGCGCCCACTTTATTTGTATTGGGGTGAAACGAGTGACCTTTGTCGACTTTAATATTATTGAATAAAGGCACAAGGCACTAACAATTTATTCGGGTAAAGCTACTGAAATACGGTCTTTTAAAATCCCAGTTCATTGATACTTTTATATAAACTATTTTTTAACAAAATAAAATCGAATGGCTTATAGCAAAAAACACCTTTTACAGTAGCTTTTAACTTTTTCAAATGTATAAAATGTATAAATATTAGAATAAGTACTTCAAAGATATAGTATATAAGTTTCTTTTGTTCTTTTTTTAGAGTCACAGAAACAAAGAAAATTTAATTTAAATCACATTAGAAGTATTTACAATTGAAATAATTGAGCTAACCGCAGACTGCTGTTTCCTGGATACAAAATTTAAATTAAATATTATCTGAGCTAGCATATAAAAAATTACTTGCAATTTATCATTTATTAGCTACCCATCCGAGTTACTTGCCATGCATTGTTTGAGACATAGATTCCTGACAATTCGTAAAGCTGTCAAGCTATGTATATCCACACTATGAAAAACCTTTACTAAAAAGGTATTTGGGCGGTAGAGGTCTATGCTACTTTTGTATGTACTTAAAAATAGAGGTATATCCATAGACTATTTATTAACTCCGTTCAATTCAATTTTAAAAAAATTGTTTACATTCAGTCAAGTGAAATATAAGTATAATCAAATACTTAGATTATACTTATATTTCTTGAAATATAAGTATAATCTAAGTATTTGATTCTAAGTATTGCACATTAAATTCAAATTTAGAAAATGAAATTTAGCTGCACTATGAATACCTACAATAAGTAAAATGCTTCGCACTTAGTTCTTTTTTCGCGGAAGTATGGCTTTCGTTATGTTTGCTAATTGCTTATAATATAACTGCTGTGAAGATTATTTACTACGAGTAGTACATACATTTTATAAATTTTTGTGCAGCATTTAATAAAAATACACAATTATTTCACTGCTGTATAGAAAAAACAAATAAAAATAAAAAGGTTACATAAAAAGTTTTATTCCATAGGGATTTATTACAAAACAAAAGTTATTTTTTCCGTAAAAAATATTACAGATTTTTGGCGTACACGATTACCCAAAAAAAATAGTTTTACATTCGTAGGTGGTGACGGCCAGTGTCATTCCGAGCGCACTGCATAGGTTTTTAGTGTATATTTTTAGGAATTTGAAGTTGGTATTTAGTTTTTCTACAACATTAAACTGACATAGAAAGAGGGAGCCTGTTTTTCAGAACTAGTATTTACAATTAAAACAATTGAGCGAACTGCAGACTGTTGCGAACAAACAGTATTTCAACTGATCCATACCAATATCAGTCGGTATTTCCCAAAGACGCGCAGGCTGCACCTCGCTGTATGGTAATGCTGATGCGCTGCGCCAGATACTGACCAGCTCTCGGGTCACACTTCTCGCTCAGATAACTTTTCGAAAACCCGGAGAGACTCGGTACCCCATGGACCTAAGAGAGTCATCTCGTGACCACGACAGAGTGCAAACCTGTTGAAACGTCGAGGAAAAAAAATAAAAAAACGCGATAATAACCCGTTAAAATAGTACTAAACATTATCTGTTCAGATCGCGTAAGTTTAAAAATATTCAAGGACCTAAGGTTGGATGGAATGATACCATATGGATGCTCGTAAAAACAAATGGTCTTCTAATTAAACTCAATGCCTAGTCTGAATTAAACTGATAGTGGAATTCTAATAACTAATTTGTATTTACCGACGCACAACAAAGCCCTTGACGGATTAAATTGTTCTAATAAATAAAGGGCAATGAATGTAACGCGGGGAGAGTTCTAGAAATAATTCATTACAAAGGCAAGGGTTCGTGCCTCTTATTCATATTTAAATTGCAAACTCGTGTAGGATTCACTCGTCGTTGTCATAATACATAGGTATATATAAACGAAAACTTTGTGATTGGACTTAGTTGGTTTCAGTGTATTATTAATAAAGAAAACAACAATTCACTTTCTTAGCCGAAAGACGCGTCATTCTTTAATTAATACAAACATAACTTTTCAATTTCATAAATTAGTACCTATAACTATTATTCATAGACGACTAGCAGCGAAGTTACTAAGACTACTTAATACACTATAGTGTAATAGGTACATATGTAGATATTTAAATAGAAAAAGACCAGAACACATTTATCAAATATCTGCAGATCGTACATAATGTCCCGCAGCGGCAATCGAACTCGCAATCTCCTACGTCACAGGCTAACCGCGCCATAGAGGTCGTCGTATTTTATTTGAACTGAAATTCTTATTAATTCTGTAATTTCCATACATCATAGAACAGAATCTCTGCCAAGTGCTGAGACCGACTTTTTTATCTTCCTTTCGCTTGAGCGCTTCTCGTGAGTGAAGAAAATTATTGCAGCACTGGAAAAAAACCCAGAAGAGGTCAGGAAAGAGCGCACAAAGACAAAACACCCGAATCAGGGCACTCGAAACGATCAGACAACCTACATCAAAGAAGCGCTTTACTTTTGTGACATAATTGTACCAATATCTGAGCCTTCTTTGAGCTTTTGTGAATCATTTTGATAACGAAGGGTACGTAATAAGCCTTTTACGTGAAAACATCGCCTTTATAAAAGAGCATCTTCGAGAATTCTTCTTTCTAAGGATGATCGTACGGAATGGGCCAGCAAGTCATTTATTTATATTTGTGTAACCTTTATTAACAAAGAATATAAACATTAAATATCCAAATTAAATCTATAAAACTTTTAAAACTATCATGGTTATTAACACTAAAGTCATTTATAACGGAAAACTCAAAACTCTAATCATGGTAAATATCCCGTTATAAATGACTTTAAATTAAATCTAGTATTTACAATTGAAATAATTGAGCTAACTGCAGACTGTTGCAAATAAACAAAATGTCGCTCAACCTGATCCATATGAATACCAGTCGGAAGTGTCCCCAAGATGCTTGCTGCATTGCTTTGCTTTATTTAATTATCAAAGGGGGAGATAGCTCTCTGTTCGCATTCGCTCCCGTCCGGCATCAAGGGGTCGGAAGGAACGAAATGATGATAATGCTGTCGCGTGGACTGTAACGCTTGGGTAATAACTTCAACTTCTTGATTTATGGCGCAGCTTGCTTTTCGCTACGGCTCTGCCAGTGTCTATGTCGAGGTCATAAATTCGAACAGAATATGATCGAGTGAACGAAATAAAAACTTATAATATTGGTTAAAAATGATTTTGCTTGAATAATGTGTAATAAATATGCAGTGATTTTCCCTTTTCCGACATTTTCGGTTGCCTATTTTTAGTTTCGAAATTATAACTCGAACCGAACGGCCAACGAGTCCATCCATTGTAACCAAGCAGTTTAATTACGAGCACTAAGGTTATCGTTGTAGGATTAGGCCTTGTGTACACAGTGCGAGCTGCTGACCAGACAGTGGACAGCTACTCGGCTTGTCTACTCGTACGCCAATAGCTCGGCTCGCCTTTGCTGTCTACACGACGCACATAGGGGTATTTGACCCAAAAATGTGGACAAAAATATTTTACTATCTTATCGTTTATATAAGTCCATAACAGTAATAAGTATACCAATTTTTTTTTTTTACCTTGCTTACTTTAGAAAATAGCTAAGTGTGAGACGTACAGAATCTACTTTTTAGGAAAATGTGTAAAAAATGTTGTTAACTTCAGAAATAATATTTAATTTCTTTATGATTATAATTAATTATACTGCTTCCATTACTCAGAGGAGGAGTCCCACCCGACTTCATCATTTGAATTATTTGTTTCGTCCATATCTTCGGTAATTTCAACTTCTTCGTATGAAACGTCAACTTCACCCGGTAATAACATTTCCATAGCTGCTGCACTAAATGGCTTTGATCTTTTTGGCGGTTTTGGCCGTAGTATACGGCTAATGTATGGATCTGACGAAAAAGACGATCAAGTCATCGAATTTCTTTGATGGACGACCCGGCTTTTTTGTACATTGGGAAGGAATTTCCACTGTGCCTTGCAACCAATCATGATTTTTCTTTAAGAAAACACGTTGAGTCCTGTTGGCAGCAAGCCACCTGGTCTTCATTTCTGCCTTAATATAAGAAAATTGGCGGCGAAACACTTGTACTTCTTCAACGGGAAATGATGGTCTATTAATTATCGCGTTCTCTACAAATTCCCACTTTTTTGCTAATTCTCTTTCTGTGCTCTTTTTCGCTATATTATACAAATATTCTCGAGTCCAAACCAGGACACCGGATCCACCTAAACAAGAAAAAAAGACGATATTAGAATATAAAGTGTAAATAATTAATTTAATTTTGTAAAATGAGCTCATCGAAGAAAAAAAAAATAAAATACAATAGGCAAATTTAGGCACCCAATTTAAACTTATTCTAAGAGAAGGATAGTTATATCAACCTAGGAAAAAACAACATGTACCGGGAAACTCCCGGAAATATAACAAAAACTCTATTATGTCTAATTATAACTCAAAATCTCACGAGTAAGTATTACGGTTCATAAAAACCACTACATCTTCTAATATCCTCGCAATATTTTAATACAATTAAGTAATATCGATAGTACATACCTGGCTCAACAGTATGCATTACGAGAATAATCACTTTTAAATACACCACTTCCATAAAAGAGTTCCGAATGCGACTTAAAAATCGTTCACTTATTGCTTAATTTCCGTGTTCGCTGTAAGGTGCTAAGATAACGACTAACAGCAACTAATACAAGCCAGTTAAAATTATAATGATTGTCGGCTTTTGTTCTCCATGCATTGCGGTACTCCCAGGTAGCACCGTTTCCAGGAACTGTTTACTTTGTGTTTTCGGACTTTTGACCGCTTTTATGGGCCGAATACCCCTTAGTGCGACGGTAGTAGCTGCTGTCCAGTCTTGCGAGTTACCGCGATGTCGAGTGAATGTGTTAAAATAAAAAAAACTGTAATACGCTCTATGACAACAATATTATGTCAAGAATTGGAAAATGTATATAAAAAACTAAAAAATGAGCGAAAGAAAAGAAACACTCACGACGACTGTCCCGCTCGCACTGGCAAGCTACTGCCGAACGCGTCTAAACGATGCGAGCGACGGCCAAGCTGCTGTCATGTACGAGTTGCTGTCAGGCGAGTATGCGAGTGAAAACAAAAAATGTTGAAGTAACTCGGATGCTAGCTACTGTCCAACTCGCACGTGCGAATTACTCGTAAGCGACGTCCAAACAGTGCGAGTCACTGCAGTGCAGCTACTCGGCAGGCTGACTCGTACGCCAGCTCGCACTGTGTAAACCAGGCTTTAGACTTACGAACGTCATACGCAAGCTAGCGTTCAACAACATCAACATCACCAGCCTATAATAGTCCACTGCTGGACATAGGCCTCCCCTAATGAGCACCATAGATAGCATTCTCATTTGGGGGTCATTAATAATAATAATAATAACTCATTTATTTCAGGCAACATTAGTCTAGTACAGGATGGAAAATACCTAAAAACTACGGCCCATATAAAATATATACCTTAAATTATTATAATTGCCCAAAATCCCCTCGCTGGGCATGCGGGTTGGGGATCGCAGTTCGGTGGAGTTGTTCTGCAGAGGGCGCTGCGTAGATACCAAAACAGTGCAGTTCCAAAACAATAGGTAATAAGAAACGATTAGCGCGGTGAACCTACCTCTAGATAAATGTAGGTTACCGTACGATATTTCATATGCAGGAGGATTGTTCCACGTAGCTACAATATTTATATGGAGTTCGTGAGTTCCCCCTATGGGCTACGGGGGTAACTGACACGTGTTCTATTGTTTTAATTTCGTATCATAAATTCTGACTGCAGTTTAATATAGCCTACATTTGAGTTGCAGAAAGAGTTTTAAAGCTTTCACGGTAAAGTTACCAAATTTTTTAGTGAAATCGCTATTAAAAGCTATTTAAAGTTTTAGCGAAACCGCGTTATTTAGGTACTTTTGGTTTCCCACAACACAAGGAGTATTAAGTTAGTTGGTAGGTATAGTTTAATTATCGATTTACTTTTGCCCGGGGTTACACTTACGTTTTTCGATAGTAAAAGTAAATATTTATTCTATATCCTTGCACATTCCGTAAACATGAAAGTTTAATTAGCCGAGACAACCAAACTAGACAATCAGTTGTCTACCTATGGTAATTACTGTACCTAATCAATTTGTTACTAATATTAAGATTTTAAATTTTTTTACATGTAATAATTGTTATGAATTATTGTAGATTATTATGACTATCATGAAAAAAAATCCGCGTAGACAACTAGTTGCCTAAGTGGAACTTTACATCCAAAATAATCCAAATACAAAATTATCTTGGCGTGGTATCTGGTATGCATGGCAAGCGAAAATTTTTCAATTATTGGTTGGATGACATTAAAAAAAATTCTCTTGTATATGCGTAAAAATTAGCATTAAAGTACTATTTTAACGGAATAACAAATCTACCCTCATTTACAACAAGCTTTTTGGTGTAAAGACGAAGTTTCTAATCATTAGCAATCCGGCTTCCATTAGGAGTACACTTAGCAACGAGCCATAGGAAGTGTACGATTCTCCCCAGTTTACTGGAGAGCTCCCGGGCGTTATTCGTGAACGCTACGCGTAGAACCCTTACGCGGTAGAAATTCCATTTCCAAGAGTCCTGTAAGGTCTAAAGAAAATAAAGCATGGTTTTTTTTAAGTTTTTTTTGTACTAATTTTGGATGCTTTGTTTGTTGTGACGTATCGTGAAGTTTATGACACTCCATAACTGACACTGGCAGAGTCGTAGTAAAATGCAAGCGGCGGCGCCGTAATAAAAAAAGAAGTTGAATATATAGCGTCCGTTTTTATTACTGAACATTATCATACGGATCCCTAACTTTCTTGAAAATATTTTATTGCCTATGTTCAAAAGGGAAAATTTAAAATTATAATGGAGAAAGAATTTTTCAAATCGGTTCAGTACTTTCGGAGCCTATTCAATTGAAACAAAAACAAACAATCAAATCTTTCCTCTTTATAATATAAGTAACTACTTATAGATATAGATTTTTTGCCATATGACAAAGCATTTGGAAAATAAATATACATAGAGTAATGAAAAGGTATACTTTATTTATGTAAATCTAAGTAGATATATAGGGTGAATTTTGCATACAAGCAAAAATACCGCAGAATAACTATAATATAATACATTTTCTTAAACTGAAAACAGTTCTCACTTCTTCTATGTGAGCGATCAGTCGTAATTCGTGGCGGGGTAAGGTTGCTAACAGAGCGACTGGCGAGCATTATTAACGGACCATTAGACCGCGTTCGGCGCGCGATCCATACGGCCTAAAGACAGCAAGTGACTCCGTCTTGAGACGGAAGCGAACTTCGCGTTTACTTACTTTTACCACAGATAATATAATACTATACCTTTTACTTTACTAATAGGGCTACCTAGTAGTAATAAGTAAGGTATAAAGTATACAGTAAGGTGTGTATAGCTAGCTCTGATAAACTGTGTAAACTGATTTGGTGTAGTTTTTCTTGGTTCATAACTTAAGTTATAAATACAAATTTCCACTATTAAGGCGTACGTGCATGCCTAGCGTGGGGATTATGGGCAATAACCCCCAAATAATGATGCCATCTATGGCGCTCATTAGGGGAGGCCTATGTCCAGCAGTGGACTATTATAGGCTGGTGATGATGATGATGAAGGCGTACGTAACGCACATACTCAAATTGTTAGATTTTTTTTTAGTCGGTTATTTTTCTAACAAAATCCAAGTCGCTCATAGCATGAGATGAAAAGAATTTTAGTTCGATGACCTGATGGATTATTGCCAAAACTAGAAGTGGTTCATTGTTTTTTATACACAAAAAAATTACATATATAACTTGGCCTGTTACAATACCTACTCATGTACTGCTGCGTGCATCACCGAGGCACCTTTATACCTTTATGATCTCTAAGGTAGATCCTCGAAAATCTCGAACTACATGAAGACAAAAGTTCTGTTTGATTTATTTTGACGTGAAGTATTATTATTAACCTACATGCATCATCCTAACTTTAGTTATTATATTGCAGTGATAGTGTAACGTGCTCGCAGTTATGGAACTTAGACAATCTGGTTCTAGTGCATAATGCAGTAGCTCAGAGAGTTTATTTTAACTTTATGATAGGAACTTATTAAGCATTATCAATTTATTGCAGACCTAAAAATATTATTAACCTATAAGTATTATTAACTAAATTAAATCTGTAATAATAAATCCTGTAATAAATAAACAAGTACGACAAGTGCGAGTGTAACTCGCGCGCCGAGGGTTTTGAACTTTGGTCGTTTAGGTAGGTACGTATATGACAACCTCTTGGCGCGGTGGGCTTACAACGCAGGAGGTGGAGGTTTGATTCCTGCCTCGGGACTTATATTTGTAGGATCTTCAGATTATTTGATCGGGTGTTCTAGTCCTTTTCAGTACACAAAAATAAATCATCTAATGTGATACTTATACTTTATTAAGTATAACAGCTATCGTAGTAATACCAATAACACAAGCTTTGCTTAGCTTGTGGGTAAATGATGCTGTGTGGATTATCTAGGATACATATCTACAAACGCTTAGTACATTTTACATCAATCACTCTGCAATCTTCGGAGATAAGGGGGGGAATGGTCAATTTTTCGACATTATTCAAAATATTTCGAAAAGTATAAAACTTATCGAAATTTCAAAAACTGTATTGAAATGTAGAAACCAATACCTTTCATTTGATATCCAACTCGGTGGGGTAGTCACCCCTTTAGAAAATTTTCGCGCCCTTTTTTGACCTTATTTCAAAAAGTATTATTTTTACAGACTTCTCTATATTTTTCCTGTAAAATATAGATCGATATCTACAAACACTTGGTACATATCACATCGATCGCTCTGCAATCTTCGGAGATAGGGGGCGGGTACCGGTCAATTTTTCGACCGTTTTCGAAATATATCAAAAAGTGTAAAATCTGTCGAAATTTCAAAAACTGTATTGGAATGAACAATACCTTTCATTTGATACCCAACTCGGTGGGGTAGTCAGCCCTTCAGAAATTTTTCCCGCCCTTTTTTGACCATATTTCAAAAACTATTATTTTTACAGCCTTCTCTATATGTTTCCTGTAAAATATAGATCCATATCTACAAACACTTGGGGGGGGAACGGTCATTTTTTTGACCTTTTTCAAAATATTTTAAAAAGTATAAAATCTACGAAAATTTCAAAAACTTTTTTGAAATCTACAAACGTGTACCTTTCATTTGATACCACTTTTGACTTTGTACGTTCCATTTAAAATTTCGATTTCAAAATTTGTATGGAAAATCTTCATTTTGATTTTTCATTTATTTTCATTTATTTCTATAAATATATGCGGGCGCACAAAATGTTTTATTATTTCAAATTTCAAGTCAATAGCTGCAGTAGTTTCTGAGATATTAAGGATTCAAAACACAAAACAGACCCAAAGCGATTTCATAAGGGTTTTGCAACCGATGGCAAAACCCTAAAAACAGTAGATCACAGTAGAACAGTAAAGTAGGCTACTTCTTACAGAAATGTGTTTTTTTTTAATTAAAATATCTTCATATCTACATATTTAGATACGAAGATATTTAGACATTTTAATTAAATAAAGACACATTTCTGTAAGAAGTGCCTTTAAATCTACCGTTTTTTATTTAAAAAAAATTACAATAAGGCAGTTTCATGAAATCATGATACTTAAAATCTACTTTTTTTTTATCAGATTTTTTTACATTAAGGTAGTTTCATGAAATCATGATACTGCCTTTTAATGTAACCATTTGTTAATACTTAGAAGTAGTACAAAAATCCGGTAACAGCTGTCTTCTAGATCTTCGTGATCCACTGTTGGCCACTTCGTCACTTTCCATAAACAAAAGTCTATGATCTGTATAAATAAGAGGCTTTAATTTTTAAATGTTTCCTTTTCTTTTAGTATAATCAGTGCCGGCGTTAGGGTATAGGGCGCGGTGGAGTCACAGGCGCCCTGGGGGTCCTAGGGTGTGGGTAGGACTGGACAGAAACCATGTCACGCGCATAGAAATCAACATTATTATTCTATTACCGCTGATTGCACCCCATACATTAGTAATGTAGATTTGTTTAATGATAAAATGATAATATGAGTGAAAGAGCATTTAATAGAATTTATAACAGTTAATCGATATGTGAAAGTCTGAGTGAAGTTATTCATGGTTTTAAATATAACTGGACTAGAATTTTAATTCATCCCTGTATTACCTCAGTCACAGGGCTATGACACCTTACTACAAAAAAAAAATCACAAAAAACTTCATAAAACTAAAAAACGTAAATTTATCGCGGCTCGCTCCGCTCGCTAGTAAATGAAAATTGTTCTTTAAGGCCTATGAATTTCCAGCTCCACCTTGCTGGGGGTATTATTATCTCCGATCAGTAAAGGGTCCTTGACAAGCCAGAACATTTGACAAAATGGTCTCACATCCCTAAAACGTTAAGAACACTGAACTAATTGACAGACTTATTTTGGTAAATATGGACTAAATAGAAGAGTTTGCTGACAGCAAGAATAGAGACGTAAAGGTACTCTTCCATTACTAAGGTACCTACATAAACTTAACTTCTCTGATTAATATATTTGATATATGATTAAATTTATATATGTATCATGCATTTCCCAAATAGTAGAATTTACAAACGTACCTACCTACCAACTCTACACTCCTACGTTGTAAGAGAATTTTGAAAACGGCTTCTGGGCCTATGCCATATTCATGCCGCAAAACAATGAATATCAAATACAACCCTGTACGTTTCTGCCACACTTCCCATTACTAAACGCATTCATACAGAAGTTCCAGCAGACAAGCAACGTCATTTCGTATCGACGCGACATGCAATTCCATGAAACGGTACCCTTTCGAGTAAATTGACGACCGCACTTCCGAAATACAGCAATAACCGACACCCCACTGGGTATTATGCTGTAAAATTAGGCCAATAAAGTATAAATTGCGGGTTTTGGAGTTTCGTGGACAGGCTAGCTACCCACGCTTTGTGCGTAAATGGGTCTTCTTTAAAGTTAGTGATGAGTCGTTTTAGTGTTATCATGACAGATAGCGTTGTTGTGTGTAAATAAAAGGAACATACAGGGTGGCTTTTTGAGATGGGAGTGGCTCGCCAAATCGTCGTGAAATGTGGTAGAAGGAGTCGGACCACGAATTAAGAGAAAAGAAAAAGTGATTTTTCAATATATATCACACTGTTTTTCACCACCGGATTCTGTTGCTAGTCAGTATTTATAAAAGAAAGAATTATTATAATTGAAAGTAAATGGGAATTTTGACATAGTTTATTTGCTAAAATTCACTGCGTGACATGTTATCTAACACCATACTGGGGAAGGAAACTGGAGCTAGATCCAAACAGCCTCTTCACCGAAGCTGCACTAACTTTTATACAAACACAATGTAACAGAGCAGCCACCTGGGAACCTGCGCCGGCCACTAATTAACGAGCGAACTTGCAATAACAACTAGAGACGAACTTCGTTAGATATGCTCCTGCAAAAAATATTATAAGCAGAGAAGTTTCTGGAATTAAAATAGTAAGTATCGATT
The DNA here is from genome assembly GCA_963931895.1 of Eupithecia pulchellata. Taxonomy (NCBI): domain Eukaryota; kingdom Metazoa; phylum Arthropoda; class Insecta; order Lepidoptera; family Geometridae; genus Eupithecia; species Eupithecia pulchellata. Next base: position 6,100,130 of record OZ007521.1, on the reverse strand, counting down.
CGAAAATTTACTGAAGTTTTTAACTACAAACATGTTGTGCTGATACCACCTTACTCGCGATAAAGTTTGGAAGTAGAAAAGGACAGAGCTTTCGAACTCTTCTGGGTTTTTTTTGTAATGAGCATTTCCAGAAGACAGAATGACTATATATTAATGCTATAAAAGCATCTCGTTCGTATACGGCACTTCAGAAAACATAAAATATTAGGTACATAGAATGGGAATCTAGCTCAGATTTCTGTAAAAGATCTCAATAAAGGAAAAGAGTGTAACTGTAAAAGGCAATCTCTTATTTCGTTTAATTTCATAGATTTCCACCTAAACATCAGCACCTACAAAGCCCCATCCAAAGATATTTAAATTTTAACAAACAAGTAGGTATACAAAAGATGACACAAATTCTAACGCCAAGTAAAGAACTCAAAAGAGAAAAACGTCTTGTTAGTCATTACAACTTGGCAACTTCGACTATCTAGAGAAAAGAAAATAAAAGCATCAGTCGGCACTACTCAGTGACTGCGAAGATATTCTGCATATAGTTGGGTCATTTGTGGGTTTTATGAAACTAACATCTTGGGTAGTGTGATTTACACATTCTGATAATCATTCATAATGATTTCTGGTGAAATCCATGATTGTCATAAGGACACCAGCAATTCAGGGAACCAGGATTTCGAAGCCATTCTCAGCGCTCTAAGCTCTAATCGTCCTGTCAAATTCTACTCCAGTTTTGAGGTAACACCGATACCCTTTTAGAATTGAACCTATGGTTCCCTTATCATGCCCATGGTTCGCATTTGCCACTTTTTGGTGCTTGAATTCAATAGTGATTGAAGTTCTTTATGATTTTAAGGTGAATTTTGAACGACTGATCGTTCACCCTCCGAATATGAATTCCACTGAACCTATTAAAACGTCCAAAGAACATCAAATCATGCATACCCTCAGACACGTGAGTTTGTGTATATGTAACGTATGAATGGGGTTCGTAGGTAGTGAGGAAAACTTGGTGCCAAGAGATTTCACGATGTCATACCCTTATCCCGACCGCTTGACTTTTGCGGGGTTACTGTTCTATAACAACGAGTAGTAAAGCCAGGTGCTTTGATTAAGTTTCAGTTTATATCTATGTAAGTGCCTACTAGGTTTTTTTGTATTACAAATTTAGCTATAGAATTCACGAATGGGTAATTAGGTTTTTACTTAATTTATAATATCGTCTCTATGCTTATGGTCTCTATGCTTATGGTTCATGTGTTATTTAAGATAGCATCATTTATTTCAGGTAACATAACTACAGTTATGAATGGTTAAAAACTTATTCTATGGCCCATGTCAACAAAAACCTTACAGAATAACATACATATAAATATAAAAAGTCTCAATAACTTCTGTACATACGTTATAAATAACACTACAATAACTCAAAAAATTTGTTATTTTGGGTTTTTTCACTATGGCTGTGTTTTCGAGGGTATATGTATAATAAAGTAATAGGTAGGTTTCCATTTCAAAACGAAAACTTAAAATATAATTCATTGTAGATTTTTATTTTCGATAAAAGTCTGTAAATAAATCATCGAAAAATAAGAGTAATTTCTGCCTGGCGAGCCATTCAATATCGAGATAAAATCTGTAATTTCTAGTTTGTCCTTCGTCATTATTCGTTATCTATCGAAGAGAGGACATTCTATTTAGGTAACTTATTTTATCGCCTAGTCTTGTGGTCTCAAAGAAATCTTATCATATATTCTTAGAAAACCAACCTTTATATACAAGCACTAGCGGTCCGCCCCGGCATCGCACGGGTATTTAACAAAAATTGAATTTTGCATGATGATCCCTAACTTTTTAGAGAATATTCTAATGCCTATTTTCATGAGGGAGAATCTAGGATTCTTATGGTGAAAGAATTTTTCAATTCGGTCGATTACTTTCGGAGCCTATTCAATTCAAACAAACCAACAATCAAATCTTTCCTCTTTATAATATAGTACCTATATAGAGGTACCTAATACAAAAATATTTATCTTTGTAGGTATGTAATAATAATTATAAATGTGTATCTGGACTTTTTTCCATCATCAGATCTCGTATTACGCCGTTCTAAGCCAATCATAAGTCTAACAACGGTATCCTTTGATCGAATACATTATTTTTTGTTGTCGAATACATTACCTTTGAATGAATAATTTATTTAATTTACATGATATTAATTTAAATTATACACCAGATTTAGCCGAGGCTCTAAAGAGCCGCAAATATGCAGGTGTCTACAGAACCTACAATATTGCTCTTCTTGGAGTCTACCCCTTAGGCCCGTAAGGTACCGAGACTCACCGGGTTTTCAAAAACCCCTTCGGCCACTTAGGAAACCAAAGGTTCGAAACCAGTTTAGTTTTCTTTTTTTTGGAAACCTGGTTTCGAAAGACGAGAAATAATTCTGTTGTCTAAACTGGTTTCGAACCTTTGGTTTCCTAAGTGGCCGAAGGGTCAAAAAATTCTGAGAGTTTAGTCGAAGCGTTGTCTGACCGGAGAGCTATATTTTTTCAGCATACATCGAGGCAATGCAGCCAGCACCTTGGGTGCACTTCCAACTGGTATTGATATAGATCATTTGAGCTAAGTACCTGTATTTGCATTTCGCTCAATTGTATTTAATTCTCAATTGTAAATACTACTTCTAATTGGGTTATTTTATATTAATTTTCTTTGTTAATAAAGATTATTTTATATTTTTATTTAATTATAAACAATGAAAAATTCGACGAGATTAATAGCTACTAGAACTTCCGCTCGTTGCCAGTGCTACAATATTTCCATTGTGGAACTATAAACAACTTACTCTTGTTTACGACGCGACGCCTGAAACACAGAAATGCTTTTTACAATAAATACTATCAGTTTCAATCTTCTCATAGCACTTTCCCATTAATTTAATAAGTTTCTATACAAATAATTTTACTGAAATTTTGCTGAGTGTTCCGTACTCTGGGGCGCGTGGGGGCGTTCTCGGACCTATAGAAATCAGATACTTAGTCATAAAACAAATTAGATTGAGTTTGCTTTTATTTTTGGACGCTTTAATGTCGTATGATAATTTTATTCGTACGAAAATTGGCTAGAATAAAAGAAAATGTTTAAGTTAACTTGATTTTAGAACGGCCTAATATAATCGGGGTATTATAATCTCTCACATAATATCTATACCTACTAATATTATAAAGAGGAAGAATTTGATTGTTTGTTTGTATATTTCATTAAATTGAATAGCTCCGAAACTACTGGACCAATTTTAAAAATTATTTTACCATTACAATGATAATTATAGGCTATAGAATACTTTTTTAAGTTAAGGGATCCCTATGAAAACTTCAATCATGTAACCCAACGTGTGTGTGTAGGAATTAGAAATTCTGTAAAATAACCGTGCAAAGCCGGGGCGGGCTGCTAGTATGTACATATATAACACAGTAACACTCGACCAAATGATTGACCACTAAACCAATAGCACTTTCTAACATTTTATTATCATCGAAATATTAATATTCCTGAACCCTTTTATTTATCACTTTATAAGTTTCAAAATCGTGGTCCAAGTCAGGGTTATAAGAGTTAGCTCGCTATAACACCTATTTTAACACCTTTATAACCAACTATGCTATTAAAATTTTCATAAACTGCTCATTCAGCATCAGGAATTATTCTTATCACCCAAATATACTTTGGTCTGACTTATCGACTTACTTATTGCAACAGTCTGCAGTTAGCTCAATTGTTACAATTGTAAATACTAGTTCTAATTTAGTTAGATAATTGAAATTTTCTTTGTTAATAAAGGCTTTTTTGCCAATGAAAAAAACTTATTGACATCAACAAATTTAGAACATGAATCCAATCTAGGCTCCCAAGAGGGAGATACCCAAAATCGTAGCCAAATAACGTTTACTAGAACCACGTACCTTGTGATTGAGATTACCACTAAGGATACGGGCTAATCAACTAATTATTAGACGATTTGTGTATCTTATCTAACTACCGTTTTAATCGTTACCAAGTTCCTATACCTGATATAATTTATTGTTCCTTAGAGATTTCAATAAGCGTTCTTAATAACAAAACACGGTAGAATAATATCGGTAGAATAATAATACAAGGTAGAATAATACCTACATTACAAGTTCTATAATAGGCTATTATAGAACTAATGAGATTCTTTACATAGAGCTTGTAATGTAGGTATTGTTACTACAGTGTTTTGTTATAATAGGGTACCTTCATGTACCATGTACCTGAAAATCTTACAGTACCTAGAAGATGCTAGGATAAGTAGGGATGAACATAAAGTGACGATCGCAAAGGCCACAGCGAAACAAAAGCAACACTAACCAAACACAAGTACGACAAGTGCGAGTGTAACTCGCGCGCCGAGGGTTTTGAACTTTTATCGTTTAGGTAGGTACGTATATGACGACCTCTTGGCGCGGTGGGCTTGCAACGCAGGAGGTTGCGGTTTGATTCCTGCCTCGGGACTAATATTTCTTTTAGGATCTTCAGATTATTTGTTCGGGTGTTCTTGTACTTTTCTGTACACAAAAATAAATCATCTAATGTGATAATTATACTTTATTAAGTACCTATAACAGCTATCGTTAATACCAATAACACAAGCTTTGCTTAGCTTGTGGGTAAATGATACTGCGTGGATTATCTAGGATACATATCTCTTCTCAAAAATTTTGAGAACAACGGTTTTGATGCGCTGTGGAACTACTATTACAGTTACTACAGAGATTAGTGGGTAGGTAAGTAGGTTGGTACCTAAAATTTTTTTTCGGCTTTTTTCAACCTATTTCACTAAGTATGAAACTTAGACGATTTTCAAAACCTGTTTTGAATTGTCGAAATCCATACCTTTGATTTGATATTACTCTCAATGACTCTCAATAGCCGCCATTGTATGAAAATTAGTTTTTGACCATATTTCAAAAAGTATTATATTTACAGACTTCTCTATATTTTTCCTGTAAAATATAGATCTATATCTACAAACGCTTAGTACATTTTACATCAATCACTCTGCAATCTTCGGAGATAGGGGGGGGGAATGGTCAATTTTTCGACTTTTTTCAAAATATTTCGAAAAGTATAAAAAATATCGAAATTTCAAAAACTGTATTGGAATGTACAAACCAATACCTTTCATTTGATACCAAACTCGGTGGGGTAGTCAACCCTTCAGAAATTTTTCCTGCCCTTTTTTGACCATATTTCAATAAGTATTATTTTTACAAACTTCTCTATATTTTTTCTGTAAAATATAGATCTATATCTACAAACACTTGGTACATATCATGTCGATCGCTCTGCAATCTTCGGAGATTAGGGGGGGGACGGTCATTTTTTTGACCTTTTTCAAAATATTTTAAAAAGTATAAAATCTACCAAAATTTCGAAAACTATTTTGAAATCTACAAACGAGTACCTTTCATTTGACACCACTTTCGACTTTGTACGACCCATTTAAAATTTCGATTTCAAAATTTGTATGGAAAATCTTCATTTTGATTTTTCTTTTATTTTTCTATAAATATGTGCGGGCGCACAAAATGTATTATTATTTCAAATTTCAAGTCAATAGCTGCAGTAGTTTCTGAGATATTAAGGATTCAAAACACAAAACAGACCCAAAGCGATCCCATAAGGGTTTTACTCGGTGCAACCAATGGCAAAACCCTAAAAATCTACATGTTGGTCGAGTCATACAGTCTTCAGCTTATACGAGTATTGTCTCAAATTAAACAAAAGAACCGATATTTATAAAGAATCGGTCATATCATATACATCTATTTCTCTGGCGTCATGTTGCGTAATTCCTCAAAGACAAACTAGTATTTAATACAATATTATATAGATAGCTGAGCTGCGGAGTTCCTAGATTCTAAGCCTTGGGTCCTTACAATAGCTTTCTTGGAACGTGCTAATAGTCTACCTACGAATACTAATTTGCAATCCCAACAGTATTCAAACCTACTACGTTTGGATTCAATTCCCGACCCGGGTTGTATTCAACAAGCCACATTTCAAAAAGCCAGGTGCTTTGATTAAGTTTCAGTTTATATCTATGTAAGTGCCTACTAGGTTTTTTTGTATTACAATTTAGCTATAGAATTCACGAATGGGTAATTAAGTTTTTACTTAATTTATAATATCATTATAACGTGTCCAATGACACTTTTGTTATTGTCTCTATGCTTATGGTTCATGTGTTATTTAAGATAGCATCATTTATTTCAGGTAACATAACTACAGTTATGAATGGTTAAAAACTTATTCTATGGCCCATGTCAACAAAAACCTTACAGAATAACATACATATAAATATAAAAAGTCTCAATAACTGCACATACGTTATAAATAACACTACAATAACTCAAAAAGTTTGTTATTTTGGGTTTTTTCACTATGGCTGTGTTTTCGAGGGTATATGTATAATAAAGTAATAGGTAGGTTTCCATTTCAAAACGAAAACTTAAAATATAATTCATTGTAGATTTTTATTTTCGATAAAAAATGTAAATAAATCATCGAAAAATACGAGTAATTTCAGCCTGGAGGCGAGCCATTCAATATCGAGATAAAATCTGTAATTTCTAGTTTGTCCTTCGTCATTATTCGTTATCTATCGAAGAGAGGACATTCTATTTAGGTAACTTATTTTATCGCCTAGTCTTGTGGTCTCAAAGAAATCTTATCATATATTCTTAGAAAACCAACCTTTATATACAAGCACTAGCGGTCCGCCCCGGCATCGCACGGGTATTTAACAAAAATTTAATTTTGCATGATGATCCCTAACTTTTTAGAGAATATTTTAATACCTATTTTCATGAGGGAGAATCTAGGATTCTTATGGTGCAAGAATTTTTCAATTCGGTCGATTACTTTCGGAGCCTATTCAATTCAAACAAACCAACACTCAAATCTTTCCTCTTTATAATATTAGTATAATAGGTAATAATACAAAAATATTTATCTTTTTAGTTATGTAATAATAGGTATAAATGTGTATCTGGACTTTTTTCCATCATCAGATCTCGTATTACGCCGTTCTAATCCAATCATAAGTCTAACAACGGTATCCAGTTTCATGGCTAATATATAGTGTATAGTTAAAATTTAAATTCAGTTCAATTAAAAAATAAAAATATTTTAATTTGATCGAATACATTATTTTGTTGACCTTTGAATGAATAATTTATTTTATTTACTTTATCTATTAATTTAAATTATACACCAGATTTAGCCGAGGATCTGAAGAGCCGCAAATATGCAGGTGTCTACAGAACTTACAATATTGCTCCTCCTGGAGTCTACCCCTTAGATCCGTAAGGTATCGAGGCTCACCGGGTTTTCTAAAAATTCTCTGAGAGTTTAGTAGAAGCGTATTGTCTGACCGGAGAACTATATTTTTTCAGCATTGATATACATAGAGGCAATGCAGCCAGCACCTTGGGTGCACTTCCAACTGTTATTGATATACACTACCTGTATTTGCAGTTCGCTCAATCGTATTTGATTCTCAATTGTAAATACTACTAGTAATTTGGTTATTTAATATTTATTTTCTTTGTTAATAAAGATGACTTTATATTTTTATTTAATTATATACAATGAAAAACTTGGACGAGATTAAAATAGACTAGAACGCCGCTCGTTGCCAGTGCTACAATATTTCCATTGTAGAACTATAAACAACCCACTCTTGTTTACGACGCGACGCCTGAAACACAGAAATGCTTTTTACAATAAATACTATCAGTTTCAATCTTCTCATAGCACTTTCCCATTAATTGAATAAGTTTCTATACAAATAATTTCACTGAAATTTTGCTGAGTTTTCCGTACTCTGGGGCGCGTGGGGGCGTTCTCGGACCTATAGAAATCAGATTGTCATAAAACAAATTAGATTGAGTTTGCTTTTATTTTTGGATGCTGTAATGTTATTTGATAATTTTAAATGTAAATTGGCTAGAATAATAGAAAATGTTTTATTTAACTACATTTTAGAAAGTCCTTATTATAGCCTATTATAATCTCGTACATAATACCTATACTAATATTATAAAGAGGAATAATTTGATTGTCTGTTTGTATATTTGTTTGACCAATTTTAAAAATTATTTTACACTTAGAATGATAAATCATAGGCTATATAATACTTTTATAAGTTAGGGATCCCTATGAAAACTTCGTAACCCAACGCGTGTGTGTAGGAATTAGAAATTCTGTTAAATAACCGTGCGAAGCCGGGGCGGGCTTCTAGTATGTATATAACACAGTAACACCCGACCAAATCATTGACCACTAATCCAATAGCAGGTCTAACTTTTGATTATCACCCAAATATCACCATCTTAAAACCATTTATCAATTTATAAGTTCCAAAATCGTGTGCCCAAATCATGATTATAAGAGTTACCTATTTATAACACCTTTATAACAAACTGCATTATTAAAATTTTCAGAAACTGCTCATGTAGCAATTATTCTCATCACCAAAATGTTACTTTGGGCTGACTTATAGACACCAACTCCTGTTTACAACATGAATCCAATCTAGGCTCCCAAGAGGCTGATACCCAAAATCGTAGCCAAATAACGTTCACTAGAACCACGTACCTTGTGATTGAGATTACCACTAAGGATACGGGCTAATCAACTAATTATTAGACGATTTGTGTATCTTATCTAACTACCGTTTTAATCGTTACCAAGTTCCTATATATTTATCCTGATATAATTTATTGTTCCTTAGAGATTTCAATAAGCGTTCTTAATAACAAAACACGGTAGAATAATATCGGTAGAATAATAATACAAGGTAGAATAATACCTACATTACAAGTTCTATAATAGGCTATTATAGAACTAATGAGATTCTTTACATAGAGCTTGTAATGTAGGTATTGTTACTACAGTGTTTTGTTATAATAGGGTACCTTCATGTACCATGTACCTGAAAATCTTACAGTACCTAGAAGATGCTAGGATAAGTAGGGATGAACATAAAGTGACGATCGCAAAGGCCACAGCGAAACAAAAGCAACACTAACCAAACACAAGTACGACAAGTGCGAGTGTAACTCGCGCGCCGAGGGTTTTGAACTTTTATCGTTTAGGTAGGTACGTATATGACGACCTCTTGGCGCGGTGGGCTTGCAACGCAGGAGGTTGCGGTTTGATTCCTGCCTCGGGACTAATATTTCTTTTAGGATCTTCAGATTATTTGTTCGGGTGTTCTTGTACTTTTCTGTACACAAAAATAAATCATCTAATGTGATAATTATACTTTATTAAGTACCTATAACAGCTATCGTTAATACCAATAACACAAGCTTTGCTTAGCTTGTGGGTAAATGATACTGCGTGGATTATCTAGGATACATATCTCTTCTCAAAAATTTTGAGAACAACGGTTTTGATGCGCTGTGGAACTACTATTACAGTTACTACAGAGATTAGTGGGTAGGTAAGTAGGTTGGTACCTAAAATTTTTTTTCGGCTTTTTTCAACCTATTTCACTAAGTATGAAACTTAGACGATTTTCAAAACCTGTTTTGAATTGTCGAAATCCATACCTTTGATTTGATATTACTCTCAATGACTCTCAATAGCCGCCATTGTATGAAAATTAGTTTTTGACCATATTTCAAAAAGTATTATATTTACAGACTTCTCTATATTTTTCCTGTAAAATATAGATCTATATCTACAAACGCTTAGTACATTTTACATCAATCACTCTGCAATCTTCGGAGATAGGGGGGGGGAATGGTCAATTTTTCGACTTTTTTCAAAATATTTCGAAAAGTATAAAAAATATCGAAATTTCAAAAACTGTATTGGAATGTACAAACCAATACCTTTCATTTGATACCAAACTCGGTGGGGTAGTCAACCCTTCAGAAATTTTTCCTGCCCTTTTTTGACCATATTTCAATAAGTATTATTTTTACAAACTTCTCTATATTTTTTCTGTAAAATATAGATCTATATCTACAAACACTTGGTACATATCATGTCGATCGCTCTGCAATCTTCGGAGATTAGGGGGGGGACGGTCATTTTTTTGACCTTTTTCAAAATATTTTAAAAAGTATAAAATCTACCAAAATTTCGAAAACTATTTTGAAATCTACAAACGAGTACCTTTCATTTGACACCACTTTCGACTTTGTACGACCCATTTAAAATTTCGATTTCAAAATTTGTATGGAAAATCTTCATTTTGATTTTTCTTTTATTTTTCTATAAATATGTGCGGGCGCACAAAATGTATTATTATTTCAAATTTCAAGTCAATAGCTGCAGTAGTTTCTGAGATATTAAGGATTCAAAACACAAAACAGACCCAAAGCGATCCCATAAGGGTTTTACTCGGTGCAACCAATGGCAAAACCCTAAAAATCTACATGTTGGTCGAGTCATACAGTCTTCAGCTTATACGAGTATTGTCTCAAATTAAACAAAAGAACCGATATTTATAAAGAATCGGTCATATCATATACATCTATTTCTCTGGCGTCATGTTGCGTAATTCCTCAAAGACAAACTAGTATTTAATACAATATTATATAGATAGCTGAGCTGCGGAGTTCCTAGATTCTAAGCCTTGGGTCCTTACAATAGCTTTCTTGGAACGTGCTAATAGTCTACCTACGAATACTAATTTGCAATCCCAACAGTATTCAAACCTACTACGTTTGGATTCAATTCCCGACCCGGGTTGTATTCAACAAGCCACATTTCAAAAAGCCAGGTGCTTTGATTAAGTTTCAGTTTATATCTATGTAAGTGCCTACTAGGTTTTTTTGTATTACAATTTAGCTATAGAATTCACGAATGGGTAATTAAGTTTTTACTTAATTTATAATATCATTATAACGTGTCCAATGACACTTTTGTTATTGTCTCTATGCTTATGGTTCATGTGTTATTTAAGATAGCATCATTTATTTCAGGTAACATAACTACAGTTATGAATGGTTAAAAACTTATTCTATGGCCCATGTCAACAAAAACCTTACAGAATAACATACATATAAATATAAAAAGTCTCAATAACTGCACATACGTTATAAATAACACTACAATAACTCAAAAAGTTTGTTATTTTGGGTTTTTTCACTATGGCTGTGTTTTCGAGGGTATATGTATAATAAAGTAATAGGTAGGTTTCCATTTCAAAACGAAAACTTAAAATATAATTCATTGTAGATTTTTATTTTCGATAAAAAATGTAAATAAATCATCGAAAAATACGAGTAATTTCAGCCTGGAGGCGAGCCATTCAATATCGAGATAAAATCTGTAATTTCTAGTTTGTCCTTCGTCATTATTCGTTATCTATCGAAGAGAGGACATTCTATTTAGGTAACTTATTTTATCGCCTAGTCTTGTGGTCTCAAAGAAATCTTATCATATATTCTTAGAAAACCAACCTTTATATACAAGCACTAGCGGTCCGCCCCGGCATCGCACGGGTATTTAACAAAAATTTAATTTTGCATGATGATCCCTAACTTTTTAGAGAATATTTTAATACCTATTTTCATGAGGGAGAATCTAGGATTCTTATGGTGCAAGAATTTTTCAATTCGGTCGATTACTTTCGGAGCCTATTCAATTCAAACAAACCAACACTCAAATCTTTCCTCTTTATAATATTAGTATAATAGGTAATAATACAAAAATATTTATCTTTTTAGTTATGTAATAATAGGTATAAATGTGTATCTGGACTTTTTTCCATCATCAGATCTCGTATTACGCCGTTCTAATCCAATCATAAGTCTAACAACGGTATCCAGTTTCATGGCTAATATATAGTGTATAGTTAAAATTTAAATTCAGTTCAATTAAAAAATAAAAATATTTTAATTTGATCGAATACATTATTTTGTTGACCTTTGAATGAATAATTTATTTTATTTACTTTATCTATTAATTTAAATTATACACCAGATTTAGCCGAGGATCTGAAGAGCCGCAAATATGCAGGTGTCTACAGAACTTACAATATTGCTCCTCCTGGAGTCTACCCCTTAGATCCGTAAGGTATCGAGGCTCACCGGGTTTTCTAAAAATTCTCTGAGAGTTTAGTAGAAGCGTATTGTCTGACCGGAGAACTATATTTTTTCAGCATTGATATACATAGAGGCAATGCAGCCAGCACCTTGGGTGCACTTCCAACTGTTATTGATATACACTACCTGTATTTGCAGTTCGCTCAATCGTATTTGATTCTCAATTGTAAATACTACTAGTAATTTGGTTATTTAATATTTATTTTCTTTGTTAATAAAGATGACTTTATATTTTTATTTAATTATATACAATGAAAAACTTGGACGAGATTAAAATAGACTAGAACGCCGCTCGTTGCCAGTGCTACAATATTTCCATTGTAGAACTATAAACAACCCACTCTTGTTTACGACGCGACGCCTGAAACACAGAAATGCTTTTTACAATAAATACTATCAGTTTCAATCTTCTCATAGCACTTTCCCATTAATTGAATAAGTTTCTATACAAATAATTTCACTGAAATTTTGCTGAGTTTTCCGTACTCTGGGGCGCGTGGGGGCGTTCTCGGACCTATAGAAATCAGATTGTCATAAAACAAATTAGATTGAGTTTGCTTTTATTTTTGGATGCTGTAATGTTATTTGATAATTTTAAATGTAAATTGGCTAGAATAATAGAAAATGTTTTATTTAACTACATTTTAGAAAGTCCTTATTATAGCCTATTATAATCTCGTACATAATACCTATACTAATATTATAAAGAGGAATAATTTGATTGTCTGTTTGTATATTTGTTTGACCAATTTTAAAAATTATTTTACACTTAGAATGATAAATCATAGGCTATATAATACTTTTATAAGTTAGGGATCCCTATGAAAACTTCGTAACCCAACGCGTGTGTGTAGGAATTAGAAATTCTGTTAAATAACCGTGCGAAGCCGGGGCGGGCTTCTAGTATGTATATAACACAGTAACACCCGACCAAATCATTGACCACTAATCCAATAGCAGGTCTAACTTTTGATTATCACCCAAATATCACCATCTTAAAACCATTTATCAATTTATAAGTTCCAAAATCGTGTGCCCAAATCATGATTATAAGAGTTACCTATTTATAACACCTTTATAACAAACTGCATTATTAAAATTTTCAGAAACTGCTCATGTAGCAATTATTCTCATCACCAAAATGTTACTTTGGGCTGACTTATAGACACCAACTCCTGTTTACAACATGAATCCAATCTAGGCTCCCAAGAGGCTGATACCCAAAATCGTAGCCAAATAACGTTTACTAGAACCACGTACCTTGTGATTGAGATTACCACTAAGGATACGGGCTAATCAACTAATTATTAGACGATTTGTGTATCTTATCTAACTACCGTTTTAATCGTTACCAAGTTCCTATACCTGATATAATTTATTGTTCCTTAGAGATTTCAATAAGCGTTCTTAATAACAAAACACGGTAGAATAATATCGGTAGAATAATAATACAAGGTAGAATAATACCTACATTACAAGTTCTATAATAGGCTATTATAGAACTAATGAGATTCTTTACATAGAGCTTGTAATGTAGGTATTGTTACTACAGTGTTTTGTTATAATAGGGTACCTTCATGTACCATGTACCTGAAAATCTTACAGTACCTAGAAGATGCTAGGATAAGTAGGGATGAACATAAAGTGACGATCGCAAAGGCCACAGCGAAACAAAAGCAACACTAACCAAAAACAAGTACGACAAGTGCGAGTGTAACTCGCGCGCCGAGGGTTTTGAACTTTTGTCGTTTAGGTAGGTACGTATATGACGACCTCTTGGCGCGGTGGGCTTGCAACGCAGGAGGTTGCGGTTTGATTCCTGCCTCGGGACTAATATTTCTTTTAGGATCTTCAGATTATTCGTTCGGGTATTCTAGTACTTTTCTGTACACAAAAATAAATCATCTAATGTGATAATTATACTTTATTAAGTACCTATAACAGCTATCGTAGTAATACCAATAACACAAGCTTTGCTTAGCTTGTGGGTAAATGATACTGCGTGGATTATCTAGGATACATATCTCTTCTCAAAAATTTTGAGAATAACGGTTTTGATGCGCTGTGGAACTACTATTACAGTTACTACAGAGATTAGTGGGTAGGTAGGTAGGTTGGTACCTAAAATTTTTTTTCGGCTTTTTTCAACCTATTTCACTAAGTATGAAACTTAGACGATTTTCAAAACCTGTTTTGAATTGTCGAAATCCATACCTTTGATTTGATATTACTCTCAATGACTCTCAATAGCCGCCTTTGTATGAAAATTAGTTTTTGACCATATTTCAAAAAGTATTATATTTACAGACTTCTCTATATTTTTCCTGTAAAATATAGATCTATATCTACAAATGCTTAGTACATTTTACATCAATCACTCTGCAATCTTCGGAGATAGGGGGGGGAATGGTCAATTTTTCGACTTTTTTCAAAATATTTCGAAAAGTATAAAAAATATCGAAATTTCAAAAACTGTATTGGAATGTACAAACCAATACCTTTCATTTGATACCAAACTCGGTGGGGTAGTCAACCCTTCAGAAATTTTTCCCGCCCTTTTTTGACCATATTTCAATAAGTATTATTTTTACAAACTTCTCTATATTTTTTCTGTAAAATATAGATCTATATCTACAAACACTTGGTTCATATCATGTCGATCGCTCTGCAATCTTCGGAGATAGGGGGGGGGGGGGACGGTCATTTTTTTGACCTTTTTCAAAATATTTTAAAAAGTATAAAATCTACCAAAATTTCGAAAACTATTTTGAAATCTACAAACGAGTACCTTTCATTTGACACCACTTTCGACTTTGTACGACCCATTTAAAATTTCGATTTCAAAATTTGTATGGAAAATCTTCATTTTGATTTTTCTTTTATTTTTCTATAAATATGTGCGGGCGCACAAAATGTATTATTATTTCAAATTTCAAGTCAATAGCTGCAGTAGTTTCTGAGATATTAAGGATTCAAAACACAAAACAGACCCAAAGCGATCCCATAAGGGTTTTACTCGGTGCAACCAATGGCAAAACCCTAAAAATCTACATGTTGGTCGAGTCATACAGTCTTCAGCTTATACGAGTATTGTCTCAAATTAAACAAAAGAACCGATATTTATAAAGAATCGGTCATATCATATACATCTATTTCTCTGGCGTCATGTTGCGTAATTCCTCAAAGACAAACTAGTATTTAATACAATATTATATAGATAGCTGAGCTGCGGAGTTCCTAGATTCTAAGCCTTGGGTCCTTACAATAGCTTTCTTGGAACGTGCTAATAGTCTACCTACGAATACTAATTTGCAATCCCAACAGTATTCAAACCTACTACGTTTGGATTCAATTCCCGACCCGGGTTGTATTCAGCGGTAGCTCTCCCGCAGTACATTTATCTTGCTGTAATCTCACACGACATTCAACATCGTACTTATAATAAAAATTCATTAAAAAAGAAATAGATACTTTGTTAAAAACTAAAACCTAAACTACGTAAGTCTTTAAAATTAGGCGACGGATGAATTTCCCTTACAAACGTTATAACAAAGCGATTTGTAATTTGAGAATATTTTCACCTTGATCTACATTATGTACCTAGAAGTAAAAGTAAATCATAAACATAAGACTTTACGTAGTTATTTTTAAATTGTTCGCCGATATCTCGCGAGACCAGTTTTGGAAGGTGCAACCAAAGCACACCAACGATGATTCAGATTCAATAACTTTATTTCTTTAGGCTTACAAAATAAGCACTTAGACAAGTCAAATTTCATACAGATAATTATTATAATAAAGAAATAATTTGTTATCTATATATTTATATATATTTGTGTCTCTTCACTTAATTTTTTGTCCAATAGTGGAAGAAGTAAAATGTACGATACACAAAGATATTTAATAACATGGAGATGATCAACCCTATGTTAGATCCCCATTTTTATCCGATATTACTTACACATAACCATCGCGGTATTGAGAGGAATCATACGGATAATCGGACAAGTAGTTTCAGTGGAAACAAACAAATAGGCTACATACGGCTAAATTTTGAATGTGATATTTGAACATATTAAGCTTTTTCATTTCTACAGTCCGAAAATTCGATTCCGAGCATAGCTACACTTTTATTTAGGTATTTTAAAATCCGAGCAAAGCGGAACTGGTGCATAGCGGAACTAACCCAAATACTAATCGGTTGCTACATTATTCGTGAGTGTTTTGTTTATATACTATACTAGCGGCCCGCCCCGGCTTCGCACGGGTATTAAAAAAAAATTCAGAAATTATACACACTAACACGATGGGTTTCACAGTTTTCATACGGATCCCTTACTTTTTCTAACAGCATTGGGATTTTTGACATTGACTCGACACTCCATAACTGACACTGGCCGTAGAGAAAAAGCAAGCACAGAGCGCTATAGGTATATTCAACCTCTTTTTCTATTCTGACGCGCCATAATAGAAAAAGAGGTTAAATATACAGCGCACGGTTCAATTATTGAATTTTTCATGCGGATCTCTAACTTTTTTGAAAATAATATATAGCCTATGTTCATCACGGAAAATTTAGGATTCTAATGGTGAAAGAATTTTTCTAATCGGTCCAGTAGTTTCGGAGCCTATTCAATTCAAACAAACAAACATACAAACAAATAATCAAATCTTTCCTCTTTATAATATTAGTATAGATTAAGATAGAAGTTAAATAATCCTGTTATACTACTTATATCAATGCTAGAAGGTATCCTGACAGGTTTATTATTTCAATAAACTATCTCCGGAACTTTCCTAGAATTGTTTACTTAGTATCAGTTCGCACCTTTAAAGTTAAACCGTTACTAAACGAAATTTTTCAAAAATGAGTTATCAACGCCATCTTACTAAAGAACACGTAAGCTACCAGATAAACTTGACCATTTCATCAAAAAATGACTCTAACGCCATCTAGCGTTAAATCAAAATGTTACTAAACCAAACTAGGATCGGTTCACTAAATACAATAACGTGTTTATACCAATAAGAACGTATTTGTTGCGCAGTGATGACGAAAGTTAACAATCATAGTGTGATTATTTGGATAGTAACAGCTGTTCATCACAAAAAAGGAAAGTTGTTTAGTTTTTTTAGTGAGTAAAGTGTTTCAATTTGTTTAAACACAGTTTTCGTGTAAAGAAATTATGCAATTCATTATAAAATTTAATTGGTAAAAAGTTACAGTTTGTATAGTCACAGTTTACCTTTAAGTATTTATCTAATAATATTTATCACTAAAGAGTGACTATTTCGTTAGTTACACTTTTTCAATAAGCAAGGAGTAAATTTTATGATATGTGTAGTTACAATAGTGAAACAGTTTTGTTAGTCACAGTTTATTGTTTAACATAACGTAGGTACATTTGGATTACAATTTTAGAATTAAAATATGATATTTTATTTATATCTTCACAAATATCTTCACAAATACCTGCTCTATGATGTTTAATTGAAATGTATATTAAAATCATCATTATCTTTAAACTTTAAATAGTTTTCAATATAGTAACATTACTTGTACTGTAATTTTTAAAGTAATATATTATAATTTACTAATAGTTAGTGGTAAAGTGTTACTATAATTATATAAATCAAAATAAAAAATACTATACATATAAATAGAAACTTTTTGTAAATCACATACGATAGCGTTAACACATATCTATCAATAACTCCATAAGAAGTCTTAAAATACAATTTCCTTACACTGTATTGCCAAAAAACAGTGCTTTTTTTCTTATTAGGGCTCTCCTGTAAAATTGTATAATTTCGTTTAGTAACGGTTTAACTTTAAGGGTGCGAGTTGTTTACGCCGGGACTTTCTACTTTGTCGAGATGATAAGTAGCCTATGATCCATGATCCTACGAGTATCCTTGCTCAGGATACAATTAGATTCCTTGCAAATATTCGAAAAAAAATCACTGAATCGTTTAGGACTGAAAGAGTAACATAAGGCAGACATTGAGACAGATTTTCTATTGAATTTATAATTTGATCCTCGACGACCTCTGTGGCGCGGTGGTTTATCAGCGACGCATGACGTTGCGGGTTCGATTACCGCCTCCTATATGTTTGCACTATCTGCAGATATTTGTTCCGGGTGATCTGGTTTATGTGTATATGTGTACAATAATAAAATATCTTCTTATATTTGTTACATATTGTCTAAGTAAACTTATCAGTCATGTCAGTACTCGTAACCCAAGCTCTGTTTGGATTGGGGCTAGATGATGATAATGCTATGTGGATTGTCCAGCATTATTTATTTATGCTGAATGCTGGATTAGAATGACGTTAGAGTGGTCAACAATTTAAGATACGCTGACGATTGTCTTGATGTGTCCATTTGTGTTTCTTCAAATATTTGAGTCTTACATAACATTATATGTCTTACAGCATTACAAAAGTGTAAGGTTATGGTAATTACAGAGGAAAAATCAGGCTCCGCAAATCGTACCACATGTTTTTTTTTATGGTAAACAAATGAAAATTGTAAAAAATGTATAGATTTAGGACATACTTTAACTATTGATCTCAAATACAACTGTGATTATCACTGTTGGATAGCTGTAAGAGATAAAATGGTAGCCTGTAGCTTTGTTTGTGTTCTATCCCAATTAAAATAAACTCTATAATACTTTCTGTGTTAACGAACATAAAAGTCATTTATTTCATCTTTAAACTTATACAAAGCACTTAGACATGTCAAAAATTTGATTAAAATATGTACCTACATTGTACAAAGTACCCAGATTTCCATTCTATATTGTCCCATTCTTCATCGTGACTTGGTGAAAGTACCTAGTTATAATTTCGCCTGTAATTTTGTCTATGGACTCCGAAACTATGTACTTAACCGATTTGAAAAACTAATTCACCATTAGATTCCTACATCATCCCTGATAAACATTGTCTATATATAAAATTTTCATAAAAGTTATGGATTTCGTATTGAAACTTCTATAATGTAACCCAACTGTAAAAAATATATTTATATTATATTAAAATATATTTTTACCCATGCGAAGCTGGGGCGAATCACTATTCTGCAAATAAAGTTATTGCATTGAGATTGAAAATATTTAAGCACTCATAATTTCCTGTATTTTATCAAGAAGCAGGTAAAAGCCAAAAGGTATATAAATTGTTGAAACTAAATATCAGGGGTGCAATTCGGCGAATTTCGGCGAAATGAGTTTCCATAATCCGACTCATAGATCTATTACCGCCGGAAGAAAACAAGGGATCAGAATTAAAGAAAAGATTAGTAATTCGCCGTCTAGAGGCTAGACTAAGAGTAGGGGCGTAGAAAATATCTTATTATTGAAATTACCCCTTTTTTATCGAATTTAAAAAGAAGAGGAAGTTCCAACTTATTCCGTAGGCATGTTTTTGAATGAATTAAAAACTATAATGTATTACAAACACTGTACACATGAAACAATTCACAAAAAGAAATATTTTATTTTATACCTAAAGTAATAACAAAACTTGCACCTACTGCTTACAGTAATTTCTTCCAGACAATATTATATTATTCTTTCTTTGTTTATAAATTTTTTTTCGTGTTTACTTATTATGATACTAACTAAGGTACGTACCTACGATTTAATTTGGTTGAATTGATTTTCAGAACCTTTTTGTACTTTATAAGACCTTTGTCGTTGTCAATAAAGTTAATCTTTGCTGCAAGGAAAATAAGTAATTGCGTTCGGTTATTAGTATTAAATTATAAAGAACCTCTAACTGCCTGCTCTTAAAAATTCAAGCTATTGCTATTTTGCATAAATTTAATAACTTTCTAGTTTTATTTCTTGAAATTAAATAAATAAATAATGCTGGACAATTCACACAGCAGCATCTAGCCCCAAGCTAAGCAGAGCTTGTGTTGTGGGTACTAGATAACTGACATATATAACAATATACGAGTACATAGATAGATATTTTTTACTATAAATACAAAACGAGCAGAACACCCTGAACAAATATTTGCAGATGCACAAATAATTGTCTAAAGAAATCAAGTTTAACGTGAACAATTAACTTTTGTGTACCTTATGATGAACTGTATAAAATAAACGTTTTTCACAATAAAGTTACAAAGTCACCGTCATTTCTAAATCCACCTAGTGAAGTGGCGCAAACGATAAATCTTGGCCGTTTCTTCCTCAGCCCTGCAAAAAGCTACGCGTAATTAATTACCAGAGGTCAGAGAATCTAATCCCTACGCCAGACGTTTTTTTAACCTGCATTAAACTGTTCAGAAGAAAATCATTGGGAGATGGCTAATTGATTGCGGTAAAGTGCTGGTCATTTCCGGGAGTCATTTGTTTTCTCGGCAATGTACTCGTATTTGGAGGTGCTTGGTCGCTCGGTGCCTGTCCAAGGCGAAATTCTTTTTCATTAGCATACATTGGTACTAGATAACTGATATATTACATTACACGCATAAATAATATTGGATAATCCACATAGCATCATCTAGATCCAAGCTTTTCCTTATTGTAATTATAGGATTCATGGGAAAATTTTACAAAAAAATCAAAAGTTATTAATTTTTTCACACACATTGATCCCCCGCACATTGATGGGTGGCCTAGTTTTACATTATTGAAGTTATCATACGGACCCCTAATTTTTTTTTAAAGTAAACTATCTTAGAGTGAAAGATGTTATATATTTCAATATTTTCTTTGTTTATTTGTTACTAGCGACCTGTTCCGCCTTCGCACGGGTGCAATGCTGATACAAAAACTCACTGAATCACTCTATTTATTTCAAAACTAGCGGCCCGCCCCGGCTTCGCACGGGTATTAAACAAAAATTTTAGAAATTATACACACTAAAACGATGGGTTTCACAGTTTTCATACGGATCTTTACTTTTTTTAACAGCATTGGGGTTTTTGACATTGACTCGACATTCCAAAACTGACACTGGCCGTAGAGAAAAAGCAAGCACCGTGCGCTATACAACCTCTTTCTATTCTGACGCGCCATAATAGAAAGAGAGAATTATTGAATTTTTTATGCGGATCCCTAACTTTTTTGAAAATATTATATAGCCTATGTTCATCGCGGAAAATTAAGGATTCTAATGGTGAAAGAATTTTTTAACTCGGTCCAGTAGTTTCGGAGCCTATTCAATTCAAACAAACAAACAAACAAACAAACAAACAAACATACAAACAAACAAACAATCTAATCTTTCCTCTTTATAATATTAGTATAGATACCGCATCAAAATCCGTTGACTAGTGTTAAAGATCTAAGCATACATAGGGACAAACAAACAGACAGTAGGAAGTGACTTCGTTTTAGTCGTTAGTGAAGTGCCTACATTTATTTATGAAAAGTTTGTTATATAAAAACGAGATACTGAAATTTTTTATACATAAATGAGGGGCTCAATTAAGGAATATCTTATTGTAAGCTTTACAGAAATAAATAATATATAATTTTTAGAAGCTAAGCAGAGCTTGTGTAAGGGCTACTAGTGGTACTAGAAGACTGATGTACCTACAATAATTAAACACATTACATAGATAGTTTTTTTTTAATAAAAACAGATAACCTATTACTACCAGACCTATTGGAAATCAATATCTGTAAGTACTCGTAGATCGTAAAAACATTTCTCTCGGCACTCGAACCTGTAACCTCTAGCGCCGCAAACGGACCTTCAGCTACTGCACCAAGGAGGTTCGTGTTTTTACTATGTATGTTTCATTTTATCCGACCAAAGCAATATTTGAACAAAGATTCCGCTAAAAGCATCACGTTTGAAACGCAGACAGAGCACAGATTGTTACAAAACAAGTTTTTCCTCTTATCGAACTCAGCGCAGCGCAATTTATTAATTTCCATCAAACTGAGAAAGAAAAACGTGTTTCTCTGCAGCATCTCTACAGATTACTCTCGGAAGCGTCTGATAGTTAGAAAAAAAATTAAAACATCGCCCGTGTTGAAGATTTCTGTAATGATCCGCCGAGAGGAAGCATCGAACTGAAATTGTTTTCGTTTTCCTTTCAACTCTAAGTTCCGACTGGCGAGTAAATAAATATATATAAATAAATAATGCTGGACAGTCCACACAACATCATCTAGCCCCAAGCTAAGCAGAGCTTGTGTTATGGGTACTACATGACTGATATATATAATACAATATTATTAAATAGATAGATTTTTTTTACTATACATAGAAAACAACTAGAACCCCTGAACAAATATCTACAGATCGTACAAATATTTGTCCCGAGGCGGGAATCGAACCCGCAACCTCCAGCGTCGCAGGCGGACCTTCGCCCACCGCGCCACAGAGGTCGTCTGAGTAAGTCCCGTTTGGAGTGGAAATACGGAGCGCTTATCTACTGGGTGGGTACCATCCTTCCCTCTCGTATTAGATAGATAGACCGGAAGCATTGCATATCAGGTTATTTAGCATTTTTGCAAAAGGGTTGGGTTATCTTGTATCACTACCTCACTAGGATGAATGTTTGTTACTCTATCACGCCAAATCGATTGCACTGATGAAAATTGGCTTGAAAATTTCATTCAAAAATTCAATTTATAGTAGTTATAATTTGGATTTAGTAAGAAATAAATTTACAGTACAATACAATATTTTTTTTGTTGTACACCAGAATAATAACATAACAATAGACATTACATCTAATACACAACTAGTATTTACACCTAAATCTATTTCATTATACTATCAGTCATTTATAATATAACCCATAACACAAGCTCTGCTTAACTTGGGGCTAGATAATACTGTGCGGCTTTTCCCGCATTATTTATTTATATAAGCAAATTATACTTCAAACTACATATATATTATATATTGTTATGAAGACGCCACATTTTTCTATTTATATCTCAGGTCTTCCTGTAAATAGGAAATACGCACACTTTTTTGTCGGGATTTTGTTTTTCAAGAAATCTAGAAGAGTTTCTTTATTTATGTATTACTTTATATTTAATTGGTTGATAATTAGGTAAAAACAGTTTTGACGCTATACGGGCAGCGTCTAGCACTCTGTACTTCTCACTCACAATAAAACAATATCATGTCATCTCGCTCTAATCCAGCTAGTAGCGGCGTTATTGCACACACACTATTGAAACTACTCGTATTTATAAAACTTTACTGTTGTGCTTGTTGGTATTTTAAATGGGTTATTCCCGCTCGTCCCCTCGCTTCGTCACCAGAGGGGACGAACGGGAAGAAAACTTCCCGCTGGCCCCGATGGGGACGAACGGGAAGTATACTTCCCGTTGGTCCCCACTAAAATAATATGTGTCGTGTGGTGACGGCATAATAAAGAATTTCACCACCCCAACTCATCCCGTGGGTGTCGTAAGAGGCGACTAAGGGAAACACACCGGGGGGCGGGCAGCAGCGCCCTCTGCAGAACTACTCCACTAAACTGCGATCCCCAACCCGCATGCCCAGCGTGGGGATTATGGGCAATACCCCCAAATGACAAGAACCGCCACAAAATGGCCCCCAGTTCCCGGCCGCCTCGCTATTCCTGGCCATGGTAGCGGCCACGGTAACGGCGGGGCAGGGGGTGCTAGGAATCACCGGGCTACATTAGGCTACCACACCCCACACACACTGACCCTGGCAACGTTTAACGGACGCACTCTGAGGCTTGATCACCATCTAGCGCAGTTGGAAGTGGAGTTAGAGAACATTAAATGGCATGTTCTAGGGTTATGTGAAGTCCGTAGAGAGGGGGAGGACACCGTAACCCTAGACTCGGGCCATCTTCTCTACTTTCGTGAGGGTGATAAAACATCCCAGGGTGGCGTAGGTTTCCTCGTCAATAAGGCCCTCTCTAACAACGTCGAAGAAATCTCCAGTGTGTCGACCAGGGTAGCGTACCTGATCCTTCGGCTGTCTAAGCGCTACAGCTTGAAGGTCATTCAGGTTTACGCACCGACCTCGACACACTCGGATGATGAAGTGGAGGATATGTACGAAGACATATCCAAAGCCTTACATCACACCACCAAGGCTCACTTCAACGTTGTTATGGGGGACTTTAACGGCAAGGTGGGAACCCAGACTGGCAACGAATCCCGAATAGGCCCGCATGGTTTTGGTGTTCGAAATCACAGGGGACAAATGCTCGTCAACTTCCTTGAGAAAGAGGGGCTGTTCTTAATGAACTCTTTCTTTAAGAAACAGCCCCAAAGGAAGTGGACATGGCGGAGTCCCGATTCTGTGACTAAAAATGAGATCGACTTCATCATGACGGATAGCAAGCATATATTCAGAGATGTCTCAGTGATCAACAGGTTCAATACCGGATCTGATCACCGACTCCTTCGAGGCTCTCTGAATATAAATTTGAAGCTTGAAAGAAACCGTCTGGTGAAGTCCACGCTCCGACCGAACCCAATCCAAATCATGGCGGGCACCGAGAAGTTTCAGCAGCTTCTCGGGGATAGATTCGCTGCCTTGGAACCCACTGATGACGCTGACGAGACCCTACACAATCTGGTAGAAACGCTGAGGGACGAGGGCATCAAGTTTTGCAAAAAGCAGCGTACTGGTAAGAAGTCCAAACTCTCGGATGAGACTCTTGGGCTGATGACAAAAAGACGGGAAACCACCCAAGCGACTTCGTCAGAGAGGTCAGACCTGAACAAGCGAATTGCGAAGATGGTACGACGCGACCTTCGGAGCTCTAATACACGCCTCATTGAAGAGGCGATAGAGCGAAACCGAGGGTCCAAAGTATTCACTCAGCAGCTTGGAAGGAGCCACCTGACGAAGCTTTCAACGCACGACGGAAGGACCGTTTTGTCGAAGCCGGAGATATCGGCCGAGATAGAGGACTTTTATGGCCGTTTATACGCTGCACATGCTCCCCGTTCCCAACGAGACGACCACGATTCTAGAGCCACCTTGATACGCCACTATACCGACGAACTGCCAGACATCAGTCAAGACGAGATCGTGTTAGCTCTGAGGCAGCTTAAAAATGGAAAAGCCCCCGGTGAGGACGGAATAACATCAGAGCTTTTGAAAGCTGGAGGATACCCTGTTATACAGGAGTTACAGAGCCTCTTCAACGCCGTCCTTCACAGTGGGAGAACTCCAAAGGCGTGGAGTGGGAGTTTGGTGGTGCTCTTTTTTAAGAAGGGAGATAAAACCCTTCTTAAAAATTATAGACCCATCTCGCTCCTAAGTCACGTCTATAAGCTTTTCTCACGAGTTATATCGAACCGTCTCGCCAGGAGACTCGACGAGTTTCAGCCACCGGAGCAGGCTGGGTTTCGCGGAGGATATGGTACCATAGACCACATTCACACAGTGAGGCAGATTATACAGAAGTCCGAAGAGTATAATCAGCCCCTGTGTCTGGCTTTTGTGGACTATGAGAAGGCCTTTGACTCCGTTGAAACCTGGGCTGTTCTACAATCCTTACAGCGATGCCAAGTAGACTATCGTTATATCGAGGTGCTGAGATGTCTCTACGAAGCCGCTACGATGAGTGTCCGAGTACAGGACCAGCAGACTAAACCGATCCAACTGCGCAGAGGAGTGAGGCAGGGGGATGTCATATCCCCGAAACTGTTCACGAGCGCGTTGGAAGATATGTTTAAGACGCTGGACTGGAAAGACAAGGGCATCAACATAAACGGCGACTACATCTCACACCTGCGATTCGCTGATGACATAGTCTTAATGGCGGAGTCGCTAGAGGAGCTGAACCGGATGCTGGACAGTCTAGCTTCAGCCTCCCGATGTATCGGTCTTGGCATGAATTTGGATAAAACCAAAGTCATGATCAATGCCCACATTGATCCAAGACCGGTGATCGTACATGGCCACCTTCTCGAAATTGTTTCTGAGTACACTTACCTCGGGCAGATTTTGCAGTTGGGTAAAAACAATTTCGAGAAGGAAGCCAAGAGGAGGATCCAGCTAGGCTGGGCAGCGTTCGGAAAACTACGTCGAGTCTTCTCGTCATCCATACCGCAATGTTTGAAAACGAAAGTTTTTAATCAGTGCGTCCTACCAGTCATGACCTACGGAGCTGAGACGTGGACACTCACGATAGGGTTGGTCCACCAGTTCAAAGTCGCTCAGCGCGCTATGGAAAGAGCTATGCTCGGAGTTTCTCTGAAGGATAGGATTCGTAACGAATACATCCGACAGAGAACTAAAGTCATCGACATAGCTCAGAGAATTAGCCAACTGAAGTGGCAGTGGGCCGGCCATATTTCGCGAAGAACCGATAACCGATGGGGTAAACGTGTTCTTGAGTGGAGACCGCGACTCGGTAAACGTAGTGTAGGACGCCCTCCGACCAGGTGGGATGACGATCTGCGAAAGACTGCTGGCAGATGCTGGATGCGACAAGCCGAAGACAGGGCGCTATGGCGCTCATTAGGGGAGGCCTATGTCCAACAGTGGACTAACATAGGCTGATGATGATGATGATGAAAATAATATGAGGATAATTTTGAATGAAATCAGAATATATTTTGTAATCAACTTGAAACACGTTATTATTTTTATTTTACAATAATAGTATTAAATAATCAACTTTATAAAAATATATACATCTATATCACACTACAACATCCGCATCCTACCCGCACAGAGAATAATCAAAGCCTCATATTTACATAGGTATACTGTGAAAAATAATTTATAAACGCGAACAGCGTGAAATTAGATGTTACTTGCAAATATAACAAAGAATGGGTTGGAAATACGTTTTTGTATTACACATACACACGTGCTATAATTAGATTTTTTATAAGCCGGGGTTTTTTTTATTTAATTTCGACAGTATAAAAATGTTATTCTAATAATAGGTGAGCTACCTGTATATTGTTTGCAACAGTTTACTAAATTATTTCTACTATAAATAGTAGTTCTAATAAGGCTGTCCAGGTTTTAAAAAAATTACCTGAGCGTCTGGTCGAAGTGACGTGTGACCCAAGAGTTGGTCATTTCTGACGCAGCGCATCAGCATTGCTATACAGCGGTCAGCGAGGCAATGCAGCCAGCATATTGGGGACACTTCCAACTAGTATATGGACCACTTGAGCCACCTGTAGTTTGCAACAGTCTGCAGTTAGATCAATTGTAAATACTAGTTCTAATTTGGTTATTATTAATTGTTATTTTCTTTGGTACTATAGGTTTTTGTCATCTCTTTAAATTTATTAGAAAAGTCACCTTCCATCAAAACCCACCCATCAAAGTAGCAGCATAACAACTTGAAGGGTCCATTGTCTTTTAGAAAAATGTGTCTGGTGGCAAGTCATCTTATTTTTATCAGGGCTCTTTCGGTTGGTTGCTTTGTCTGAATGCCAGAAATTTATTGCGTTGTACCACCGACGGCGCGAGAGGAATTAGCCGACCATCAGCAAGTCTATGAAAAAATATTAAAAGAGGTTCACAATACTGTTATATGCGAAAGTGTGGATGGATGGACAGATGGATGTATTAAAATAGGTAGGTACACAATACTGTTATGCTAGTAACATTATAAGCACCCAATAACTATTTACCGACCTTATAGAACAAAGGCGGGTTATGTATACTATCAAGGTGATTACGATGAACAATCAACATTTCGTGCGGACATTGACATAATGTCCACAATTCCCGACAGCTGATATTATGCAAACACGGTCACGAAGACGGCTTCGATATCGACAATCGATATCGAAAATCGACATTTGATATGATGAGGTATTACAGTTTTTTTAGGTTGAATACAAATCTATCGACCTATATTTACTTTTACACTATTTTTATTGTGTAGTTAAATTTTCTGTAGGATTTGATAATATGGTTCACATTTAAATTAATATTTCATTGTACTTTTATTTCTATTATTGTGTATTTTAAATGTTATTTTTGTATGAGTCATGTTACTCGAAATCAACAATTTTTATTTTATTTTTTTATTTATTATTTTATTTTATTCAATATGTCTGTTTTGTAAATTTCTCTGTTAATTTATATTTATGATTTACTTTTCTTTGGTTCGTAATTTTAGGTTTATAATGTAACTTTCAATTAAAGGCACGAAAGAAGCCCTGGGTCCTAAATACAACCTGGCCTAGTTTAGGACTCCACGGATTCAATTAGACACTGAAACTTTGTAATTGTGTCGAATAAAGAATTTTTATATTTATCTGTACTCATCTATATCCTATACATAGGTATACCTTTATTCTTATTTTTGTGTATTTAAAATGTTATTATTGTATGAGTCGTAGTACTCGAAATAACAGTTTTTATTTATTATTTTATATATAAACTAATATTATAAAGTTGCAAGGCTTGTTTGTTTGTTTGCATCGAAGAGGCTCCGAAACTACAGGACCGATTTGAAAAATCTTTCACCATAAGAATCCTAAAATTTCGAACGTAATCTATAAAATATTTAAAAAATGAAAAAGAAGTATGAACGTAAGCTATAAAATATTTAAAAAAAATTAGGGATCCGCATGGAAAGTTATTTTTTTTTAAATACATGTGCGAAGCTGGGGCGGACCGCTAGTGTTTTATGAAAATGAAGCTATGATGTACCATGAAGCGCATCCATCATCAAGCGCTTGGCAATCCTGTCACGCGTACAAATCTGGCAACATTGATCAAAAGTGACTATTCCAAACTATTCCCTCTCAACGATAGCCTGTATTTTCGGAAACGCGGAGCTCGTTCCAATTTTATTTTCACGCCTGCAGTTCGCAGATACGATGAAACTTTCATCGCAGGCTTTCACTAGATGCGAACGAAACATAAATTGTGGACGGACGCAGTGCTCGTCTGTTTATTTTTAGAAAAAACAATATGGACGAATGGTTGGCTTTCAAGTAAGTCGATTACGAAATTTAGGAATCGAGAGCAAGTTACTCTGCTTACGCTGTTTTATAGAGGTTTTCAAACTCGTGTCTTGAATCCGAAAGACTATTACACTAACAACCAAGATGGAAATTTCTGGCTCTACAATATAAAGCCACTGGGTACCCAAAGGTAAAGATTATCCTTCAGTTTTCTTGGAATCACAAGAGGAAAGATTTTATTGTTTGTTTGATTTGAATAGGCTCCAAAACTACTGGACCGATTTGAAGAATTCTTTCTCTTTTAGAATCTTACATTATCCTTGATAAGGCTATAAAATATTATGAAAAAGTTAGGGTTTCATTATGGCAACTTCCATTATGTAACCCAACGTGTGTAAAAATAAAAACCTAATTAGTGTAGGTAATTATTGAAAGTTTTGTTAAATACCCGAAGACGGGGCGGCGCTAGTGCGCGTCAGAATTAAGTCCCCCCCTTGTGTAAAAACTACTTCTAATTCCCTTGTAACTTGTCACAATTTTTTACATGCAAAAATTTATCATGCCGCCGCTCAGGATCGAACTGCCTTTTCTTAATACTCAAAGTCTGAAATTCCCAACAATAACAACTATTATTGTGTCCCATACATTGAGATAGGGGGGGTACTTATATGTGACGCGCACTGTACATATAATTTCTTTGTGATCCCTTGGTATTGTATTATGTATTGGCTTTTCTAGGAACTGTATTCGAAATTTAAAACCAATATTTTTCAGCGAAGGAGACGCAATATTGTCTCGTATAATTAGAGTTTATTCTTGGAGAAATAGCATGTTACTAATTCCGTCTCCAAATTGAAACGTGTTGCAAGGAATAAATACAGCGTAGTACCCGCATTACATCGGAGCTCTTTGGCCCTCTAGTTACACGTTTTAGCTGTTTGCTCTATCTACAGAGAGCACCCATTTAAGGCTCATTCAGAAAGGCAGGCCTTATGATTATTTTAGATGTTACTACACGGAATGAAAATGTTTTGTACGAACTTTTACTTTTTGGAAACGATTTTGTTTGGGTCTTGCTGCCTAGCATTAGAATATTTATACGACAAGTTCAACAGGAAAATTTTGAATTCAGAACATTTTATTCTGAATTTTAAATAGAAATTGGTTCAATAACTCGTCCTCCTATGTGTGTCGTGACGTGAATTAAAATAATTGTATTATTGTACTAGCGGTCCGCCCCGGTTTCGCACTTATTTAACCAAAAATGCAAAAATTATACAACTAACACGTTTGGTTTCACAGTTTTCATACGAATCCCTAACTTTTTAGCAGCATAGGGCTTTTTGACGATTTTTATGTGACATTGACACGCACTTTTTTAAATATTCATTTTTGAAAATATTCATCAGGGAAAATATAAAATTCTCAAATAGCTCCAATAGTTTCGGAACCTGTTCAATTCAAACATGCAATAAAATCTTTCCTCTTTATAATATTAGTATAGAAGTATAGACAGAATAGGTAAATGTTTTCCAATTAGTTCAACTGCTTTTAAATTAATTAAAAGGCTACATAATAACGATGAAAATATATGTTGTGTGTATGTCACTCTCTATCTATTAGTCTAAATACCTAACTCTGGCTAACGAGTCGAGATGTTCCACGAACCGTACTTAGAAGCCTTTACAAGCTTAACATCGTAGGAACTGATTTAGATGGAGATAAATTTGTCAGGAACCAAACAGAATCCGCTGAGTCGGCGCTGAAAGCGATGAGATAGATATTTTGATTGGAGTTGAAGTATCCTTTTTATATGCACTGAAGTGAGTTTTGTAGCATTTGTCACTATATTATAATAAAAGGTAGAATTAATTTTTTTGACGACCACTGTGGCGCGGTGGGCATAGGTCCGCCTGCGACGCAGGAGGTTGCGGGTTCGATTCCCGCCTCGGGACAAATATTTGTACGATCTGTCTATTAAATAATATTGTATTATGTATATCAGTCATTCTAGTACCCATAACACAAGCTCTGCTTAGCTTGGAGGTAGATGATACTGTGTGGATTGTCCAGCATTATTTATTTTTTTATTTTATTTATTTTTGTTCCAATCAAACATTGGAATAAAAATAAGCTGTGATTGTTATCTTGGTATCGAAGTACATCTCTGCAGTCTCAGCTCGACATTGTGATACACAATGCATAAATACAAAAATTGTCTATCTCCATTACAAACTTACAAACATTACGTTAGTACCTATATTAATTCTGTGATTAAAAGGTTCTACGACTACTTTCTGAACATTTTATAAGAGTCCAAGAGTCTTGTAAGGTCTAAAGGAAATAAAGCACTTTGATTTTGATTTTGATTTTTATAGGTCGGTTTAACCTTAGCCAGTTTGGGACCCGCTTGTTCTCTCGTCTATTTCTGTATTGTTGCGCGTTTAAATAGAGCTATAAACTTATTAGGTAAAGTTTGGATATATGTTTTTAGCGAGTTAAAATAAATATTTATCTTTCTTTACCTACTTAATTACTTACCTAATTATTTCCATCCAAATGTAGAGTGGAAGAGATCGCTTCTAAGCAATAATGCAGCCCATTGTACTTGTCTTTTTACTTACGTACTTATTTTGTTCTTTTTATGGTAAACAATATAACATTTTTGTATGTATACTGTATTTAAACTTAGTTTTGGATGTATAATATTTGTCTTAGTAATTCAGGCCTACAAATAGTCAATTATACACCACCATAATATCGACTAAGTACTTGCAGTCCTGCCTTATCTCTAATGGTACTAAGTTAGTTCTAGTTAAGTGAACCTCGAATAGATTGCGCTTATCTTTATAAATACCTAAGTACACGCTTATTGTTATTAATGGAATCATTATCTGAATAGCTTTAATTAATACTAGAAAATAGGTAAGTATACTATCAAGAGATAGATCGGCACAATTCTTGTGAATCAATCACGTTCCTTTTTGCTCGTTCCAGCAAAAGATGTAAGAAAAGCTAAAGGCAAGACTATCGATGACGACCTCTGTGGTGTGGTAGATAAAGTTCCCCCTGCGACGCAGGAGTTTGCGGGTTCGATTCCCGCCTCGGAACAAATATTTGCACGCTCTGCAATTATTTGTTCAGGGATTTTTTACCGTCCAAGTAAATGACCGTTCTGGTTGTTTTCTTCGTATAAAAAAAGTCCATATTAAATTCTGGTATTATTAGTAGAGTATTTTGTATAAATTTCTAAAGCAACCCAGCGTAAGTACGCTAGGTTGATAGCAAAATGTCATGCCAAAAGCCACGGAGCAAAATGCGTACGTACATTAATTATCTGTGGCTATACTTTAAATCTATCTATGCCTAGGGTTGCCAAATGGTACCCAAAAGAAGGACAAGTCCTCCTTTTACATATAATGTTCTCCAGTTCACTCTTACCTACTGTATGCTCTCCTTATAATAAACCATTCTCTTTCGCTGAAAAACTAAAATATACTAAATTATATGAATAATACTTGTTTCATTGTAAATTTCCTTCTTTTAGACCCATCTGCCCTCCTTTATCTAAATAACGTGGCAACCCTGTCTATACTGCAGAATAATTTCACCGAACTGCGATCCCCAACCAGCAAGCCCAGCGTGGGGATTATGAGCAATAACCCACAAATGAATAAATAATGCCATCTATGGCGCTCATTAGGGGAGGCCTATATCCAGCTGTGGACTATTATAGGCTGATGATGATGAACCTTGTCTATGGCTATCTAATTGGGTAA
Organism: Eupithecia pulchellata; assembly: GCA_963931895.1. NCBI lineage: Eukaryota > Metazoa > Arthropoda > Insecta > Lepidoptera > Geometridae > Eupithecia > Eupithecia pulchellata. The sequence continues at coordinate 6,067,327 of OZ007521.1, read as the reverse complement.
AGAGATAGACTGTCTCATGGTCATTGTTATTTATTGCAGTCTGGAGATTTATTTACATTTCGTATCCATTATCCTATCTAAATGACGTGCTTTATCGTTATTTGTCCACCTAATGCGATTTTTACTGCGAACGATGATAGAGTATTTTTGCGAATGGTTGCAGTTTATTTCTTTTAATTTAATAGATGAAAGATTATCACAAATAGATTTCTTTTTGACTGATTTCATCTCGTGTTTTATTTTGAATAGCAAGCCGGAGCACATAATTACCTCAACTAGTTTCAAGTTAAGGCTGAAATCTTGGCTTATTTAGAAGGCGTTCCGTAAAGTTGATTGTAATTTTTATATGAAACAATTTCCTACTAAGTATTGTTAAAATAATTGACTTTTGTACCTATCTTTTATTAATATTGATAAAACCTGACCTGTAAACTAAAACTTACAAATAAAATTGTTTATTCTGTAATGAAAATATTAATCTGAACCAGTATGATTTTTAATTTCCTAAGACCGTCTGAAGAAGCTAAATCATTGAAAAATAATAACAAATAAATAACGCTGGACGATTCACACAACTTTATCTCGGATAAATAATATCTTATCTTATTAGGAAATAAAGTGCTGTTTAAACTTTGATGACTGGAGGAGATACGAAACCTATACCTCCTTGGTTCTAGAATTTTAGTTATTGTAAACACAACGATAGGAATATTAGGAGAAAATATTTTACAATATTTGTATCGAAGCAAATCACTGAAGCTGAATATCGATTACAAGAATACTAAATGCTACATTTATAAATAAATAGGTACTTATTGCGTTGTGGTTTTGATGAGAACTGAGAACAGGGTTATGGATTTGACAGCTTTCATTAATCATTCTCGAACTTGAACTTTTTTGCTGCGTATGTGCAATTATGACTTGGAAAAGCTTTAGTTTCTGTTTTTGTTGTAATTATTTTCTAGAATTTTCAGTTCTTGTTATGTAAGGGTTCTAGATTGTAGAATGTAGTATTGTTGCAGGTTCGATGACATAATGTTTGACGATCTGCAGGGTATTCTGATTGTTTTCTATGACTATAATAAAAAAAACTATCTACGTAATATTAAGTAGGTATATCAGTCATCTAGTACGCATTACACAGGCTATAAAATAAATAAATAAATTTATGGCAAATATAAACTCAATTCAATTTGATCAATCAATATAAAGTTGTTCTCTATACCAACATACAAACGTTTCATAAAATAAACATCCCAAGCATCGGTATAGGTACCGATATTTACATCGAACCGTACCCCGGGACGTCTTATTAAAATTATCGGTGTCGAAGCGCGCAGTAAGTGCCTTAGGTGACGTTCAACCCAACACCCCCTTTATCATATTTATGGGAAAGTGTCCTGAAAATTTTCCCTGTTACGTAGGTATGTGATTTTGGGGACTCACCCGAGCTTTAGAGAGTTGGTTTGGATTTGTTGTTTATTCGATGTTTTGTATCTTTTTCGGAGAATTGAATAGTAGTAGGGTACAATTTCATTTGAACATAAAAGGATTTATTTTATGCTAATCTAACTGTTTCACCCGGGGATATGAAAATTGTTCTATTAATACAATACAATACAAACTTTTCATTATAAACAGATATAACAGAATAAAAACAGTTACAATTAGTAACGGACTATTTTATTAGAAACTGCGAGTAACAATTATTTTCATTCCAAGATTTGCTTTCAAGGTTACATAAAACCCTTTTTACTTTTCCCAATTTAACGTTCTAACACGTAACTTTATTCAAATTAACTTTCATATACTCCTGCGTAAAACGGAATTAAAATTCCTCAAAGGGGGATTTACCAGCTCAATGGAATGAGCTGAACGTTATTGCCTGTGTATTAACACACCCACTTGAAATTTATATTTCATAGGAGTCACCTATGAACATTTTATGGCGTTCTGTGATATATTATATTATATTATGTCAATAAAGAGTTTTTATGATGATTTCTTGGGAAGCTTAACGACGGATTGATGATTGTAGCATCGTGAATAACTTTATAGGGTGGTAACCTACTTTAATACTATAAGTAGGTATAACTCGGTAGTTAGCCGATGGTGTATCCGCCGGTCGCCAAGCCGACCATCTGCATAAACTTTTTGTTTTTGGTCGACAGGTAGATAATGCCTCGGCATTAACCCCACCCTTTGTACCCTTTGCGGTGCAATAAAGTTGTTAAATAAATAAAATATAAAAATTTATAAAAATTCATAAAATCAGTTTGTTTATTACTGTAAAATATTAAAATATAATTATGGACAAATTAAAAACTGGACATGAAAATAATGGTAATTTCATTATGAAGGTACCTGCACCGTCTTCCTATAATATTCAATTTTTTTATTATTTTACTTTTTAGTTATAATTTGGTTTAGTCATAAGTTTTTCAGAATAAACTATTATCTCTCCATCGATTTCTACAGATATCTATTTGCTTTGTGGATTGTCTGGCAATATTAATTTCTTTCATACATAACGACCTATTATTAGTGCTATAACAAAAAGTAATATAAACACTAATAATAGGTAGTATCTACTACAAAGGGTACGCAAAGAAGCGGTCGTAGAGCCTATCACTGGAGGGGGCCTAATACGACAAATAGTGAACCTCTTTCGTCTGAAATAACTATGTTCAAAATGTTATTAATACTAAGTACGAGTATATAAAATAAATAAAAATAATGCTGGACAATCCACACAACATCATCTAGCCCCAAGCTAAGCACAGCTTGTGTTATGGGTACTATGATGATATAATTGGCCTACTTTAAGTGAGATAGGTATGGGTTTAGATAATGTGATCAAAGTAGCCTCATTTTCTACTAAACTTTCTTTTAAGTGACTTTATATTGAGATGTATATTGGTAGCTAGACCATTACGAGACTATTGAAAAACCATTAGCTCCATCTCCAAGGCTTGATAAAATCTACGAGTCATCTAGACGATTTTTACATTTTACTTTAACTAAATGAAAACTTGTGCTTAGTTATATATTATCAGCTTCAGCAAAGGTTTACTAAAAAAGCTTTTGCTGCATCGTTGCTTGTGTAAATTACAGTAGTACGAGATAAAATTGCGCTTATAGTGACCCTTGAAAATATTGAGAACCTTTCATTAAAATATCGCACATTTCTTTGCCTTGATTCATACATGCTAAACGCAGAAAGTCTGATTGTCTCGACTTTGTGTAGACTGATCCTTTTGCGGGCACAATCGAACTCAGGCGCGAATTGTATATAATGTTAGAGGGTGTAATCACATCCATATAACGTGTATACAATCAGCGCTCTACTACTTCAAGACAAATCAGATTTCTCGTGACGTAGTAGATAGAGGTATGTACCGTTGCAGTCTCTATTGGTATTTATTATTATTCAACCAGCGTTGGCTGTTACTAGTGTAGATAGAGGTATGTACTGTTGCAGAGTCTTTTGATATTTTATATTTTTCGATAAGCTTTGGCTTTAAGTAGTGTACAGCCAGCCCATGCTGACAGATACCGTTTTGGGACTCATTGCAAAATAAGCCTGTTTTGTGTACCTATATTTTCCTTTTTTATGCATGTTTTTAATAAAATATGCTGTTCTAGTGTAATGTAGTCAAAGCTACGTGGGCGTTGCTAATGCTACAAAACGGCTACGATACCGCTACGATATGTGACGAGGATTATCCTACGATACAGCTACGCTCGCCAATGCTACGATGCGTCTAAATTACCCTCCCTAAGCCAATGGCAGTGAAGGTTTAGATAGAATATAACTGTGTATTAGTATAAGTATTAGGAATAAAAGGTAAGTTGTGGCTTCGCCAAAGGAATCCCCCCAGACACCATCCTAGGATGGGCGATAATAATCTGGGGATCTCACTCTTCTTCCTGAGCGTGTAGTTTTTTCATTAGCGTCTTTTCCTTCAGGTAGTTAAATTGTGTATTAGTATATTAGGAATAAAAGGTAAGTTGTGACTTCCCCACAGAAGGAAAGGGATATGATAGCGTCACCACAAATTAATAATATCTAGGTCTACTCTGATGCTACAAAACAGCTACGACACCGATAAAACACGTAACAATGTGACTACGCTAATGCTACTTTCTATGTACTTCCTGTGGTAATACACTGATAGGTACTACGATGTGGCTATGCCAATGCTACAAAACGGTTACGATACCGCTTCGACAAACCTAGAATGTCGCGTTGCCAATAGTACGTTCGCACTAAGTATATAACCCCACCTACGCACGTAGCAAATGAAATTGTCTGACACACAATAATATGCGACAATATTACAGGCACATAATGCACTTCAGAGGTTTCCTCCCTTACGAGACATTCAACGACCGCAAGATGAAAACTTTTAATAAAATGCTTCGATAGACGCAACGCTCAAGATAAATCCCTTTTCGACATTGATGGGTCTTTATGAGGAAAATAATCAATACGAGCTCAACGGTATTCAAACCAGTTTATTTCCGAGAAATGTTCTCTTACACGAGTTATATAGGTTTATTGAATTGATTGGCTAATGTTTAACAACATGACAACTTGGCAAGACAGAAGGACTACCTAATTAAAGAATTGGCCAGAGATTAACTAGGCAATGCATTGCCTGAACATCGGATGTTCAGATGATATTGTCATTATATCCAGGACAGAGTTGAAGTTGGTGATACAAGACCAAAAAGAATATCACGATGATGAAAAGACGTACCTACAATCAGCAGTGAGTGCTGACCGGGTTTAGCAGACAGGTAATAGGACAAAAAATAATGATAAAGCTCACAAGTCATGCAAACTGCGATGAACTGTAGCGTATAATGTAGTGTACATAGATTTGAAGGCATTTCAAATCTTGTCGAACTTCGTCTATGCGGTAATACCAACATAACAAAGTTGTATCAGGCATTTACCGGTAACTGAGGTTGCACTAGAGCGAAGCACCTCACGGAACCGAGCGTCGATTGGGTGTCAATGTGTTAATGATCCACGTAAGCATGCCTAACTAGTGAACCTGTAGAGACGATTTGGCACTGAAAATATAGAGCGAGGGTATTCATGCTTTTTAGGGCTAGTGGATACGGCAACTTGAAGAGAACGGTGGAAGTAAATAAATCAAAAATCCGAGGAGTTGATCTCGCTACAATTTGTAGCTGTAACCCTAAGACCAATAATTACCTATGTAACACAATTGAAACAATAAAAAACGAAAACCCGACTAGTTACGTAAAAGTTACAAAATAGCGTTGAGTTTCCATACTATTTTCTTTTGATACTTCGGTATTAGGCCTTAGTTCCTATAAGTAACAAGGTACTGCTTAGTCCTTTAGTAGATCCTTCCTACCTTAAGTAGGTACGTAAGAGATGCGTGCCTTTAAATTGTTGCTTGGGAATGTCAACTTTATCTTTATCCCATCTATTCGAAAATGTAGTGTTTCGTACAGGAAACGTTTTAGCTGGCAGTGAGTTTTTAGTGCGCCGCAATTTTCTTTGCCACGCACTTTTTGAATTACGAATTACTTAGTGTTCAGCGCCAAGGCCAACCAAAGAAATCGAACGCAAATATTGTTTGAATAGAGAAGACTGGCGCTGTCATCAATTTTCACGGATTGTTATTTTATGGTTTTGTTTTGAAAATGAGTTCTTCAAGTGACAGTGAAAGTGTGGTGAAGAATCCCAAAAGTATTAGAACTGACGCAAGAAATGTAATGGATCCTATGGTAATTTTATTAAATGGAGAGAGGTGCCATGTAATTTTTTAAGTATTTTATTACAACTAGTTACCTACTGTTTAATGTCAATTTAGTTCAAAACGGTCCTGTAATTTTGGAGCCTATTCAATTCAAACAAACAAACATAGAATCAAATCCTTCCTCTTTATAATATTAGTATAGATTATTGGCTCGGGCGACGTAGGTAGAATCCCTCGCTACGATCAAGATTCTACAAACGACTCCCCTCGCCAGCTCAAAAAAGCGCCATCGCCGTAAAAATACTATTTTGCTCCCATATGATACAATCTACTATTACTGTGAGAAATAGTTTTGGAAAGTGCAAAAACGCCTTTCCAACGATGCCCTTAACGCGCATATTTACTAACATTGAAATTATCGACCCCGTATCTACTTAGATCCCCATTTTTATCTAATGTCACTTACCTACCGAGGAATCATACGACCCTTTGTTACACTAGGACTAGTAGTTTAAATTTCTACGTGTGAACAAAGAAATCGGCTACATACAAGGTATACGGTGCGGTGACATTAGAAAAAAATAGGTGCGAACCTCATAACCCTCCTCCGGTGGTAGTCGGGTAATGATTATTATTCTTATTCTAACCTACCTACATACTATGTGGACCAACAAGATTTCCTATTTTCTTTCCATTTGGAAAATACGTTGGTGTTGGCGTGTTTTGCAGTGGAAAATCAAGAGCAAATTGCCATCGATAAAATCGTTTTCGGTCAGTCTCCACGCCGTTTTGTCCTCGCCATATTCGGTATAGAATCTAGCGTGAGGGTGGACTTGGCGCATCCAATTTTGCGTTTACATTATCTTTGTTGTTGCAGCCCCATCGCCTAGAATTTCCCAAGGCGAGTTCTGCACGAAATCCTTTTGGAATATTATTTGGTGGAAGTTTAATTACGATTCGACATAGTTACGAGATGGATCTTGATTTAGATCTGTGTAGTAACAACTTTGTTGGAATTAGTAGGTCTTAACAAAGCCTATATAACGACCCTCTGGGGTATTAAACGGGGTAGGTAGATATATAATAACAGTTCTATGAGGAGTAAAATATATTTGCCTGGATGGTTGACAATAAAATTGTTAGGTACTTACTGGTAACTACTTACGTCAACTAGGTATACTTGACTAGTAAATTGTAAATAAATACCTAAATAATGCAGGACAATCCACACAGCATCACCCCGCCCAAAGTTAAGCAGATTAATTGTTTTCGAATAGTCGGCCTTATCGTGTGCTGGTTAGGAGATATTGTATGAGGTTTAGTAAAACAAATAATAGAAATCCAATAGGGACCATTTTATTCATTTAGAAACTGATATAATACACTTAACAATTGACCAAACAATTGTATGGCCGGACCCTAGAATTTAACATTTAATATTAAATCCTATGAGGAAAATAGGCACCATTTCATTCGTGCCATGCGATGAATGAAAGGAAACTGAAATTTCAATATTTACACTTTTAATAGAACTTTCGGAGTCATAACCATGTTGAATACAATAGACTATGTTTTGCGTCTCCACATAACCAGAAAATGTCACACCTCTAACTTGGAACATTCACCTAAACACCTGAACCACAGATAACATAATACTAGTACCTGAACTTAAACATCTGTATACAGGGTTAGATAGTTAGATGAAGGGTTACAATAATTGCAGTTGTATTATTTGAAATTGTTTTAATTGGACCTGGGAACTCTACTATGGTGCCGTGGTCCAACTGCAAAGATAGTTGGACCACGACCCCTAGTAAAGGCCCGTAGTCCAACTAATTGGACAGAGCAGTTGGATGGACCACTGCCCCGTAACGGATTTTATTTCCTTCTGCAACACACGCTAATATATGGTTATATAAGTACACAAATAGATAGCATTAATTATTATAATGAGTAAGGTACAAGGTGTGCTGCAGCCCAGCAAAAAGGCAATAACTGGGTTATTGATGATTCACTGAAACGGCGTAAACTATCTGTCCATCAAGTCCTGGCGCAGACAGAACTTGCGGTTCACGTTGTTTGAAGAACCAATTTCTGTCATTATTATACCTATACATTCTGGTGCTCGAGCCACTAAAATATTGCATTCCGTTACATATCACTGGTTACTTGAATAACACATGGTTTAATTTGTTTTTATAGAAAATCTAAAACCACATAACTGCAGTAATTATTTTGATTTTATATTTTCTAATTGAAACAGACTAGTTCGTTAATAAATTATATAGCTAGATAATTTATACCAAGCTCTTTTTATCCGGCCACACAACTGTTGTTTAAAAGATGCATAAAAACATCCTGTATTTCCATTGGTAATTTAAATAATGTATTCCTCTTACTCATCATTGAAAAGCCGTTAAATCTGTTTTGTCTTAAGTTAATAAGGCCTATCGAAGTAAAAGAACACCAACAATGAACGTTTTGAGCGCAAAAATATAGTACACTTAAAAATAGTACGTCTATACATACTTATGTACCGAATTAACATTTATGTACTGAATTAACGTAGCAATAAAAACAGCTTTCACAATTGTTTTGTGAGGGCTATGTTATGTACAATATTTACAAATTTCGACATTATTTTCATGCCATTTTGCAGACTCTAGACTAGAATCTTATAAAATTAGGTAAGGCATCTACTTATAGAAAACCAAAGGTACTTATTGTTTTTTAAGCTCGATGAGCGCTCGGCAAAATGACACGAAAAGATAAAAAACAAGAAATATTACCTACCTATACGGAGATATTCGAAAATGCTCTTTCTATTTGACTATCCGCAAAAAGAGTGTGCATGACGTATATTTTAAAATTATTCATCAGCGAGTTATTCGAATCTTTTTAAAATCGCAAAATATTCTTTAGAATCTCTCTTTTCGAATCTTGTTACCTGAACCTGCACCTTTGAAAACAGTGTTTCAATATTCAAACTTGATCCCAATTCGAATTTCAAACTCACCTAATTTAGTAACAAATTATTTTATTCCTTAAAATTGCATCCAAATCCAAATTATGCGCACTTGTTCAAGAGACAAATTCTACAAAATCGTTTTAAGGATTTTAATTATTTCTTTTTTTTTATCAGAATAAAGCATGCTTCGCTTTTCTTCGAATAGCTAAAACAGCGCTCTAAAAAAAGTTATATTAGAAGTCAGTCCAATGATAAAACTTTTAAAACTATCATGGTTATTAATACCAAAGAGAGTTGATGAAACTGTGCCGTAATATTGGAGAACTCAAAACATGGTAAATATCCCGTTCAGACTTTAGTGTCAAATGATAAATGCTTACAGTATTGCGACATCAAACAAAATCGCCCAATAAACGTGCAATCTATTTACGGAAAGTGTACAAACACAGAGAATGAGTAAACGTGCGAAACACGTTACGATAATGACGGCATCGGTAGTTAGTAGGTACTCTGTACTACATCTGTAGGTAGGTATAACTTAGCAAAGCGGAGAAGGCACGCTAAATAAAGCTCGTGACTCATGCGTGCTTTGAAGCTTTTTTAACAGGTTATGAGAGACTGGCCGCTTTTTAGAAGCTACGCCAACCATAGAGATCATTGTTGTTTTTTTATGAATTACACAATGAGGTAATAAAGATAATAATACTCATTGGAATGAGATAAGTCAAATGACGCACAATTTATTTAATGTCTCGTCTATCTCTATTATAGATTTCATCAAATCTTAGGTATATTTTATTTTAACTAAGACTCGTTTGCGTGTGCTATGCAACAATAATGTAATACCATTTCTTAACAAAAACATCAATCAAATTATGTTTATCATACAATTTATTACTTAAATAAGTGGTAAATACAAAGTAAATGAAAAACTAACCTGGTTAGTGCATTTTATACAATAGGTGTGTGAAAATACACGTGCAAATTAATAATCAGTTCAATCACCAGAGGTCATTAGACTAATTTACTATAATATACAGGTTTTAGAGTTGTAACAATAAAATAAAAAGCATATAACCTCATCATGCCTGTTCCGCTTTGCTTTTAAAACAATAACAAGTCACAGATAAAATATAATAAGTAGGTACATAAAATTCCTCTCACTTTCATACCACTGCTTAGATATAAACGTCTGAATCACGTAGGGCCGACCACGCACCTTAGTGTCCACGGCGGCACTTCTCGACACTAGCTGTGATTACTATTACTGTACGAGTGGATATTGTTCCGCTTAATACTAGTTGAAGCACTGCTGCCGTTCTTTTCTAAGCCCGCTAAGAAATCTTCCAGTAACTTTGCTAGAGCTTTGCGCTTGAATCGCATCGATTCGTTGATCACATCGCGGATCACTTCCTTTTTGTGTTCGACGCCGCCTATCAGTTGTTTCAACTGTTCAAACAATTTGGCGAAATCTGAAAACAACAATATAAGATATAGCATAGTAACTACATATTTAATCGCGAGGGTTCGGGCCTCCCATAGTGTAATTTTGGCGCAGATATATTGGGTCCTTACATATGAAATTTTAGTTTTTTCAAACTGGCCAGTGGATCATAAATATATGGCGATTGGTGTTTGTTTAGGAATTCTAAAGCTTTAGCAAATTTTGTTTCTCTAATTTAGTGATTCATTTGCGCGAAAACAAATGAATCACAATATTTTAACATTTGTTTGTTTTTTTTTTATATCGTTCTGTTTACAAAACGAGTTCCCAAATTAATAAGACTAATAAGAATTTGATATGGGAATGTCTCCGATACCCACCATACTCCCCGGACCTTGCTCCAACCTTACTCCAATACTTTTACTAGAATTTGGTCATGTTTTCGCAAGGAAAAAGCTTTAATTCAGATTAGACAGTCAAAACCGCCTTTAAAATTTTTATTGAATCTCGCTCCCATATTTTTTTTGCTTTTTCTATATAAAACTCCAATTTCATATGTAAGACCTAATATTATAATATAGATTTAGGTACGTCAACGACTGACATAATCGCATGCTCACTGCCTCGCCCACAATATTTTAAAGGAAGTATTCATTCAGTTTGAGCATTCCAAATGGTACAGTTGTTCATAAAAGAAGATAGATTCACCTATGAGTCACTGTCACTGCGAATGTTTTACTGATTGCGGCTGAAAACATGAGCCACTTTCTATACGTTCTGCCTCACAAGTCGAGGCTTCGCAAGGTTTTCTCTAGAGTTAAAATAATGCTATGTCCTTCCACGTGATATTATCTACATCTTTACTAAATTTCATTATAATCCGTTCACCCGTTTAGACGTCAAAGTGATGAGACAGTATAACTTCAGATTTTACAATATTAGTATATTATATTATATTTTAATATTGTTTCAATTTTAAATACTAGTCCTAATTTGGTCATTTAATTGTTTTTCTAACGAAGAAAAACAATAAAACCTTACTCCTAGGTCTTTGTGAGAAAAACAATAAAATTACCAAAATAAAACTATTATTTAACTCCAACTAAGAAAAACAATGAAATGACTAAATTAGGACAAGTAGTATTTTAGAATAAAGGTTTTGTCTCAAACAATTTACAGTATTATATTATCTGTGGTTTAAATATGGAAAGTTACAGATCAAATTACCTTTGCCTGGGCGACGCACTGCTTTGAAAGCCTCAATCCGAACATTCTGGTTGTGTTTTTTAATGTCAGCTACTTCTTTTCTAGTGAACTGCGGCGGTGGTGGCAGAGGCGGTGGTAGTAGCTTTTCCGCCTGAAATTTTGTCAATTTAGAAATTTTAGATGCAAATAGAAATTTTAGTTATATGTAAAATATAACAAATACAAAGATTTAAAAACATCTACCACATAACCCTTTACATTCCAATAGATTTACTTATAAATAATAAATAATGGTGTAGAATTCACACATCATCTAGCCCCAAGCTGAGCAGAGCTGGTGTTTTTTCCACTTTTAGTGACAATCTACGATGCGAAAAGCTTTTGTTGATAAACCACTTTTCATCTTTACCAGATCTCAATGATATCTAGTTTTTCTGCGTATGTATTGATGACTTTCTTTATAATAGTCACGCTTTTCCTTTATAATTACAATAAAATCTGATAAAGGCTAGCGCAGGCCTCCAAACTCATGAGAATTATTTAGAATTATGATTGAAGATTATAATAATGAAAACGCTGGTCTACCGTACCTTTCGTTTCCGTTTTTTCGCCCTCGCGTTGAAGTTATTCTCCGCAGCGATGCCTTGTAATATCGCGTTGATCTGGAGTTCTTGCGTGTCGTGCAAAGGCGGCGGCGCGGTAACTTGGGGCGGCGGCGTCGGCGGTTCAGGCGGCGGCGGAGGCGACGGCGAACGAGGCATTTTACTGCCCATTGTTGTGTAAGCGTCTGAAATAACATAAATTGTTTTGAAGACATATTTCTATTTCGGAATATACTGGCTTCTCCTAGGGATCCATGTTGTCTATTCTCAAAGCTACGATATCAACACGACAAGTAGATTGAGAAATCATGTTTTCGTATCAGAGATTGCACTCTTTAACGTGTAATTACCATTACATGAGCTGGAACATCCACGTATTCCAAGAAATTTGTAGTTAGTCTTAATAAAATTTTGGTTCTTGCTAGGCTGCGACGCGCTTAATAGCCATAAAAAACAAGAAACTAAATATCTTGTTCACAATAAAATAATAATATAATGATGGACAATCCACACAGGAACATCTAGTCCCAATTTAAGCAGAGCTTGTGTTATGAGAGCTAGATGACTGATATACTTAATAGAATATTCTATCATCTAGAATCCCAAAACTCACCTCCGTTTAGGAATGGTTTGACCACAGGCGGTAGATTCGGCGGTGCGTTGGCGAGGGTTGAGGCAGGCGGGGACGCTGGACCGATGGCCGGCCCGCCTGTGTCCACATTCGGGGGTTCCTGAAACACAAACATATTGTGTAAGCGCTTGTGGGAATGTTTGGCGAATTGATGACAGGATTTACTAATTCGAACCCCAGGGCACAAAGTACTGGGATATGCTGTAGAAAAACGATTTTGTGTAAAATTGACATGGGACAACAAAGTTCCATACTAGACTAAACGGTGATCACAGTAATCTGCAGAAATATCTAGAGCTAGGCTATTTTCTAGAAAAAAGAAATTTACATGTTATGAAATTTTAGATTTTTATACCACGAACTTTCAGGTCCTATTTAGAATTCGACCAAATTAGCTGCCTTTTTCATACATTGGAGATTTAGTGTTTTACCATTTAGTTTTCACCATGAAAGACATCGGCGAGAGCGACGCATCCGAGCAGCGGCAAAGGCAACGGTGAAGGCAGCGACTGGACACAACATAATTCCATACCTCAGGAGGTCTCCCAGATGGCAAGTCGGAAGGCACGGGTGCGAGCGGCGAGGCTGGCCGTCGCTGTGACATTAGCGAAATCGGAGACAGCAGCGACATCGGCGAGAGCGGCGCGGCCGGGTGAGACAACGGCACGAGCGGCGGCACAGGCAACGGTGAAGGCAGCGACTGGAAATAGCGTTATAAGAAATAAAGTAAGTAAATTATTTTATTTGTCAATTGTCTATAACACACATATTATTTTTTTACACTATGTACATAACGTAGGATAATTTAAACATTAGTTTTGTATACCCTATATGTTTTACGCTATACGTTAGTCCCTATACAGTTTTGTTGACCTCAAATGAAACTAATATAAATCTCAACAATATATAAATAAAACTCTACAATACGATTGTTTACGTTATCGGATTATGATTTTTGTATATAAATTATATGTCAGTATTCTATATAAGGAATGGCACATTAGGGCTTTACAGCCACTCAAAATACATCTACAATAGGCGAAATAGTAGAGTCTATGTTACTATGTATAGGGTCGACGCTGCCACCTCGAAATAGAGCTTTTCGGTCAAGCACAAGAATTTCTCAGCCATGTTTACATAAGTATCAACCACCCTTAGGTTTCCATATAACACAGCATGAAAGTTTATTTATTTAATGAAAATATTATACAGGTGTCATTACAGTCACACCTAATGCGATAGTGCACTTTAATCGCAAGAATCATAAAGTCACATTCCTAATCCATTCAAACTGAAGTCGTCAACATATTACTATAATAATCAATATTTTCTTAGTCTATTACATTAAATGATGATTAATTAATAAATTTTGTTTATATAGTATGTAATAACTTACAGTGATGGGTACAGGCGACAGCATTGGTAATAAGGGGGCGGGTGAGGAAGGTCGTCTCGCTACAATATGTTGCGGCAAAGGGCCGACCTTGCGTTTGGGAGGTAACTTCAGACTTTCTGCGCCTCGTTTGCCGCTGGTAGCGCCGCCTCCACTCCTTATAGCGCTAGCTACTGGATCCATGCTGTCCGCTTCGTCGACCATCATACGCTGAAAATAAATTATAGGCACGTAAGAAGCTGGTAATAGCAGATCATGGTAAAAATATTCTCGAATAACAAAAAAAAAATCATCCATGTCACCCGCTTTAAAATATTTTAGAATATTTTGAGAGGAATAAGTTGCCAAATATGCCGGTTGATTGACCAATATTTGAAGTGCACTGGCCAAATACTACGATATGCGCACATCAGCCTTAGAGCTGCGTGTATATTACAAATAATAATAACTAGCGATCCGCTCCAGCTTTGCACGGATAATTCACAAAAAATTGATTTTTCATAGTATTTAGATAATATTCTATTTTCAAAAAATTTTGGGTATCTAAGCCTATGTTCACGAGGGAGAATTTAGGATTCTAATAGTGAAATAATTTTTCAAATCGGTCCAATAGTTTCGGAGCCGATTCACACAAACAAACAATAAAACCTTCTCTCTTGATAATATTAGTATTATAAAGCGTTTATAATATACAAACCTTATCAATCTTGAAAGGATTGCCGAACATGTGTTGCCGCACGGGCTGAGACTCGATCTCGCGAAGTTGCGGCGTCATTCGTTTCAGATACTCCTGGTAGTTGCCCATTTGAGCGACGGGCATTGAGTGGACACTGTCTTCGTCCACCAGTCTCGTGTGGACTAGCGATGGCTGTAGGAAATTCGCTCGCATTCTGACCACCTGAAATGCAAATAAATAAATAATACCGGACAATCCCCACAGTTTGTTTTTACAGACAACTTATCAAAAATTATAGCAAAATGTTTTATAAGTTGTCTGTAGCGGCATTGATTGGAGGAAGTTGGTTTATTTGGTACAAGCATTCACTTACGTGTTTGTTGAAAAAAAAACTACTACGTAAGGGTCTGCCTGCGACGCGGGTTCTATTCCCACCGCGGAAAAAATGTATGTATATCTACAGGCATTCGTTCTGGGTACGGTGGGTAGCACGGTTTCTATGTATAATTTAATTAGATATTTAGTAGTCATATAATACAAGATCTGCTTAGTATGAGGCTAGGTGATTTGTTTGAAAAAGGATTATTGTCAAAATCGGATTACCCGTTTGAAAATTTTACTCCTACACCGAGACCTACTTAATCAGAGACCACAACCCACAAGAATGAGGCAGTTAGAATAATATTGTGTATTTTTCTAACTGCCTCATTATCTTCTACTTGTGGACAAAAAGACAAAGTGAAATTAAAATCAATAACACCTGTTTTCTTATTTATAATAATTTACTGTATGAAATTTGACTTGCCAAGTATTATTTTGTTAGCCTTAAGAAATAAAGTTATTGAATTGAAATCTCAAATCTTTGACGCAGTACATACCTGATCTAATAAATCTCTTCTCTGTATATCAAACGGATTTCTATACGTATGAGTTTGTGTCTTATGCCGCCCCCGAGACAGTCCTACGACGAAACCTCCGAACTCGTTCAACTGATCTCGGAGCGCTGTGAACTTGTCTTGTAGACACGGATGCGATATCAAGTCTTTCTTGAGCGGCGATCGAGGCATCACTCGAACGCTTTCTGCAGCCTGGAAGTCATACAAAATTATGTCATATTACTACTCAGATAAGGTTCTGTTTACTCTTAACAGAGATTTACTTTAATTCTCGTACACATAAATCTACCTTGTAACTAAGTACCTTGATATATGTTTTCCTCTTTTAGTCTTAGCAGGTACGGTACATACATAGTTTTATTATTATGTAAATTGATAAGATGTGTATTTTGTGTTATTTAGAGGAAGTGTTAAGTATATTTTGTCACCCTATGTTCACCTTAG
The DNA here is from genome assembly GCA_963931895.1 of Eupithecia pulchellata. Lineage (NCBI taxonomy): Eukaryota > Metazoa > Arthropoda > Insecta > Lepidoptera > Geometridae > Eupithecia > Eupithecia pulchellata. The sequence continues at coordinate 6,051,326 of OZ007521.1, read as the reverse complement.
TATAGGGTGTCACATCTATTGCCCAACAGTCGATGTATGAGTGAAGAAGAGGATATTCAACAGAAGTTGAGCTATTTTACTACAAAAACTATCGTAGTTTGACTAATTAATTATGAATGTAAACGGTGTAACTATAAACCTATTTTTTGTTGGAAGAACACAGTGATCGTTTTGAAGCGTTACAGGCGCGACGTGAGCCGCACTCACCTTCATGACGTCGCTCGTTAAGGGATGAAACGTTAGTGTTCTTCCAACAAAAATAGGTTCGTAGTTAACCCGCTTACATTCATAATGAAGAAGTTGATCTAGATTTGATTAAGGTATACCTTTTGATTATTGCTTGAAGTAGCCTTATTGATGACATCTGCGCAGAGCTTCTCAAACTCTATCTTGGCTTGATTCTTCAGTCTTTTCAAATAGTTCAGTACGGAAAAACTCAAAGAGTTGTCCTGAGTATCAGGTATCAGGCTTTGAAGGAGCGCAGCTGATGCGCCCATTTTAGTGAGCGCTCTACGAAGAGGCTGTAAAAAAAACAAAAATTCTTGTTGTTTATATAAAAGTTCATCACAATACATCACACTAGTACTATAATGTGAAAATTTGGATGCATGGATATGTTTTTACATATTTCTGATAGGAGAGAGCTAATATTTTGCATAGATGTAGGTATGTACTAGAGATTAGGGATTATACACGACACTTCATAGTTCTTTTTATCTGATGAATGGGAATTAATCACATGGGAACTCCCATGTGGTAGAACAAGCCGATTCCATAGAACATTTATTCAATCTTTATACTATTAAACTGACTCGATCCAGATACTTAAATGTTAGTATTATTTGAACGAGTATTTATCGCATCTATCTCGCACTATTTCTCTATTTTACAAGTCGCGGGTAATCATCCCGTATTCAATATTTCTCGACTTTGAATTATATCTAGGCTACATTATAACTCGAATCAGCATGAACTATTAGCGCTTTAAATAGATAGATAAATAATACTGAACAATTCACACAGCATCATCTAGCCCCAAAGTAACAAAAATCTGACGTAAGACCCCAATGTAATAATTTTACAGAACTGCCATAAAATAAAGCTTCAAACATCAGAAACTAATAACTACACATACCTGCACATAATATGAAGGCATTCTGTCCAAATAGTGCTGGAAAGCCATTTTCCACTCCGGAGTCGGTTTACACCGATGAACCTTGAATAGATCATCGAGTAACGGCAGCAGCATCGGATAATTGTACGGCAGTACGAATAGATTGACGCATGTGAGGTTCGTTGAAGCCTTCAAGTAGCCAAATGGATGGTTCATTTCGGAATTCTTGCAGCCACTGTTTGCGACGAAGACCTGAAATAAATAAAAAATTTATTTAAATAAATAATGCTGGGCAATTTACACAGCATCACCTATCCCCAAGCTAAACAGAGCTTGTGTTATGGGTAGTAGATGACTTATATACTTAATACAATATATTACATAGGTAGATTTTTTTTCACTACAGTCCTAAAGCGTCACATTTCAGAGTTATCTGCAAAAAAGATTTCAGAAAAGTATCTTGGAAACTATTTCAGAAGAATATTGTGCTTATGACACGTTTAACAAGTGACTTTTTAAGTTAATTAGCATTAATCTTTCAGCTTTTTTTGTTTATTTAATTTTCTCCAAGATATTTACGGAAATTATCGTGCGCCGCCATTAAAAAAAAAAACAAAATTGCGGACGGTTGACTAAGCCAAAATCTTGGAACCTCTTTCGTAGTCCGGAGAAATAAAATAGGCCTAAGCGTGTACTCCATCAATTTTGGTATCATCATCATCATCATCATCAGCCCATGTTAGTCCACTGCTGGACACAGGCCTCCCCTAATGAGCGCCATAGCGCCCTGTCTCGTCGCATTCGCTTATCATCTTTAGTAACGTACCTGCCAGCAAATCGTAGGCTGTTTCCTAGCCAGAATGTACTGTGTCAGTGGACTAGGCTCCAGTTCATACTTGTCGAACGGCAGGTTATCTATCACCATCGGCTCCTGGCTCGAGCAAGTGAACTTAACAACCGGATGCGCTGACCGAGGCGGCTGGAACAGATGTTAGTTGAATAAATAATGCTGGACAATCCAAGAATCATATAGGCCTAAGCTAAGAGCTTGTGTTATGGATACTAGAAGACTGATATACTTAATAGAAATAATAACATTATATATATTGAAACTATCATGGTTAATAGCACTAAAGTCATTTATAACGGGATATTTACCATGATTTGAGCTGTTCCGTGATCATGGCGCATGAAACTGTGCCGAAATATTGGAAAACTTAAAACTCAAATCATGGTCAATATCCCGTTATAATGGACTTTATTATATATAGAAAACGACCATAACACCCTGAACAAATATCTACAGATCGTACAGACATTTTTCTCGAGGGGGGGGGGGGACATTGAAACCGCACCTTCGTGCGTCGCAGGCGAACCTATGCCAACTGCACCACAGAGGTCGTCGAATAATATTGAGCATAGCGGTGAAAGACAAAAGTTGAGACTTCTCACTACCAATTACTGGCACAGAACTGATTTGAGACATCCTAAAACTGGATCGGCGAATTAATGTCCAAATGGCTTTGAGGAAATCAAGGGTTGTTTTGATAAGTCTGGGCACAACAAGTTGAATTTGAGATAAGTAAAGGTAATAAACAGATGTGCATTTGTAGAACTTAATTTTCTTTATTTTTATTTAATTTACTTTTAATCTAAATTTTTTCTTTAATCTAGTTTCAAAGTACTTCAAATAGCTGTTGAGTCTTGGTATATTTTTAAGTTCATATACAACACTGACAAAAGCGGAGTCTAATGAAACAAGCAAACGTTTGCTTAAATGAGGCCTCCCAAATACATAAATGTTTGTTAAAAAAAGTACTGCAATAAACGTTTTTATTTTGTATATGTTAGGTCCACAGGTTTTTTTCGGGACGAACATCTCCAACACCATATTCCATATGAATGAAAGAATTTTCAAGGTTGTCACTGATTAAGGATATAATGTAATAAATCGGTATTATCCTGTAACAACAGAAACGTTTAATAGTTCTGGAAAATTCACTCAATTTCTAAGTAAACTGCAGTAATTTTCCTGTTGATAATTTCAATGACAAAATGTTCGATTCGCTGATGTGACATTTCATATTATTTAGGCCCAAAAACAGCCTTACTGTTTTTTTTTTTCAAGTTTTGCGGGTTTTTGTACGATACATGAAATATTTTTTATGGTATCACTGGAATCATACTATATCTATCATCTATACAAAACCCAAAGAACCATAAAAATTTGTTTAGGATACAAGAAGAAAGCCGTGAACAAACATAAACAAGATTCGTCAAGTGCGAATGTATCTCGCGCGCCGAGTCTTACAATAGTACAAACACGGGCACTCACCAAAGTCGGAGCATTAGGATCGGAGCGAAAAGACTCGGGTATAGGCCAGAATCCCACAGCAAAGCCTTTCTGCGCCACCGTCCTCGGCACATAGATGAGTCTGCGACAGGAATGCCACGCTTGAGGCGCGGTCGAACCCGCCACGTTGGGTGTTTGGTACGAGCCTCCGTTCCAGCGCTGAAACATAAACATATGTTTTAAAAACATAATAATCGCAATTTGTTTTACTTAAGTGCTACCGTCTTTATTGTTCCTTCGTGTCCAGTCCATTGAAGATCACCTGGAAGAGATCGCTCATAGCGATAAGGCCACCTATTTTCTTCTTTATTATTTATTGTACACGCATCAAAACATAGAATTAACTTAAACTAAAAGGGTATGTACATAGGCGAGCTTAACCCTGAAAATAGTTTTCTTCCAGCAAACTTAAGAGCTATAGAAGAGGCGATGGATCAGATAGAGGACTTCTACTTTAAGTATGTCAGTAATTTTTTCTTTCTTTGTATGGTATAATAAAGTATTTTCTATCTATACAGGATGTTTGGTGCACCGTTTGCCAAAATGAAATGGGGGATGGAGGAGGTTTTTGCTATCTTCTCGACCCTCTCAAAAAAATCCTGACGCCACGGAGGATTTTATGTAACTCCTACGTTAATATTTGAACACTCATGGATTAACATTTGTACTCTCGAATAACCAGCGTGTTTTTATTGAAACATCTACGCTAGTATTGGATAAAATATGTAGGAGTATTTTCCTTCTTGCCATCTTGGATAAATCTTGTCCAACAGTGGACTAACATAGGCTGATGATGATGATGATGATGATGATGATCTTGGATAAGTTTATCTACATTTCAATGAGTTTTACATTAAACCAAAACATGTCTTGCAATCGAGTTTACCATTTATTTATGAATTAGAGAGCCGATAAAGTTGCTTACTGCGGCCCTTATCAAAGGCTATAAAGATTAACTTTTGTATAGTTAAAACTTGAGCATGTTCGAAGTTTTTGTCTGTACAAAAGATTTTAAAGAACTATATTAAAAAGTGTGACATTGTTGAATTTTCCATATCATTTAGTAATATTCTTCAAATAACCAACAACATAAAGTTCCTTCATAATTTGATAATAAATGGTGCGGAATATAACAATAACAATGCTGGACAATCCACAAAGCCATCTAGCCCCAAGCTAAACAGAGCTTGCGTTATGGGTGCCAAATGACTGATATACTACATAGACAGTTATCTTTTATTGTACTTAGAATACTATCAGAACACCCTGAACAAATATTTACTGATCGTACATACAAGTCCCGAGGCGGGAAACGAACCTGCAACCCCTACGTACGTAATGTCCGCACCATTGCCTAGTGCACAGAGGTCGTCATAACGGAGGTCTTGTTGAACAAAAAGCACTTTTCTGTCAAACACCTAAATATAGACATGGGAGAAACGCGCTGATGCAAAAACTTGATTCTTTTATCGTACCTATAGTTTCTCAAGCAATATAAACTCAGCTTGATTGTAATTCATTTTACGCAATATTCATGATATTCCATTGTTCAGCGGGTCCTAACTCTCGAGCAACTTTATGACCTTACTTTAAGAATCAGCATACGAACCGTATGTTGAACATACGAGTACTTACCTACTTATCAAATCTTGATAAAACTATTGCAAATATTATGGATATTAACAATACAGTAGTTTTTAACTATATTTACTATGAGCATGTTAATAGACTAACTCGCAGTGACTAAAGTTATTCCGTGATTATGGCGCATAGAACTGTCCCGAAATATTCTAAAACTAAAAACTCAAATCAGGGTAAATATTCTGTTAAAAAAATAGTATCTAAACTTTACCCATAATCTAATCAACAGGTTTTGTTTTAATGCGATTGGGTTTACTTGTGATTATTATATTATTCACAGATATCTGAATACTAAGGCCCTATTATTCAGAATTCTGTGCAGTAGCACTATTGCTAGAAATCTGGGTCTTAATTATTAGATCACTAATATCTGTTTAAGCTTACAATTAAACCAAAATTAAACGCTTTCAGATTGTTGATCGTAGCGGCTTTTATTTATAGCTGAGTCAACACGATGAATCGCTCCGCAATTAAATATTTAGATAATTGAATTTATCTTTATCGGAAACACTCGTCCGAAAGGAGATAAGTTGGAGCACGCCGCATAGTATGTAAACATTCCACTATCTAGGACGATATCAGATTATTATTTTCTTACGCTACAAACTAAGAATACGCATCAAAGTTAATACGTTTCCACTGCAATTACTACATTCATCAAACACTTTCACTATTTTTAACTCCTTAGGGTTTAAAAGTGCCAAGCAAGCCATTTCCAAGAAATGATTGTAGATAACTCACAACATTATAATACAAAATTTACACTTCGGCGTCGAGTTTGAAATCATTGTGTGGATTGTTCAACATTATTCTAAAGCATTGTGCGAGCCTAATTTTTTTCCTTTTACAGGTATCACTTTAGTACACCGTTACCTAATCTAAGAGAGTTCCGAATTACGAAATATTAGAGGTGAGACGAAAATAAGATCAAGCAATACCCGCCGGGGCAGATGATTTTAATTGTTTAGATATCCAGAACAACCCATGAAAGATGGATCAGAAGCCTGAGAAATATTTAATTACCCAGTATGTAAAACCTTCGGTATGTTACGCTAATAGATAACATTAAAATTCAATCGCAAATGCGCAGTATGAACCACTCGAATAAAACCTTTTACGGAAGATGTAGTAAGTAACGAGGTCAATGGCCTCAACTCGACCTCATTGTTTTTATCATTAGCCCGACATACATAAAGATCAACATAGCGTTTGCACGTGTGTAAGTTGTAAATTTTGCAATGAGATTTAATTTAGATTGTGCAGTTAAAATTTTTAAATGGAAATATGCAAATACAAAACATTGACGACCTCGGTGGCGCGGTGGGCGAAGTTCTGCCTGCGACGCAGGAGTAAGGGTTCGATTCCGCATCGGGACGAGTTTTTGTATCTGCGATCTGCAGATATATTTTCATAGTGCTCTTGTTTTCGATGTTTCAGAAAAAATATCAATCAGTCATCTACTACCCAAAACGCAAGCTATTCTTAGCTTGGGCTTGATGCGATATACATAGATTGTCCAGCATTCTTTTTTATTTGTGGACTAAAATATTTTCCTAGACACTGGTCATTTCCAAACAGAAATAATTTTATCCCATAATGTAGTTTGCTAAAATAAAGCATAGCTATTTCTTAACAGCAGAGCTTAGCAACCGTTTTATGTTAGGAGACCATTGTGAATAGTGGGTTAAACATTGTGTAAAGATAGCAATATGATTCACTTCGTAGTAAAGTTCCCCATTCAAACCACAAACCAAGAACTTGTTGCTATTGATATAGATAGTGTGACATATGATAAGAGCCATAGTACTGCGATAAACTTAGTAAAACTAGCTGGAAAGAATATCTGGTAAATACCTTACATAGTATGATAGGTACCTACTTTTTAGGGTTTTGCCATCGGTTGCAAAACCCTTATGAAATCGCTTTGGGTCTGTTTTGTGTTTTGAATCCTTAATATCTCAGAAACTACTGCAGCTATTGACTTGAAATTTGAAATAATAATACATTTTGTGCGCCCGCACATATTTATAGAAAAATAAATGAAAATAAATGAAAAATCAAAATGAAGATTTTCCATACAAATTTTGAAATCGAAATTTTAAATGGAACGTACAAAGTCGAAAGTGGTATCAAATGAAAGGTACTCGTTTGTAGATTTCAAAATAGTTTTTGAAATTTCGGTAGATTTCATACTTTTTACAATATTTTGAAAATGGTCAAAAAAATGACCGTTCCCCCCCCCCTATCTCCGAAGATTGCAGAGCGATCGACGTGATATGTACCAAGTGTTTGTAGGTATTGATCTATATTTTATAGGAAAAATATAGAGAAGTCTGTGAAAATAATACTTTTTGAAATATGGTCAAAAAAGGGCGGGAAAAATTTCTAAAGGGGTGACTACCCCCCCGAGTTGGGTATCAAATGAAAGGTATTGGTTTGTACATTCTAATGCAGTTTTTGAAATTTCGATAGATTTTATACTTTTTGATATATTTTGAAAAAGGTCGAAAAATTGACCGGTACCCCCCCTCTATCTCCGAAGATTGCAGAACGATCGATTTGATATGTACCAAGTTTTTGTAGGTATTGATCTATATTTTACAGGAAAAATATAGAGAAATCTGTAAAAATAATACTTTTTGAAATATGGTCAAAAAAGGGCGGGAAAAATTTCTAAAGGGGTGACTACCCCACCGAGTTGGGTATCAAATGAAAGGTATCAGTTTGTACATTTTAATGCAGTTTTTGAAATTTCGATAGGTTTTATACTTTTCGAAATATTTTGAAAAAGGTCGAAAATTTGACCGTTCCCCCCCCCTCTATCTCCGAAGATAGCAGAGTGATCTATATAAAATGTACTAAGCGTTTGTAGATATAGGTCTATATTTTACAGGAAAAATATAGAGAAGTCTGTAAAAACAATACTTTTCGAAATATGGTCAAAAAACTAATTTTCATACAATGGGGGCTATTTCATTGAGAGCAATATCAAATCAAAGGTATGGATTTCGACAATTCAAAACAGGTTTTAAAAATCGTCTAAGTTTCATACTTAGTGAAATACGTAGAAAAAAGTCGAAAAAATAATTGTAGGTACCAACCCACTTACCTACCCACTAATCTCTGTAGTAACTGTAATAGTAGGGTTCCACAGCGCCACGAAACCGTTGTTCTCAAAATTTTAAAGTCCATACCCAATGTATTCCACTGCGCTCGAAGAATATTTAGATAATAAGATTATTAAATTCATGAATTCCGTGCTCTAAAAAAATCGTCGCTTTGGTGGTGAAGAGAGCCAAGCCACAGTTTTGTTCAAAGTGAGTTAAGTGTACTTTTAGAATCAAAACAATGTAATTTTTACGGTGGTGAATAGAGCTAACCTGTCTGTAGTTTAGTTACAAAAATAATAAAAAAGGTGAAAAGATGTTAACAGATCTTCTATACATTACTTTATGGAGTAAAAAGGAATACAATCCGCATAGCTTAGTTAACTTCTTGAAATAGATCAGTGGTGAAGAAAGTCAAGCCGCTTATATCATTAGTTTTTGAACGAACTCTGCATTTGAAAGCGCCATTTGTATGGCTTGACATCTGTCATGATCTGTCAGACTTCAGACAGACCTCGTTTTCGCGCGTTTTATGCGCTATTTATTAGCTTGTGATTTTAGTGTTTTGTGTTGTCTATTTTGCTTGTAAAGTTTCTTGGATTTGTATAAATGTATTGAACAAAAGACGAGACGGCAAAATGTCCAACTACAATAATTATCGCTCAAAGTTAATATTGAACATGGTAAATAATGGAAATTTTTCCATTTATTTTTCCGAAAATAAACAGAAAAATAATGGAAAAATATGTTTTTTGTACAATTTATGTCGAAAAATAAAAAATAAAATTATGATATTTAAATTTTTTACATCTTTAATGAAATAAAACTACCAAAAGTTATAAAAATAGTAACATAGAATCATTCACGAGTATATACCCCCCCCCCCCCCTCCCGGGCCATAATAATCACAAAATAAAGACATTAATTTAGACAGATGAATCCGAATCATCACTTGCATAAAATCCATCACTATCATCATTATGCCGTAGGTTAGTATCTACAAACATTAAGTCTTCAATTAGTGGGACTTCATCTTCCTCATCAATGTCATTATCATGAGTTATTTCGTTGTTTTTATTTTCTATGTTCCAATTATATGCAATGGAGGCAATTTTTCCAGCTCGCTCCGTTAGCCTTCAGCCACTTTTCTTAATTTTGTGCATTTACAAATGCCTTGCCACCAGGAAAGTGGAGTGACGTGATCTATTGCCGCCCACACAAAACTTTTGCTCCAGAAATTGGATTTTGACTTAAAATCAGCTACTTCGGCCATTATATCTTCGATGTTATTGCCATTTCATTGATGAACTCCATTGCTGCAATATCTTCTTCACTATTTAACTCAGATTCAGATTCAATAAATTTATTTCTTTAGGCTTACAAAACAAACACTTAGACAAGTCAAATTTCATACAGAAGTGATCACCACAGTTCTTGGGATCCAACAAAAATCCTGCAAAATGGATAGGTTTTAAGGCCGATGTTTTTCTTGATTCTATCTTGTTTAGCAGATATTCTTTTTCGTCTTCTTCAAAGATGTTAGTACCTACTGGTCAACGCTTGATAGTTTTGTTTTTAATGTATTCCAAACAGGAACCGTTTTTTGCATTAAGCAATTGTTTCCTTCTAGCTGGGTGATACTTGCAGAGATCGGTTCCATAAGGGCAGCAGCTTCATTTACCAGTGTCCAAAATCTTTCGTCTAATAAATGCGATTTAGTTTCTGATGACAATCGCGCTTCTTCATGGACCGACAACGCTTGTAATGCTGGTTTAACGAACTTGATCACATTCAGTATCATATAGGTACACTGCTCCATCGAGTTTTAACTGGAAGCTTTAATTTTTTGCAGCAGTTCTTTTCAGTTGAAATTTTTGTAAAAAGTGATGAAAGAACTTGACTGTACCTATTTTATTTCTTTTACAACATCCACTACCATCTTCATGATGGTTTTTATCACAGAACAGAAACTCCGAGCATAGCTCTTTCCATAGCTCGCTGAGCGACTTTGAACTGGTGGACCAACCCTATCGTGAGTGTCCACGTCTCAGCTCCGTAGGTTATAACTGGTAGGACGCACTGATTAAAAACTTTCGTTTTCAAACATTGCGGTATGGATGACGAGAAGACTCAACGTAGTTTTCCGAACGCTGCCCAGCCTAGCTGGATCCTCCTCTTGGCTTCCTTCTCGAAATTGTTTTTACCCAACTGCAAAATCTGCCCGAGGTAAGTGTACTCAGAAACAATTTCGAGGAGGTGGCCATGTACGATCACCGGTCTTGGATCAATGTGGGCATTGATCATGATTTTGGTTTTATCCAAATTCATGCCAAGACCGATACATCGGGAGGCTGAAGCTAGACTGTCCAGCATCCGGTTCAGCTCCTCTAGCGACTCCGCCATTAAGACTATGTCATCAGCGAATCGCAGGTGTGAGATGTAGTCGCCGTTTATGTTGATGCCCTTGTCTTTCCAGTCCAGCGTCTTAAACATATCTTCCAACGCGCTCGTGAACAGTTTCGGGGATATGACATCCCCCTGCCACACCTCTCTGCGTAGTTGGATTGGTTTAGTCTGCTGGTCCTGTACTCGCGGACACTCATAGTGGCGGCTTCGTAAAGATATCTCAGCACCTCGATATAACGATAGTCTACTTGGCATCGCTGTAAGGATTGTAGAACAGCCCAGGTTTCAACGGAGTCAAAGGCCTTCTCATAGTCCACAAAAGCCAGACACAGGGGCTGATTATACTCTTCGGACTTCTGTATAATCTGCCTCACTGTGTGAATGTGGTCTATGGTACCATATCCTCCGCGAAACCCAGCCTGCTCCGGCGGCTGAAACTCGTCGAGTCTCCTGGCGAGACGGTTCGATATAACTCGTGAGAAAAGCTTATAGACGTGACTTAGGAGCGAGATGGGTCTATAGTTTTAAAGGAGGGTTTTATCTCCCTTCTTAAAAAAGAGCACCACCAAACTCCCACTCCACGCCTTTGGAGTTCCGCCTTTGGACTCCGGCCAGGTGGGATGACGATCTGCGAAAGACTGCTGGCAGATGCTGGATGCGACAAGCGGAAGACAGGGCGCTATGGCGCTCATTAGGGGAGGACTATGTCCAACAGTGGACTAACATAGGCTGATGATGATGATGATGATGTTGTCCACGTAAGCTGTTAATGTTTTCCGTAATTGTACCTTTGTAAAAAATGTACAATTCCTACGTCTTACCACGAATATTACATGAATCTTACTGCTTCAAGTCACGATGTTGATGTTACAGAAGAAGATGAGTGATTTTTTTAGTGATGTTTTTTAACAAATAATTATTACTTTATTATTTCTGCTATAAAAATATTTAAAATAAGCCTATTATTCTTTTTTTTATGTTTACATCTACCATCCAACCCTGCTGCTAACAACTATTTGAATTATATAAATAGATCTATGACACTTACATCTTTTCACCTCCCTGTTTAGTAGTAGATAATTTTCAAAATATTCAAATGGTGAAAAGAGCCAAGTGCAAAATAGCGATTAACAGAAAAACTAGTTAAATTACAATAACTATTATTATACCAAAAATACAAGAAGCATGTTTAGCTAAACCGATGCCATTCTTATTAAAATCTAAGTAACGGTTTGGAAGATGTAGACTAATTATTATTTTTTGTTTAACCTCGCCACTTAATTGCTCATTATTTCGAAACTTGTTATGTGTGGCTTGGCTCTCTTCACCTCCAAAGCGGCGAAATATGAGAAGAGTAATGTATCCTGGATAATCCACACAACATCATTTAGCGACAAGCTAAGCAAGCTTGTGTAATTCGTACTACTACGATATCTGTTATACTTAATAAAGTATATATAAGTATCACATTAGATGATTTATTTTTGTGTACGTAGAAAAGGACTAGAACAGTCGAACAAATAATCTGCAGATCTTACAAATATTAGTCCCGAGGCGGGAATCAAACCGCAACCTCCTGCGTTGTAAGCCCACCGCGCTAACAGGTAGTCAATATACGTACCTACCTAAACGACAAAAGTTCAAAACCCTCGGCGCGCGAGTTACACTCGCACTTGTCGTACTTGTTTTTAGCATTTATCGATCAGTAAACTGGTGTAGGCCTCCTTAATTTAACATTTTAATACGTGAAAATATGCATAGCATCATTCGGTAAGATCAATCGGATAGTTTGAAAATATATAAATTTTTAGTTCTGTTCGTTTTTTTTTTCTTTTTTGTAGTAGGTACCGTAGTTAGCTACCCAGAGATTGTTAGAAATTATTCATCGACTTCCTTTTATTTCTGACACTAGTTATTTAGCAAAAAATTATTCGTATGATAAAGCCTTTCGATCGGTATGATAAAGCTACAGGGTAATTATTTTGGTCGTGTAGCTGGTTCGAGTCCTGTTTCAACCATGTAACTATTAAAAAATCGATGAATGCAATTTGAATTGTTTTTTAAATTAAAATAATGACATGTCTTCTTTCAGTAAAATGTTCAATCTACAATATTTAAGGTACTTTCCTTCCATGTGGCATAGCGGTGGGACGCCCTGTATAGCGTTTATTTATATATTTTTCCCGACGTTTCTACAGGTTTACACACTGTCGTGGTCACGGGATGACTGATATCCCGTCCGTCCCGAGTCATTCTTTTCTTCCCAAGACAATTGTTAATCTAATCTCTTGTCTAGAATGGTAAGTAGTCACTACATAGGTAGTATAAAACATAGTCACTTCTCGCTGCCTGTCCGTCCTTATGTATGCTTGGATCTTTAAAACTACGTAACGGATTTTAATGCAGGTTTTAATAGATAGACTGATTCCAGCCAGAGGAAGGTTTATATGTATAACATGGATCAGTATCAGCATTGCGCCCATGCGAAGGCGGGTCGCTAGTAAGTACATAAAAGAATAAATTCTAGGATTTTTTTCTTTTAAATTCTTAATAAATGCTTACCCCATTCCTATCACCATCCACATCCATCTCTTTCTCAGGTTCGTGATTAACCTCCTCCTCGCCTTCTTTGTTATTAGCGCCATCTATCGGCGGTGGGTCGGGTCCGATCTTCTCGAAGTTGATTACGACCCCGCTTTGTACTTTCTGCACTAAGCTGTCGATGCACTGCATCAGCATTCGATGGGATGTTATGCAGTAGGAGCGGCCTGTGGAAAATTAATAAATAAATAAATAATGGTCGACAATCTACATAGCATCATCTAGCCCCAACTTAAGCAGAGCATAACCGGAAAACATTTCTTCAGATCGTAAAAACATTTGTCTTGAAGCTAGAATCGAACCCGTAACCTGCGAGTCACATGTGTAACACGGCGCGGCGCGGCGGCGGTGCCAACAACAAGTCATTTTGAATAAATCGGCCAAGTAGTCAAAATATCATATTCATTCAAGTATTTTAAATTAATAAATTTTAGTCTATTTCAATATTAAAACGGCAACAAAAAAACACAACAGCTGACAATGCTAGATGGGACGGCCAGACAAACAGACCGCTAAGGCTTAACTAGTACTTAATGGGGACTCCTTTTCACCCTTTATATACGAAAGCCTAAAGATATAGATAATAATATCTCGATCCTAAATTTGTCTCATCGAGAAGGCGTGAAGGTTCATCCGGTGGCTATTAAATATGAACGAAATATAGCAAAATGTCAATTTAATTTTGTCAGTCCATCCAATCCTGATCTCTTTCGTCCACTAGCATAATATTCAAAAGGGCTAAAGTTAAGCAGAGGTAGTCAAATATTTGTTTTTTAGGAACTGAAACTAAACCACGCACCCCGGCCTAAGACTCGGGCGTTGAAAGTTACGGTTTGGTGTAATAATAGGTATGTACATATTTTAATTAATTCTTATATACATAATATGCTATTAGTCTTCTAAACTTAGCTCTTCGAATGTATATTCTTCGCAGTAACCAACACTAACGAATTTTGAACTAAAACGAAATGTGGAATATTGCAGTACGACGAAACTCGAAACGTGAACTACTGACTCTATGATTGAATTAATATGAATACCCGTGTTCGATGGGAAAGGGAAAATGTCAGATATTAATAGTAAAGTTGAGAGTTCAAATGGGTTATTTATAGAAACTTTAGCAACTCCCTTAATAAATTTACACATGGCCGCATGGGGTTTAAAGAACTCTGATCTTAAGGTGCATACAGCACCTAAACTAGCGCCACCACCTACTTTATGTTATTATTCTGTTTAACAAAGGAATTTTCAAAAATCCATTGTCCAGTTTGTGATACCTATCATAAGCTTTTTTTTAATGCCTCTGTAATAGTTTTATTCTATTTAGTTTAGGAAGAGATACGAAAATAGATTTTGGTGGCCACCAAGGGCAACTTCGTATCTCTTGGTGGTGGCGCTAGTTTAGGTGCTGTATGCGCCCTTACGGTTTACGAAACAAATTAATTTAATGTTTTGAGTTCTTTTCAATAAGTTGTGCGATGAGTTTTAACAACACTGTGACGAGCGATCAACTTAAAGGTCATAAAAATAATTATCCAAGCAGGTAGGGTTTAATACTTTCTAAAAACATTTAAGAAATCCTAAAGCAGAATAGAAAGCCTAAGACTAGAACGTGACTCACAATATCTTAAGACTCATTTGTAGCATTTCAGATTTCAATAATTATATTTCTTTAGGCTTACAAAATAAGACAGGTCAAATTTCAATTTCAGAAACTGGACAACTATACAACCAGCTACTGAATAAGATGTTGATAATGTTAATGTCATTGAATACCTTGACACTAAGCATCTGCGCTGTTCAAAAACTAGTCAAACGGGTTTTAGGAAGGGTTTCAAATTTTACCCTAACAATACGAAATTCCGACATGAGCGTGTTAAGAAATTTGCGGATCGCTTTCGTATGGTGAAAATAATGTCAATGAATTGATTATTGATCATCATTATCCCAGAACTTAATCAAGAAATTGTTTGTAATAGATAACATCCTAGAAAATTATACTATCATTATTTGCTATTCTATGGCAAATAAAATATTCCTGGAAAATGTTAAACGTACAGGGAAAATGCACGACCTTTGACGACCCTGTTGTTCTCTCGTTGCGAAAAGCGGGGGCGATGAAGGTTTACTGAGAAAATCTTAATTGAAACTGGCGTAGAGATTAAATCTATTTATTATCTTGAAGGTAGCAATTTTAGTTTTAAATAGAAATGATCATCTTTTCAACTAAGTAGTTATTCCTCATTGAAAAGGACCTTGCAATGTCTGCCCAGGGCTTCGCACATCTCACGGAACTGCGGATAATGAATTACCAGTGAATACATTTTTAGTACCCTACCTTTACCAACTTATTAATTTATTATACAAATGTTCAAGACTGGTACGTAGATACAGACTACAGACCAAAGAACCGATAACAACTGGGGCTAAACGTGTTTGAGTGGCGGCCGCGACTTGGCATACGTAGTTGTAAGTCGCCATCCGGCGAGATGGGAAGACGAGCTGCGAGTGACTGCGGGCCAATGTTGGGTTGTATGCGGCAAGCTGACAGAGCGCTTAATAGGGAAGGCCTATGTCCAACCGTAGACTTATATAAGTACTAATATTATAAAGAGAAAAGATTTGTTTATTTGAATGGAATAGGCTCGGAAACTACTGGACCAATTTGAAAAATTCTTTCACCATTAGATTGCGAAATTTTCCGTGGTGAATATAGGCTATAGAATATTTTCAAAAAAGTTAGGGTCCCATATGAAAAATTAAGTTTTTGTTAAATACCCGTGCAAAGCCAGGGTGGACGCTAGTAAGTATATAAGCTGATGATGATGATGGTTAACATACCTCCCGTGACTTCACACATCGCGTCGATAGGAGACGAATCCGAGGGTACAAGACCGGAGTCCCTTTCCACAGCCGGTGTGCCAGCCAATCGGAGCACCAGCGAGAACAGTCTTTGGTCCCAGCGGAATGGTTCACGGGTCAATTCGGACCCAGGTATAGGGCAGTTCATGGGCAAGTTGAACTGTAAAAAGATTTTTATATTTTTAAATAAAATAGATATTATTAGTTATTAGTGGCAGCATTTAAAATTTTTATCAATTTTTGGGTCAAATTGTCCCACGGAAGGGCAAAGGGCTTCATGACTTTCTTAAGAGTTTTTATTGTTCCTATTGCATGGTTAATATAAAAGGTGCTTAATTTCATCACATGTTATTTCTTATACCTAATGGGATACCAGTATTAGGTAGTTTATTTTTATATATGTAGACATGATATTTTTAATGATTAAAATCTACCAAGTTTCAGTTCTTGGTTTACTCATCTATAACATACTACAGAATATATATTTTTAAACCTGTTTTTAATAATGGAAAACCAGCAATCCACACAATAGATTTCTCTTATAGGCTACCTCATAAAGAGTCATATGGAATTCACGGGTTAATATTTAACCAACACACAACCATTACTATGTTCGACCACAAACCAAACTTAATAATAGGTAGATAAGATTGATAAGAGTACATTTTGGTCATGCCTATTGTTGTGGCAGCAACCAGATTCATTTCTAATATCTGATTGTTTGATATAGGTAGGTAATATATAAATGAAACTTACTTCTTCCTGAATCCCAGCATTACTTGACAGCTTCCCCCCATCTGTGATAACGACAATGACAGAAGGTTCTAGGTAGAAAGGACACCTGCCTTGGCCATAAGTATCAATGCCAGTCTGCATTCGGTTGATGTTCAAGACATCAAATGCATGCTTCAAAGCGGCACCCATTGTGGTAAGCCCTAAGCATTGTAGATTCTTCAGCTCATTTATAAATGTAGCCAAATTCTCTTTCCATCCAGCCTGAAAATATACAACAATATTGTTATGCCAAACCTAAGCTTATAGCTTTATTATTTTTTGTTTCATCTAATTGTGGCCTGTGTATAATTGAGAAGGAAGGTTAGAAGCTTTGCTCATCTGCACCCTTATATATTTTGGACATTAGCTTAAATTTCTAATAAACAAACATTATTGTGTACATATGGGATTCTTATAGTTGTTTAAAGCAGTTCAAATTTCCCCCCCAAATCGCCATTACGCTATAGGTGGGTTCGTCCAATAGGAAGGCGCGACGAGAGCGCAGTAGCGAGGCGCTGTCGCGCAGACAGCAACGGCGGCGGTTCCTCCTGTTTACGTCGTGCCGTCTATTTCAGTAAAACTCGCAAAATCATAATATGTTATGTTCTTCGTTTGCAGATTACAGTGCTTTCCTTAAGGACACTAAACGACCGGCGTAAATATGCGTATGATATGCAAAAATACAGAAAATCTTGGCTAACGTGTACATTCTGTTATACTAACCTTGATGTTCGCGGGTGGTTCTTCGAAAGTTAGAAGCATATATCTGTCCCCTCTGCTCTCTGGAGAACGCTGGCGAACCTACAAAACGATTTCCATGATACTAACACAATAACAGGAGATAAACAAATCGATCACAAAAACGAACTTTTGACGAGTCGATGACACTGCACGTACCTTTACGAACGTTTCCACGGCGCCCTTGGCTACATCTAGTAACGTAGGGCGTCCGCCTAAATAAGCTCTTTGGTTCATAGATGCAGATGTATCTATTAGAAATACTATGATAGTCATAGTGAAAATTAGCTAAATGTCCTTGAAGATACATTAAAATATGCGCACGCTATTATAACTGAGAACAAAAATGGCCGCTACATAATCCGCCGACTCGCCAGGAAGCGACCACCCGACAGCCGCTTCGACGAGCAGCTGAACAAGCTACGCCACGAAGACTCCAAAAGTACCACGTGACCTAATCATACGTTCGGGTATTCTCGGCCGCCAATAGAAAACCATTCGGCTATTCCCGTCTCGTAGCAACTGGGTTACCACAAACAGTTTATGTTTTTCCACATAACGATTTACAATTTTTACATGATTTTCTAAAATGGCGTGATGACCTCACAGAATAGTTCCCGTTCTTCTTGTAAAAATTAAATGATGATAGATAAATAAATAAGCATGGTAATAAGTCATTTCGAGGACACGAATGAACCTGTGCTGGTTTTTTCAATGTACCTATTAAAAAATATCTACTTATGTAATATTATTGTATTAATTATTGGTATCAATCATTTAGTACTATCATAAATTCATAACACAACCTCTGCTTGGGGCTAGATGATGTTGTGTGGATTTTGGATTGTCTAGTATTATAAATTTCTAATTTACTTCTCGAGACCAACAACAAATTGATTTTCAGGTTTGTTTTTGACATTTTCTATCGATCTATTGGATCTACTGGAATTAGGCGATTTAGAAAAATCAATAAGATCTGATCTGATAACTAAATAACATAATAATACCCTACTGCATTGTAAACAGGCTAGATTTTTTTGACGTAAGTAGTAAGTGGTACCAAAATCGGTGTTACTAACGGGATATGTTCTAGAAAATCATAAATCAACTGAGGTTGAACTATTAGGTACCTTTATAATTATTGCATGCTTACCTGAGCTTGCTACGAATTATTACAGATGTACCTACTTACCTACGTTCATAAGCTTGTTCAGTTTCTATTTTATACATTATTCATCACCTTAGCCCGGGATCACCCTCTGATGGGTAAATCTACCACCCCAGAAATATAAACGATTTTTGTGTCCGTTCAATCTTACATGACCCAGAAAATATGCGTAATTTTTCCCAAGCATTTGGGGTAAACTGAAACCCTGGCAGCTCAGCAATACTATGCGTAATCAAAATAAAAGGAAGTTGATAATCTCCAAAAAAAGGTTAAAGAAATTAATCGTATTTATTGTCCAGGAATACTCTTTTTAAGATTAATGTACTTACTTGAATTGTACAGATTTATTCTTAGCCTCTTATTTCAAGAAGCATTATAAAAATAGTAAATCAATTGTATAAAATGCGGTAAATTTGAATAAGTAAGTCTACTGATACCGAGGCATGAAAACACGTTACACTACTAAATCCTATGGTGATCAAGTGATCATGTTATGAGTTCTAAAACATGATAACCAATTACAATAATGCTATTATACTAGCTAATTGAAGACTAAGTAGATAAGCAATATAATAGGTACCTACTTATTTACTTGTATTCCTTTAGCTTCCTAACCCACTTAGAGTAGGTAGGTACATTTTCAGTTCAGTAGGTACCTACAGACCGAAGGCATGGGGTGTATATATTAAATTATTATTAATACTTTTTTGCATCTATTGCATAGATCAATGATAAACTGAGTTGCTGAGTATATACCTCAATTTTGGCCTTTGTCCAACAGTGGGACGATCACTCTTGTGGTACCTGGTCGATGATGGGCATGTAAGTAGGTACTTTCCTTTATTCATAATAGGCATTTGGAGTACCGTATATTGAAAATAGAAGTAGGTAAGTACCGAACTTTCGTTTTCCCAGTTTCAAGCATTTTCAAAGGTTTCATGCCTTTGCGTGAATACTCTAAACAAGACGATAACATTGACTAAGGAAATCCCTCACATGAAACCTAACGCCTGGAGAAGGAAAAAGAAAAATTACTCATTACCTACAGGGACACCAGGTATCTGGCAACGGTCTTTAAAAATGTATGTCGCATGCGCGGAGCCAGTCACTAGGGTGAACACAAGAGGTGGCACCCTAATGCGGGGGAGGGTGGATGCACCGCACCGTACACGTGTACCGCACCATACCGTACCTACGGAATCTACTCTAAATTCTACCAGCTTCCAAAGAGAATAAATAATAATAAACAAGCACGAAATATTTTTCACACTAATTGCTATTGCCAGATTTATGAAGGAATATCATTTACGGTCAGCAAATTATAAGGGTTTTCTTCAGCCTGAAAATTTCTTTTGTCGGCAGAAAAACAGAATGGACCAGCATCTCTTGGATAGCAAAAATTAATAAATTGGTCAGCAAGTAATACTTATTGTAGCAGCCATGGATTTATGAAAAGTACGGATAGAATCCTGTCAAATCAAACTTGAATCTTAGCAATGGCGGATTGACATTGAGTGTCAGTGTATAGAGAGTTGCCAACAGAAGAAAAAATTACCCATAATTTTTATAAATATTCTTCCTAATAATTGTTCACTTATTAATATGAATATGTAAAATTATAATGAATCATTTTAGGTACTGCTTTAGCCACGGTAATCGTGATTATTAGACCTACTTTTTATAATTTTCAATTTACGCCAGCGCTTTATGGTGCTAACTGCAGTGAATTTTAATGTCCCACAAGAACGGAACAGAACACTTTACTTTCCCGGGTTTAAATAACTATGCTAATCGAAGAAATTTCAACAAAATCTGTTCAGGCCTCTGAGTGTGTGTGCAGAAGTAACAAAGATAAAAACATCTATAACACAAGCTCTGCTTAGCTTGGGGCTAGATGATGCTGTGTGGATTGTCTGGCATTATTTATTATTTATTTAATTATTATTTATCCAAAGTCTCATTCCATGTCTAATTTTAGTTTGAATAAATTATTCTTTGTGCCTATTAACTGGCTGACAACATTTTCTGCCTACGGCTTCGCATACATTGTTCCTATGGAAATGCCTAACCAATATAATATAAAAAAAAAATATAATTATTTAAATGTACATTTGCAGCCATATCTTATTATGATTGTTACTTGGAAGATCAATGAAATGTTATGTGAAAAATATACATTATTCTCATATTCATTGTTTATTGATACATTCTAAATAAAAATTTATGTATTATATAATATAATGCCCGCATGCTTTGACATGAAAAATCTTCATGCACATTGCATGCTACACTTGATTTATTGGGCTTCAAATTATTTTAATTATGAGATTCTCTGATTATGCGAATTCAATTTAACTTCCAATTTTCGTCACCCGGAAATCTGAAAAAATATTGACTTTTAGTTATGCCCCACGGCTATCGTTAATCTCGTTATAACATCTGCGTAGCATGATCGTCACTTAAAGTATTATCCAAATGGGTTCAGCTATTTTGGAGGTTAGCTCAAATAAAAAACAAACATATTTCGAAATTCGTATTGTATAGATATTACAAACTGAAATTCAATATCCTAATTATATTTCAAATACTTAATACATATTATTTTATAGGTATAACCAGGATGATAAAGAAATGCCTATAAACTTGATTCATAATTTAAAGTCAATAAAATATTAGAATTAAAACATTTTTAATATCCTCCCACACTTACTGGAAAATTTACATGTTTACATGTTGGCAGCACTGGCGAGATTTTGTGCTTGTAGTTTGATTTATATGTTGATAATAATTTTGCGTCAAATCGATAAAATAAGTTGGTGATATAAGAAATTTATCTACGAAATGTGATCCGGTGTTTTTTATTGACAAACCCATTGTGACTTTTGCAACATCTGACCACACAAGACGGCGTTTTCCGTTTATTTTGGTTTGTTTACAATAGAGTTCATCAGTTGGTGTCTATAGCCGTAATGGCGATGGCCAGCATACTATTTGATTGATTGGCATGCTTGCTTGATTGGAGTGCTTCATTTTATTTTGTTCTGATACTCCTTCCGAACTTATTTATAGTTTCATGGTAGCAGCATTAGAAAAAAAACAGCAGATAATCATGATACGATCTGCCAATCAGCTATTTATAATAGGTAAGATAAAAAAAAAAAACTTTTGACCGAAGTTTTCCTTGTTTTTGTTTTACAGCAAAAACATATTATGCTCTTATTATGCTGTCCAGATTTTTAACCGATTTTTCTGGCTGAGCAAATATTTACCTATTAAATTTATTTCCTCTTTTATGTAGAAGCATTGCAACTGAATACCTATTCAAATGGTTATCATTATACATAATATTTAAATACCTACCTACTTTTATTTCCCCCCGCAGCTCCTTCCTCTTAGCTGGCGGGGCGGGGCGG